>JACWFA010000023.1:0-603608 GCA_017579625.1 Fusarium sororula | reverse complement strand
GGGGTGGTGTGTGGGGGTGGTGGTGTGCTGGGGGTCGGTTGCGTGTGGGTTCGGGTGGTTGGTGCGGTGGTGGTATGGTGTGGGGTGGGTTGTGGTGGGGGGGGGGGGGGGGGGGGGGTGGGGGTGGGGGGGGGGGGGGGGGGGGGGGGGGGGGGAGTGTGCATGCCTTGACATTGAGTGAGATGTCTGGTACAGTGAGATGCGTTATCTGTAGTCAAGGTACTGATATTAACTGGGAATATAGGATGGCCTCAGTGGTTTGGAATTATGCAGGCGTGGATCTGCATTGATTGCATATCTCAATTCAACCGAAGAATAGCGGCCGGTCAAAAGCTGCATCATTGGCGGAGCATGACTGCAAGGTACCGAGATCCAAATGCAGATTCCCGCGACCAACCTGCACCGCCGTGTATAGGCGTGATGAAAAGCTAGGCTTTGGTGACAGTGATCTGGCCCACTTTTGTAAATAGTGGCTTCATATTCGTGTTGTCGCCAGGAAGTGCCGGGGAGATGTGTTGGCTGAGACTTGGGAAGTTGTATTAAAGATGTAGATATTTAATACTTAAGCTTACTTACCCTATTAATTATATTAAGTATTTATAATATTATTATTTTTAAACAAAATCTATTTCTAGATCTAGTAATTTAAATAAAGTTAAACTTTATATCTTAAAGCAAAGAATTAAATTTATTCTCTTATTTATATAATAAAAATAAGAGTTATTAATAGTATAGAGCTTAAAATAATCTACTTAATATAAAAAGAATATTAAATCATTCCGGTTATTCTCCGGTATTGGGCAGCAACACGTCAGAGCCTGAATTGAAAACATGGCTTATCTCAGCCTCAAACGTCACACATTTGCTTGCGCAGCTCCCTGTACCAACTCCCCTCCTGAACCCAACCGCACGAGAATCCAATCAATCACCCAATAGGTTGTGAAATTGAGTTATCTGTTCATAATGGGCGATCTAAACTGCAACGGCCTCAACGCGACCGAGTGCCTTCTACACGTCACCGCCAGCATACTCGAACAGCTGAAGGATGATAGCAGCGCCTTCAACTGGGATCCCGCCAGCTTTGTGGTGACTCTTGTCATCGGTATCATTGCAGCTGCGTTTGCCTTCTTTGCGATTATTCAAGGCTTCCTAGCTGCTGGACCGGGCAGACATAAATGCAGCAAATATGCCATTGGTACCTGGGCCAGTCTCTCCAAGCGCAAGTTCGACTGGTCTGAGTTGCGGTATCGCTCAACCGCTCAAACCCCTGTCATCAAGGTCAAAGACCTGCTCGTCAAAATGGAAATACCGGAAAATGACGGACACTCTGTTTTTAAGTGGAGGGAAAATAGTTCTCGAACACGACGGAAACTGGACCCAAACCTTGGACCTTTCGAACTCGACGTAAAAACAGTCGCCGATTATCCATGGAAGGAGGACCAAATGTTTCCAAAACTCCTACACGTGAGAAAAGGATTCTCCGATTATTTCCCTGCAACATGGCTTCGCCTCTTAACTTGCACCGGACTACATCATCCAGAACTATGGCGCACAAACCCGCAGGGAACAGACTACCTGCCTTCCGACTTGGCAGCAGCTCCTGCATATTCAACGGTAGCTGATTTAATCAGCGTTGCATCTATCTCGGCTGGCAGGATACGGTTTAATTCAATTGGTCAAGATACGGTGAGCGAAGCCTCCATACAGGGAGATTGCATGGATATCAATTTCCGAAGTCATCCTCTTCTAGGCGTGTATGGTGCAATTGACCAAGCTCGTCTAGACCAGAACGACCTACTTGAACCCCATGAGATGAGCACATACAGTCGCCCAAATGCACAGAATCTATTTTTTAAATTAGCTTATAGTCGAGGTTTTCTATTCAGTGTTCATCATCTCCATGTCGACTTGGATCCGAACACCACCTGGGGCATGACTGGCCATTGGTCTGCCCATGCTCTCAGGAATTTCTACAAAGCTTTTATCGATAACATCTATTGGTCTAGATGCGACTGTGGAACAACAGGTGTTGCCCAAGAAGATGCTGCCAGAAACCACCGAGAAGTGATGTTCGAGTGGTGTCAATCTAGAGAATTGACAGCCACCTATAACTACACTTGGGGGCCTTGGGCGACTGATTGTTTTGATCTTGGTGAAGGAGATATATCGATCCTTGCAGCTGCGTTACCAGTCACAGGAGTTAATCTCTTTCCAAAAAAGCTGGCTAAGATTGGTGATAAATTTATCTTTTTGGTAATTCTCAGTCGCGAGTGCATGAAAGCGGATGTCTCTACGAGGGAAGATATGGTTTACGGAGGAATAACAGTAGCGGATACCGCTACAGGAGTGGAAAGACAAGATCTTCCGGCTTTTTATGCCCGACGGGATGTATGGAGACGTTCACGTTTGTTTACAACTTGTCTGGGAGGGTTAAAGCAGCCTCGTGCACATGGTGGGCCTGACTACGGATATGCTTACGTCGGTCACGAGACACAGGAAATACATGAGGAACTTGGTCGGATTGACTCGTGGATCGACGAGAATCAGCAGCAAGATTTAATGGTCTGTCGTATCATGGCCCTTGCTTTCACGACGGCAGTGTGTAAGCAAATGTACCAAGGAAACCAGCTAGGGCGAAGGTGGCCAATTGAGTGCGACATTACGCGAGAAGAGCGCGGCAACCTTGACGAGACGATCAACGACCAGGGCGAAATCATACCTAATTCCTTATCGGCTATCACCAGTCTCATTTCACTTCAGGTTCGCAAACTAAGGGAATATCAAAATCGTCAACATGGGCCACTATCAGTGGATCAGTATTTTACCAATTCCTGCAAAAAGCCTGACGGGTCTTCAGAGTTGGCGCCTGAAAACAAGCCATTCAGGTTTCTAGAGTACATGGAGCACATTACGAAGCTCTGGGAGAAGGACGGGGATGGCTTCAAGTATCCGACTGCTCAAGCCCAGCATTATCTAGACGATCTTCTTGTCTACCGCGCCACCTTGATCTACATGTTGATTTCACAGGCTGCAGATAATAGCCATATTCTCACCAATCCTGAGTACCATAAGCTCATTCCTGTAATTTAATTATAGATAAGTGGGATCTCTTAATAATACAAAAGTCAGTAAGATAAGGTAATTTAACCTGCCTTTACTATTTATATACTGCCATTTTCAGACATTCGTATCAAACCTATTCGGAGAGTCCAAAGCCATTTCGTTCCCCCTGTCCAAAAGCTTCTAGGTAAAAGCTTGTATTGGGGCGAAAATAGATTATTATTATTTATTACCTATGTTCGCAGCTTTAAGCTTAACCTTAGAGGCCACAGTCCTCTTATAGTTCTACCTGTCACAATCTTGTTGGAGAACAATGGTATACCAAGCTTGGAGCTCATAGAGGTGAACGCAACGTGACTTTCTGCTATATTAAGCAAGGTATACTCGACCAAAAATACACTCAGCTAGTAATCTCCACCAGATACACCAAGAAGAATTTTGACTCAGTACTATAGATTTAACCTAGATAATGAAAATACCTCTGCCAAGGATAATAGCAAGCTATTAGCATCAAAGTCTTATAGTTTGTATTCTATTTTACTATATATTATTAAAGACCCCTTGTAGTGGGCCGTATTGAAGTTGAAGAAGATCAAGACCATCATGTTCTCTGATGCAAGGCTCTGTTGAAGTTCCATTACAAGTCCCATTGTAGCTTGTTTTTCGGCGTCTGATGATTTCAGTTACCTTTCGTAGCCTTTCGAAGTGATCTTCCGAGACAAACTCTTTCCCTTGATATAGTCGGCGAACTACCTGGTCCAGGTCCTCCATGTCATCAACAGCACAGATAACCAGCAGCAACAAGGTCAAAACACCGACATTACGTATTATCCCTACATCCAAGGCTGCAAAAGGTAATTACCAAGCGATAGACTTGTCGTTCTGGAGCACCCATATGCCTTTCAATATTGGTAGCGCAGCTTTGACCTGGTTTGAAATCTGGGGTGATCTAGAGCAGTAGCTTGGATTTTGAAGACTCGTGAGAAAGATGCAAAGGACGGAGATTACGTTTCCCCACATCATCCCCCATATGTCGGCTGTCTTAGTATCCTCTTTGCAGCTATACCTCTGCATGTTGTCTTGTTTGTGTGTTGAAAGCTCCCGCTCTATAATAGACAGACGGTCGCTTCTTTCGATTGACTCTGGTACCCTACTTAGTTCAACAAGTTGTAGAAGAATGAGAAATAGATCTGGGCGGCTTCGCAGGAGAGGTGAAGTGTTGACATCGTGGAAGGCATAGTCGGAATCTCGACGGTATAGGTTCTCGAGCCTCTGCCATTGGCCTAATCCCATTCTATAATTTGGCCACGCTTGAAATATGGCCAGGGTTGAAGTACCAAAGAGAGCTGTTTCAGCCACAAGGCGACTGAGTAATGGCATGCGTGTCATCATCCTCGTGGTGGACCGGAAATTGATGTGGTTTATGATATGCATCAAGGCAGAAGAATGACTGAATGCAGCATCGGCGTCCCCAGTTCCAAACAGCTATCGAAACAGTTAGTGTCTAGGGGAACCGATAGGAGAGGTGATGGTTACATACATCAGACAATGCTAACAGGGTCATACTAATAATTAGAGCCCAGAGCACATCATCGGGCATTTCGGACAGCTTGGGCCTCAGCAATGAACCTCTCAGCTTGGTCAGTGCTGTGTGCCTGAAATCCAACATGCGAGTATATGTGTCTGGGTATTGCAGCATGTAAACTGCAGCAACAAATGTGATGGATGCGTCGTGGGTGTTGCGGCAGCTGAATAGCTCGTCGGCCATTCCTTGAATACTGTGAGATTGCGTAAGGGCTGAAGGGTCGAGGATGAAAGAGAGAAACTGAGGGCATCGAAGTATCATATCAGATCGAAGATCCTTGACAAGAAGTGTAAGGGGTGCAGGGATGCTAGTACAGCGGCTGTTGTATGCACGGTTTGAGAAGCGTGTACTGTTCTTTGAGGTGAGAAGATCTCGACATGATCCATGGTTTCGAACGCTTGTCAAATCGTCAAAGCAGCCATCTTCTAGTTCGGACTGGCCTCTTTGCCAGACGCAGTAGAGCCCGAGTCTGATGCACAGACCACATCGCGGCGTCACCTCGTCGCACTTCTTTCGCCTCTTACGGCAGGTCAAACAACCCGACTGCGTTCTTAGACGTCGTACCATGGGGAATGGAAGTAGACGAAGAGGAAAATACGCAGTGATACAATGACGGTTGACAAAGCAGACAACTGTTGGAAGAAAGGGGTAGAGACAACTGTCGGGAGGAATGTCAAGGGAGCCGCTAGTATAGTGCAGGGGAATCCCTTAAGCAACCAATCATAATAGTTTGCGCCGTACGTTAGCGTTAGATTTCGCTTTCTTACGCTAGGTAATGTTAGTTTTTCGCCAAGGGCACAATCGCTGTTGGAAACTTGGGTACAATGTTAAAGTTGGGCGATCATTTCTATCATGACCTTGGTGGCGCCAATAAACTGCAACACAATATAATTAGCTTTAAACTTGCTCCGTATGCCCGCCCTCGAGGTTAGTGTTCATATCGCTCTCACTACAACTCCCAATCCTCTGCAATATTCCAGCGCCGGGCCTACCTCGTACACCAAGTGGAACTGACTCAGAACATCTCGACGCAATGGACCTTCGAATGTAAGAGAATTTCTGTCAAGACAATTCAAAATCTCAAGAGAACCTGACAGTTACAGTGTTCATCATAGACAACAACGTCCGAGATCCTGCGAGGTATGCCATTGTATTCCCTGAACTGCGCACTGCTAAGATTGAAAATTGCTTTAGAACGGAGATTGAAGCAAGCGTGTATCGTGATGAAAGCAAGCAAGGGATGCTAATGCTAACAATGGATTTAGAGATGCCGCTCACGCAAAGTAATAACTCACCTATACCTTTTACCTTCCAAGCATTATGCTATAACTGATGTTTTCCCAGGTTATCTAATAGCATTCGCTGACTCTTCTTTACTTAGGTTTGATGCGACGCGCGGTGGCGACCTCTTTCGTGTTCAAATTGTCTCCATGGAGGCTTTGAATGCGTGGTATCAAATTCTACGCCCTCGTCACGAGATCGACGTACGGGGAAAAAGAGCACATCGGCCAGGTCTGCTCTATTACGTTCAGGCCTACAAAGAATTCAGCCAAGCAAGTCATCAGTATGTTGATTCTAGCTTATCCAAGCAAGGCTCTAAAAGTGCGACAGGTTGAGAGAGGTCAAGTCGAGGATGGCTTCTACGTGGACATGGTCATGAAGCCAACATCTTCAATCACCGAACCTGGCCGCGTTGCCTACCTTGGCGATTCTTCTCACGTAACTCTTCTCACCTACCAGGAGCAAAACTCCGGAAATGCTGTCCATTATCTAATACCCGACAGCAGTCGAGGTACAAGATGCAGCCGAAGCAATATGGATATGGTCGAGAATCAAATCCTGGCACAGCGAGGAGCTTTTCTCCTCCCAACACGGTCAATCAGTGATAAACTTGTCAAATCTTACTTTACATGGGTCCATCCCATCATACCCATTATTAATCGTGCTCACTTTATGAGACAGTACCGAGACCCTAAGAACTCTCCCTCTGTCTTACTTCTTCAAGCTGCTTTCCTTGCCGGAAGCCATATTTACAAGGCTACACACAATGAGCATGCCACGGCAGCGGTTTCGGTGTTCACTTTTTATAAGCGAGCCAAGGCTCTATATGATGCCAACTACGAGGACGATCGCATCGTCATAGTGCAGTCATTGATGCTCCTTGGCTGGTATGAGGGGGGCTCATCGGAAGCAGTAGAGAGTGTCTGCGATTGGAATCGTCTGGCTATTGTCGTAGCTCAAGGCTGTGGCCTGCACCGCTGTGTCGACGGGTCCCAACTAAGCCATACTGACAAAAGCTTACGAAGGCGCATTTGGTGGACGCTTTTCTCACGAGACAGGTTCACTGCTATGTCCTTCGGCCGGCCACCTTGCATCAACCTCGAGGATTCCGATGTAACGATGATTACTAAACAAGATTTCGTTGAGCGCAACTCGCAGCGTGACTCCAGATATTCTCTTGAGCCACAACAAGTCCAGGTTTTCCGACAATACGTGAAGCTTTCTCAGCTTGCTGGTGTTATCCTGTCACAACGCTACTCTGTAGCGGCTCTGTTGTCAGGCGAGGCGAGAGACATATGTCCCATTGACCAAATGCTGGTTGATTGGCTTAAAGATTGCCCATCGTCCATATCCTGGAAATCAACTTAATACGAATTCTGGCCGGTACTCCTGCACTTGAAGTATTATACGGCTGTTTGTCTCTTGCATCAATCGACAACATTTCCAACCTCAACACCTTCGACTCAGAGTCAAGACGCTATCGTAGTATCAGCCAACTATCGAACTAATGGTACGTCATAGCCCGCATGTACTTTCAGTAGTGCTAATTACTTGACTGCTTACTGCTCCTCCAAGTCCACTGCCCTATCGGGCAGCCATCCTACAGAGTGGACAGGCTAGTGTCAGTGTCGCTTCAGGTGGAGACGGCCCGGCGAGCTGGCGCTCACTTGTGAAACTTCTGGGCTGCAGTGGCTCTGCCAGTGAGTAAGAGTGCGTCAGAAAGGCCGATGCTCTCAAGATCAGGTCCCGGGTAATGGATAAAGGCCTTGCCTTCACCCCCATCAATGATGGAGTGACTCAATTAGCCACCCCTCAGATTTTCAGTCGTTCTTTCGGATACGCTGCTCCTGTTCCCATGCTGATAGGAAGCAATGGACTTGAAGCTTCATTATTTCTTCAACCCGTTTTTAAAGACCTTTATGAATTAAAATCTGCGAATGACACATATAAAGGCTTGGCTGGACTTGTTGGTGATCAAGCTGCAGCTTTTATACGAAAGGAGGTTGTCAGTAAGACTTCCAAAGGAGCAGTCGCGCTGTTCTATGCACCGTCACAAGTTGCATCGGATATTCTTTATAAATGTCTAAGTAAACTTACCGAACTCCTCCGCATCCTGCTACTTTTTTAGTGCAGTTCACTGTTCCAAACGTCAGGCTTACCAAAAGATTTTCTTAGCCCGCTTCTCTGGTCTCAAAGGCTTCGGCGTCTGCGGGTAACCCGACATGGCGCTACCTGTTCAACGGAACCTATCCAAATACTCAAGCACCTCTTATTTTACCAGAGTACGGCCTCACTAGTGTCGGCGCTTTCCACTCATCTGAGATCCCTATTGTGTTTGGTACATACGGTGAGTTCGAAAAATATGCGCCTTCCACCTCGAACGAGATTGCGTTGAGTAAGTATATGATGAAAGCTTGGGCAGACTTTGCAAAGAATCCAAGTCAAGGACCGGCGTGGGAGAGAATGACAGAAGGTCTTGGGGATAAAATGGCATGCCTTGGTTGTGACGGGGGTCCTGGGGGCATGGAATTGATTAGCAGAGTCAATCCGGATCTTAGCTGTATCCTGATAAATGCTCTTTATCTTGCATATAAGCCATCATTTTAACAATGGCTGATAAGAGGAACGGTTTAGGCAGTTCTGCATAAGGAGGTAGAATCGAACAAAAGTGCGTTTGGTCAGAGCCCCATCTACTCACGGACCACAACCTTCGGAAATTCTTAGTTGCTCCACCAGCTGAAGTGAGGGCACCGCCAACTTAATCCCCTCTAGCCTTATGCTTCACTGTGCGCCAACGGCGCGTTTTTTCGATCGATTGTTTCTCTGTGATTGCATCATAAACGACACCACCAACAATTTAATCCATTCTTAGCTGCACAATATCCTTCCGGATCCCGTTTCTCCCTCCCAACCTGATTATCTCCAGCGCAGGCGCTAGGATCGTGATACCTGGCCCTTCCAATAAGCGGCAGCGGCTTGACAAAACTTCGTGGCTCTCAAGAACCCATGACAGAGAAAGCGATCGTGGACAGCAGTCCCCGAGCAAGTCACTGTCCGCTCTCGCCCTGGCAGAAGGTGTTGCTGACGTTGCGCCGCTCGACGCTAAATCGAAGTAGACTTAATTAATCTGAGAACGACGAATTGCAGCGCGAAAGAAACAATCTTCTGTCGCCAACGGTCAATATTACATTCCTGATCACGGCCAACAAGGGGACAATCACATTGGTCATGAACGAGCTACTGCAAGCTTGAATCTAAGATTCAACGATATCTCAGGATGTCTCACCGTGTCTGCGCTACTTCTACTATGTCTGGTCTTGTTACAAAGTGTATAGATTGGCAGTGCAGGTCCATGTAATACAGAGTGCGCAATCACACTACGAGGCCACCAAGACACATGGCAGCCATTCAGACGGGGGTGAAAGAACTTGAAGGCGCACTCTATTCGCACTGCCAAGGTATTCAAGGTCGTATCTCAATGCGAGCCTTTTCAACAAGCATATATTCGTCTCGACCTCGACTTAGTCTAAGAATCTACTTCCTCCCGTTAGGACATAGGGGATAAGACACCGCCAGGCATGGCTCCGAGAGCTGCCTTTGCTACGCCATCGCCTAACACGTCAACGCTCATCGGTAGACATGTTGATTAGAGATATGATGCCCCGACTTTGAATGGATACCGGACTTCATGAAGCCACGGAAGTCGATTATGGCGAGGCTGCCGAAACTAACGTTTATAGGACATGGGTAAGATGACCTATGACTGAGGTGGACGGCTTATTGTCAGGAGTAGCGTGTGAATATACCAGCCAAATGATGACAGTATGGAATGCCAGTCTGACACGAATATGTTGAAGATGGGGTTTCTTAAGGTACATCTCCGTGTGCTTACGGAACAGATCACTGGCGACTGTGAGTTCCAGGGGCTGGCTGTTGGCTCGATTGTCTGAGGCTTAGGTATGATGATGGTGTGAAGTTGAGCGGTTTTGATCCAAGTGTACTGTGGCATTCCGTTGATGGTTCTCTTGAAACCTGACTATCCATTCCAGGTACCACAAACTTAGCAGATGATGGCTTGAGGCCCTGTACTTAATCTCATCTGATCCGTTAATCGATCTGAAAAACTCGTCGTGGATGTCGATGTGGGCTCGCCGTACAAATGACTTGTAGTCAACCTTTGTTTGTCGCTGACATAGCTTCTAGGCCCAAGAAGCGTTGCTTCAGTATCGCTGGCCTAGCTTACACTTGACTTCACCCATTTGAATGACCGCCACCGAGAGAACGTGGCATCGATGTTGGTGATATGAAGCTTGGACACGCTTTTCAATTCATAACCTTGGTAAGGGCCACGGCCCAGTTCTAGTCAATGGGACCCTGGTACCCAAAAAGCAGCCTCTGCAAAAAGGCGGGGAGACTGACTTTGTCCTGGTTGAATGAGGTTGCAGCCCAAGGGTTTCACGAAGGGAGCTGTAGCAGCTATCCCGGAGCACTAAAGCTTGAAGTGGTAGACTCCGTAAGTATCCAACAAAACACAAATAAAAACATAGAACGTTTAGGCTCGATAGACTTATAGTAATTTAGGCTAGGTTAGGGGACTTTTAACTATTTTATCCTAAGCTATGAGTAATTGAGGTAACGAGGACTAAGCTTAGGTAACTCTTTACTAAGTTTATTTTACCATGGTCTTCTAAAGGTATAACTATATTTTCTTGCCCTGCAAGGGAACTAATTACTTAGTGTCACGCTGTAACTAGCCTAACCCTTTCTAATCTGTCAGATTGAACCCACTACGCGAAATAGGTAGCTTGATAAGGTCAAAACAACCACCACATTCAATCAAACAAACAATGTTCGTTCAATCAAAGCTAGAATACTTATAATGACGAATTTACACTTTGTTCGGATATACCAGTTCGCTTTTTAACGTTGCCCACTTGCGCAGCTGGAGTGGCTCGTGCTCACAGAAAGCGTGGCAGGAATTGTGGCTGTGGCGCTTGTGGCTGATGTGGCGGCCACTAAAAATGACATCAGGGTGTCAAATATTGAAGAAGAAGAAACCCTGACGTCATCTTGCCCAAATTATCAACACCACGTCCCTCAGTCGCGTCTTGCATCGCCCGCGTCTCTTGTCCACGATATCAAGCCGATATTGGCAGGATTCATTATGAATAGTCCTCCTAAATGGCGCCTGGTACGCCGCATCGGGCTACGCCCGATGGAAAGGCTCACGTGAGCATGCGCTTCACTCCGAGTCTTACGAAGCTAACTTTCCAAAGGTGAAGAGGTTTATCGAACGCGTTATAGACGACTCCCCCGAAGCCAATGTCGGCGCGGCCGACATCGTCGACCGCAATCTTCAACAGCTCCCTCCGCCCGAGCGCCGTCAGGTCCTCGATGGTCTCGTCAAAGAGGCTCCCAAGCTGCGAGGAATTCAGCACCAAGTCCGCGAGCACCGGGCAAAATTCCGCCGCGCGATCCGAAGAGACGAGCAACTGGCCTATCTCGACGAGGCTTGGGGCGGACGCCAAAATTGGGCGCATCCGACATTCATGCCCCGAATAACAGAGAGCGTCTCAATGAGCACTACGGCGCCCCTTACAACAATAACCAAGCTTGCGCTCAAGCATCAGATTGCCTTGCCCGACCTTTGGCAGCCCGGCGGCGAGCTGCACGATGCGGCGCTTACATACGGCGAGCACATTCTCACCAAGGATAAGGCTGGTGCAGCCCTTCGCGCGTTCAAATTGCGAATCAGATTGAACCCAGGAACAGGCGGTCATCTTGAAGCCCGTGACGAGACCGATTATCCCCAGTCAGCGTCAGAGTCCGAGTCCGAGTCTGAGTCAAAGGCGCAGTCGAGATCAGACACGGAGCAGGATCGTACTGCGAAACGCCCGAAGCACGCCGTCCAAGGTTCTCCTTCTGTGGAGGTCGGTCGCCGTGAGCGGCCACCTCTCGACCATTCCGATGGATTGTTTTCCCCTGAGCAAGAGATCCGTCTTGATGATGATGGCTACGTGTCCCTTGATGTCTCGTCGCCGCACCCACTCCTCCCGCCCTCACCGATCCGCCGCAGCCAGTCTGATCCTTCATTGATTCTTGATGGTGATGGCCCTTGTCCCCCCGAAGAAGAAGAGGAAACCAGCCAATCGACGTCACAACGAGCTCAGCAACAACTCCAAGACCCCACTGCACAGTTAACAGACGACGTGCTCAATCTACTGCTGCAACACATCACCCGAACCAGCAGAAACCCCGATGCAAAAGTTGTCGACCCTCTGTACGTCCAAGTCGATAGCCCAGAGTCCCACCAACCTCCCGCGGGCTTTACAAGAGTCTGCGAGTCGAACAAGGTCATCTACATTCCCCTTCATCACAAGAACCAAGGCCAACATTGGAGTCTTGCTGTGCTGCGCCCGGAGCAAGCTTGCATCGAGCATTATGACAGCCTCCACAGCGAACAACGCGAGACTCGGATCCAGGGCTGCTTCGAGAGCATACTTGATCGTTCTGTCCGCCTTTCGCGTATGGTGGGTTGACAGTCTTTGGTCTCGTGCTGTGTGCTGATCAATCTCGACAGGCTTGTCCTCAACAACAGGACTCGATCAACTGTGGTGTCTTTGTTGTCTGCTTTCTCGGCTTTCTACTCAACAAGCTCCGCTTCCCCACATCGCTAGACCCGTCGCCCACAAGACAGAAGCTGCTCAACATAGTGCTCGATCCAGACGATGAACCAAGTACTGGTACTCAAAATGTGACTTTCGGAAAGGAACAACGTGAGGCAGCTGCGACGATCCAGGGTTTAGAAGCAGCTTCCATGCCAAGCGATCAGCGCCCTGTCACGAAACCTCCTCCATCGCACACCGTCCTATCGATCCCCCAAACCCGAGATCGCATCGCCCAGCTTGAGATTGAGATCGACACCCTTTCGGCTCGCCTCGACCCTCTCGTCCAAAGAAACGCTGTGTTCAACACGGTCCCCACAGCCCTCGCAGAGATGGAAGAAGCACTGAATAAAGCACAACGATTCGGCGCCCCCGGATCTTTCTGGCAGTCTGAAGAAGAGGCTAGCCGTGCAAACAACCTCCTTGCCGCCTATCGTGCTTTAGATACTTTGGCTAGGGGCACTCTAGCTAGCTGTGATCCGCAAAGTGGTGTTAATGAGATTGCAGCTTTGCAGGCGCAGCTTGATAATACGAGAGCGGAGTTGCGTGACGCTCGGCGTGTGTTCAAGGAACTGGCGAATGCTAGCTTGGCTGCTTCTTTGTCATTGGTACAGGAGTCGAGGAGCAGTGAGTAGATAGAACTTTAGAAGAGGATGGTAAAATAAACTTAGACAAGAGTCCCAAGCTTAGGCTAAATTTTACAAGTCTTTTCATCACTTAGCATAGAGGTTCAAAGTTCAACAAAGTTCAATCGAGTTATGCGAAGATCTGCCTAAGCCTGCCATCCTATCTGCCGGTTATGACGAGAGACCTGCTGGTTGTTTTGGTAGATGGCATAGTAAGCTGGGGTGATGTAAGGTCGATTTGTTGAAAGATCCTTCTTCTTACTTGGCATTATGATGTTGTCTGGAAACCTTCGCGATGCATCCAAAAGGGTATAGAGAGCTTCTCATAGGACTTGGTTTCCGGTGGTCGCATGACCGAGACGGTCAGGCTGTCTTTAGTTTGGCCCCCAATGCGCTAGCGAAGGCAATCTCTTCCATGACGTTTGATAAGCTCGCGACGTGGCTGAACGCTACAGAAGACTCTGAAACTGTGAATTAATGATAGGAAGGCCAACGTCGGGGGTCTGAAACGTGCCAAAATCCTACAGTGTAATGTTAATAGCTAGCAAGCTTGTATTTATAAAAGCGAATGAGTGTGGTCTATATACTAGAGTGGCTATATAGATTGCTATGAAGTAAAAGTGATCTAAGGCTGGATTGTTGGAGATTTTGTGTGATCCATGGTGATCCGACATTGGAGCGCCGTGATCCGAGTGATGATGCATTGGACAAGGATCCATATCCTGGGCAAGCTAATTATGGCGTGATTAGTGGAAGTCAAAGCTGTGAAGTATATGTCTGTTGAACTTATAACCCATCCTCTCAGCCGATTTAATTTAAATCGCCTGCAAGCAGTACCTAGGTTCTATAGAAGTCTACAGGCCCGACAAGATGGTCTCAGACGCCTTCTCGCTCAATATATAGACTCCAATGACAGGGAAAGCTCCAGGAGACCTAGGGAAAGCACTAGCATCGACGACTCGCAGGCCAGAAACACCACGAACACGGAACTTGGAGTCCAAGACCGTGTGTTTGTCAGAGCTGGGGCCGATGGAACAAGTACCAATGACGTGATGACCGAAGATATTCTCGCGAATGAAGTCCTCGTCATGGTCAGCGACGGAGCAGCTTCCGTCGGCACCGACAGTGCCTGCACAGGGTGGCCAGGTGATATTATAAGGAGCGAATGGTGGCTGGACGCGGTTGAAAGCGCGGCGACCCCAAGCGACGAACTCCTTCAAAGCAGCTGTGTCGCCCGAGGAACCTGTGCCGTTGAAGTGCCGAAAGTTGATTTCAGGTGTCACAGTCGGATCGGCCGAGCGAAGCTTGAGGTATCCGGCCGTGCTGTTACCGTGTATATGGACGCCATGCATGCCCCAGGTCGTTGGGGGGTCATCCCAAGACTGTCCGGTATTCCGGGGCCAGAAGCCACGGAATCCGAAAGAACCAGGGAATATGGCAATATCACGCTCGTCGTTGGGGGTGTGATTGGTCTTCAGAAAGGCTAATTGCATAAGGACAGGCTGAGCGTATGGTCCCTTGCCTTGACGGTAAAGTGCAAGACATGGATCGCCAGGAGCCCCATAGGTGCATTGGGAGCGAGAACCACCAGGAGCAGCATAGTAATCAAAGGCCTGGGCACCGTGTCCAATGACAGCAAGTTCGTTGTGGTCCTGCATGTTGCGGCCAACACCTGGACTATCGACGATAACCGGGATCTTCAGGGCCTTGAGGTCTGCAGCTGGTCCAATACCACTGAGCAACAATAGCTGAGGTGTACCGAATGATCCGCCGCTGAGAATGACCTCCTTTCGGGCATGGACCCTGCGTGACACCTTCTTGCTTGTCGCATTATGGCGAAGGTCACCCTGAAAGCTGCTTTTGCCTTGTAGGTAGTCGAGACCAGTTGCGTGGGGCACTGACCCTCCTCGTGGTTTGTCGAAGAGAACCTTGGTAGCGTAGGAGTTAAGGCGGACTTCCAGGGGGTACTTCTTATTACCATTCTCGTCAACGGCGCGCAAGGTGTCGAGAACTCGTGTCCTTGAGCTATAGCGGGCCCAGGTCGAATTTGCATGAACAGGTAGTCCCGTGAGCCCTGTCATCTGATCTCGTTCCGGGTTCAAGACTTGGTTCGGGTCTACATTCAGTATGTTGGCCAAGTCCTTGGTGTCTTGGCCCGCCTCGGCAGCCATGGCCTCTAGGATTGCAGTTGCTCGGGGTGAAGAAAGAAAGACGGTCCCATTGCTTAGAACCGTCTCAACATATCCGTCGAAGCCGTGACCTGGTGTACCACGTTGCCGGTATTCATTCTTTTCCAACTTGATGAACAATTCTCCCATATAAGTAGAACTAACATTCGATACGTTAGCTTACAGAGTCCCCAGAGATGACAGGATGGAAAAAGTAGACGGGTTTGGGGATTACATACTTCCATGAATCATCGCCAGTGAGGTTCTTGATATACTCCCAGTCGCTATTAGCGGGAAGAACAGTGGGGCCAGAGTTAACAATAGACGATCCTCCAAGTGTAGCGCCACGGGGATATTGGATACCAACAATCTCTGCTCCCTGCGGTGCAGAGCTTCCTGGGCCAACCCACAGCTTTCCGCTTGGAAGCTTCCACGTAAGATGCCGGTACTTTTTGGTCAACTCGATATCGTCGTAATGACGGACCCAGTAAGTCCACGTCAGGGCAGTGGTATCGGCAGTGTTTGTCAATGCCATCGATTTCGTGGTCATAGCATCACTAGCGTCGTCACCAGCCTCGAGCAAAAGAGTCTTGAAGCCAGCTCGGGCTAGGTTGGCTGCCAGCGGACCACCGCCAGGACCGGAGCCGACCACCACATAGTCGTAAGTGTCGACCGAGTTGGCGGTCTTTGCCAGGGCAGAGACGGTACTGGTGACAAGTAGGAGAGTGGAGGCCGCCTCCCAGGGGTTTATAAACCGCATATCTATAGAGCAGTGCAGATGCTGGATATAATTGTGATATAAAGGAGATTGAAGATAACTTGTGATGAAAGATGGGTGTGATGAAGAATGAAACCTCGAGATAGATGGAGGACACCTTCGTTTAAATACTTTATAGCATAAGGTATTAGGCCAACTCGGACAATAAACTTTACTCTCAAAACACTGGTTCAAATCACTTATTGAGTTTTACCCTGATAGACTCCAGTCGTGTTGCTACACCAGATCTGCTGTATGAATTCGAAGTCGGATGCTCGGATGCCATGTCAAAGACTATTGCAAGCGTCTGGTTCTTGAAGCTGATTCCCAGTACATTCTCACATAGCCCTGGAATTACCGGCTCCTGGAAGCGTTACTACACTCCACATCAACTTCGGCTTCGGTCTTGCTTCGAGCCCGAGTCCTTCCCGGCGATAGGAGTAGACCGATAAGTTAACGCCGTCTCTTCAATTGTGCTTTTAGTCATCATCAATAAAGACGATGTCAGGTGCTCGCCATTTCCTTAGACGTGATGACGATCCCCTATTTTGCGTCTAGTGTGTCCCTTATCAATGTTTAACGGGAAGGTCAGTTTGATCTAGCCCCGCTCGGTGATGACTTTTTTTCCTCCTTCAGCCTAGCCCACGAGGCGGGGCTTATGCATAATGGCAATCCTTGTCTAGCTTATGTTGATCGACTTTACCATATTCTATCGATTGATCTAGACTCACGGCGCTACTTACAGTGAAGTCAGAGAATGTCTATTCCCGGGCCGTAAATGGGTTACAAAGCGAGGCGTAAGAGCCTAAGTCCTCAAGACATCTACGAAAAGAAGAGGCCAAAGTCTTACATTGCCAAGTAGCACTGTACTTCCACTAAAATTAAATTCTATTTATAGCCGATTACATGTTGATTCACGGCAAACATGCGTCTGTTCAGTTACCCAGCTAATGGTACTCCAGTCCAACTGAAGCGTATTGTTGGAACTTGGAGAATCACGCGCTCTACCCCACGTCAGAGATAGATTCTCCTGACTGACAGGCTGAGCTGGAGACAGAATCGTAGTGATCCAAACTTCACTGCCATCATGTTCGCTTCAAATACATAACAGCGTTTTACTAATGTTCACAGCGAAGAACGTGACGTCGCAAGATCAAGTAGCGATGAACAACAACCCAGGCATTCTTTTTGAATCACAAGAGAATTAATGGTCAACTACCGTAACGGTGTCCTTGGGGCTTGATCACGTTTCCAATCTTGCTTATTCAGCTCTGTCTAGCACAGCCCTCTTGTCATGGTAGCCAATACACACAGATTTATACTCACAAGGGGAGAGAAATTGGGATGAGTGGTCAATGGTGTACATAAACTACTTAATAGCTAATGAATACTAAATAATAATTGCCAAACCACCCAAAAAGTAGATCTAGACTACATGTGGCAATGCCGCTTTTCTATCATACACTACCTTTCCTTTCACTTACTCGGAGTGTTGCGTCTTGTGATGCAATCCTTAAGCCATCCAAAAAAGACAGTTGCGGTCGACCATTCTGTTCCCCGTTCTGCCAAATGTGCGAATGCTATCGCACGGTCACACACTGGAACGTCAGTAAAGGCCGCATACACAACAGCCACAAAGAAATATAGCAGTGGCAACACGAACCAACGGATCGGATAAGACACAAGGATCAATCGCAGCCAAGAAGAGCAGACTTTGCAGATTCCACCCGAAGCAATTTGAACAAAACCACGTCCACGTACAAGGAAATAGGTATCATAGGTACCCTGGTACGGTCTGCCTAGTAAGTAGAGATCCTGAGGGAGCCATAGACAGACCATAGAGATACACCAGACAACAACTGCCATCCGGTAGTTGCACAGACGTTCAAAGACTTCGGACAGGGTGTAGGCAGGTGGAGTTCGGCTAAGAAGTGCCTTGAGATGGTTGCCTGTGGAGTTGTCCAGGGCAATGTTAGATGACGTCGTGGCGTTGCTGCAATCTCGGGAGTTATCTCCGTCCTCCTGGCGGTCTTGACTATCCGTTGACGGAGCAGCGGGATGCGACTCTGTTAGTTGAGGCTCCCGGTCTGGAAAACCGAGACAGAGTATAAGCGAACCAGTGATAATCAGGATAGATGTGAGAGGAATAATAGCAGGTACGGGATGTTTTGGTAGAAGATAAGTAACATAGACCCTGAAGAAGTACATGTGAAGTTCACGAAGAACGTAACAAGATGCGAAGGGAATGATGAGCAGAGAAGGCCGACGCGGGACCCTGTCGATGAGTAACATCCCGATCAACACGGTATGGTATACCGAATAAAGGATGAGAATCCAGGAATCAAATGTTCCAAGAAACTGAGACATGATGTTTATAGTTGCTTCGATGTCGATTGACTGAATTGTAAGTGGTGCGTCGTGATGGTTGTCTTAGTCAGTAAGTACCAAGTTGTATCTTTTTCAGATTGCTGGTGATGAAGATAGGACAAGAAGAGGGGAGCCGAGTAAGGTATTTATACTAAACGCTGATGTAGAACAGGCATAGCGTCTGGTTTGCCATTTTAAGAGATAGAGTGACTGTTCAGGGTTACCAATAACAGGCAACTAGCCGCCCAAGCAGAGAAACAAGTGAACATGGATTCGAGTCCAGAATAACTAAAACATTAAGAAGCGTTGGGGTATAAACTGATTCCCCGAGCAGGCCACTGAACAACTGATTGCGCAGAAAAGCTTGGTCACGTAACCCGCCTCAAGCATCACAATGCTATGGTTGCGATAAGAACTTTATATTGTCCTTGACACATCCTTGAACATGACAATATTACCGTGAATTCACTTCTTGGCTATAACACAGTTATTGTACAGCTTTCAGAACCACCAACAAGCGAGTTTGAGACAACCATGCTCGCGCGTTGTTGCTCTCAGTTATGGTGATGGGTGTACTGCCAATATATGTTCTCCGGGGCAGTAGATTTGCAAAGTATAACAACAAATCAAGGAACCAGCAGCGTCTGTCGTGAGTGTTCGATTCTCGGGTTGCTGCAGCACCTACTTGGTGGAAAGGCCCGCAAGGCAAGGACATTATCGACAGTGGCGTTTATAAGCAGAAAATCAGGGTGGACAACAACGTCACGGTGTCAGAAGGAGCTGAAACGAGTGGGAAAGTGTTCGCTCTATTGATCATCAAGCCACAACGTCAATAATTGGGTCAATTCGCGCCTCAGCGCATCTGGACAGGCAACTGTGTTGAATACCCAAGATACTCTTCTACTATTCATCATAGGCACGTGCATTGATTCCGCGGGTTAGCAAGCCGTAGAGCACGTCATCCTCTAATCGCGCAAGCTGGCTCAGGGCCGGTGAACATCAGATATGCTTATTCATTCTCTTTCAAACAGACTTTTGATCAACTGGTAGCTCTTCAAATGCAAGATGGAAAGTGGCCACTGTTGGCAATACATATGCTATACACCAAACATGTAGTCTCAAAGGTATAATGACAGGCCCAAAGACCTGAGTTCTCATTTCTGGGGTCAAAGGTGAATACCAACCATGCCAGCTGCTGGCCGCCAGATAGATGTCCTATATGAAAGCTCCCCGGCACATGTTGACCCTCATTTATGTACTCGATGACCCTTGCATCAGGGGACGGAACAGTTATAAGCATTCCAATCTCATATTGGCGGTACAGGACAGACACGTTAGTGTGAGGTACAGTCTCGGCATTATCACATCATGCGCTGGTCCATCACTCACCTACCATTCAATCAGATCCCGATATAGGAGGAGATTCAGTTCACGTTCCGCAATTTGAGGTTACCGTCGCTGATATAAGAAGGATCAGCCACTGGGTCATGATTCAATGCAGGGCCGAAGCCTCGTGGCATCAGACGCTGAGACAGACACAGTTATCTACATCAATGCTACGCCTACACAGCTTAGACTTTCCCATAACTTCAAGAGCCCGGAGTTCTCTCTCTAAACGTCTGAACAGGGTACGCTTCATGGTATATGTCGCTCCAGTCGCCAGACAGTCGGTCTGGGCCATGATGTCTGGTTGCACCGACTCAAACCCTCAATGTACGTTTCTGGGATCTGCAATGATATTTCTCTCCTTAACTCGTCAGTTTCCAAGCTAATTTCCAGCTTTTGTCACCGTCTCAAAATCATGCAGCCTAAAATAAAGCCATTGTACCTTGCCCCCGAATTGTCAATCTTATGTTCTACCGAACATAGCTCTTGGCTTCTTTTTGGGATAACTCCAGAATAACACTGAATCGGCATAGTTAGCATGGAAACACAGCGTATGGTTTCCATTTAGTGATGCTTAGAGAGGTGTTATCTCGACAGTAATCTCGTGTATCCATGGCGAGGTCCAGCACATCATCAAGTATCTGTACTATTCGGGCAATTCATTTTTCGGACATGGTGGGGGCACTTTGATGTTCCGATAAACTCTGAAGCGCTCAACGGGAGAACATGAGCGTTGTGCGCATGGTTATCGATAATTATGCAAGTTGCAACGGTCCGTGGTCATCAAGTTGATGGTCTAAAAGGCTACACAGGTTTGATTGATCCTACTGGCGTGGCAAAGCGACATTCAGCGAGAGCATTGGTGTGTTCAGCTGTTGTTGTATCGGATAGCTATCGCTCCTGCAGAAGCGGTCCCCTACAAGGCAGCTGTTTGAAAAAAGCCCACTCAAGCCGTGTCGAAATCTCCCAAAAGAGGGGAATCTCCATGGGGCTACGATCTCAAGTCATCAAATCCCAGATTCTCATTTTGCATCTTGGAGAAAAACAAGCAACTTATCCACTTCCATTCCACACATCCAAGTTTCAGCCCAACAAATAACCGCCGCGAGCGGTTACAGCTCCATTCATTCCTTCGTTTGAACAAACGCCCCAAAATATGTGTTCCTACCACCGTGTCGACAAGATGTTTTGGCTTGTTGGTCTGATGTCTCTGCTAAAAAGGTAATAGTGAGACAAACTTTCTGCAAACATAGTAGTTTTTCTCGTCAATCTCTGAATTGATGCCGGGCAATCCGCAACTCGCGTGCAAAGGCTTGTTTGTTGATTGGCAAACTCATTACGCACTAAGTTTAAATGAGAATCAAAATATACAATTTGAGTCCTCTGTAGAAGTTATTGTATGGCTTGCGTACAGTTTATATCCTAGTCATTGTCCTAGAGGATGTCGCTCAAGAGTCTGATGAAAGTTCTTATCAGTTTAGTGGGCTATGCCCTGAATCAAGTGGGGCGGTGGTTACAAGATGGGTCTGGCCGCTGGAGCCCCGAGTAAGCTTCGGTGCGGTTGAACTTTGGCAACAGGACCAGCAAACGACGTAGCAAAGTATGATAAAAAAATAGTAAACATTCGGCAAACAAGCTTCCGTTGGAAGAGTGCCAGCAAACTTTATTATGGAGCATGATGCCTGCAAACATCACAGGCTCTAGCTTTCTTACACAGCGTCGGTCGCGACAAGCAACCATTTTGATTTGCATGTAAAGAAAATCTCTGCCTTCCATCCCACGCAGACGCAGTCATCTCCATCAATCTCCCAGTTTCCGTGCTCGCTTGATGTATCGTGAAGATACTGCAAGACCCAAAATATCTCTCTAGTGTCTGCGTTGATCTCGCTCTGATCAGACTCCTCCAGCATGTCTGACGATCCCGTTCAAGACGTGCCTCATGTCAAGGCCGAAGACGAAAACGACACCAACCCTACCATCACTTCCCAAGACGTCGATGACGACATCAACGAAGAAATGCTCTCACGACCACTGGAGCCGGGAACCAAGGCTGCCCGATACCGCGGCCCACCCCGAGGGGGCAAGATGCTATCATTTCGTCCCGGAGTCTTCCGCCGAAGTCACCGGCCTTTTCTAAAATGCAACAGTACAGAGCTCAAAAAGCAAGAGGAAGCTGAAAATGGAGCTTTCACCAGATGGCGTACCAACCCTGATGAGATCGACGACTCCGGCATTCCCGCCATCCGACTTACCGAAGCGCCAGACTCGGCTCAGTCATTCGAGGCCTTCCATGCTACTGTCATCGAGCCAAACAAGGAGGCTATTGATCTGATACTGGTGGAGTACAACAAGAGCGTTCATATCCTTGACCAGCGCAACGATGTTGAGTTCTTTGAAAAGTATCATCAACAGTACACCAGCGGAGATCTTGACGATTATGAAAGACCTCGCAGCGAATTCAACCTCCGACCTGACAAAGCGCTCGATATCCACATTGGCTTCCTGTGCGGTAAGTCGAGCCTCACGCCACTAGTCCGATCAATACTAACAGATCCCCAGCCTCAAAGGAAGCGCCCCACGACTGCAAAGCGAACAAGTGCCCGCCCCTCTACGCCGCCTGCTTCATCGCATGGCACGGCCCATCCTTCCGATACTTCTTCTCCAAGACTGCCGAGGCAGATGAGAACCCCAGCGACGTCTTCTTCTCGATGCCCCGCGACGCGCACGTCACGGTCAAGTTTTGGGAGGATCGGGTTCGAGATGTAGCGAGAGACACGATGCGCGAGACGGTGCGAGAGAATAACTGGAATTGGGCGGGCGTGCTGGCTTCGGCTGTTTTGAAGAGAGGATACACGCCTTCGGAATATGATTTGGGAGGTTTTGTGAACTGGACGGAGTTTGCGGATAAGAATGATCTTGGGAGTGTCCTTTATGGTGTTATATCGTCTGATGAATCTGGGTCCTCTGGCGAAGAGTCATCTTCACCGGGGGATGAATAAGCGTTGGCAATCTGGACCTGCCTCAACCTGGATTAGATGTTATCTACGCTCCGTGTCTTTGAGAAAGATGAATTGAGTTCCTTTCGTATAGCATATGGATAGCTAGGAGACGTTTTCTGTTGTATAAAGCGTAGATTGGTTATAACAAGCATTTTAGCTTTAATTAAAAAAGCCTTGTTTTCTTTAATTTAAGGTAGCGGTTAGGTTAACCTTATTAAGCTATATAATTTATATAGTAAGTTTAATCTAACTAATTAAAAAGAAATATACTATTTATAGCTTAATATACTCCCTATTTAACTATATATTATTTAATATAATTAAATATACTTTAAATAGCTTTAATCTTAGTCCCTATATATTATAAATAAAAAGTAATTAGTTAAATAATAGGAAATCTTAATAGTATTATATTATTATTACCCTAAGTGTATTTCCTTTTAATATTATAAATATAAGTATAATAGATATAGTAATTTATAATAAAAAAGTACTTTATACTTTTTAGGTTTTTATTTTTTTAGGCTATAAAAGCCTTCTTTTTATCTTTTTATAATCTTTTTTTCTTTTTTTTTCTTTAAGCTTTATAATTTTTATTATAGTATATAATTATCTTAATAGCCCCTTACCTTTAAGTATCTATCCTTATAATAGTATACTTTTTATCCTTTACTTAAGCTAATAATTTATTTAATCTAGCCTCCTGGATTTAATAACCTTTTTATATATACCTATAAGCGTAATACTGCCCTTTAAGCCTAGCTTTTTTATCTTTATTCTAAGCCCCCTATATATACCTACTTAGCTTTATTAAGCTATCCTTTTCTTTTAAGTACTTAATCTTTACTTTATAAGCTTTCTACTAATCTTTTTACTAAGCCTTTTTATTTTCCTTATTTTAAGGACTTTTATTATTTTTACTATAGTTACTTTCTTAGTACTTTATATTTATATAAGCTTTTAAGCTTTTATTTTATTTTTTATAAAATAGGTTTTTATAATCCTCCTTTTAGCGTTATTATAAGTATCTTTATATTACTTTATTTATTTACTTATACTAATTATTAGTATATAGCTTAAGTTTAATCTTAAGTTTAAGCCTGCTAGCTTTAATTCTATAGCTAACCCTAATCTTTATAATTAGTTTTTTAATATAGTTCCTAAGCTTAATAATACTTATACTAAGGTTTTAAGCTTTACTAGTATTATAATATCTTATAATAGTAAACTTAAGCTTCCTTTTAATAATAATACTATACCTAAGATTTCTTTTTTTAAGAAAAAGACTACTTTTACTTAATTTACCTTAATAAAGCCTTTTAGTACTTTAAAGAAGGTTTTTAAGTTCCTTAAGGGTAAAAAGTATATTATTCCTTATATATAGTGCTTTAAAGGTAGTCTTTTAGGTAAAAGTCCTTTAGTTTATTATATTATATTAAGTAAATTATATTTAAAAAGGTACTATTATTACTTTTATAGTTCCTATAAGGGTTACTTTAGCCTGTAAGTACTTCTTTACTTATATTTAAGTACTTAGCTAATTACTTTAATTTTTATATTCTTTTCTTTTTAGTTATTATACTTTATAATACTATTACTAATATAAATTACTTTATAAGTTATCTTTTTTTATCTTATTTATATACTTTAAGCTAATTATTTATATAGGTAATTACTTATACTTATTATTATATATTTATAATACTTAAGCTTTTTAAAACTAACCCTTTTTTCTTTACTATAAGTAATTATAAGATCCTCCCTTTATAGGTAGTTAATATTCTTACTAGTAATTTAAGTATATTTTTTTCTATTAATAGGAGTATTTTTAGTATTATAAATTACATTGCTTTAGGTATAATCTTTAATAGCCTGGAGATACTTAGTAATATTAATTATAAAGTTAATAATAAAGTTAAGGGTAAAGATAATAGAGATAATACTATTATTATTTAAGCTTTTTAGTCTTATTTACTTTACTTTAATAGAAGTGTTTTTATTATAAAAAATACCCTAGGCTTATTGCCCTTATTATTAGCTTATTAAATAATTAAACTTTATTATTATAAGACTTATAATTACTTTAACTATAATAAATTAAGTAATACTTTAAAGTATTTAAATTACTATTATAATAAAGCTTTAGTTAATCTATTTATAGGTATTTTTTCTATAGGTAAGTAAGTAACTTAAAAGCTTTTTTTACTTTTTTTTTATTATAGCTATATACTCTAGATATCTATATAGTATAGATAAGTATTTATCTTAGCGCTTAGCTTAATAATTAATTAAATAGTTTATTAATTATTATAGTAAATAGTATATAGCTTTACTAGGTAAAAGTATAACTTATTAAGAAAATACTATAGACCTATTACTTTAATAGTAGTATGCTTTAATATAATTAATTCTGCTTTTATTATAGAAGTTAAAACTATACTTTAGTATATTACTTTTTATATTACTACTTTACTAAAAAGGGTAATAAGATATCTTTATAATAATCTTTTTATTTCTTTATTATCTATAAAAGATATATTTAATACTATATAAAGTACTTAAGTTTTATTATAATTGCCTTTAAAGGTAATTAAGAAATTATAAGTAATATATAGGTAATATAAAGCTTAGTTTATAGCTTAGTAGTACTTTATACTTAGGTTTATAAGGTATTTAAAGAGCTAGGATATAGTAAAAGTAATATCTAGGTATACTATTACTATAATATATAGTAATAATCTAACCTTTTCTTAGTATAACTTAATATAGTTTAGAGGCACTTAGTCCTCTTTCTTAAAAAGCTTAGTAATAGGAATTAAAATAGTTAGGAACTAGTTATACTATACTAGTTTATATTTTACTATATATTTCTCTAGGTAAGAGTTATAATATAGGTAAATCTTTTTATTAGGTCTATCTTTAATAATTCTAATTCTTAAGAACTACTTAGCTTTTTTTTTATTTTAAAGCTTATAAGTCTCTTTTAATACTTTAATAATCTTATCTATAGCTTTTTTTTTTATTTAGTAATAAAGGATAAGAATATTATTTATAAAAAATACTACTAATATATCTTATATTTTTATATAAAATAAGTACTTCTTTTCTTTACTAGGTTTTAATTTAAGGCTTTTAAGTATACTTAAGAATTCTTTAAACTATAAGATAGGTAAGTCCTTTAGTTTATATAGTACTCTTTTTAGTTTAATAAGCTTTTTAGCTTACTTAAATCCTTTTAAAAAGTAATATATAATTAAAGGATTATTTTTATTATATATTATATTTATAAATATATTTACTATATCTAGCTAGTATATCTTAAGATTATATTTAGCTATAAAAGTAATTATAATACAGAAAAAGCATATTATAAAAGTTACTATATATATACTTTAAATAGTATTTTTTAGTTAAAGATCTCCTTATATATATAATTAAGCTTTATACTTATTTAAGTAGCTACTTTAATTAAATTTATATATAAATACCTATTTTAAAGGTATTAGCTTAGTCTTAGTATCTTCCCTTAATATTACTTTTTAAGTCTTCTTATTTATAAGCTTTTTTACTTTAGTATACACTGCTATAAGGAAAAGCTCTTTAAATATATATATCTTTAGCTCTTTTTAGTTCTTTAGAGGTAAAGGGAATATATTCTAGTATATCTTAGTAGGCTTAGAGGTATTATATATTTACTCTAGTTATAAAAGACTAAATTTAAGGTCTACTTTAGTTATATTTCTCTTTTAAGCTTTCTTTACCTTTTTAATTATACTAAGAAAAGTAGTAAAGGCTATAAGAATACTTCTAGAATATATAAGCTTTTTACTATAGTAATTAGTTATAAAAAAAGCTACTTTATTATCTTATCTATATCTTTATATCTTTATTTATATTTTAGGATCTTACCTTATGCTTTTTCCTTTTTATTTAATTTTTTATTATTAAGTACTATATCTTAATAGTTCCTCTAGAGATTATTATTTCCTCCTAGGGCGTCCTTAGCCTCTTTTTACTAGTACTTTCTAAATTATTATAATATTTAGTTATATTTTTTATTATATCTTAGTACTTATTTAAGTATTTAGTAGTATTTTTATTAGTATTATAGTATATATCCCTAGCCTAAGTAAAGTCTTTATCTTTATCTTAGGTTATATTAAAGTATATATCTTTAGTCCTTATAAAGCTTAAGTCCTTATTATAGTTTAATTTTATATCCTAAGTAGTATTTTTAAAGCTAGTAAAGTATTATTAGGTATTTTATTCTATATTTAAGGCTATATCTTAGGGGAAAGTAAAGCTATTTACTTATTTATCCTGTACTTTACCTAGTATTTTACCTCTATTTTTACCTTATTTAGTATTTTATAGCTAGTACTAGATTACTTAAAGTTACTAAGCACTATAGCATGCTTATTTATAGTATATACTTAGTTACTTTACTAGCTTTATAATATTTATCTTTATATTTTATTACTTTTAGATAAGCTATCTGGATTTTAGTAACTATATTTCCTAGCTTTATTACTTTTAAATAAGTATTCTTTTTTCTAGGTATTAATACTTTTTATTAATAAAGCTTCTTTTTCCTTAAGGGAGCTTTTATACTTTTATATCCCTGCTTAAGTTTCTTTAACTTAAGAATTTCCTTTTTTTTATATTATTATATTAAAACTTATTAAAGTTTAAGTTATACTACTACCCCCTATATATACTTTTAGTTTTAAGGTTACTTTTAGTATCTTAAGTCTAGTTAATTTAAGTTTAGTTAGTTTTCTTACTATACTTTAAGTTTCCTTTATACTTTCTATTTATTATAAAATACTTATAGGTATTATATTTACCCCTAAGCTTAAATTAACTAGTTATTTAATTAATATATTTACTTAAGGAGCTTTTTTTATTTTAGTCTTATTAAGGTATAACTAATCTAAGTAAACTACCTAGTTATTAAGCTTAATAATAAGCTTTTTTAATTAAGGCTTTATATACTTATTATAAAATAATAACTTATTAAATTATATATTATATATTATTACTACTTTTTTAAGGCAAGGGATTTAAATATAATAAATATAACTTATAATATAGCTAACTAGGTATTTAATATATACCCTTAGCTTAATTTTTATTTTTTTTCTTTCCTTTTTTCTTTTTTTTTCTCTTATAAGGGGGTATATATAATATCTATATATAAGTAATAAACTTTAAGTTAGTCTAAGATTTACTATTTCTTTTCTTATTAGTAATAGTATATAATATTTAAACTATTTTTTAAGTACTTTAATTAGTAATTTCTAATCTAGTTTATATATTAGGCTAATATTAAGTAAGTAGGTTACTATCTTAGTGCTTTTAGGCTATAACTCCCTAAACAGGTTAGCCCTATAAAGTATTAAAACTAATTTTATAGTAATTTACTTACTAGTTTATTTAGCAGCTTTATTAGCTTTATATATATCTAGTAATATAAGCTTTAGCTCTATACCTTAAAAGCTTGCCTATTATTAAAATTAAGTTAGCCCCTTAATTATAATTACTATATATTTATTATCCTAGTAAAAAATATATATTACTACCTTAAATTAATAATATACCTATCTTTTAAAGTAAAATAAAGCATTAAATACTATATTATACTACTTAGTTTATAATACTTAAGTAAATACCTATTTACTATATTTATCCTTTATAATAAGTAGCTATTTTAATCTATTATAGCCTTCTAGGTAATTCTAAAGATTTTAGTAAATATACTAAAATAGTCTTAAAGCACTCCTCTTAGATTTCCTTTAAAAGATAACCTAAGTAGTATATATTTTAGTATAGATTTTATACTTTATTTTTAGAATACCTTTAATCTTAATATTCTGTATATATAGTATACCTTTCTTAAGTACTTTTTTTAATAGATATTTAAGCTTTAGATATTATATTATAGCTATATTTTCTCTTAGTCTAGGTTAATCTCTTAAAGGTCTTTAAAGGAGCGTTCTTCTCTAGCTAGGAATACTTATTATAATTCCTACTTAGCTTATTAGTATTATATTATATAATAGTATTAATAAAGCTTTAAAATAGTTATTAAGCTACTTATATTTAAGGAAAATAAGGTTATTTATAAGCTAAAGCTTATAAATAATAGTATTCTTTATAACTAATTTATAATATATAGTATAGTTTTATTTATATATTTAAAGTCTAGAATTATATATATAAGTAAAAAAGATAATATTAATATAAAATCCTTTAATAATATATATATTGCTAATTATTAGGTCTTTCTTATTAAGTAATCCTTTAAAAGTGTGCTTTTTTTTATTAATAATCCTATTAAATATAGTACCTAACTTAATAACCTGGTTTACCTTCTTAAAGGTGCCTAGGTTAAGGTGCTTTTTATTATTAATAAGATATATAAATACTTTAAAGTTTTAAATTATACTTTCTAATAGTAAATATATAAAAGCCTTAAAGGTAAAGAAGATATATAGAGGTTTTTCCTTATACTACTTATTTAGGTTAAGGAGTATATTAGTATAAAAGTTCTTAAGGATTTTAAGTATTATATTAGCTTAGAAACTATTTAGGATATTATTTTAATTATTTCCTATACTTTAATTATTTCTTTTAAGCTTTATTCCTTTCTTTACTAGCTAGTCCTTAACTTCTTTTTACTTTAGCTTTATAATTTCCTTATAGATAATTATATATTACTTTTTAAAAGGTAGGACTTTTATTTACTTTATTTTTTTACTAGAAAGTATAAAAAAAACTAAACTGTATTTTATAGGTTTTTATTTATAAAGTAGGTACTTATTATCTATATAGTATAGGTAGTTATTTCCTTTACTTAAATCTATAGATAGTATATTCTAGGCTATAAAGATAACTCCCTTTTTCTTAAATAGGTTATCTTTAGTAATAGCCTGGAATTTATTTATTATATTTATAAGCTCTATTTAGGTTTTTCTCTTTATCTTTTTTTTTACTTTAATAAGCTTAAATTATAATAAAACTCCTTAGGATATATATATAGTATACTTATTAAGCCTATTTCTAGTTTATAGTAGTTTAAAGTATTATTTAACTACTTTAAGAAAGTTAGTAACTATAACGTTTCCTTAAACTTTATTAAGCTAATAATAAATAGTATACTTATAGAAGCTATTTTAGCGCTTATACTAGACTATAGGCTTTATACTTATATAGTTTACTTAATATAAGACTTTATAATACTTATTATATAGTATACTAAGTACCTAAACCTTATTTAGGATATAATACTTCTTAATCTTTTAAATAAGCCTCCTAAGTAGCTACTGCTTATTTTTATACTTATTATTAAGCTTTTATTAGATATAATTATAGGTAGGTCCTTTAATTATTTTATTAATCTAGTTCTTTAAAGCTTATTCTTTAGCTTAATATTTTTTATATATATATATATTATAGTTATAATTACTATTAGCTATATTAAAAAGTATAATTTAGTTTACAGTAAATTCCTTTTTAAGCTTTTTACTTTTTATAATAATATCTATTTTATACTGCTTTTAATCTTACTTAATAAAGTATATAAGGTAATTATTATTTTCCTTTTTTATTAAGTCTATATATTTCTAGATTTTAAGTAATATAATATATATTCTAAGCTTAGTATACTATTTAACCTAATTATTATTATATAAAGTTATAATATATAAATTAAGGTTTAATACTATAGCTAGCTTTAATATAGGTATTATTATAGTATCTATTTTACTATAAGACCGTTTTATAAGTATTAGGCCTTAGCCTTATATACTTAGTCTATTAAACCTTTATTAATATATTAAGCCTTAGCCTTATATACTTATTTAAAAGGTTAAGGGATTTTTATATAGTAGATTTATATATTAAGGCTTAGGGTTATTCTTTAATTAGAAGAATTAAAGAATTAGAATTTAAAAAGAATTAAGGAATTACTAAAATACTATTAGTTATATAGTAAAAGTTACTAGGAATTGCTTCCTATCTAGGCTTATAACTATTATATAAAGTATAGATTAGTTATAATAAGCATTTTAGCTTTAATTAAAAGAGCCTTATTTTCTTTAATTTAAGGTAGCGGTTAGGTTAACCTTATTAAGCTATGTAATTCGCGCAGTAGGTTCAATCTGACCAATTAGAGAGGGATATGCTATTTACAGCTTAATATCTTCATAACCATTTACTGGCCTTTACATTTGGCAAAAACGCTTTTCGGGCCCACGAGTCCCTCTTAGTCTCAGATAAGGCGCAGGAGGTCAAGCGTCAGGCGACCTGTCCAAATGCATCCAGAACCAATACATAGCAACAGTTGTTCACATTCATGCTGGCTGCAAAAAGACTCGTGACTATTTTATTTCTCCACCCAAGCGATCGTATATGACCGCTTCCATGGCTAAGAGTCGTTGTTAGACCAGACTGGGCTGGGCGTGCATTTTACGTCAATCTTTAATAGAAAGACACAATGCGAACGGCCAATGCACATCAGAAATCTGCCTTGTCGTTGCCGCTGCAAGGCGATGGAAATATCTGACCCAGAGTCTAGGGTCAGTCCCATACAAAATGGCACTGACGCTGGCTCCGACCTCGTCCAGTAGCGCGCTATCTCACCATTCCCTGCAAAACAACCTGACGTCAGGTCTTATCTCAGGCATTTTTTTCCCAGCGGGATCAATAGACTTAGTGGAACCGAGAAAGATAGGCCTGGCTTTCATATCAAATGCTCTATCCAGCCACAATTGTCGATGAGTGTTGGCTTGACTACTTTAATGCCGCGCCCAACCTAACGCCAACGCCGCCCTTCGATCAGTACGAGAGCCCTTTACTCAAGAACGAACTTGATGGGCATTGTGTCCACGACCCATTATTCAATCTAACGTCCCACTCACCATGTATCTCTTCCAGAGTCATGTCACTTTACCACAAACGATAAGATAAGATACCGCCGCATCCGCCATTCAGGCGTTTGTGTGGCAGCGATCAGCAACAAGTAAAATCATGGATCGAAATAATATAATATGCCGATTCACTGCCCTTTCCACTTTGTACGTTAGAAAACTCCATTGCATGAGGTCAAGATCCATATTCATCTCAGAGCCCTTTCAATGCCCTGCCAGAACATATTCAATTCTAAACTTGGCTTAAACGTGTGACGTAACGCATTTTGGCCTTTCATGTCATGTTTGGTGCTATTAGCGCCAAAAGAGAGGAGTTTTTAGTGCTAACAAAGCCAGAGCCTGTCGCTGTCTTGGCCCGACATGTAATGTTGGGTTAATTCTTCGCGCGGATTTACAGGGAACCATGCACATACACAACAAAGGTCATTGCGGGGCGTCTACAGTGCCTATTGGCTTTCATAGTGGGTCAATCGGCTTCAGTTAGCATTAGCCGTGGTATTCCCAAGCGTACCAATAATCAAGCCGAAATTTAGTGGCTTGACCAACAGACGGCGCTATGAAGTCTGGAAATACGGTCGATGAACAACGGCCAGTCGATGTGACAAATAGATATAGGGTAGCTCTCGAGACTTACGAAATTGGCACTGGATATCTCCAGACGCTTTATTAGGTAGATGCTTTATGCTTTACAGTATATCACCGTTCACGATTACGCTACTACGTTCTTCGCAAAATCAATCAATTTACAAAATCAACAAACCATCAGCCTCGACTAACGCCAGTGCTTTCAACAGCGTTGTTAACATTGCCATCGTCAGTAACCAATAGCACGTATGCTACCATTATTCGTAAATTCATCACTTCGTTGATTAATACTAACACATTGATAAGGGCGGGGTCTAGAACTAAAGATAAGTATCACGCGAAAAAACGTCCTCTGAACTTGGGTCTCATCGATCATCATCTACTACTCTCACCCCTTCCTCCAATGCGATGCTCTCTACTGACTCGCTTTCCTCTTCTTCTTGCATAAAAAGCTCGTAACGACTCTCCTCGTCTTCGGTATAACAGTGATAACATTGATCCCCTGGCATGTGGATCTCGTCACAGCAATAGTGTCCTGGGGTGTGGCCACTATTACAAGCGTAACACCTTTGGCCATACGGTCTCGGCTCAGAAAAGTAATATTCGCACCTCGAACACATCGAATCATGTGTGTATGTGTCGTCATCGGTCCAGTCCCTCGATTGTCGTAACAATGCTGCTACGGCATGATGCCCTTCTCGCTCTGCCATACGAATAGCTCGTATGAACTGAAATCTCCCAGGCCCAGTGGTAAGTGCCTTGTGGTAGAGTAATAGTTCAACCGTATCAAGTCGCCCGTGCTCAGCAGCCCCTTCTAAGGCCGTTCTGCCCTCCCGTCGGCTACCCCTGGCATTGACTCTGGCACCAGCATCTAGCAACTGTCTCGCTAATCCAATATATCCCTTGATGGCAGCACATTGTAAAGTTGTTACACCACGAAAAAAAGATGGTGCTGCATTGACGTTTGATCCAGACCGCAGAAGTGTCTCAGCAATTTTTAATTGGTCTTCTTCAATAGCAAATTGGAAAGGCGAGCGGCTCATTCGGTTTAGATCATTCTCGTTGATATCCGCTCCCCATTCGATAAGCCAGACGACTACTTCCTCCCTTTCGTAACGTATTGCATGTCTGAGCAAGGGCGAAAGTGTCAATAACGGTAGTTGAAGACTCCTTACTCGCCGGTCGTAATCCATCAGCGCCTTACAACAATCTGGATCCATCCTAATAGCCCTAGTCAATGTGACATCGTCAGGCTGGTAACCGTGACTTAACAGTTCTAAGACCCCAGCTGTTCCACGGTGGGATACGGCTAAAGCCAGCGGACTGCCCTCAAAGAGTCTACAACGAGTAGAGCCACCATCACAATCATAATCGTTCGAGTCTCCGAGCCAGAAAACGTGTGATGAAGTGACATGAGGGGCATCATTTCGATACCAGAAACAAAAATCGTCAGTAAACGGAAGCAGTGCTGTCTCTGGTTTTTGAAGCTGCGTTACGAGCTTTTGCACTAAAGGCAGATTACCTTGCATCGCGGCCAAACCAACCGCAGTGCCCTCTAGAATATCGTGAGTTGCTTGAAGAGATCTGTTTCTGAGAAGAAAGTCAATAGCCCAGTGGTTCTCAACTAGTACAGCACAACATAAGCTTGATGGGCTGTAGTATGTTGGTGATTCTGAAAATGCGCTTTTGAGCCGGGCATCGTGCTGTGTGATAATCGCAGCACCTATATCAAGCAAAATATCCTTGCTGGTGTCGAAAATGCTCGTCCAGTGTTCCAAGAGGAGCGCTCTGAGATTTGGGTCACACCTGCCGCCCTGCCCTCGAATGTTGCGTACATGTCCAGGTACGAGGGCTTCAAAAACTTCGAATGATGTTTGCAGCTTGGCGCCACTTTCTAGAAGCAGCAGGACAGAGTTTGTGTTTTTGCTCAGCAAAGCCAGCGCAAGGGAGCTGTCTCCGAGTCCGTTTTGTACATTCGAATCGCCTCCCGCGTCTAGAGCAGCAGAAAGTATGTCATCTTGTCTGGCACTTGACGATTTAACTGTTGCTTCCGCAGGGTCAATAGCCCCCGATCTAACAAGTATATCGACTCCCTCATTCCAACTTTGCCCACGTGGTGGATCAAGACATAATAAATCAAAAACGGTCGGGTTTTCTTTATGAAAGAATAAGCGAAACTCTGAATGGGGAAGCTCATCTGGCACTAACAAGTTACATACACGTCTATCGGCCCAATTCATCGTAACATTGACGTCAAGCCCATTCGCCAGAAGGTACCGTAATATGTCGAGTTGGTCCGTGAATATGGGAATAAGGAGAAGAGTGGCGCTGGATTGACGATAGAGCTTGAACAGTAACTGATAGGCGTCTTGATGACCGCGTTTAATAGCAACTTCTAAAGGTGCTACTCCAAGTGCATTGCGCTGGAAGCCAATAGGGTTCATTTCATGAAGAAACGATATAACATCTGCGTTACCGGCATATGCTGCTGAAACGAAAACGTCAGGCGTGATAAATGATGCCGCCTCGATGGACCGATTTTGATTTTGGAGACGATTAAAAACAAAACTTGTGGCATGAATGCTAAGTGTTGAAGCCATGCTCAAAACTGTCTCCTCTTTGATGATGTTAGGCGTTTTCGGTCTGAGGTAGTCGTTTGTCGGCGTTTCAATAGGAAGCGAGATATCGGCGCCAATGTCTAAGGCCTGCTGGAAAATGCGCTCATCCTCTAGTACAATAGCCGCATGGAGGATTTCCTCTGCACTCAAAACCTTGTAGTGGTCTAAGAAGAGCCTGAGGATATGTGCTCCTTTATTATCACAAATTCGACTCGGCAGTACAATGCTGATAATCGACCGAGGATTGGGACTACCGCAATTCCTACCAACAACAGCACCGTTCTTCAGAAGCGGTTCAATTATGTCTACCTGCCTAGACAAAATCGCATGCTCCAGTATCGTCTTTGTATCCAAGGGCGGACGTAACTTAATGTTAGGATCTTGGCCTAAAGAAAGGAGCCATTTGATTAGAGATTCGGGATTTTCGGTATTCGCTATCTCACTTCCACAGCAGATGAACTTAACGAGGTCTCTGAAAAGATTATCCATAAATGCTCTAATGGTCAGATCTTGTTGTCGGGCCCTCCTTAGACTGTCTGTGGCACGCAAAAGCCCAGCCTTGGAGATCATAGTGTAAAGATTCTCAAAGTCATCAGCATTCCATTTCGAGACCATATTGTTCGAGATTTTATAGAAAATGAGCTTTAGGCACTCTGGTATCATGAAATCTGTGGTGCCAGTGGTGATGATTTGAGAAGTCTGCAGGTGTTCGCCAGGGAAGTTTTCCGGCATTCCCATAACGAGGTTCATAGCCAACCTGGGGATCAGGTGGCTTGCCTGACTTAAATCGGATTCGCGGTTGAATGGCAATATCTTCGACGTAACAAGATGAAGTACTAGTCCTCTTTGATCACTGGTAATTCTGTGTAGCTGAGTATAGCTCAACCCTAGGGAAAACAAAGTGAGAAGGAGGGCCTTATTCTTTGGGTGATGTGACTGACATTCTTGTAATTTGGATCGGAACTTGAACCATGGTAGTGTATCTGGCCACTCAAGCTCGTTTATGTATGCTTGAGGCGTACAGATAGTAATCTGATCCGATGATGGAACTGGCTGAACATGACTTCCTACGAAACGTCAATTTTAGGATTATAACCTAGAAACGAAATTTGAGTACTTACCAGCTAGGTTTTGGGCTCGGATGCTCGTGTCGCGGTGGCGATTTGTTTCTTTTTCGATGGTCGATTGCTTTATCCGCTTACCGCAGAAAATAACGTCGCTTTCCTTACCGTCCCGCTTCCTTTTGTTGATGGTTTGGTCGATATATCTCCATGAGGCGCGGTCGATATTTTTCGAGATATTCCACTTTTTCAATCGGTATTCCAGCTGAGATTTCCTGAGAGCTAGTTAGTAGAGGTGCCTGAGGGGGGCATTGCAATACAACGTGACGGTGAAATTTTCAAAGATACGCAGCCAGTAGACAAGATCGTTAAGGGACATATCTGAGAGATATAAGTTCCGAATCAATTGGTAGTTCCGCAGCCATTCTGCCTCTATGGCATCCTTTTTCCGAACTCGGTCCATGACGAACTTGCAAGTCAAAAGGACCGAGGATGAGAATGTGAGGGATAGAAATGATGATTGACTAGTAGGTGAGAATTCTGAGCTGAGATGGGGAAAATACTGAGGAGCGATGGCAGATCTAAATAGCTAGGTTCAAGGGCCTCATGCTTCGTCAGCAAGGAAATTACAATCTCACCTGAGGCCTCCTTGTGCATAAGAAATGCACACCCGTGACCAAATGTTCATCCATGAGTGGATGAAAACCAGAATCTGAAATACGTATACTGCAAGCCACGAGCGCCCTTGGCCAATAGTCCAGAATCTGAATGCATAAGCAGGTTTTGTCACTGTATTCATTGACCAATGATCCAGAATCTGAAAACGCCGAAATTGTACTAGTGTTCTTTTCTACCAATAACCCAGAATCTGAAAGCTGCCAGACTCACCAGATGAATCATGTTGTTGTTGGCTGCCTGTAGTAATCTAGGGTGCACCGCCTGCCAGCTTCTGATCTGGACTTGGGTATTAATCTCTTGAGCTTTCGGAGATTATTTTGTTTACCATAAATCGCGGGATCCGTCCCCCTCAACAAGCTCCAATAAGTCCTGCTATATCAACTCTTCCAGGCCCCTGCGACGAAAGGATTGTACATGCCTAGCATTTTTTACCAACGGATGATCCAATTCTCGAGCAATCATGAATGTGGAATCTATTATTGCCCTCATCGCGTTACTTGTCACTCTTCCTCCCACTATATATATATTATATAAATGGTACAAACAAGTAACGGAAGGCCATTCAAGTAAGAATCATGCCTTGTATAATTAACCCAAGCTCCGCAGCTAACTCGGAAATACAGCATCTGCCTCATCCACTTTCGATGGACCTCCGAGAATTGCGAGTCGTCCCCGGTTTCTCTACACTCGCGTAGATACGAACACTGTCATGTACATGCAAATGGAAGAGGGTATTATAGACGATCAGAGCCAGGCGTTTAGACTTTTGGATTAGGTTGGATCTTATGGAAGGGGAGATCCAAAAACGATGTAAGAAACAGTATAAGAGGACTAGGGTAACATACAACTTCAACTGTACCGCGAACAAGATAGTGAACAACAGTAACTACCTTATTTTGCCCAAGGCGAGTAACTCATCCGATGGCCTGACTCTCTACACTTGGGTTCTACTGCGGTCCCATGATGTAGACATAACTCGCTGCGGGCAGGTCAAGTCTGACTGGAGTTAGCTGAATGTATCTTTGGTGATCCTTCTGGGATCTGCATAGCCGAAGGCACTTAAGCCCGGTGGTCATAAGAAGGACAGGTTATTCTTTGGGTTTCACAAACCGATCCATGTTGGCTTGTCGCTGTGATAGTACCTGCTCTCCATCGATTCTCCGAAACGGAATTTTGCTTTGACGAAGATGGACTGACGCTAGGTCGAGAGCTTTCGTCCAGCACGAGCGTAAGATACTGAGATTTCTATTGCGACTTTCCCGTATTCCATCGCTGCATCCACCTTTTGGTTCCACTGGGGTTCTCTAGGTCTTGTATGACGGCATTCATTTTGGACGAATATCCTTCTGGATTAAAATGGCTACTGTCAAGTTCTCCATGGAATTATGGGATACCAGTGTAATGTGATGCTTCTGCTGTGCTTCTGTAGAGTGGACATCGTCTTGTGAGGAAACAATTCCCCCAAAAGGCTCCTCCAACCTCGTCGTTTTGTAGGATACACTCTTGGCAGAGGTTGTGCCCGCAACGATGACAGTAAATATCAGAGCCACCGAAAAGATCAAAAGCCGGTATGGGGATACTACACAGTGAGTATGTTATCTGAGCGTTGCCCCCAAGGAAATAGAGGAAGCCTTCCCTCTCATCCTTCTTGTCTCGATGATTGTTGATTATAAAAGACTTTTAAAACGTGCCGTAGTTATCGAGAAGTTGAAGTTAAAGCTGTATCTGGAGGGGGTTATGCCAGCCTTTTCCTTGATAAGGCAGGCCATGTCCGCCAAGCTCCGGTTATATTGTTGTCTCTCGGATTCCGGAGTTTGATATAATGATGCTTCTCTGACAATTGCAGAAGATAGAGTAACTCTTAAGTTCTTTATAGAAAGATAGAGTCTAGCAGTAAGGAGAAAACAATATGCTTTTTAAATACTACTTTATACTCCAGCTTACTAACTCTTAAAAAAAGCCATTATATTAAAAATTATTATATATTAATCTTATAAACTTAATTAGCTTATATTCTCTTAACTTTTAAAGCTTTTAGTTACTAGCCTAGATATAACTTACCTTAGTAAAAGTATTAATAGTTTAACTTTTCTAGCTAGCTTAAATAACTTAGTTAATAAAACCTTTAATAATTTAACTTTTTTATTATAATATATATATAATCCTTTTTAAAGTTATTTAATAACTCTAATTCTTAGCTTTTAATTTACTAATATATCTTTTAGCCTTTATTACCTTTTATAGTACTATAGTTTTACTTAACTAGTTATAATTACCTTTTAATAATTTTATATTCTTTTTATTAATATTATTAAGCTTATTATCTTTCTTTATATTAAGCCTTTATAGTTTCTATACCTTTTTATAAGTAAAGTATAAAAAATAGTAAGTATTTAGGTTAAAGGTAATTATATAAAATACCTTATAATTAAATAAGGTAATTTTAATATAGTATTTACTATTAATATTATTATCTTTTTTAAACTTTTTAATAACTTAATAAAGCTATAAATTACTTCCTTTAAAACTAATATATAATTTAGTAATGCTTTTAAAGGTACTAATATTAATAAAAAAGTTATAAATATAGTTTTAAGCCTTTTAGCTTATTAAATTATTACTAATAATAGTTTACTTTATTATAATTAATATATTATTTATAAAGTTATATTATAGTATATATATAAAGATATAAACTTAAGGTTATATTTTTTTATATACTTTTTAGTTTTTTCCTTTTAATGCCTTAAGGCTTATAATAAAATTTATTAGTTATTATAAAAGCTTATAGGTAAAAGCTTATATTAGGAAAAAAAAAAATATTATATTATTATTTATTATCTGTATTTATAGCCTAAAGCTTAACCTTATAGGCCGTAGTTATCCTATAGATACTTAAAAAAAGCAAATAGGAAACCCAAGTCTTCCACGTGTTTTTAAATTAGTATTGCAGTAAGGGAGCAACGATAAGCTCATGGGCGCTACCAGGACTTGCCTTCACTCTACTTTCCCGCAGGTTAATTTCCAGAAACCTTTTCATAATGGCACGGCATGCCATTGACTTTAATACGGAAGTTTCCCAATAAGAAAACACAAATGGAAATAAATAACAAATCTTTTCACTCTCGTACCTCACTCTAAGTCATTTTCTCATATTAAACTTATAGGTTTGCATCAGGAGAATGGAGTGCTTGAGATTACAATTAGGGCTTAAAATACCCGACCCATAGGTACCCATACCCGCCTATAGATAGATCTAGGTACCTACGGTTAGGCAAGTTAATAAACTATACCTATATAAATACCTAAAACCTACCTTATTTTATTAATAGTTACCTAATAATTACCTAAATAGCTTAAATAAATTATATAAAATTTTTTAAAAAATATATTATAAATCTATATAGCTATATATATATATATAATTTTTATTATAATTATTTTATTTATAAATTACTATTTTATTTTCTATTTTAACCTTTTTTTAATACTTAGAAAAAACTATCCTGTTTTAAGGTACCTATAGTAGGTAATTTTTCCTAATTTACCTAACTAGGTTACCTAGATATACCCATAGGGCCTAGTTAGGCGGGCTAACATCTGGGTACCCGTGGGAATTTTAAGCCCTAATTGCGATTCAGATGTCAGCAGGGCGACACACGCCCAGTGTTGGGAGGTATTGTGCTGTCAACAGATATAGTTACCTGAGAACAGCCGGTCGGTCGCAGTCATATATGTACAAGAGAGTTCGGCGCTTACAGCTACTAAGCTTTTGCAAGCCTCGGCTGACTCACACGGAGTATCGCGAAGCTATCAAAGCAAGTCCGATTAATGGCAGCGTTTACGGCAGCCCTCGGAGATACGACGGCCGGGATGCCTGGACACTCAAACCAATGTCCAAGGTTAGAGATTCAGATCGAAAGCTCCGATGGTAAATAATTCATAATTTCATGATACTACGGTGGTTCAGTTCTGTGTGATCACATGGCCTCTCAGCCACATTTCTTGAGTATCTGGCTTACACCTTGGACGTTATTAATGCATTGGTGAATGTCGGCACGAATAACTAAGGCAAGAGAGACAGTGAACATACCCTTGAGACAACTGCATTGCAAAACTCCTTACGATGAAATGATGGACAAGATGTGACAGACGGCTTCCAATGGCGAGTGGCGATATCAGCTGTTCCGGCTTTGACGGTCTTGAGCCACTATCAACGATAACAGAGGGCTTTCAGAACTACAACGACAACCTCTGCGTGCCGATTTCACAAGAGTCCATCCCCTGTTGCAAGATTATCATGACATCTTGACCACATTTCATTGTCTCTGAGTTGTTTCCAGCCCGTCAAGTCGCGCCGCTCCATACACTTGCCTTTGGGAGCATGGCAAACATCTAGTCAATCGGATCATCTTCAGCCCAGACAAGAAGTCCCGGGCGAAAGCTAGAACGCTCAGATCAATTCCAGCCCGTGTTTCCCAACTGAGCGGGGTCCCGGTTGACTGACTTCCGAAGGGCGGGACTCCGATCTACGTGTTCAGGTTCCCGGCTGAGGAGGCCAGTGGGATTGAAATCAGGTAGAAGTGACTTGAGATCACCAATAGAATTGGTGTAAGATGTCAGAGCACTACAAAGACGAAATATCGTACGTCGCGTATGGTTCTTAGTTTTGTAGTCTCACTTGGCCATAAAATCGGCTTTCCACCAAAACGGGATTCAACTCAGCGAAAAGCAGCACCGCGGAATTCATCAAGTCGGGCGTTTTCATGAAAGTTCTAATCCTTCCGATCTTTCAAGGGCTAATTAATTACAGTTGCGATTATAATAGAGGTTGAATCATACGAAAAGACAGTCAACTTCTGTCAGGATCGATAGTACAATGCTCGGGTTCGTTAGTCAAGGTAATGCAAAAAGACTTATCACTGGTTTTCATTCCTAGAATACAATTAATAAAATGGTAAAGGAGTTTATTAGACTTGAGAAGTAGGGGAAGATTGATTCATTCATGGATTTCCTTGGCAGTCCTTTCTCGGCATGCGACATGTCGCTTTTGCATTTTGCTGAAATCCAGGTATGATCCAAATATTGACCGACAAGGCTCAATATCCTCGTCTCAGGTCTCTGCTGAAAGATTAAGTCATAGTTCCAGTATGTCCATTAACCTCTTGTCTTCCGCGATTGCTTGTTTCTCTCGGTGCCTTGGCTTCGCGACCGGCGAAAACCCTCGTTTATTCCGGATACTTCACATCGATCGAGAACCCCTTGACCCTCTTCAGCTTGCTCTGCATAGACGATCCGATCGAGCCTGGGTTATCGCGGCATCTCACGCTCTCGCACCACTGCGCCTCGGGAGTCCAGTCCTCCTGACCCTCACCAAAGCCGAAATGCTCCCAATCCTTGCATAGCTGATCTTTGAAGTAACACTGTGCAAGGTCGATGATGAAGGGCTGATGGGAGTCTGCGTCGACTACAACGTTGCGTGGGCAGCTGTCTTTGAGGAGAATGTCGCGCTCGTTGATCTCGTAGGCTCCTTGAACGGCGTGTTGGACGATCGAGGTCCATTCTTGCTGCGAGGTGGGTGAGGAGGGTCCGAGTGTGATTCGGGCAGATCATACAGGCTCCACCCGGGAATGAACTGGAGAAGAATACCGCTCACACTGTAGTATTCGCTCATGTCACCGCTGGCGTTGGAAGACGAGAGTCGCACAGAGGCATACAAACGGGGAACGAAAACACCCTGGAGTTCCTTGAGACGCTTGTATGCGTCAACCTCAGTCTCAAAGTGCGAGCGGGCCTCCCACCACAAGGCCGCCTCAAACTTGGCCTGTCCCTCAGGCTCCTGTCTCCAATCCGCCGCCGAGTTGGGGAGCAGCTCCGTGCGGCGATCCTCTTCAATCTCGTTGATGAAAGGACCTATATCGCCACGATCGACGAAGGAGCGAAAGGCGGCCTCGTCCTGAACACGGCACGGAAGATGTTTGCCCTTCTTGCTCCTGCGAAGCGACGAGCCAAATCGTCGGTCGTAGAGCTTGAGGATTGCCCTGTTTGGCGCGTGGGCGTGGGCGAGTTTGACAAGCATGACGGGGGACATGGGCGGTGACGGTTTCGGTGGATGAGAGAGCATCATGATGGCTTTCGATTATGTCCAAGTTGAGAGTGTCGTATTGCTGGTATTCGGGAACGAGATCCTTTGACTCCATCGCGGTCAGCTTTGGCTGGGCTGGTTGAGGAGTGACTCTCGAAAGGGACGGAAGAAATGAGAAAAATGAACTTTCCGACGCAATAAGGGCGTTGATGAGTATAATCATGATGATAATGGGAGCAAAGGTTCGCCGATACCTTTGATGCCTGTGTTGCGCGGGTGTTGAGTGGGTGTTTGGAGTATGTTTGAAGAGAGCTTGGCTTGTGGTGGAGAAGGGAGGCTGTAGTGCAGTGCAGCGCTGAAGGACTCTTTGTCACAGGGTGCACTGAACTCACCTAGCTGTCTTTGTGCGCCTCGATGTCAACAGTTCGGCGCGCACACCCCAAAATGAACAGTGAACAGCTCGAATCGGTATTCATTAGCGACTGCACAACCACGGTGTGACGCGCCCTCGCTACAACGACAGTCACGTCACGGAAGAAAAGGAAACATCGCTTACTGGAGCTATGCATGTCATGTGCTACATGTTCAATATGATTTCTCAAACCATGTATTTTCTCTGGTGACCCCTTTGGGCCTGTTCCCAACCAAGCACTCACAACCAACAAGCCCGAGCAATCTGGTTTGAACCATAAACTACATGGATACAGAAGCGGGAAACACTAGTAGCCAGATAAATGCGGCAAAGCAAACTTAATTCTTTCCTAGACTGATTGCGTCCCGCGTCTAATGCCATCCCTATCTATCTATCCAAGCGCTAAACCATAGATCCTCCGCTACTAAGCGATCCTCCAGTAGCAATCTTATCATAGATGAAGTCAACTTGGCCACCCTGATCAAGAAACCAAACCAGACAGAAGCCTACGTTTCACCAACTCCAAGTTTATTCAAAGCCCCTATAGACTTACAGAACTGCCGAACTGGTGATCTAGAGGCAGTCTGGGATGGTTGCTCAAACAGCCAGTTTCCAGTTTCAACCATGTTTGACGTCGCTTTTCGTAGTCAAACTCAGCCAAGTACCCAACATGATGTTCGCGGGTTTAGTTGGATGACTCCTGTATTGATTGTACCCTGTTTCCATCTCTAGATACCATCATTCCTAGGTCTATATATCCATCACTCTAGAATGTAACAGGTCCTCAGAACTACTGCAAAACTCCATCCACTCTGTAGACCATCGCATCTAAGTGCAAACCCATTCTTCACAACAGCTCACCGCGAACCCCGACATCCCAGAGGAATGCCCGATAACGTACGCTACCTCACAAAGAAAAAGGACATCCAGGATGTAAAGACGTACCTAAGAAACGCAAACACCAAAGACTTCACACCTGCAGCATGAGCCACCGGCAGTAGATGGTGCTTTGGCCATGGTGAGGGTCGCAGCACATCAAAGGAAACCTATCACATCGGTTTCAAGAAGCAAAGCGACGGCCACCATATAACTTGCATATTCATTGACGTTCATGGAACTCAACAAAAGGTTACTGCTGGCGGAGAAACCACGGGGAAGGACTGGGGTGCTGAGGCCCCTTCGTCAACAGAGGTCCTGCTATTTTGTCAGAAGACAGGGGAGCTGAGGATAGTGACGATGAGGAGGACAAGGAGTAAGGTGAGGATGTGAGGAGGGATGGCGAGCAATGCGGATGGTAAAGGGATAGATAGCAGACGCCTTTGCGAAACTTTGTAACGAATTCGAACCATGGTCTCAATCATGTAGACAGGCCACGCTAGAACCGTTAAAACTGCGATGGATTGTTGGGCATATGCCGCCGAGGATCCAATGTCCTGACTGTAACCCCCTGTGTGTTTCTGAGTGTGATAGATCTTAAGGTTAGGTTGTATACATTCGCGTTATGTTTTGAGACCATCCGAGATGGTTTATATTTATACCTGGCCTGGAAATGCCAGAGTACACTGCACATCTCAGCACCTTCATGAGCCGGTCTTTCATACAAAACAACAAGATACACGTCTCAATCCCCTCTCGATCCTTCACCCTTATGCTCCTAGGCGTTTTATATCGAGAATTTTGACCTAGTCTCCCGCTCGTGCGTCGTAAGATCAGTAACTAGAATCCTCCGCCGCTAGTTCTACAGTGCTAATATCCATTAATCTCATTTTCTACCACTATACTTTACCGTCTATATTCCCTAGATACCAATTCTTGTCTCTCTCGTTAGCCCAGAGTAGCTTCCAATCGCCAACCATCAGCAGACAGGCGGGTTTGTCATCGCAAGTGACACCAAATCTTCACCAATTATTACTTCAAATATCTCCCTTGCGCCCTCGACCTAAGATGTCGCAACGGTGCATTGTATTGTCTTCGATGTCGCCCTCTTGGTCCACAGTTGTGCTATATATTCCCAGTCTATGATCTCGCATTATCTCGGGGTATGTAAGATGTGGCACCGATCGGGCTGAGTAGACTTTGACCAGCCTCGAAAACGACGTTGCGATGGTCAAAGCTTGCCACCTGAGAAAGGACTCGAAGCTAGCATCTCTTGTCGAACACTTAATATGCGCCTCCTATACACGGGCCATAGTCGTCCGCTTCTCCCGGTCGATATATTTACTGAACTATACCACGGATCTATTGAAAAATCTTCATCCGTCGATGCCATACGATAAGCTATCGAGCCGATTGAACCTACGGATGATCGATAAAATAATCAGGATCGCGCTCGAGCTCCAGGTATTAGCCATAGGCCATACAACTTGAAAGCGATATCGCGAACCTCCAATCGCCGCCAGCAGGTCATCGCCTGCCTTGTGTTTTGACAGGACAGAGAGATTTCCCCCAGCTAAAGGCTTGGCTTCTTCTGACTTGGGCGCCTACATCATGCGTCTACCGAGTAGTCAGTTGCATCAACCAGCGCAGCGGCGGACTTGGAGCTCAACTTAGCCGGCATCGCCGACAAGTACAAGAGCGATTGTCTATCAATCGTCAGGTGCATTTAAGCACTCCTTTGCTGACTCCTGCCCGTTCGTATCGTCAACAAAAGGATCGATTCATTTCAAAAGTGAATGCCTGGGCGCAATCTCTACCCAAACGTCTAACTGCTTCGCTCCTTTTATCGTTCGGCGCTTACTCCTTTCCACAACACATTCAAATCATTCCGTTTTGAAGTAGAATGAAATCAACACCACAGGAACGCCTCCACTTGGGACTCTTCTGGGGAGTGTTAGCAACGCCCCTATCCGCAAACAATGGCAAATACTCCATGGCGGACTTTAATATACACTTGTGACTTTCGCCAACTGCCCCGTTGAAGAACCAATGCCTAATGAATACTGAATCCACGAATGATTCTCGAAAACCAGCATACTGGCTACAAGGCGTCGACATCTTCCAGCCGCAGCGCCTCACCTATGGAACCAGCCTGTTCCTAAATGTATTCACTTGTGCCTAGTCTCAATGGTATGATGACCTTCTGCAGTCAGGACTGTTCCATGTGGCACAACTGTGAGGAGCTTTTTTACGTGCTGTAAATACAACTATTCTCTCAGAGTGCTCTCGCCTTGCACATCTTCCCATCGCATTTCTTCCAAGATCTGCCAAATTCGTCGGCGGTTAGTTAAACCACCAGGAACATCCAACCCAGTCTCAGCATAATTCCATATGCCTTCATCCCGGTAACTGGTAGCATTTAGAAGTGCAGGATGTGGAGAACTCAAAATCTGTCTAGTGAGCTTTTCCCAGTTCCACTTCTTAACTTCTTCCAGCTCTAAGCCAGTCTTGTCATGCACAGCCTGAGTATCAAGATCCCAAAGAAAAGGGATTTGTAAAAAGATTTCTTTCCATACAAATTGAGATAACAGATGCCTGTCTCTAGGAAAGGCTTGGGTGTCGAGGAAAAAGTCATGAATACAGTCTTTGAGTTCCTCTGGTAATATCTCTGTAAAGGTCTTGGCTGAGCTAACATCCAGTTGTTCCAGATTTGCGAGGAGACTAGAGGTCAGGTTTGGGATATCTATAGGGTCCTCATCCCACTGGTGTATAGCAAGCTTGTCAGTATATAGAGCTAGAGGTAAGACTCGTATTAAGATGGTAAGCTTACCCATCCTTCCCATTCATCACCCCACTGTTCCATACAGGGATAAGGAACATAATAACGCTCAAAGCCGAGGGACATCGGCTGGCCAGGTGGGTTGTTTGGAATGGGAGGGACATAATTCATATCCCTTGGCTGCGGTCGCTGTTCCAGTAGTTGACCAAGATAGCGAGCGCAGCGGCGTTCCAGAACAAACCAGAGTTCATTGATTGAGTTAACTTTGACATTAGACGGCGATTTGATAGCGCGATTGGCAATCTTATCGCAAGCTGCGTGAATCCCCATGTACATTTTTGCTGGAGGGGTCTCCGACTGTTTATCGGATTGGCGAGTAGAATTATATGGGTGCTGGGGATACACCTGTTCTCTATCTGGCAGCAGAAGCAGTTTACCAGGATAGGATTCTACCTCTGCAGAATACCGAACAATCTCCTGGCTGGCCACCTGCGCTTTCAAAGGTGCGGAACCATACGTCGGCCAGTGGGGACCAGCCAAGACAACGGTATCTTCGTCAAGATCCATAGCGCAGATAGTGCAGTATACATAGTCCGGATTGGGAGCCATGGCAGGGTGCAATAGGAAAGAGGAAAAAAGGCTGGGAAAATGAAGACGTTGGCAATTCAAAGCTCATATATGAGGGGCGCTTTCGAGAGAGTTTATACTGAAAAAGCCAAAGAGTGTCAGCCTCCTCGCTGCTATGTCAGCAGACGGTTTCAGAGCTAGCTACAGGTTCATAGCCTACCAGGTAAAAAAGCATTACAGCCGGCCATGCATTCGGGATCTCGATGATATTCCCATGAGTGGCCCAGCTTTCGGACCATTAGAACCCATACAACAGACTCCTTTGCGGGGAGCTCATCTTTCTCGAGATGAGAAATTTAATGCAGCTATGGGAACTCCGGTTCCTCTTTCTGTCATTGGCTTTTGACCCCTGCAATGACGGCCATTAGGGGCTACACCGCTCAAAAGGATAAGCACTTTACTCTTTCGAGGCACATCGCCTCTGCTGCGCCTGAATCGGTTCGATTGTTGATCAATCCATCGGGGCTCTTGAAGGACTTTGGCAATCATTCATTCTCTCTTTCCACGGCTTCGTCGTAATGACCTTGATCTCCGTAGTGGTATAGGCCCCCAGACATAAGTTGCACCTGATATATGAAATCTGGCTCACAGCGTAAATATTATACCATTCGGTATGACTGTAGCTACACATGTCCGCTATAGCTTGGTCTAGGTTGTGGCTGAAGAAGATTCTCCATGCACATCAACTGTAAGCACGTATTTCCAAAGCAGACTGCGCACGTAAGCCAGGTAAGAGTCTAGCTGTCATCCCGCATAGTCACCTTGTTCTTTACATAATGCCTAAGAAGATAAAGGTAGTATATAATCAATTGTAAGCCACTAAATCTCTAATTTTAAATTTAGGGTAACAGTAAGCAAAAGATAACCATAAACCCTTATCTTACTTAATAGCCATCTACCTCCGTTCTTACATCAGCAATTAACCCCGAACAACTTTTGCAAGAGGCTGCGGCTTCATTGGCTGCAAGAGCATTCTTTATCTCGTCACCCTTGATCCTATAGCAAGTTACACCTTGAACCATAAATCAAAAGTCCCGATTCGCCATGAAAAGACCGCAAGCATGAGTATCAATCCTGACCTGCATAGATAGAATACGAGTCTGACTGTTATAGTAGAGGGAGGAAAGGAGATACAAGCTACAGTATTCTAGTGCTTAGCTAGTATAAGACTTCCCCTTCTCTGCCCCAAGCAAGGTCCGTGTTTAGCAACCAATAGCAACTGCTCAGGCATCTATGGAGGCTAGGTAGAAATAGAATACAGTAAAGCTTTGTCTTTATTACTGTCATTTTACAATCACATCTCCTTTAATGCAATGGGCTATCGTTTATTGCCTTCCGGAAAGAGACTCGCAAAGCCACAATTTCTGCAGATATGTCAGGGTATATGTCTAATAAAACCAATGCCAATTATATTCGTGGAATCTGCTTCAAATTAATGGAATCGAATCCTCGTCTCTGTAGCTGGTAGTATGGCTGAGCATTGTTTCTATGAATATCTGAAGTCCTTATTAAGAAAGTCTTATATATATCGTAGATATCCTCAAGTCCTCTATCCTCAGAACTAGAAACTCAACTCCGTAAAACAAAGCCTCTTCTCCTATCTCTTTTATCATTATATTATCAAACAAAGCAATCCATTCGCTATCTGATCATTACTTCTCCAATCGTCATGAAACACTGTTTTATATTTACGGTTTAGAGTGTAGGGGCTCTCGGGGGGCCATGCAACCCAGCCGAGTCAGCAAGATCTGCCACCTATTCAGGGGGACTTCAGGAATGTAATGACGAGCTTTCGAAAGATTCGTCCACCTTCCTAGCCACAAGCGTCCCGGGCCAGGATGTTACAGTTGAAACTTCAATCCCAACAGAGCCCCCTGACAATGAGAATGGTCAGACTTCTGTATCTATCCGTCCCACTGAGACCACCAAGACTATAAATGCTCAGGAAACAGGACTTGCTTCCCAAGATGATACCAACTCCGGAGAGGATGACTCTGGACCTGAAACTACAACCGGCCCCGCTGCTGGAGAAGCTTCTGATAACGCCACCTCAGCAGTAGCAAACGATCCAGGGAACGCTGACACGGAGACTGTCTCGGCCAACACGGGCAATACCGATTTGAACAGAGAACCACTCAAGGTCTGTCTTCTGACACTGGAGGCCTACCCTCGGCTACTATCTCTGAGGATATGAACCAGGGCCAGCCGACAACTGACTCGCAACCTGTGGACCATCCAGTCTCTGAAAAGACTTCGGCCTTGGGATCTGACAACACCTCAGCTGTCAACACTCCACCCCAGGGTACTCAGACAACCACCAATGGAGACGACACTACCTCCAAGGATGTTGGCAATAGCTCAGATGCATCAGCTGCCACTGTCTCGCCAGGCAATGATCAATCCACCAACATCGATACAGCCACTGCAGCCAGCCCAACCGCTACAAATGATGGAAGTGACAGTACACCTACTACAAGCAAAGGAGGCGATGATACTCCTAGTACTAAAGCACAGACTGACGATATCCCACCTATTACGTTAAACCCTGAAACCACCGCCAATGATGCCATACCTGCTCCTACCATAACAGACGCTCCTGAGGGATTGTCTCCAACGACCATCGGAGGTCATCCTGAGTGGGTATCCAACACTTGGATCACGACGACTGGTGACAATTCTGAGACTACTATTGTTCCAGTCCTTGTTGGCTGTCCTGGATGCGGCGGAAAAGGCTCAGGTATTGTATTATTTAGGTTTCCCAAGACAACCGGTACCTGGTTCAAGCTTCCCGGCCTTCCTAAGTTCAAGTTCCCCTGCGTACCTCCTTTCTGCACTACTAGCCCCGATACATCTAAGGACGGTGATGACGACGACGACGACGATAAGTCTTCCTCTAAAATATGCACTGATAAGGCCACTGTTACCGATTGCGTCGTTGCTTATACAACCTACACAGGGCCAGCTAGTAGTGCTATTACACCGGAGTGTAAAACAACCTGCACCAAGACACACACTAGATGTAATGTAGTGGGATTTACCACTACGTCCTCCGCTACAGCATGTGGCCCTTCAGGAGACAGCTCGTGCAAGTCCTGTGAGCGAAAGCTGGTGTCTGAGGTAGATCCTGAAGACCTAGACGAAGATACTGAGGAGTCAGAGGAAAACGACATTGAGCGAAGGGCTCCCAAGAAGAAGAAGAAGAAGTTCGTTAACGTTGGAGGCTGTGGGCTCTTACCCAAGAATCCGAAGTTCCCCGACTACCCCGGAGGAGATACCGTTTTGGATAATGACGACAATATTATCCCCAATAATTCTCCCTTGAAAAATATCAACAAATGGTGGCTCACCACTACGGACGAGAACTGCAGTCCTGAACTGAACGGGAATCTTCCCGCGGCCGAGTTTCGTTCGCGTCTCAATGGCGGCAGACCTTCGATCGACCATGTCTACGAGAAGAGTATGCTATTGGACTACTTCAAACACATCATTGACACCAGCGGCGCTGATGTCAAGGGGGCGACTGATTATTCTCCTCGAAACAAGATCAGCTGCAGTGACATTAAAGCTTACGGTGGCGCGGATACCAACAGCAACAACAACCTTTTACAGAAAGTGTTCGATGCTTATCCCGGAGCAAAAAAGAGCCAAGATAATACCGATCCTACTGCCGTCGAAAGCCCTCAGTATCTAGATGACTTTATAGGGATGGACCAGTGGACAAACGGTGACGCAAAGGCAAGACTGATCTTATATTCCTGATCTCAGAGCTTAATTATACTAACATCTGGATCTAGGGATTCGTAGCTAATGCCGAAGAAGTACGCGCCCAGTGTGACAAATTGGTCGAATCCGAAAACGACATCACAGCTGAGACATCTAAAAAGGATGCCGAAACACGCATTGACAAGAAACTTGGAAGACTCGAGAAAATAGCTATCGGTATCGAGATGTTCAGTGTTGACGTAGCGATTCAAGCCATGATAAACCAGAATCAGCGAATTTACGCCAGACTGTAAGTATATATCCCTTCTCACAAACCTAGTCCTCTCTCCTCTAACACTACTATAGTATTGATATCGATGATAACGCCAAAGGCTGTATGGATGACCCTGCAGTAAAGAACGGTATTTGGTCATTTGCCGAGGCATACAGAACCTTTATGGCTAGTAGATTTGGCGGCACCGAAACGTGGTCTATCAACGACGCTGTCAACTACGGAAAGACAAAGCTTATCGAGAAATTGACGTCCGACTTGGCTATGGCTTCTAGTGTGGCGGCCGCAGACGACCAGCAATGGCAAGCCAAGATTGGGGCGTGGAATGCTAGGTTCCAGAAGATGACTGATTCCAACAGGATTTGGGCTGTGCCGGTACCTACCTGGACGTGGGAGACAGTTGCTAAGCGAGACGGCGACGGACTGTCGTGCAAACGCCCTATCCCAACATTTACTTCTTCTGAGGAGCCCACTACCTTTTCTACTTCTGTCAGGTCAACTTCAGATGATTCCAACACCGAGGAACCGTCCTCAGAAGAGTCACATTCTTCAACTGAAGCTGTAAACTCTTCAAATCAAGCCACAACTACTTCCTCGACCAGCAAATCAGGTCCCTCAATCGGCCAACGTCCCGGCTGGTTGACAGATGCTCCCACTCTGACCGACCGTATTTCCCCTACCATCTCAACACCTGATGGTTACTCTTGCACCAAGACAGTCACTGAGACCATGTGTAACCTAGGAACAGGCCGGCACGGGCCAGCTTGTGTAACGCACTCACGCTGTGATTCATGGGTCAACACCAAGACCACCAGCAGTAAACCAAGCCCAAGCCCAACCCTAGCCAGTCCAAAGTTCTCTGAAAACATTCTCCGCTGTAACAAGAGTGGCCAGGCTTCAAACCCCAATGCCATCACTTATGCTGCTCAATCCTTCTGCCGCGATATAGTGGCGAAGAATAAGGATAACGGGTATTATTGGTCTAATGACAGGCTCGAAGGGAAGAAGGTGCCTTCGACTGGGTATCACTTCCAGCTTGACTTCTCAGTGAGGAAGAATTGCCTGTGGAAGGCTAACTACGACGAGTGTATGAAGTACATGCAAGTTGCTATCGATGGTTGTAATGGGCGCAGCAAGTCGGACAAGTTAGGTGGATGGGTTCGGGATAACTGCATTGAGGCTATTATCAACCCTAGACGTGGGGCCTAGATGGTATTGATATCTTAGTAGAACACACTGGTTATTAAGTGTCATCTGGCCCTCTCAAGTGATGAATGCATGTACGCCAGATAAGATAGAAATACTCCAATGAGAAGGAATTAATAGGCAATGCTACACTTTTACCTGAAAAGACTTTCACAGTAGTTAAGGAGACTTTACAAGCAGAATATTCATCATGTTACTGCAATAACAGTGGAAAGATTACGGTGCTATTCAGTTTCTCTATTATTCGTATCCTGTCGATAAACATACTAATAGCTCTTGTATTACTATTAACCACCATAACTATTACATCGATGCCTTGAAACCTCCTGATATCCGTTCTAGATAGTCTTGGGGTTTGAGTAATCACAATGATGATCTGTAGAAAGAGTGTTTCTTATATGCTCTAGCAAAGGTCCTTGTGGGTCAAGAGATCGTTTTACTCAACAAGAGAACCTGCTAGCTACTTGAGCAGTGCTCACGTAGGGAAGCAGACCTACGTTCCTATTAACTCTGCAGTGGAATTAAGGCTCAGTAAACAACTAGATACTCTATTATGGAGATTCGGTTAGTTATTAATTCTTCCACTGCAAAGCTTAAGACTATAACTTTAATAGTCACTGCCAGTGTATCAGTAATAGGATTAGGTAAGGAAAGTTTATTAACCCTAACCCTAACTTTTTTTATGCAAGTAAAGTCTTAACCTACTAAATGTTCTTTAGAAAGCCTTCTGTTCTATAGCAGTATTTGCGATTTAGTAACTACTTTGCGACCCAGTTGCAACGGCCTTGATATACTTGCTGAAAGAGGGTGCTCTTGATAATTGCTGTGACTGAACCTCTGGTAGTTTTAAAAGGTATACCCGTAGTTATATATGCATCGCTCGGGGGCTCAGCTCTAAACGTATTATGAGTCACCTCGGGATTAATCTCAGTTAATCTGCCGCTAATATCACCACTCTTCACTCTGCATATTCTGCATATTCTGCTGGTCACATTCCAGCCACAGCCTCTTCCTCTGCCATTCCTTCTGACACCTCATCTCCTCCGATGACTTACTATACCCAGACTATCTTGAGAACTCTCGTTAACATGCGCCTTTGCGCAATCGAGGTCGGGGTTTCTGGGTATATTGTCCTTGATTTCAGTGATACTGGCCCGAGTAAGTGTTGAAGCCCATCTTGAACGTTGATATCTCTTTCGATTATGTTAGCTTTTAGATTAAGACTTCTCGCGGGGTATTTCAAAGGCTAGCTTTAGTTTAACAGCCCTACCATACTCTCAAAGAACTTCCCTATGATATTCTACATCAGAGTTCGTTCGCGATCTGATATTGTTGATGCAGTTATCCAATGGTCAGTGCTCGGTTCAGGATCATATGTGATCCATGGTCATTATGTAGTATGAACCAAGCCCCAAGTGTTATCAGACAAGAAAGGTGTTTAGTTTAGGGCCATTGAATCTTCCTTTCCCATTGGAGCGGGCACATACAGGCAATCTTCTGAATCTTCAGGAGCCTTATTCTAGCTCTATCAGAAAGAGCTTATTATGGATATTCCTACTACAATAGTTTTTAGCGGGCTATCAAGGCTTATAGATACGCTAGAGGAGAATAAGGCTCCAATTACAGCATCTTCGTCGTCATGCATTCATTTATCGCGTATTCTTGAAGTCCAATGACCTTATACACTTCCCTACCAAATGTCAATAACACAACTAGGACCAATCAGATAGGTTCGCTGTGGAACAACGGCTGAAGCAAAGGAGGCAGATGTATCACTCTGTGAAGTCCCAATGTAGGTTGAAAGGAAGGCATGAAACGAAGTAGTATAAGGCTGGGAGCGTGCCAGTTGCCTTACAGCTCATTTCAAGGACAGAAAACAAGTGACTTTGACAAACTTGAAAGGAAATCCATCAAGATTGCTTCCGACTCTCAGATTTCGGAGACTCTGACACACCCCGACTCTCAAACCAAGTGACGTGGACTAGCATATCGCGCCTGCAGGTATCAGCGGGGATGTCTAGTCTCGCCATGATCGCAATCATAAGGTGAACCAGTGACTTCTGGATTTCGAGGTCCTAAAAAGAAGAATGTAAGGAATGCCGAGGGGCATGGGCGGGTTCCTGATGTCGGATTTCTGGTATTTGCAAGTTCTAGCAATGCAGAATGTGATTCTAAATTTGATTATAGAGCTGAGAAAACGGAATTAAGGACATGGAATTGAGGATATTCTAGTAATTACCTCCTTAGTCAAGAGTTGGTCCTGGTGGTTTCCCCTTGTGATCTATTAGACGCTTTCTTTGCGCTTGTTAAAGTTCCCCCGTTCGAAACCACGGGCCACTTCGACCACTATATAACAAACCCAATAAAGAAGAAGCCGGAGGGGTTTATCAATTCTGAGAAAGGTAGTAGCCGCGACCTGTCTCCGAGGAACCAAAGCAGCTTACGGACATATGCTCAATCTACCACAAAAGACAGAACGAGTAGAGATCATTGACATGGGTCGCGAAGATAGACGCCTTTATGAGTTCTTCAAGTGTTTTTCATACCTTACTGCGGGCCTCGATAAAATCTCCAAGAATAGTCCAGCTACAAACATTCTTGTTCTTATCTCTATGCTACGGCTCATATGCAACCACGGCGAAGCCCTCCTTCCTAAGGCTGCTTTAAAGGCCTGGAAGAGACTTTAGTGTCTTATCTTAGGAAGTGCTCGAAGCTAATATTAAGCGGTGCATCTCTTGCAAATTTGAGATCGAAGAGTCAGAGACAGCTGCGTCGCTAGCAGAAGACTTGCCCTATGGTCATACTATATCCAGCAGTTGTGTATTAAAATTACAGAGCTCTACCTGTCTTCCTCCATGTCTTGAGTGTGGATTGTCTGCGGAAAGCTAAGCAATATCTATAACTGGGGTAAGTCTGTTACTAAGTTCTGTCTACTAATTTAAGGTCTTAGCTATAAGCCGTAACTATAAATAATATATCTAGCTAATAACTTAGATATTATACTATAATAACTAACTAATTACTATAATTAAAGGCTAAAAAAAAAAAAACTTAAATTATAACTTTTTAGCTAGCCTTAAAGGTATATAAAATACTTTAATTTATTAATTAAAAAAGGTTAGCTTAATAATATAAATACCTTAGATCTTTAAGATAGTAACTTTAATAAAAGAAATCTTTACTTAATATTTACTTACCTAAATAGTAACTATTAATAACTATATTAATAAGGCTATAGTTATACTATAAGCTATAATTTAATATAAAGATACCTTTAAAAATATAAGTAGCTATATAGCTATTAAAAAGTAATTTAAAAAAGCTATATTATCTATTTATATAAAGGACTTCTATTAGCTTAGTAATAACTTTTTTATTAACCTTACTTTTTTTAATTATAAGACTATTACTTATATAGTAGCCTATAGTAAATTCCTTATAAAGGTTATTTAAATTACTTAGTAAAAAAAAGATATACTATTTACCTTAAAGAAAATAAAAAAAGAAAAAAAGAAAAAAAAAGAAAAGGCTATAAAGCTATTATAGTAAAATTTAGCTTAGATTATATTTATATTTAAGGTATAAATAGTAATTTAGCTAAGAGGGACTTCTAAGTATAGTATATAGCTATTAGAATTATTAAAAAATACTAATATATAAGAAAAGCTTAACCTAAAGAAAGTTTTATAATAATATATATATTAGTATAATTAGGGAAGAAGGTTTAGGGCAATTGGAAGGTAGTGGCGGAGTTAAGTTTATAAGTTAATTATAAGGTTAGAAAATACACTTCGGGTTTAACACAATGAAGTCTGTTACTGTCTGGAGCCATGAACGGAAATGCATCCAAGCCGGTACCTTCACTATCTGCCAAACTTTATGCACTTATCAGGAATATTTCCAGTGTAGAGAAGGGACTAGAAGGCAGAGTGGAGCGACGAAAGAGGTATGTAGTGTTGGGTTTGGGGCACTATACCTCTTACTAAATCCGTCAGTATGGTATTTAGCTACTGGACTAAAATGCTTGACCTTATTGGTTTTGCGCTCAATGGCCAAGGTTTCCGGTTCCAGAGGATTGATGGGCAGTCGTCAATGTCGCAACGCAAAGTAGCACTAGAGACATTTGGAAGTGACCCTGGGTGCAATGTTATGTTGGCAAGCATAGGAGCAGCTGGAGAATGGTGCGATCTAGATTACTTTTCCGTGAAACCCCTTTCTGATCGCTGTGTAGGATCGACCTCACCTCAGCCAGTATAGTCCACGTCGTTGAGCCCCATTGGAACCCTATGGCCGAAGCCCAGGCTGTGGACCGCGTACATCGGATTGGGCAGCAAAAGGATGTTTATGTCATTAGGTATATTACCAATGACTCGATAGAGCAGGTATCGGCCTATGTTATAACTAAATTTATTAAAGGCTGACCTTATCGTACAATATGTGCAGTGTATGCAAAAGGACAAGCAACGACTAATTACAGAATCTCTTTCAATATCAGGGGAGAAACTTCAAGACGTCGATGAGGTTCGATGAAAGGTAGGTTATTCTCTTTCTCTATGCTTGACTATAGCAATGTAAGTTTTAGAAACTTATAGAATTTTTAGAATGAGGATTTTAAAGTATTATTATATGTGAGGTCGGACTAATGATATAGCTTCCCGCTAAAACGGGAATTTCTTCAGACCAGCGTTAATATATTTACTTAACTCTGATGTGCCTACTTCCATCAAGAGCTATAGAACCAAATATTGAGGTGCAGCACACATTTCAAACATATTTTGATAGACCATTGCTTGCAAGACTATTTTTCAGTATTCTGAACAGTCAACGGCTTATGGTCCGAGTGCACCACCGAGTGCTGCCGATGGATCAATGCAACTGGCTTACGATATTTGACACCCTTGTGACTATCCTCCATAGACTGGGGAATGAAGTGCTAATCTCTTGCTTGATTCCATTGCAATCGTGCCTCCATGTGAGGGCAGGGGTACGATTGTAAAACATCCTCACTTCAATATCACAAAAGCCTCTATTGATACCGCATGAACTCTGTTTGACTTACATTTCCGACCAGTGGGTGCTTTTCCGCTTGGTATTCCCTCTTTTTGGCTTGTGGGCTTTTTAGGTACTAGCGACAGCGCATTACCTCGGAGAATCCGTCAAAGATACACACGAAGTTTCAGGAGATTGCTACGCAAAGATTCATATGCTGAATAACGGATGTGATGGGTCTTTATTTTCAAGGAATGGTCAGATAACGCCTCCAACCTTCTAATGTAAGGGACAAGTTATACCCTGAGTCACAAGAACGCCAGCCTTCCATGTTCCCGTTCTTCCATTTTCCCTTAAAGCTAGCAAGATCAAATCAAGACAGCTAGATCATCTCATCACTCATGCTAAGGCCTCTCTTCATCCCACCTTTTACATACATTCCAGGAACTCCTATCCGGACTCCTATTTAGTCCCCAGTGAAGCAAGCAGTAGCTAGCAAGGCAAGAAACACACATAAAAGGAGGAAAACCTCAAACTCTTCTTCCAGGTCCGGAAGTCGGGCGCGATACTCAGCAAGTGTGGGACGGAACTGCTCCAGGATTTGAGGCATGAGACTGACGACGACGTTGACAAGGAAGCCTGCTCCAGGTTTATACCGCTCGGCAACTTCCACGAGAATGATAGGGAAGCCTCGACGAAGAAACAGCCGATCCCTACTGAAGAAGATGCAGTAGAGATCAAGAACCACGCAATGGATAGGCAGAATCACGCCCGGGGGGAGTCCATGAAGGGGTCTCAGTGCACTTAAGAGGGGTTGTAAGATATAGTCCCAGCAATCTTCCGCACGGGAAGAATAAGCTGGGACATCTGGCTCATTTAGAGCGATGTCTTCAAAGTTCACGTCAGACTCATCGACAGCACGTGGGAGAGCGACAAGTAGGAAGTCATCGTCTGGCGGAGCAAACTCCCGACGCGCAAAGGCAGAGTCATGAAGCCCTAGGTATGTTAGATTGCCTTGACTGGACATTGGAAGGACACTCACCGGCGGAGACCGCATAGTCTCTCATAAAGCCGTTGCCCTGGCCTCTGTTCAGATGATCCATTACGTGGTTGACGTCGTCTGGCTGACGGCCGAACGGTCGACGGCCGAACGGTAGTCCGTTACCTACCGTGGTTAGACTAAAATTGTATAACTTTCGGATTCAGGTACTTACAAGCCCAGCAACGGCAGTTGTTTTCCATGTTGTGCGATGTCACCGTTGAATGTTGAAGGGGAGGAAAGATGAGATCACCCCAAGAAGTGAGTTTATATACCCTTGAGATAAGAAATGCCGACATTACGTGATATATGGTATTTCCTCCAGCATAGCCTATGCCCGCAACGTTCTTTGTTCTCAGGCGTTGCAGAGATTGGTGACGACGCCGAGGGCGGTGAATGCAGCCGCTGCAGACTTGTCTTTGTCTCAATGAAGATGACTTATCTATCCCAGCAGTTGTGATGCACAAATGCAGTGTTGGAAGGTCACGCAAATCGACATGTCAGCTCAGAGTGACCAGAATCAGAACCACATAATGTTTCTGCCTGTCGGGGTTATTCAATTTCACCCCAAAGATGCATTTTTCTAAATTAAATGTTGATATCGCTTTGTCCACCGTCACAAACAAGTATCTGTCTGGGCTAATGATGTTTGTTCCATAAAGCCAGTCACCATCACATTCACAACACCTAAGGAATCATTCACTCTCCGCTTGGGGTGCCGCCTCCACAAAACTCTTCGCCAAAAACGCGCTGATCTATCACCAGTCGCTTGTCTAATCAAATAGACTTGAAAGGCAAAAGGGACTGCAGCAATACAGGAGGTAGAACATCAGCTTTGTGTTGACATTGTTCTTCGTTCATACAAACCGTTTTTTGTCAGAAAAGTTGCCCATGCGTTGAGCTCTGCAATCATTAGTGGTCGACGTTCAAAATGTTTGGCGCATTGCCGTCTTATCCTTCATTGTGTTGATATTCTCTCTATTTGAAGACAAATTCCAAGACGGATGAGCTAGGCAATCTCATCTTGCGTGACGCTTGATCTAATGTTCTGTTTTGTCGTCTGGCTACCCTGGAGCGACAGTCACTGTATTGACTGAGCTTGTTTTTTCTGTGCTGGCCATGGATGATATTGAACTCAGGCTCCACCAGGTTTTGCCAAGACGGTACGTACCTTGCACTCGGTACAGCTGCATTAGATATTGCCAAACACTCTGATAAGAGTAAAAAATACAAGTAAAAAAACTCAGACATTATTTGAGTACCATAAGAGCATATTGATTTATTACAGCCTTACTGCTTCTTTCTGATGCTGGTATTCGAACAGGCGATCTTTGGACAGCACTGTAAAATCATTGAATTTTGCGCTGAGCGGGACACTCACTATATCTAATTTGTACTAGCACAGTTCCTTATCGATAGCACTCGCTCATTCTGCGCAGCGACACATTTTCTTGCTTCATCTTGATGATCGTAAATCAATCCATCTAGCTTACGCCCAGTTAGCCACATAAAAATGGTATCGTACTTGAGATTGAACGATGAGAGTAAGATGAATACTAGAGACACTGGGACTTCCATTATTAAAATGATCATAAGAATCAGTATTTGAGGAAAATAATCAACGAAATGCTTTACCAATACTGGCTTATACCCTCTGTGAATAACAGATTTGGTGAGTCCAATCTTTAAGCTTAAGGGCATCTTGTTCCATTTACACTTTTCAGTGCGCAATCTTTTTCTCATACATTTTGGCGAAAGGCGTTTGGGTATGAGCTGTCAAATAGAGACATATTGCCTCCTGGCTGAAGTGAAGGCGTGCCTGGCGACTTAGTTGTAAGTACTCTCCCCTCGACTGACACGCTACTATGCAGTATAGGAGATGAGGATAGGAAATTGGGGAACGAAAAGAGTATGATGCATTAGCAGAATGAGTTCTGAACCCCGAAATCACGTCGATATTTCTTGGCGGAATACAAAGAGCAACGTGAAAGAGGAGGACACGTCAAGTATTGCAGAATGTAAGTACCAGTGGATACCCAGCTCTCATCCCTTAAGTCGAGACATCGCTTCCGCCTTCCTCTCAAATCCCCTCACCAGCTGCCGTTCAATCAACATTTATTTCCGACCCGAAGTAGCAGCCTTGTAGCCTACTCCTGAAGGACCTCCAGATGTATCAGCCTTTGACCCGTAACCAAGGCCATTGTCTATAAACTTACCTCGGTGCTTGCGTTTACGATTAGGTTTGTAGGTGCAAGACTTTCTCTGCTGTCCTTTCTTTCGTCCACGAATGACATTTGCTTTACAATGCTTTCGAAGTCTATACTCGAACCCAATATCGTGTGGGTGGAAGGTCGGGAGTGGCATTTTGTAGATGTTCAATAGTCGTCTGCAAGATTGAAGGCTGTTGGAGGTTGGAGGGTAGAAGGCGCGAATGAACTTTTTATACTATTAAATCTCTTTGAATCCAGAATCTTGCTGTCAGTGATTCCAGAACTGATAGTCAAGAGGTGAAGTCAAAACCTACAGTTCAACAATGGTGGAAGCATCAGAGATGCCAAACTGCACAAGGTTGAAGGACAGAGGACACAAGGGACCCTTTCACAGTGCTAAGACTCTTTTGATCCATGACCTCTTCGTTGGCCAATATGAAAGCGATAGTCAGGCAGTGAAGTAAGAATCTGCAGCTGAAGATTGGCGAAAGCTTCAATGAGATCAAGCTGCATATAACCACAAAGGATCCGATACTTCAGATGAACGTCATAACTGCAGAGAAAAGACAGCTCCTTGACTGTATCCAGGAAATAAGCCACTGATTTATGTTAATTTCCTGGTCAGACGCGCAGTCCTTTCAATCAAGACCTCCCAGCTTGAGCGGTCAGCATTGATTTCACTTCTTACTTATATACCTCCGCCTGATGTTGAAGTTGCTCTTATCCCGGCTTTTGACTTCCACGAACTTCAATATCAGTGCATAAACAGACCCATTACAAGACCTCCATTTTCACTTAATACAAATCGACTGTATTGACGGTCTGAGACCCAACATCCCATCATGGCTCCCACCGTCATCAATGACATCAACCACGATCCGAGACCAGATCCTATTGCCGAAAAATATCTTCCATCACGAATCCATGGTCCTCTTTCTTCTTCTTCCTCCAACACGAAGACAAGTGGAGAGACCGAGACTCTGAAAACTCTCGATGCAAAGCAGTCATTTCCTGAAGATAGAACTGAAGATATTGCATCTTGTGATCGCCTTGAATCATTAGAACTCAGAACCCAAGACCTAGAACTACAGTTCAGACTCTCCTAACTGCAGTGTTGGGGAAACACAGTATACTCCCCCTCCTATTCGCTCAGGCCTGTCAACTAATCTGCTGAAGCGTGAAATGAACGGCCGTAAGTACCGCGACCCTTTAGCGAACAATCGCAACGGTGAATCGACTGTGGCTACACGCTTCCGTACTCCGGTAAAAATTAAGGCACTAAAGCGCGATAGCAAACAAGAGCTTGAACTGTCGCGCTTTGATACATACGTTATCGCTGTGGAACTCTTGGCTTTACTTGTACTACTTGCGTCATTTCTTGACATCTTTCAAACGATCTTTTCTTAATTAGATATTTCAGTAAAGGCATTTACTAAGTCAAGGGCGTTTCCTGAAATTCAGCAATGTAATCACCAAATTCAACACAGACCGCTGCCACAACTTGGGCATCAGTAACGGCAGGAATCAGGATTACCAACGGGAGATATATCTGAAAAGAAACGCTTTGCTATACTTCTACCATTGTGCAGTAAGTATGGTTAAACTAATGAGCAGTGCATGCCGGCTCGAGCGCGTAAACGTGCAGGTCATAATCCCACATCTTCACCACGTAGCCAGTATTATCAGTGATGATCACCAGCGTGACGAGGGAGACCAAGATTCTCTGGCCAGCGAGGAGGCAAGGCAAAATAGCCGCGCAGGGGCAATGGTGTTGCTGCTGTTGGACGTCAGTAGCTTACTAGACTCCTGTCTGAAGCTGTAGCGGGTTCGCAGTCTTTGGAACAAGAGGGCCATGACTCGGATTCTTTACTTGGGCGGCGAGAGTAGAGATACCAGCAGCAGGTCGAGGTGCGGCGGCAGTCAACGGTATTGTACTCGTGCGTGGCAAAGGTAGAAAGCGTCAGGTATTTCCGAGCACGTATTGCCTTGAATGAACCGATGTTCTGCTGGCAGATCATCCTACTCTTCCCTCGAGGCCGTACTACATCACACACTGACTTGAGCAGCATCAGAGATCAGCAAAACGCTAGCTTATAGCAACTAAAGCCCCGAGCAAAAACACACAAGGCGAAGAACCCCGAACTCTTATATTACCTCGGTTTATCGCCTTGTTCGAGTCGACTCGTCGCCTTCGAGAGGTTTAATAGTAGTATCGGAAACAAATGTAGCGCATCGATACTGCCGCCATGCTTCATGTCAGGACCTCTGCTCTGGTTGAGAGACTCGAGCCATAAGAGGGAGGATTGATCGGTCACATTGCAGTGATGTTGTCGCGTCGCGTCGCGTGTTTGCAGCTCAGGGCTTGATGTTACCAAGTCGCAGCTGTAATGGATTGAAAGTTATGCCGTAAACAAATTATCAATAGATCATGAGTATCGTAGCGGGTGATTGTCATTGTTATGCATGAGGTTGAGATTCGAGATATAGACCTGGCTTGATGGCTGTAACAGCTCCTACGATGAGGTATTTGTTCCCGCGATAAATTACAGCGCCTTGCACTGGAGGAGCCCTATACCTCATCTGCTCCTGCGAGCCCTTGCTTGCTCCTGCAGTAGCGCCCTCACTGTTTCAGATACTCTTGCGACAAACTCTCGCCCGTATCCTTTTACAACCTACGGAGCAGATGGCGACCATGTTCACTATACCTATGTAATCTGTCTGATAATTCAACTCAGATGATCTAAGGCTGGAAAGGTTGTCGCGGGGGACTACAGTGACCATCAGTGGACTCACGCCTCAGCCTCAATGGCTTCAAGTCGCACAGAAACCCGTCTGACCACTCTCGGGCCTCCAGGAACCCTTCCAACAACGCCATATGGTCAGGTCATTGAATAAGCATTCCAGCAATTGCAAGACCGTCCAACCTCAGATGTCTTTCCACCTTGGAAGAGCCCAGTGTTACATGCCACAGCCTTTCTGGGCTGGCACTGCCGACACCTGCAATTCGACTTCCGCGTTTGAGCCCGGCCTCCACATGGTATTCACATCAAGCACTTGATTGGCCTAGCCTCTAACCCGCTTATGTCATCCGCCAAACCTTTTGACGACGCGCAGCAACAAACAAACAACAAGCCAGCTTTGACATCGCCTTAACTTTTCATCTGCAGACAAAAAGCACAGGCGAAGACCCAAGTAAAAGCGACACTCTCTGATCGTGCAACAATGTCAGCTCGACAAGTCAAGTTCCCCAGCTTGGAGGAGTAGAGATCCGCCAAGGATAAGGTCCCAATATCTCGCATCGCCGCGCGCAATCTTCTAGTCAATCTCAGCAGCGAGCAAATTCGGCAACTCCGACTATACAGTCTCCTAGAAATCGAAGAAGCATCCAAAGATGTCAAAACCGCCGATGCCACTCTGCAGAACCTCAAGCATCAAGAAGTTCCTATCGCCCCAAACCATCATCAACCTTCAGTCTTGAGAAGCATAGTCACCGCCCTCATCGCGCTCGTGCTCGCTCTTTTTAGCTATGGAATCAATAACGCGTCACGCGAAGAGGAAGCGAAAGGCTCTGTGGCTGTGAAGCAGGTTTTGTTTGAGCGCAAAAAGGCTGAGAAGAGGATCAAACGGGCAGAGGCGCATATGCGTGCTCTTGATCGGCTGGTTGAGGCTCAGCAGCTTGATCTGGGTGATAATGGGACTGGAAGTTGGGAGATGCTTGAGAGGTAAACTGATGTGCGGACTGACTGCGCGCGATGGGGTGTTTAGTGGGCGGTCGTTCGATTGATCTCTTGATTGAGGTGCCGGGGTGGACGAATGAAGACATGGAGTTGAGGTTGAGCCAAGGTAGATATGTCAAAGAATATACAGCCAAATCGCCAAATACTTTTCGCTGTATCAAAACCGCAGCTTACCATCAACGAGAGAGGAGTAAGTAGGCCGAGCAAGCAAGTACAGTACTTCCTGACGCTAGAAGATTTCAGCTACACCTCATGGCAAGTGCTTCACGGCATTCCAGGGAATCTCAAGCCTGAATCTTTGCGATTTATTCGCCGATGCAGACGTCAATCATAGACGCGGGAGACTTCCGCTTGCCTCTCGCGATTCCTCGAACACGTTGGCGTGGAACACCAGATGTAGATGACGGTTGACCTTACCCCAAGGCTGATTAGCCCTGTTCGGCTTTAGTACGCTGGATAACAACGGGGAGATCGAAGCTAGACCCGATAAGGCATCTAAATTTCAGTCTTGTAATTGATCCCTGTCGCGCCATGTTGTGGGCTACAGACTCACTGACAGGTACCAGGCACCGATTTCTGATAGGTCGCGCAAAGTTTCCATCTGCATCAACCCGAGGATACGTCATGTCTGCTGCCTCAGCCTAGATACTGTTGAAAAGATCAGAAAAATGAGATTCACCGCCTTTGTATTCAACCAATGCCCGTAACCAACCATGGCGGCTTCTTTTCCCTCTCCCCGCCTTATCTATGCCAGCAACTCATGCTTTTCTCTTCCGAAAGCGTCTTCGCAGTTATCATGATGCCGTGTGTCAGAGTCTCTGAAATTGGCCCTCGCACTCCACCTTCTCTTCGTCACCGAGCTGAAGGTCATGCTGAACAAGGCTCCGACGTCCCAGTGGAGCTCAACGGTCTCGATGGTTAGCGGCCATCGGAACCAGGAGTTCCGGCCTTGGAGCATCAACCAAGGGTAGATCTCCTGCTACCCTTTGAGGCTCAAAAACAACTATACAACCTCCAACATGCGTATAATCTCCTGTGTCTTCCGCAGAAGACATTGGCAGCAATAATGGCCATGCTGGGAGATAGCGAGAGAGACGAGAATGTCGCTCCACCGTTCTTGTTCCAGCCAGAACCTCAAGTATTACATGCTGGATATGACCAACACCGCAAGTCTACCTCATCTCCCACTCCAAAACAAGATTGCTGATTGATCAACAGGTACAGATATGCCCCACAACTGCCTCACAGCTGGCTGCGACCACATCTTCGCCCTCCTCATCTGCGAGCCAAACGATGAAAGCCCATGGAAACCTTTCGTCATAGAGCTCTACCGAGTCCAGGGCCCTTTAAAACTCCCATATACAACTTCGCAAAGCTTCCTCCAGGTCGATTACCGCTCGGAATACCTCGATCTCCTCAGACACGAAATTCGAATTACAGTCGAGAATTACAACACCATCGTCCTTGGCTGGTGGGCGCGGTTAGCAGAGCGGATGGGAGGGAGAGTCTTTGAACTACGTGATGTCGACTCTGCAGTGTCTGAGCTAAAGGAGCAGCTCTTGGACGCGGAAATGGTAGCTGGATGGTTAAATCAGAGGCTCTCGCGTTTGGGACAGGGCAGATTTGTGAGGTTGCGGGCGTGAAGGGTACATTTTATGTGTATATTACTGAGTGGGAGAGAAATAGCTTAGTCGTAAGGTTATCTCAGCGTTGCCTGGTCGATAAATATGACGGTTTCTGTTTACTTCGTCAATAGTACATGAGAACATCCTCAAAGTCCTCCCAGTAGCAGATACACTCTACGTAATGAATAAATCTCCAGAAACGGAATTTGACAAGAAATATTGAGTCGTAGTGCACCTATACAATTTGTCTTGGTTGATACGGCGTGGCCATATGCCATAGTCTAGACTTTGCTATTAGGAGTAAAGTAGAGGGCTGAATTCCCGATATCGGCGGTTATCCTGATAGGGCGCGAGGAAAGGCGTGCGCTCTAGGCCAGATTCAGCTGCAATTAACACTTCTTAAAATGCTCTCGAGAATAGAAGGGCGCATATGACAAGACGGAAAAGACCGGCTAACATAGGTGTAAGCAAATAATTGATTCGTTACGGAATGGCATATAAGATCACTAACTGTCCCTGTTGCTTTAATCTATTTCAAGCTGTTATTACCTACTGAAGTCTTCCTCATAACCTAATAATAAGCAGAGTGTTCCGCGAGAGTGTGAGAGATGCAATCTATTAAGCCGTTTCTACTAGATAAGTGGCGTAAGTAAGATCCTAAAAGATAACAGATTATAATTGCTAATATAACCTTGAAGTAAGGGAAAACGAAGTTAGTATATAAACGGTCTTTTACAATACATACCTTTCTAAACAGTCATAGCCCAAATGCCATGTCTTTCTTCATGGTAAGATCTCTAGCCAGTGATGAATAAAGATGGCGGCTTACGATTATTACACAGGTTCATCTGCAGGATCCCATTCTATAGACAGTCTCAAGAGATTGACGCCTGACTCGACTCGAGATCCTATTGATCGGAGTTTGGCACTCACTTACGGAAAAAGTCTAGGCTTTGACAGCTTGCGAAAACGCATTGCTGAACTTCACTCGTCGAAAGAAGTCACTCTGACGACTAGCAACGCAGTCATCACCTCTGGCTCAATTTCCGCAAATTATCTTGCTCTGTCAACGGTCCTCAACAGTGGTGACCATGTCATCTGCCAATACCCGACCTACGGGCAAATTTATGAATTGCCGAAGCATTTTGGCGTCGAGGTCAGCTTATGGAAGTCAACGGCTGAGAGAAACTGGATCCCGGACTTCGAGGATCTTGCGTCACTAGTGAGACCAAACACCAAAGCTATTCTCGTCACGTAACGTAGCCTTCTACTAATTTTAAATGTTAAAGCTAACAAAGAACTATGCAGTAATCCATGCAACCCAACAGGGACAGTCCTACGGCGAGATATGCTGGACGGCATTATCACAGTAGCCAAGCAGCACGACCTGATTCTCTTCGCCGACGAGGTCTTTCGACCGCTTTTCCATTCTCCGAACGAAGAACGTCCACCATCTCTGGTAGCAATGGGGTATTAGAAAACTATTTGTACTAGTTCCTTCTCCAAGGCACACGGTCTGTCAGGCATCAGAGTTGGCTGGGTGGTCAGCCCAGATCCACAGATTATAAAACAGATTGTTGTGGCAAGGGATTACACTACAGTCAGCGTTTCGCAGCTTGACCAATGCGTTGCTATGTTTGCCCTCTCGCCTGAGGTTCTTCCTCGCTTGATGGATGTCAACCTAGAGCGGTGTGCGAAAGGAATAGCCTTGCTGGATGCTTTTGTTCGCGAGAACTCGAAGTGGTGCCAATGGGCCCCGCCAGCTGGGGCTGGGGTAGGCTTCATTCGGATTTGCAATGAGAATGGAGACCCAATTGATGATGCAGACTTCTGTGGGCGACTGGCAAGCGAGCGTGGAATTTGCGTGGTGCCAGCGGGCCATTCATTTACTGGTGATGACAAAGATGATCTTAAGGGTTACGTGCGACTTCCATTAGGGGATTGGCAAGAGCTAAAACAGGGCCTGCCAGTGGTGGCTAATTTCCTTGCTAGCTATATGGCTAAAACATAGATTATAGGCTGTGGCTGTATCATTCTAACTTTACTGTTACTGATAAGTGTTTGGACTTATATTAATGAGATTTCGGAATCCTTGGGATAAGTTATTTAATCCTCTGGTCGACTAAAACGTTAGAATTAGCGATCCTATTAAGGACTGCAGCTAAGTATCTAGCAGAAGAGCCTTATGAAATACTTCAGTAATCTTTGTTGACGTTACCAATTATGGATATCCCTAGGCTCAATGTGAGCTATATCTATTAGTTGTGATTGAGGCTCGTGGCCGAGAGCTTAAATTAGTAGATAAAACTTAGCAAGGCTTGGGGCATGCTAACGACAGTAGCGAGCGATGGGCTAACAGGAACCGCAAAGTGTCTTAATTATAAGCATTGTATTAAACCTAAAGTATGTTTTCTAACCTTATAATTAACTTATAAACTTAACTTTACTACTACCTTCTAATTACCTTAAACCTTCTTTTAGTTTAACCTTTTTCTTAGCCCTAATTATATTAATATATATATTATTATAAAACTTTTTATTAAGCTTTTTTTATATATTAATATTTCTTAATAAATTTAATAGCTATATATTATATTTAAAAGTCCCTTTTAGCTAAATTACTATTTATACTTTAAATATAAATATAATCTAAGCTAGATTTTACTATAATAACTATATAGCCTTTTTATTTTTATTTTTCTTTTTTACTTTTATTTTTTTTAAAATAAATAATATACTTTTTTTTAATAAGTAACTTAAATAACCTTTATAAAGAATTTACTAAAAGCTATTATATAAATAATAATCTTATAGTTAAAGAAAATAAGGTTTATAAGATATTTATTACTAAGCTAATTAAAGCCCTATATATAAATTAACTTTATAGCCTTTTTTTTATTTTTCCTAAGGTTTTAATAGCTATTTATATCTTAAAAGGTATTTTTATATTAAAATATAACTTATAGTATAACTATAGCCTTATTAATATAGTTATTAATAGCTACTATTTAGGGAAAATATTAAGTAAAGATTCTTTTTATTAAAGTTACTATCTTAAAAATTTAAAGTATTTATAGTATTAAGTTAACCTTTTTTAGCTAATAAATTAAAAGCACTATTTTATATACCTTTAAGGCTAGCTAAAAAGTTATACTTTAGGTTTTTCTTTTATTAGCCTTTAGTTATAGTAATTAGTTAGTTATTTAGTATAATATTTAAGTTATAAGCTAGATATATTATTTATAGTTAAGACTTATAGCTAAGAGCTTAACTTAGTGAATAGAACTTAGTCTTAATTATAAGTATTATAGATATCCTTTAAAGTATGTCTTGATCTAATAGACGAGATTGAGAGGCTCTCTAAAGGGCTCCGCACATTCCTAATACATCTCCATTACGGCTTGACTGGAAATCGTGCTTTGCAGTCCTCGAAACCAGCGGAATCACTATTGACGCTGCTGCGGCTGCGGGATTGCGGCCCACGGGCGTCAGCGATAAGCATGTACTGTTGAAATAAAACATGCCGCCTGTATTAATTCCTTCTACATATTATACCTTGTTTTATTTAAGGGGCTCCTAACTCTAAGCTATTTATCCAATGCTTGCTTTACCCTAATCTGTCGGAAGATCCCACTGCGTAAGTATATAGTGCCCTGTTGCGTGGATTCCCTCACTAGTATGCAAATTCGGATAAACATGGATCGACACGGCATCCCTTACATTGATTTCTTCAGGCCGTCTTACTGATAAAAAAGCGGATGATCGATTCTGCTTACGAATCTTGGCGGTCGGATCCGTTGTCCTGTTGCAATACGTTGTATTTGCGACGTTCGGGGATAGAGCCCGAGGCCAAGAACAGGTTTATGAAGACTGTAGTCAATTGCCGACCATTGCTCATATTTGACCTCTGATATCTCTAGTTTGAAATTTGCCGGGCGCACCGCCAATGCCACAGTGAACTCTATAGGCAAGACTTTGGCCGCAGCGTCTTCAATGGACATTATACCCCCGACAATTCAAGCTGGCAGCTGCTATCGGCACTTTCTGAGTCGATGCTTCATCTGCCTGTTATTGGTGGGGAAACATATATATAATGACAATGTTTGAGAATAAACGGGTCGTCATGAACTGGGAATTATCCTCCAATTACCTCACAGTAACTATCTCTAACAAGCCGGGATTTTCATCTCTTCGAAAGCTTATTTCTTAATAAATAATTTAGCCTCTTTCAGGCAGTATGCAAATTGAGTTTACACTCAAACCTTATGCTATTTATCTGCTAATTATAAAATGTATTAATATAATTATAGGAGCTCTGTAAACTTAAAATAGATGTATAAATTACATCAAGAATTCAACAAGCCTCTCTTTTCAGCACCTGTAGGAATATTATACAGTACCGACCCAATCCAAAGATTCCATCGTCCATCGCAAATATGAACCCAAAGTATCTCCTCTTTCTTCCCCTTGGGCTTGTCTGCGCCAACCCAATCGAAGCCCGCGGCAAAAACAATGGCTGCCCTGCTGCAAATGGCGGCTGCAGTGGCGTGAGTTAAGTCTACCGAGATGCCAACTATTATCCTAACACCCGAATAGACCTGCATTCACACCGGAGGCGGAGACTATTGTCGAACACAGTCAAAGGATGCTACATACGACTTCTCCTGTGGAACAGTACTCAATGGCAATAGCCAGCAACTTACTGGTGTCAGTACCCTGCTCTAACCATAGTAACTAATACTAACTGGCTATAGTGCGGAGGAAAGTCTGGTGGATCTTGCACTGCATATGGAGATTACGAGACGTTCTGCCCATACTGGGCTTAGGATTGATATTTCTCTCGAAAGGGTGACGGAAGCTTACCATAGGAATCGTCTTCACGTTTGGCAAGGTATACTTCACTCAAGAGAGGACATCTGACCATTAAGAGCCATACTCAGACAGGGAGCTCCAAGGATTTTATTCTGGAGATCATCAGTAATCTGGCATTAATAGCTTCTGTGAACATTGAGACTGCATTTGAATTGTAACAGTGATGATAGTGACAGTCTCGGATTCAACGATAAAATTGAACTAGTTCATGGACTCTCCAAGGAGGCTAACGCGGCAAATATAGGTACGGGTTAGGTATTTACTCCAGCGCCATGTTTCTTGGAATCCAGGTTCCGCAGCGACGTCCATAACTTAGGCAGTAGACAATTCTGCCACATGGGATCCTGCATGATATCTTCTTAACACTTCACTTCATCCTGATGAATAAGCCTACCAGAGACAGTAAGTTTTGTAAAAATACAGAAAAATAAAATCCACGGGTAAGGATTTAGGAGTATATATAGGGTATTATTTAGCTAGACTAAAAAGAAAATAAAAACTATATAAGAGAGACCTAAGCCAAATAAAACATAAGTATAAAAGGTAGAAAAAAGTAAAATATATAAGATAAGCAAGCCAGATAGAATGTAAGTATAATTCCAATCTTTAACATGGGGTGTATTCGGAGTTGACTCTGACTCAGGCCTGACGCTCGTTACTATATTCCTTGGAGCTAACTCTGGCTGAGATTTGGCGCTATTGGGTGTATTCCTCGGAGTTGACTCTGGCTGAGAACTGGAGCCAATCGGGCTCTCAACTGGCGTGGTGGGTTGCTTGGGTTGCGGTGGCGATTGTTTGAGGGTTTCTACTCTGCTCTTTACCGGCCTTGTCGGCTTTACCCCAACGCGACCCGTCTGAAACTCCAAGGGTGTAAGCAGGATACATTGATTAACATGCTCATGCTTTGAGTTGCTGAATCGGGTTTGGCACCTCCAGAGGTCTAAAAGAAATCGCCCCGGATAGGGGATCCTTGCCATTTCACCTTTTAGCAGAGTAACTATGAACTCCAGTTTCAAAACATTACAAACAGCTCTAGCCCAGTTATCATAGTGCTGTAGATTATAACGGGCTAGGTCATCTCGATGCTGATGTGGTGCTACTGCTACTATCTGTAGTGGTGTAGTAATTAGAACATTCTGAGAATAGGCTCCAAGGGAATACGTTATTAGCCGCACTGTATGCTAAAAGAAGGTTAGACAAGAAGGACTATTAAGGTTTTCTTAAGTAAATGCCCTACCTCATATATAGTCCCCAGGATCCCATTGTGTTAAACCCGAAGTGTATTTTCTAACCTTGTAACTAACTCATAAACTTAACTCCGCCACCACCTTCCAATTGCCCTAAACCTTCTTTTAGTCTAACCTTCTTCTTAGCCCTAATTATACTAATATATATATTATTATAAAACTTTCTTTAGGTTAAGCTTTTCTTATATATTAGTATTTCTTAATAATTCTAATAGCTATATACTATACTTATAAAAAGTCCTTTTTAGCTAAATTACTATCTATACCTTAAATATAAATATAATTTAAGCTAGATTTTATTATAATAGCTTTATAGCCTTTTCCTTTTTTTTTTTTTTTTTTTTTTTATTTTTTTTAAGGTAAAAAGTATATATTTTTTTTACTAATTAACTTAAATAATCCCTATAAAGAATTTACTATAAGCTATTATATAGGTAATAATTTTATAGTTAAAGAAAGTAAAATTAATAAGAAAGTTATTACTAAGCTAATAAAAGTCCTTTATATAAATAAATAATATAGCTTTCTTAAACTACTTTTTAATAACTATATAGCTACTTATATTTTTAAAGGTACCTTTATATTAAATTATAGCTTATAGTATAACTATAGCCTTATTAGTATAGTTATTAATAGCTACTATTTAAGTAAGTAAATATTAAGTAAAGATTTTTCTTATTAAAGTTACTATCTTAAAGATTTAAGGTATTTATATTATTAAGCTAATCTTTTTTAGCTAATAAATTAAAGTATTTTATATACCTTTAAGGCTAGCTAAAGAGTTATAATTTAGGGTTTTCTCTTTTTAGCCTTTAGCTATAGTAATTAGTTAGTTATTATAATATAATATTTAAGTTATTAGCTAAATATATTATTTACAGTTATAGCTTATAGCTAAGACCTTAAATCAGTAGACAGAACTTAGTCCCCAGGATCGGTCGCTCAAAGATTTTATTACGTTCCTTATAATAAGGCGGATATACCAAGACACGGCCAACATAGTCTATCGACTGCTTTGTTTCAAACAGGACACCCAATTCCCTCAAGAGCATAAGGATATTGGGGTCAACCCCAATCCACCTAGGAGGCCCCTCGATGATAACAACAATGTTCTGCCAAGGTAAATCAACCTGCTGTGCAAGTGCTTTAACAGAATGGGAAATGAAGTTCCATTGAGTTTCGAATTCATCAGGCCACGTGAAAGCATCTACTGGGATATAAAAGGCGATCTTGATCCGTCGGGGTGGTAGGAAGCGGCTAGGCCGAAGAATGTCCTGAGAGGCGAATTCACGGCCCGGGAACGTCAATGCTGTGAAACGAGTCGTGCCAGATTCAGCTTTGAGCTCGTCACCAAACCACTGCGCAGCAATGTTGGCATCAAACCCGTCTCGTTCATCCTTTGGCATAATCAAATAAAAGCTCAGACTAAATGCGTCAAAGAGTTCTGAAGGTACTGTGGACGGAGATCGGGGACGTTGCTCTGTCATGACTGCTGCTCGGCGCCGTCGTCTCAAGCATATGTCTTGCCATTCTCCCTCCATCCCCGTATAGTAAGTTTCCACGTTTGTGATGCACTCCCACACCGAAACTCCGTCCTTTTCGGCCACTTGATACTCAGAATGATTCTTGTGAACATTGAAAGCCGCGAAATGCCTGGAAAAGTCCGAATCTGAACTGTGAGCAGAGCCAGGACCTTCTTTAACTTCAATAATAGGAGACGGGGCCCGTGTACTAGAACTTCTCCAACCAATAGATGCTCCGTCTAAGGCGTTCTCCGTGTATGTCGTCATGTCTTCCAAAAAGCTCTGCAAGATATAATCATCTCGATTTGGTAGCCGTGCCTGGAGTTGACTGATCTCTTCTAGAATTTGAGCCGTACTATCCTTTATAGCTGATATATCATTCCGGATCTCTGTTATGTCTATTCTTATTGCTTTAGCCGTATGCCTAGACGAGTCAGCATATAAGGTTACGTCTTCGAGGCGTGGATCATCCTTACAGCGCAAGCATATCAAGAGCCAATTCCAGAGCCGCTTTATGAGCCTCTAGATTTGACCGCAATTTCGCGACATCTCCTTGGCCACTGATGGCCCACGCAGCCCTTGTTTCTAGTCGATTGTTGGAATATTTTGTAATACAGCCTTGTAATTCGAGGACGACTGAATGACAGTTGGCCAAAATACCTGAAACGTGATACGCAAGAGTATCAGGAAATGATCTATCCTCGTCAATCGCATCTTTAATGAGTTCAAGGACTGTCTGAAGGGAGAGGAGCTCTCGTGCTACTCGATCTAGGTCACTACGAGCTTCACGACAGGTTCGCACAAAGTTGTTAATGGATAAAGAAAGCGTGCCGATAGTCGAGATGAGACCCATACAGCCTGTGGTTATCGACAAAGGATCCATGTTTGATACGAGATGTTTATTATTAATTTACTTACGGATCACAGCAGTGAGCTTCCGCATAAGTTTTCAGCTGACAAGATTGCCATAACGCCTGATTGGCTGTGGGCTATCAGGCGTGACCCGCTAACCTATCTGAAGATGCTTTTATCTAAGACACGAGTTATTATTAGCAACATGCACTTCCTTTTCACAATTTGATCTCACGCAATTCAGCCGGTCTGTTGACCCACCGAAAGTCCATCTTAAGATTTTTATCTTACCACTTGCACGGTTCCCCAACACCTCAGTCTCATGCTCACTTCAGCACAATCAGCCACTTGTCATAGTCAAACATGGATCATTTTCCGAAACGCAATAGTGCTCGACTTTTAACTGTTTTCGTTTTCCTCTCACCCATTTTCTCGCCTATGTAGGTAATCTAAGTGCTGAATTTGAGCTCGATTATTGAGTATAGCAATTAATAAGAGACATCACCGTAGAGTCCATGTGGAACTTTAACTGGTTTTTGCCAGAAATTCCATCGCAGCTAAGATGACTATTTAGCGCGAGAGTGTAGATAATATTCTAGTCATGGTGCACTGTCTGACTGTCTATAAGCTTTCCCAAGGTAAATAAATCCAACGATAGAAATACTAGTGGGTACTGAGATCGTCCAATCAACAGCCGCCTTCATGCAGGGAAACACGAACCCCGCTTTTGGGTTTCGCTGGGCAAATTGTTCTAGTTACATAGCGCAGTGCCATTTTCATCTAATATGGAGAGTTCCATTCGAGATACCGGAATCTCTATAGCTTATGAACCTGAAAACAGCTCTCCAGTTGTCGAGTACGTTAATTCGCTCTCATGGCGCCTCCGGTTCTTTGTATTGACTGATCAGCATCCTCTTCGTACATGGCCTCGGTGGTCATCCTCGGAAAACATGGACCAGTTCCAAAAGGGCCGGCAGCACACCAGAGCTGTTATCAGCCTCTGAGTCCTCAAGGAAGAACCTAAGGAAGAATTCCCACAAGAGTGCCCTCGGCCGCGCTCTGAGTCAACTTCATCGAATGACTCGGAACACAGCCGCAGAAGCTAGACCTGAGACATTGCACGACGATGCCGACCCTGCCGTGGTGTTTTGGCCTGTCGATCTTCTCTCCAGAGACTTCCCGGATTCGAGAATTCTCGTGTTTGGGTATGATAGCAAGATAACCAAATACTCGACTGGCTCAGTCAGTGAGAATAGTGTCTTTTCACATGCTAAAGACCTTCTTTTTGCCCTTGGTCTGGAGAGGCCCCTTGATCGTCCTCTGATATGTGTAGCTCATAGCCTGGGTGGTATCATTTTCAAGGAGGTACGTCTTTTGGCAGGATTAAGTTGCAACTAATAATCTATCCTATAGATGCTTTCGAGAGCTTCATCATCCACACGATATGAGCATCAAAATATCCTTGAGTCGGTCGAGGCAGTTATCTTCCTTGGCACACCACACCGTGGTAGTGTAGATATTGCCGCTAGGGGGGAAGTTGCTCGGTCGTTGCTCAGTACCTTGGGAGTAGCCACGACTCCAGTCATTCTAGACTCCCTGGGCCTGAAGAACACAGATCTAGAGAGAGCACAGGAGGAATTTTCCAGGCTTTGGTATGCGAGTCAGTTTCGGGTCAAGACTTTCCAAGAAGGGCTCATTCACCCCAAGTTAGGAAAGAAGGTTGTTCCTGAATACTCGTCTCTCATTGGAAATCATCAGGAACATGCAGAGACGCTGCAAGCTGATCATTTAGAGATGTGTCGGTTCTCAGGGAAGGACGACCCAAATTATCGCAAAGTCGCTGGCGAGATCCGTTCTACCTACCTTTCGATTACGACATCCAACAGGCAAGAATCAATTGGATACCGGGGAGAAAACAACTATACCCCTGTATCGAGTATTGATATACCTCAATATCTGGGGGATAATCTCCATAAACAAGGCAGTAGGCTATGTCTCCAGTCATTGTGGTTTCCAGCCATCAGTAGACGGTACGAGACTTTGGGTGCCCCAGCTGAGCAGACATGTTATTGGCTCTTGGATAATGAGAACTTCCAGGATTGGCTTAGCGGAAGAGATCAGGAAAGGCATCAAGGACTTATCTGGATAAAAGGGAAACCAGGCTCCGGAAAGTCAATGCTGATGGGAGAAGCGTTCCGTCGAGCAGCCCAAAGGCAAGAAAAAGCACCAGCCCCGTCTCAAACAGCGGCTTTCTTCTTCAACGGCAAAGGTGATGACCTTGAGCACTCGGTCGCCGGCCTCTTTCGGTCCTTGATTTACCAGCTTTGCTCCAAATATCCCCCTTTCCTGCAGTGTTTCCAAGATGTTTGGGATGCAAAGGTCAAGACTGGTTGCTTCATGGGATCAGAGGCTATTGGTTGGCAAGAAGCTGAACTCAAGGCAGTCTTTGAAATGATGATACTCCAGAAACGAAGCAATAAAGTATTGCTATTCGTCGATGCTTTGGATGAGTGTGAGTCAAGTAGTGTGCGAAATCTAGCCTACTTCTGGAGAAAGATCACAAAGTCAGCTTTCGCTTCGGAGATCGATCTGAAAGTCTGTCTATCAAGTCGGCATTCCCCCTCCGTCACTGTGAGTGATTGCCCAGAAATCATCATGGAACAACACAACAGTCAGGATATCTCGACATATCTGAAGCAGAGAATCGAGATCGGAATTGGCATTCAAAACCCACAATGGCACATTTTGGAAGAGAAGATTAGGGAAATGTCAGATGGCATGTTTCTCTGGGTAGTCCTGGTGGTTGATGACTTACTTCGAAGCTGGGATGAAGGCAGGAGTCTCGAATACCTGACGAAGCGTGTTGCAAATACCCCGCAAGCCCTCGAGACTCTGTTCTCGGAGATGTTCTCTCATATCACACCCGAAGGGAAGAATGTCGCCGTTAAACTGTTCCAATGGGCTACCTTATCCACAAAACCACTTCGTCTTCACGAGTGGCATCACATAATGGGGTTTATAAGGCATCCCACGCCAACTTCGCTTGCTGAATGGCGAGCATCAGAATACTTTACAGCAACCGACGAGCAGCTGGTGAAACAAATCAAAACTGTTTCTCTGGGACTGGTCGAGGTGACAGGAGCAACCAAGGTCCCGCCGCATGACTCAGGCTCTGAGATATCCTCAGTGGGCGTAGACGCAGGATCCTTGATGCACGAATACGGTGGTACTAGGATCGTACAGGTAATCCACGAGTCAGTACGGGACTTCTTCTTGAGGGGCAATGGGTTCTCGGTGCTAGACTTGAGTTTGTTAACCCATCCTATTAGTAGTGGACACTTATCTATCATGGTCACTTGTTTGGACTATGTGAACATTGATGAGCTCGATGCCCTGGTAGCGGCACGACAACGGGTTACCCACAAAGGAAAGGGGAAACCCGAGGGAAAGAGCCCAAAGTCGAACGGTGACTGCTCTCTGTCTGTTTGCTCTCTCGAACATGAGGGACATCCCCCACAAGGCACGATCAGCATACCTCTACGTCCAAGGAAGACGCCAGAAGATGATAAAGGGTCAGAACAAATCATAACAGACTTTTCTGAGTCATACAAGTTCATGGCTATACGTCGATGGCTGGAAGAGAGCAGTAATTCAACTGCTGAATCGGAGTTGTTGATCGATGTTCCGCAAGCTCCATTCTCGGATGTCCCTGACACCGTTCACTCCCAGATTCTAGAGGACCATCCTGCACTGCTCTCGTATGCTGCATTCGCAATGTTTGAACACGCTCGCCTAGCACAAATTGACGGGGCTGACATAACTCCAATTCTTGAGCGTCTTAACGACGAATCAGTGTGGGCTCGTTGGAAATCCTTAAGAGAGGATGTACCGGAGGCAGTAAGACTGCTTGATTTCTTTGATGACTTAGGCCTTGTCTCATGGATCAGCGCTTTTCACGATCGATTTAGTCACGGTCAAGAGAGACGAAGGAGTTCTTCTCCATCAGAAATTGGTACTCGCAGACGCAGTCTTTCTTCAAATCATCAACTATCGGGGGATGATAAACCAAGGAGTGCTTTTCATAGGCCGATTTCATTACCACAAGTTGAATCTCAAGAACGCCCTCCTCCATTGGGTCCCCCAAACTGGCCGGGTGAGAGCCCCCAAAGTTTTATCCGCGTACCTAGAAGACAAGGCAGTATTGCCAGCTTTGGCTCTGCTAGTAGCCACGATGGATACGGCCGACAAACCCTAAGTTCGAACTCTGGGGCCGCTTTTATTACCACAAGTTAAATCTCAAGAACACCCTCCTCCGTTCGGGCCCCCAAGATGGCGAGGTGAGAGCCCCCAAAGTCTCAACCGCGTACCTAGAAGACAAGGCAGTATCGCCAGCTTTGGCTCTGCTAATAGCCACGTTGGAAACGGCAAACATTCCCCAAAGTTCGAGTCTCTGAGGCCGGTTGTTTCTAAAGACTTAAGAACGGGAAAGGTTATAGGATTCTTTATGTGTGAATGCTGTCCCAAGAAGCCGAAAAGGTTTGATACAGTAGAAGAACTCAAGTAAGTACCTTCATAATACAGGCATTGTCTTTGTTAACAGTAATGATAGGGCACATGAGGCTAAGAAGCCATATGAATGCTCATTTTGCGGAAACCGATTTAAGAATAAGAATGAGGCAGAAAGACATCAGAACTCGCTCCATATGAGACGTCAATCTTGGTCCTGTTCATCCTTACTAGGATACGATAGCGCCTTTCATGAGTCCAGTGAGCGACCCGAAAAGTGTGACGCATGCGGATATTGTGGCGATTACTTCCTACGTTCTGGTACGGAGGCTGGGAACAAGGCCCAGGCTACGGAACAAGACTGGGATGAACGTATAAGACACCTGCAGGAGATCCACAGCTTTGGGGAGTGTAACAGTATGAAGAAGTTTTATCGAGAGGATCACTTTCGGCAGCATTTAAAACATAGTCATAGGGGTACTCGCGGGGAGTGGATGGATATATTAGTGGCGTTATGCTGCAAAAAGGAAAAGGATTAGGTTGGTAGCAGAAGCTATTCAATATCTGGGGCTAGGAGCTTTGCGAGGTGCTACCTTCGTTTCATCCCCTGCACCATCTAACTATTGCGTGGGCCTGGGGTAGACTGGCACTCATTGCTCTTCCGCTTGTGGCTAAAACGCTCTGGAAAGCCGTTGAGATGACTCTAGTGGCTCTAAGAACGGCATAGACATCGAGTAATAAATAGCAATGATAAAAGCCAAAGGAGGCACAAAAGGCCACATCATTCGCAGTAAACTTGCAGCAACGCTTGACACCGCAAAACGCGAGTCGTATCAGTTTCCAAGTACTTACGAACCCCGAATATTTCTCTGATATCATCTCCTGAGCAAGCATTGCCAACAGGAGTGCACACCACCGTGATAGAAACGGCGACAAGAGCCCCAAGCATAATCGTATGTTATTTGCAGAAGCAGTCTTATAGAAAAGTCATTTCACAACTAATTTGCTCAAGTCAAACTATTTAGCTCCCAGCATTGCTACGGTATCCATACAGAGTACACAAGATTCACTCCGATGTCTACCTCAGCAGTTTTCTCAAGCATCGCCTGTCGATCACTGTTTGTTCTAAGGCTTAGGTCCATGTACCTGAGGGTATTCTGGCTTGAGGAGTTAAGTCTTGATGTCTATCCAAGTTAAAATCCCTCAGCAAAAAATGCTATGTTCGTCAATAAGTGGATCATTGATTGTAATCTGTTACGCCACGTATACGATGTTTCCTCATGGAGCCTTATCTTTGTGGATCTGTTGAGTTGACCTCGGTCCCGAGCACCAAAATTGAAGTCCGAGTTGGATGATCTTATATAGAGAGGTCTCCCAGAACAAAACATAGAACGCATCATTTAACAACATCAGGGGTCAAGAGAATGGGGCGTTTGGTAGTAATCCAAAGGGGTGAGTGCATTGAGATGTGGACTAAAAGAATTTAGATGATGATTGTGCAATCTCTCTTTTAGTAGGACGCCAGTTAGATACTGATATATGAATGTACTTGTAAATCGGAGTGGAGAACCAATAGATCTAGGAATATGCATCATCCATCAAGAGACCGTATAGAATCACGGTTCCTGATAAACCAAACAAAGCCAAAACTCGTTCTGCAAGGTTATAGAGGACTAGTCTCTCGTCTATCATTGATGTAAATGTAAGTGACACCATAGGGAGGATCCTAACAGAGCATCACATGAATACATAAATCTATATTGACAATCGAAACACACACAATATCTCATAGCCCGCCAGCTGGCATCAATATATGCTGCCCTACCTCGCCAACCTCTAACAGAGGATAGATAACTACTTGCTCTCGAAATTCCCGCTTTAGTAGCGAAAAATAGCGTTAAACAGCGAGAACGGATTTTATGACAATAAACCTGCACTGCATACAAGACTCCTGCTTATTACTCCACTAGCTTCAGCATACATTTCTTCTTCTTCATTACATAACTTGATAATCGATACGGTCGATACAATCACGGGTAGGAGAAAAGTTTTCGGGTCCGAAGAGACGATTGAGCCCCGGTGACTTGAAGCAGTGCAGGGATAACACGAGAATTTACGCTCTTGATTACCTCTACAAGACCCTGGACAAACTATATTACATATTTGGATCCTTTTGCTTAATTAAAATTTAATACCAAGCCCAAAGACTTAAAAGCATATCCACATTCATGCAGCTGTTAGTCTTACGGTATGCATGTTTCGTTTACTCTTGAACACGAAGCTTCAGTGCGACGATTGAAAAACAAGTTACTTGCTAATAATATAAATAAGAGTAATACAATACAAGCATAGCCCAGGGTTATAAGAAACTAAGATCAGTAATTATAGATCTCAGTACCTCTTCTGCCGACCTGTATTACCTCATTTAATTATTTGTATGATTCGTTTGCTAAAGAAGAAAACAGTCACTCTTTGACTGAGAAGTATGTCTTTCTCTCTCACTATGACCAATTGTCTAGTCCTTCTAGAGCTACGCTGGCTATTAAGTCCTGGCGGTGATGTCATAGACAAGCGCCTCCCTTAGTTATACAGTACCACTCGAACTGGGATCAGCTTCCTGGCAAGCTAAACAGCGTAACAGATCGACGCGGCCAAAGCGCACTCCCATTCACGGCACATTACAGTTTGTTGTATCGGCTGAGCCATATACAAGAGCACGCTGACAATCAAAATGTCGGCCCTCCCGTTATTGATCGACACAAGCTTAGAAGGAAGTCTTTGATTGCCGCATTGTTAGCGACAATGGCTACGTTGCATTCATCGTATCTGCACAATCCTAGGCGCTTATCAAGCGCCTCTTGATAAGGCTATGAATCCTTTCCTTCGACATTTACACGTGATTCTCAATCCATTAATGGATATAAAAGGACTTCAACTCTCCTTCGAAAGTCGTTCACTTCAGTCAACCATCATACTCTTTGCTTTTCAGTTTCCTACAATTGCACAGAGAGATCTTATTACATTCGGCAAAAATGCAATTCCTAAACAGCATCGCTTCTGCGCTCTTCCTCACTAGTGGCGTTATGGCTATCGCCCATGATGCACGTATGTTTAACCGTTCCCCAAGATCTGTCTCTTTTCACTAATCTGCTGATTTCGTCTACTATCAGAGTCTGCATGCAACGGCCATAAGTATGGTCAGAGCTGTGAGTGGGACGATGGAACCCCAGGAACTGGACGACACTCTGGCCGTAAGTAACCTGTGTGATGATCATAAGTTTTGACTGACCTGAATCGTTCAGACTGCTGGGAGCCATTCAAAGGTATCCTTATTTGCTCATAGAGAGATATAAGAAGGGTGTTTAGATAGATTTAGATTTAGATTATCATCTAAAGAGGATCTATATATAGGACTTTATAAAAGTTTTACCATCCGACTCTTTCGCAGTTCTCTATCTTGAATTCCGAGAGGTGGAACTAACCTTCTCGGCAATCCAGGCTAATCGCTTCAGCACCTTCATCACGGGTGCACGCGCTGTTGGTATCTTCAACAAACGAATAATAAGACAAGAAGACGTCAATGTCAGTCTTCATGCGGTAGATAGTTCAAGGTGATAATCGGGCGTGGAAAATTGCCTACGTGGTTACTGCCAAGACTGCTACAATCGCTTCTTGGCTGAACTTTGCGGTAATCACTTTGTATAATTTCTGTGACATGTGAGAAGACTAGAGCCCTTGAAAATGTCAAAGCAGCTCGTATGATCGCAGGGGTGATACAGCCGGAGAGGCGGAAACGGGAATATCGTCTGTGGGACATACTTAGCTCCTAACATCCCTCATTCCAGTGTCACATTAGCCCTGGCAGGAATTTTCAGGGATCTCCATGAATCTTACGTAAATTTGGCGGAGCCCCAAAAGAGGCTGCACGACAATGCTGCTCAGGGGCATGAGGTCGACAACTTGGAGAACCTGGGTCGGATCTCCTGAGTCTCGTGGCTGGTGTTAAATCCGTGAGCCACTACGTAAGTTTGGGCATCAAGTGTCTGACCTTGTCCGCGGACTATGAAGACTGAGTGAACTTGGCTGGAATTTTCGTACCCTTTGACACGACCGTCTCTTTCTGCCTGGACAGTGCTCACGACTCCTTTTCATCCCCGATATATGCATCCATCACCGGAACTCGAGCCTAGAGCTTGGGGTTGATTGGGCTTCTGTTGTAATGGGAAGCTCTGGGAGCTAGGCCTTTGAGGGTGTGCTCGGCCGAAGATTCACTCCACAACAGTGTCAAATACGTCACTCCAGTATAACAAGGAATCCTAGAATCCAAAAATGTTCACGTTACATTGACGGGCTTGAGAGTCTGTACTGATCTGCATAATAATAAAGGTTTGATCAGAGGAGGAAACAAAGACATCGGGTGGCGACGTTGCTAACGATCCTGCTGACAGTATCTCTGACCCGATTCTCCAAGTGTGACTTTGACCTCAACCCTGAGCTGGTTTTGGCAGGGTCGCATGGCCGATGGAAAGCAAATCTAATGTTGAAATCGCCCTGGTCCCGCTATCTACTTCCGTAAGTGTTTTTTTAAGAACAGACTGAAAGGAACAAGCCAATACGTCACAGCAGCTTGCCGGCAGAAGGGCCATCAGGGCAAAAGTTCAGGTGAGGAGCCAGGGTATGGTGATTTCTTGAGGGGATGCTTCTGCCACTTCAAGACAATCTAAATGAATGACTAATAATTAATACTGACAGAGATAGTATTGGCGTTGCCATCGTGGTCTAGCCGTTCATATCACAATGCTCCAGACCGTCAACTTGGGCTTCACTGCCTGATCCCCTCAATAAGACAGGGATCATTTACTTTAACACTAAATCATTCTTGAATTGATTGTTCAATATCTCTCATTCTTCAATCCTGATCCTTACATGAGGGAGCTTACGCAACCTTCAGTATGTGGAAGAGCCAGTGACACATTCCGGCTCCATAACCTTTTTCCTCCAACTCGCCCCCTAGTAGCCTAGCCGATTCACAATCAGCTGGTAATTACACCACCCATAATACTAAGGACTCCAGGAGGTAACGGAACATATACAAGCACTGGCAATCTGGCCTTCCTGATTTCCTCGACCATTGGCTTGTGTGGCAACTCTTTGTCCAACATTAAGTCCCAGGCCTCGAGGTCTTTGAGTTGGTCGCGATAAACACCTGCTCAGATCAACTTAACCAACGAGCGAGATGGTAGAGACGATCCTTGACCCTGTAACATGCCCGCCATCCCCTGAATCGTTTCCTCTTGGGCATTGTCATATGTGGCTACCATCTTGTTGTGGACGTCGGCGGGGCAAGAGTCGCGGAATGCAGATGGCGGGGAGAGGATCAGATGGTTAGGGACATCAGCAAGACAGACCCGGATCTCCATTTGCTTGGGGTAACGAGGGCTGAGCCACTTTGAGTTCTCAAAACTGTCGGGTGGCAGTATAATCTTTGTCGAGTGATCAAGAAGCCGACGCAGACTGATGCTGAGACTGGGGGCATGTAGGCGGAAATGGTATGTTTGCTAGTTTTTCATCTCCAGAACAGCCCGTGCCTCTGAGGTATATAGCACCATGGAGGTATATGCTGCGGCTTTCTGAGCAAGCAGAAAGGAAGGGGTGTGGCTTGACCTGTCGGATACCATCTGCGTCGCAATAGATGTCAATAATACGTGGGCTGGACAGGCCCCACATCTTCAGGCGGACTTCGACCGCGAGCTCAAGGAAGTGGTGGAATACTGTGTTGTTCTCGTCCAAAGGGCGCTGGACTTGTCCTTGAGCTGGAGACATGTCGGCGGTACTGAGAGACCACCCGTGGCGCTGCTAGATATTGGGATAGAGTCAGCGACAGGCAGCACGATAGGTATGAATTTATCGATCTGACAGTTCCAGATACTTACTCAATGATTTTTCTTGTATCTATCAGGCAAATATCATCGCCGGGCGCGTCACTTGTGCCCAAGAAGCATCCACGGTGCTGATGAAAGAATTATTGTGAGTTCAAAAACAAATCAAAGAGGAACGCGTCGTAAGTCAGAGTTTTCCCCTGATGATGACTTACTGTTTGTACGACCTGGGGGGCTCCTCAACCTTCTGTGAAAAGCCAACTCACAGTGTCAGTTCTGGGAAAGTAGTACGAAAGACACTGCTAGCTCTGGTGGGCGCCCGCAATCAACAAGGATTATCACAGCTCCTCTAGTAAGACGGAATTCAACAAGATGCCATTCAGTTCTTGAGAGAGAACTGCAGACCTGATTAATAAGCGGCGAAGAATCGCTGCTGTCACATAACATGTTCAGCCCCATGCTCTTCACGTGACGCCGAGAAATGGCATCTGAAAGTGTTAAGATCGGAAGGTAAACAACAGAATGGAAGATATCAGCAACATCCTTCTTCTTCGTTCGGTATAACAAGATATCATTACTTACCAAGTATCATTTCTACTGTTTATTGATTCAATGGAATATCAAGAGCTCAAGAGGCTCGACGCCCTTCATCACTAACCTGACAAGCGCAGTTCCATCGCAGGTCCATGGGTCAAGTGGTTATGGCGGTGGTTACAAACCTCATCGTATGTAAAGGATACTGTATTCGCGATACTGTATGACTTTTCTCCAATGAAGGGAGACTCAGCGACTCACAAGGCGACATGGTTCTAACACCTTCCGTATGTGTTTATTGGTGTTCTTCATCTTTGTGCGCTGAGGGTTGAAGCCTCTTGTGACCTGCGACAACCTTATTACAGACCTCCTTTCTCAGCCGGAGAGATACCTGAAGTTTGCAAAATGGACGCAGGTTCAAGAACAGGGGTCCATGATAAAGGTAGTGGTCTTGAGGTCGAACCAGACAATGAAGTGACAGGTGGGGAGAGTGATTAGTTTGAACTCTCCGAAGTTGTTTTATCCAAACATCTGAAAGTTGCGATGAAGATAGTGATGGTTTTGTTGATGTCGGTAGAGTTATCTGCTTCTGGGTATCGACACGTATCGTAGGACGGGGTAAAGAGACGAAAAACCACTAATCAATCCTCTAGCATTTGTAGCGTGCGGCCTCTACATTCCTCGGGGATGATCTAGAGCTCCGAATGGAAGTCAGCAGGCTTCTAGTCATCCCATGGCAGGAGAAGGTTCCCAAGATCTGGTGTCTTCTAGTCAGGTTGTCTTCAACCAGCTTCTCGCCTAGGAAGATACTCTTTATGCTGTGATATCAACCTCCAGTGATCGATTCGGCGAGTGTTGAGCTATCTGGCGCCGTCAGCTGTAACGCGGGTAGACAGAGCAACGTCATGTTCACCAGTAAGCTACAGATGTGAGAGTTGGAGTAAATTTAGTTCTTAATCCGTATAGAGGATAACCTTATCTTGATTTTCTATGATTCCAAGACAGCGTTCTTTCCGTCAGTATCATCCCCTAGATAGAGATCCAGCGGTGTGATGGGAGTGTCTCCTGTGAGCAGAGCATATGCCAGAGGAGGATGAATATCACAAAGATCAATTCGCTGTGCTATCGGGATAGAAATGCCGTGATTTGTCTGTTAGGTGTAGCAACGTCAGATAACAATGTAAGCCCTTCTTGGTCTCAGCAATCATTTGCTGAAACCGACTTTGCAGATCCAGGTTTGAGCATTGCCTTGATTTCTGGATTTGGCATTAAACTGCGCTTGGAATATCTTCAAGACATCAGCGTGGCAAACGAGCTCCAGTTGAGTACTGTGAGGTGAGCCTTTATATAATTTGCAAGTATCGCAATCATGTATCCCGGGTTGCTTACTCGGATATCCCAAGCTATACATAAGGGTAGGTAATAGTCAGGGTATATAGGAATTCAGAATAAGAAACAGGGCTTTTCAAATAAATTGGTTTGGTCTCATTGAGATAGTGTGAAGCAAAACTACCTACTGTCGGTCTGCTTGTCTTAATGCAGCTAACAGCTCCTCATAGTTCTTTCCATTTTTCAAATCACCGGGTATTCTTTCAGTTATGACGTCCGAATCAATAACCCGAGCACCTTTACGCAGCAGATAGCCCATAATTTCAAACGAGCATTCACTAGCTGCTAGCGTCAAGGGAGTATCATCACTATACAGACCAGGCCTCCCATTAGGATTTGCCCCTTCCCGTATCAAAACTCTTACCAAATGACAATTACGACTTCTAATCGCTTCTCGTAATAGTCTGTAGCCACTGTCCTGTGGACTTCCTATGTTTATTCTCGCGCCAGCTCCAATCAGAAGCTCAATAACGTCAACTTCTGGCTCAGCAACGGAGAAAGCTTCTAGTAGGGCCGTGTTTTCTTGGTATATAAAGGCACCTTCCTCCTATGTGTTGTCGTTAGCAGATGATCAGAGTAATGGTTAAGTGATCCAAAACCTACGGATAGGAGTTTCCATCCTGGCGCAAGATATGAGGCGTTAACATCAGCGCCCGCGCTAAGGAGAAGTTTTATGATTTCCTTGTCGCCACGAGCACAAGACCTCAGCAGTATGTCAGTATTTCTCGCATTTGCTCCGGCATCGATAAGCAACCGGCAAGCCTGGAGACCTTTCAAGCCGCCCAATTCTGCCGCTGGTTCCAGCGCACTCTGGTATAACCCAGCCGGCGAGTTAGGGTTTGCCCCCTTCTGTAGAAGATACTCCACAACTTTGATGTGGCCTTTCTCAACAGCCTCTAGGAGAGGCAGACTAGCTTTGATATGGCCATTCTTCGAGAGACTTCCGTATTCATTAATGTTCACTTCTTCTTCACATAATGCCTTGATGATCTCGAGATGGCCATCATGCGCCGCTCTGCAGCATAGTGAATAGAGCTCCCGGGTCGGAATGTTGGTATTCAACATGCGACGCAGAAGTTTTAAATCGCTCTCTTTCATCACATAGTTGAGCAGGGCTCGTTGATATTCCTCAATCAGCTCCGTTGATGAAGCGAGAACATACAAAAGTGCCGAGTGCCTGTTATGAGTAGCCCAAAGAACTAGACCTTTATCGATAGTCCGATGATGATCTTCAGACACTGGCGAAGCAGCTAGTTTGTGCCCATATATCAGCATATTCTTCCATAGACTCCATGTTTGACAATGCTCCTGGTCGAAGTCAACCGAATGCGAGAGCCAATAGGCCGATGCATACGCAAGAAATGGGTGATTGAGGGTTATTGTTTCTTGACCAGTTGCATCAGGCGCTCTTGTACATGAAGCAATAGTTGTATCAATATCAGCAGCCAGTCGCTTGTGAACGTGGATTCTCTGAGAGAGTCTCAGGAACCTCGGCCAACTCCACTCATTACTGAGGGCCTGCTGGCAGATCTCATCAGGGGCTATTGGTGGCAGTGGTGGACGAACTCGGGCTAAGGTCGTCTTGAAATCACTGAAGTTCAAGTATGTGACGCAAATGTCTCCAATGTGGCGGTCAGCATCATGGATGCAAACATGGAAGTCCGACAACGCCGGTCTGTCGGGCGCCGTGAGAAAGAATTGTTGAACGCAGGCATGGATAAAATGAACTGTCTTTGTCTCATAGTCGATTTCAATGAGACCCTGGAACCAAGTATCGATAAGATGAATTCGATTTACATATCGATCTCGGATAGTGTATTCTTGGAGTGGACTAATCAGGCAGCATTCTTCCAGTTGTGAAAGCGTTAGAGGCTGCTTTGCTGCGACTATCCACGGAAGAAGTGCTTGAACGATACTATCTTTCTCGTCAGATATCATACGATCTAGAATTCGGTCGAAGATCTCCGTCAGGTTCTTGGGTAGATTTCTTAGAGCAATCGCTTCGCGGATCTTTTCGTTGTTTGGCTGGCTGCAGAGGTGTCTAAGGATAAGAGTCACCCAAAGAATCCTACATAAGTTAGCGTCAACCGTTTGTAGCAGGATATAGGAAACATGCATGCCATCGGCGTGCTTCGCAAGTGTGTTCTTGATTTCGGATATGAGTGTCTGATCGCTAACCAGTAGCTCTTCAGAATCAAGAGACTTTTGCACAGCCTGGTCAACGAGTTGTGCCATGCCTTCCTGGGCAAGCGAGCAATTCATAGAAATTTGCTGTATCTTGACCGAAGCTCCCTTGAATATGGAGCTCGTATGATCTCGGCTGGTAATAAACAACCTGACGTTGACGCCATCGTCCAGCATTGATCTCCACACCTTCATGAGTACTTGGCGCTCTTCTCTCTGGCACTCATCTATGCCGTCGACTACAACCCATGATGGTGGGCCCTTTCTTGACAATAGACGTGTCAGTAGCCGGGAAAGTTCCGATAAGATATCTCCAGAAGCATTTCGTATGGTCTCCAAATCCTGCTTAGTACGACCTGAAACATCCTGGATGGTGACCAACTGCCTAACTAGATTTCGTAGAATAGTTTCAGCTCTCATCGACTCTGAGTCGTCAAATCGTGAGAAAAAGAACGTTACATGGCTCTGGGGGTCTGATCGTTCAGTCAAAAGGTAGTCGATTACACTCGCACTATATTCGTCAGTGGAAACTCGATTCCGCACTTGTAAGACAAAGCCACATTGAAGATGACTTGAGAACGAAGTGAAAAGGGCACCTTCTGACTTTTCATCTTTAAACTATACCCGTCACAAACATACTGGTGACAAAGCTCTTCGGCCATTGCTCGGAAGCTCGCAATTGGCCGGATCTCATATCTTACAGACCATAGGGTTGAGGAGACTCCCGAGAGGTCGCCAAAGGCGAGTCTCCAGGCCCACAGGGGGGACAGCCACCAAATACCCCTTCGTGTAGAGATGAAAGAAAACCTCCTCTTTCAGATGAGGATTCCCTTTTTTGGCACTGAAGAAAGCTTCAAGAAGGGGCATAGCAATAAGGAGTGCAGTAAGAAGGGTGTGGCCAGAAGGTCATGGGACCAAGCTAGGCGGAGGTATTTGTCTCTCCAAGGAAGAGGGCCTCTCAGCATCAAAGTCTTGCATACCTTACTTACCAGATAATTGACTTTCCCGACCCCACTACGAAATATTAGAGACATTAGGCAGTTTCACAGCAACAGACAACACTTACTTTTGCCAGAACACCAAAGCAAACCTGATGTAGTCCCATTTGTCCAGCGTTTGAACTGGCTTGTACCAAAAATCCATTCTGCTGATTTGGGGTATCGCTTTTGACGGGCCTGTTTCAGAGGTTTGATATAGTCATAAGACGACAAACAGTCCAGAAGCTTCTGATTATTTTCTCCTTTTATATGTTAAATAAATCCTTCGTTTCTATGTGAATACTCACTCTCTAGTTCCTCCTGTCTCATTATTTCTAACCTGTGTATTCTATCGAAATCATCGCGCGTGCGGGACATAAAGCGACCTAGCGACCGCCTGGACCGGTCGGCTTGTTCGTTCTCTAGCCTTTGCAGCTCATTATTCCGATGCTGGGACTGGTCTGCTGCAAGTCTAATCTCCTTGTTGACATTTTTACTATGATCGCGGAGCGTTTGTAAATCTGACTGGAACACCTGCTGAAATGACTGCCAGAACGCTGGATTGAGTGGTGAAGTCCACCCACTCGAGCGTTTCGGCATTGCAAGGACGCGTCGACAGCACTGGATGATAGTGGCGTTGAAAGTGCATAAGGAATTCTGCAGGCGTTCTGAAGCGGGGAACAGAGCCTGATATTGCTCAAACCTTGGGCAAATCCTGCCAAGTTCCATACATAACTCGACAAAGGCTTCATAATAAGGCGCAGCGTTAAGTATAATCTGGTGATGATTAATTACGATGGTATTGTAAGTAATCAGTCATGTACTTACCATAATTGTCATTTTCACACTTCCCCAAACAAGAGCTGAAATAGTAGGGTTTGACGAAACGTAGGTATCTATGACAGAGGTAAAGTTGTGCACAGCTTGAAGGACGGGAAATAAACGGCTGGCAATACTGTTGCCTTTCTGATTTTGTCGTCGAAGATCTAGCTCAGCCGTGAATACAAGAACGGCATCTGTATCCGGTACAGATTGAATGCACTGGAACTCGGCGAGCTGCTCGGGTGTGAGAACGGTCTGAAATGAATCGATGGCATTTTGCAAGATCTGATCCCCCTTTTTAGGTATAGAAGATGTAACCGCTTGTGAGGATTGGGCGAGGTCCATAGTGAGAACTTTGGATGGGTGAGAGGGGTTGAAAGACTGTCAGACTTGCTTTTCAGCTGCGTTTTCCAAAGTGAGGCTGAAGCTGCTGATGGAGGGTCGGAAGAAATTATTCCGAATTGAGGCCTGCTGTTGATAACCCAGCAAACGGTACGTCCCGACGTACCACTAACATCAACTTGAGCACCAAACAAAGAGACAAAAAGAACTGACGACCAAGATCTCTATATTAACTTGGATGAAATCCGACTGAACAGTATGATTTGGTCCTGGGTGATTCTCCAAGAAGTAAAACGAATATTATAGAGACATCAACAGTACTCACGTGATCGAAAACGTGATCGAACACAAAGAGGCCCTGGCTATTTTGCGATGAGTTGACTAGTGCATTTACGATTATATGCCCTGTCAAAGTCTGATACGATTATGAGCATGTGTTGGAGGATTCTGAAGAGAAAAATGTATTGATAATATCTTTGATTAGGATATTGCTATCTGGGTTTTCACTGGAGCAATCAACTCATCGTAGGAGCAACTAAATTACAGGGCACCTCAGTAAGGATGTTATGGTGGCAGTAATAAAATTTGCCACAGGAGCAGGGCAACGGATACCTGCCAAAGTAAAGCCTCATGATTCTTTCGCTGGAGCAAGCATTTGGCTGATCGAATTATTGCATAACTTTGAGATCTGGGCGAATCTACCAGCGCCCGTCCAATCAGTTCAAGAGACTTCAGGGCACCTCCAGGAACATCACAGATCTACAAGATCAAGTTCTAGCCCGATCTGGAATGGTAAGTAATTTGGGGTGAGTCTGGATCTGGTTAAGAGTGGAAATATGCAGTATTGTACAGTAGTAAGCTTAAAGTTATGCAGCAAGTTTATTGACAATACAATCCATATCTTATCAGTGGAGCTCGTTGTCGCCAATGCACTTCTGGCCAAACCCAACATAAAGAGCCTCAACTCGAACTCCAGCACCACAAGTAACCATTGAAACCAAAACATCGCACACAACTCTAGTCCTTTTGCACCAGTCCTCATCAAGGATGTGCTTATTATTAATGATGTGATCAGGTCAGAAGTATGAAGCGCTTATGGAGCTGGTTTGGCACTGCGTAACTTACCCTACAAGCTGAGGGAAACTTCAGTCTCATTCTTCTCCGAACTAACCCCTCTGGCCCAACATACTATCAGGCACCCACTAATATAGCAGAAATAAAGCCAGGTTTTTATGGTCGGGTTAAGAGGTTAGAGCATCATGCATGGCCTTATATAACCAACGTTCCCCAGGGACTGGCAACAATAAGTCTCCAAATCTTACGAGTCTGGAAAGAAAGCCGCATCAGCACAAAGGACTCAAAACATGGACAAAGTTTCAAAAGGGTCACTATGACCCACGCACGTGTCTGATAGGACTCAGTTGACTGCACTTGCAAGAGAACAGTACTTATCGCGATGCTCAGAGATACGTGCCATCCGACCCTACCACACAAGGAGCAAGAGGCTAGAATGGCTGTGGCTCGTTCAACTCATTGCAAACACGCTGCTCACGACCCCAAAGGTCAAGTAGGTACTTTGTAGAGATGTTAATAAATCTTCGCAAAAATTTGCGCAACGCTTGTGCCACGATAAAGACCCAAGGCACAGGATACGTACCAGTTGCAAGATGAGTTGATTGGCCCAAGGTACCTGGCTGGCTATGGCGGACAATCTATCCTCCGGTGCCGGATTTTCTTCGATCACCCAAGCTCCTTGACTCTCATATTCGGCTCTGATTCATGGCTAAAAAGGTATCGGTATCCATCCCAAATGGGAGGTGGCGGATATTGCTAAGCGTCTTGACTCAATAAGCCAGATCAACGGCGACAGCTTCATGTTCAGCGCTCCCGAAAGTGCCGCAAGGTGAGGCACACGGCAGACTGGACCTCTGCCGCATTGAACAGTAGTTTTACTCCTGCCGGTTCTTATCTTCAGAGCCATCTATTGGCCAGCCAATTTGCTAACGCTGTCTCAAGGATCAATTAGCCTGTTGAACAGAATCTGCCTACATCTTCTGAGCTACATTTTACTTGCTGCAGGTGACAGGCTTCATTGCACTGCCGAGTTCTCACAACACTCCCAGGCCCGCGATCGCTTGCCAAAAGCCGGCGTGACAGATGCTGCAGACATTGGCCCTCGAAAATACGATGCAGATACCGCGTATCTTCCGACTATGACCCTGCCTCTCATAATCACATCACTAGAGTTCCACAAGAGCATTCCAAGATATCTTGTGCATCCATGTTGGGCATGTGTGGATTCATGCATCTGATACACAAGCGCAAGGGGGTGTTGGGGACATTGATGTACGCCACAAGCTTGAGTATATACCTTCGAAAAGGGGCTGTTGGCTATCAATAACCGGTATTGACTGCCACCACCTTCCACGAGATACGAGTCGCACTTCTGAGAATTCTCAACAAGCCTTACCCCTAGGGAGTAATCCAAAAGGAGCCTTGCTATCCCAGTACTCTCCCAAAAGGGCCTATGGAGTCAATGAAAGCATTTATCGACGAATTAAGTGTGGATGCTGACGGATGTAGACGCAGAGAAACATTTGCCTTCGTTACTACGAGCCGAGCCTGTCATAGAGCAGACATCGCGAAATATCCAGCAGTAGATTTAGGGTAACACATCGGCAGTCTCGAAAGCAGCCTCATCGAAATGAGCACCAAAGCTTAACGGACTGTGGAAGTAGTGTTGACAAGTCCAGATGCTAGAGTAAATGCGAAAGCAACTGTAAAGGAAATCACAGAGATTACCAAAGCGTTGATTAAAATGGTCGGAGAGATGAGGCATGCAAAGTACCGAAACCAAGCCGACGCCACATTTCTCAGTGCCGACGCCCGGCCATCAACAAGTATACGACGGCCACAAAACCAGGAAGCGTTACGTGTGCAAACGTACAGACACTTAGTGCACCATCGTTTAAAACACCAGGATGATGGGCCTCGAAGCCTCAAGTCATAGATAGGTCTCATAATAAAAAGGGGAAGCAACAAATGTGGAGAAAGAACCCGGGTGGTGTTGATGTGAGGTTCAAGACGGATACCAAACTGTACATGGTGGCGCTTAGACTGAGAACCAAGAAATAAGATTGGTGCCATAGTGGGCATTCTGACGTTTGGCGTTCACACCAGCTCGATAAGCAGGGAAAACCTTGACAACGCCACGCACCAGAACAGAACAGTCGGCCCAGCATCGCTTTCACCATCAACCGTCCCAACTCTTTTCCCACACAGACCCTAAGCTCCTTCGCACCTCCTATGTAAAAGACTTATGCATCTCGAGCAAAACATCAGCAAACCGACCCTCTCAACCATCACTGACTGACTAGCTAACATGTGATAGCCGTTGTACCTCTCCTAGCCCCTCTCAGCTCAAGCCAACAGGTACAAGCTAGGTGCTCAGGCACTCTCAATACGAGGGATGGATTTACTGGATTGGGTTAGACTCTCATTTTATCATTCTTTTAGGACATCACGTAATCAATCCGTATGAAAATAAGGTTATGGGCAACAACGCTTATTTCATTTAGGGAATAGCTTAAAGTATGTCTGTCTGATAACAAATTGGTTGACTAGGCTTGTAGCTAATGACCCCTTGCTGTGAGCATTTGAAACATGTTTGTCATCTTTCATGAATCCGACTTAAGTAAAAATATATATCTATTAGCGCTTTCTTACATTAAGAGCTTTAAATAGTTTACTGACTTTAGTTAACTGTAGTTATATCCTCTGGAGTTAGGGAAATGTAGGAAATAAACCAGAAAGACTCTGTATTATATAGCGCACACCCGTTTCCAACTCTTGTTTGTCTTATCTGCCTCTTGTTTGACTTTCTCGCCTTTAACTTTGTGGCTTTCCTCCTTTTAACTCACCTGTACTGCCCTTACATAGGACGCCATTCCTTAGTTATAGTAAGTAAAAAGGAGTAATAAAGTTGTTTTCTTGCCGTACACTCACCTCTTCGCAAAAACGTTCTTCATAGTTGAGATTACTTCTTCTTTTTCACTCTGCACTGCTACTTCGCTATAATGACTGGCGGTACCTCTCATGATTCCGAGGCCCCAAACGCTCGGTCCAACTATGATGATATCAATCCCACCACGACTTGGACTCCGGTTGATGAGCATGATGAGCACCTAAAGGAGATTTTTGAGCAGAAGCTCGGTCTAGCCACTGTGGATGTGCTCAAGGTCACTACCACGGGGAAAAGTTCGTATATGAGCTTTATTCTTGACCGTCTAGATTTTCTCGGTATTTAATAATGGTTCGTATGTTTTGCCTTTACTGAATCGAGCCTCGCAGACCTCCAGGCCCTGTGTGTCAGTGTCGCAGACATCCCTCAGAGCGAAAAGAGCTTCTGCGAATTGGTACCGGAAAAGGCGTGTGGCAAATTGACAGAGATCGATCCTCAGATATATGAAGTAAGTTTGCCAGCCTCCCTCTCCAATGCATATGTTTAACAAGTCCTCTTTCTATTTCGCAGCAAACCAAGGAAGCCATGTCTAACATAGCGCGATACTGTGGGGACTGGAACCTATGGGAAATGCCAAGTCTGCGTGAGTTGGGATAGCATGACAGAAGCACGCAAATTGACTAACAAGCTTGCATCAGTAAGCTCGGCCTCTCGAACAATCGCCTACTGCAAATACGCGTTGATCGAACTCGCACAAGAAAAATACAGCTACAGTCTAAAACAGACTCTGGAAGTTATCATGCAAAATAAATATAAGGAGAAGGAGTCCTGGGATTGCGAATTTTACGACGCTCTTTATATAACAAGAAGGAAGTTGAAAGCTCTTCATGAATCCGCATTAGGCAGAATGCGTCAATTTGATTTGACTTATCAAGCTCTCGATCTAGTAAGACAAACAGAGATTCCCTTCCTCTTCTTTTTTCTTTTGTCCTATGTGATCTAAGCTCAATAATTACTGGCTAACAAGAATCCAGATAAAACTAAAGGTTATGTGTTCCGAGAAGAGCGTTGAGTTCCTTCAAAAGCATTACATAGATGGCCCAGATCAAGCCCCTACTGATAAAAGCACCACGCAACCATACGCATATATACTCAATCCCGACCTACAGAAAAGCATCGACTATACAATTAAGCCCCTTATGCAATTTAGAAACGACGAGCTTAAGCGACAAGGAAGTTCGAGTGGTGACCTACTGTGCTGGTGGATCGCGCCAGTTGGTATCGTCTGGATGCCAGCCTCAATTATTGAGCAAAAAGACCTGATGAAGAAGATTGAAAGGCTCCAACACGACACAGAGCGAGCTAGAATTGACCGAAAAGAAACAACAGCTCTACTGGAAAACGTCAATTTATTGACAATCCAATTCGAAAATATCCGCCGAAAGATAGACAATGCCTTGGAGGCGTTGTTACAGCTGAAGGATTTCTTCCGGAGTCAACATGAGACGTATGAGAGTCTCACGCTCTACCTTGCATTCCTGGAAGAATGCCCAAATAGGCAGGCGAAGCTGAGTCGTCGTCGGAGCTTTATCATGCAGCAATTGCGGCATTTAACTAGGAATCTCAAAAATGTATGTGTTTGTCTTTGAATAATAGGTCCTTTCTGCTAATATCTGCACGATAGCTCGTAGCAGCGGCTGAGGAATTCAACGAGACGGTAGTCCGCGAGAAGGACTTGGATGTCTGGAAACTTCATGCGTACAAGAATTGGGAGGCAGATATGGCAACCTCTTGTGGCATTTAGATTCTTCTTCTTCTTCTCCTTGCTTTCAATTTAAATTAGCTTATTAATATTACCTATGTAAGTAAAGGGAGCCCATCAATTGCTCACCTTTCATCTCTGCCACCCCTCGTTGCAGCGCTTATTGAGCATCTTTGGCTAATTCTGTTGATCAACATGGATCACGAGCTAAACTTGCTCCAGGCCTCTCCTATAGCCCTGCAATTCAATTAAGAAATGCGGGCTATTGTCTATGGTTTTGACGGAGTAGTCCCAGCTCTTTAGTTGATAGTCGATGTCTGCCATTATCTTCGGAAACTCCCTGGTAGAGATGTCTAACAATAAGGCCCGCAGCTATTCCTTCACGCTAAGATACCTACTCTGTCATTCGGGAGCTGATTTCAAGGGGTCTTCTGCAAATTCTGTCCAAGTTCATAATGGTCGACTTTTACATCATCAGCACAGCGATTGCGGACGATATAGTAGCCCAGGTTGAGTTGCCTTCGCTTCCTTTGCAGAAGATCGCAACCTTAGTCTTGAGCACTCTTTTTAGTGATTAAATTGGGCTTGGCAAGAACATCAAGGTTTCTCCATCCTTATTAAACTCTTCGGCGATTTACAGGATCTCTTGGGTAGCAATGTTAACATTACTAGGCAAAACACTCAAAATGATCGTGTGCAAGCTTTTAATTTACCGTCGGATGAGAAACGTCATTTTTTGTTTTCCTATTACTTGCAGCGCGGAAAATCCAGAAACATCAATAACATCTAATAACAGTGAAAAGTTCCTCCTGGGGACCTTTAATTCCTACTTTTAGAACGTCGCCACTGACGATATCACCTTGACCTTTTGACAGCTTCGCCATGCGAGGTACGAGACTTGGCACGACGGGAAGTTTCGGGATGCTTTCGATGGCCCTCAGTTGTTCACTGACTCAACAACCTTAAAGTATGATCAACACACAAGTACGGCTTCCTCAAGGAATGGCTCGTGTCGGACTTTTGTTGTTCTTGCTATTCTGGTCAGAATCTACAGATTCAATGATAAGCTGATTTTTTTCAATTCTTGAAAGACCGAGAAGAATGTCTGTGGTTACACTCGGAGTGTATTGAACGATGCTGTGCTGTCAAAGCTGGTGCCCAGATCAATCAACAGGACTCGGCAGTTGCTCAATCTAGGGTAATCTAACCTCTGTAGACCGGGTACAGAACTCGGATTTATGGGCTTGTTCTGTGCTCACTCTAATAGCCATCGTAGGATTCAACTTCCTGCCCTTAGACTTGGCGTAAAGCATACTGGGCATCTCTCCCTAGATTACTAAGTACCTTGAAGTGCGGTCTGTTTGGCTCGGAGCTTCTTCGTAACCCCGCTCTATGAACTCCGGGTCTCGGAGCTCCGATACTGGGTCTTTAAGTGCTGCAGGGTAAATTCACGAGGGCTGTCGAATGGGGTAAGTGGCTAAAGAGGCGATAGTAAAGGCGAGTCGCGATGGTGCCCGTGCTGAGGACAGTCATCCCCCAGCCAGATCTCGAAGATAAAGCATTCAGGCAGTAAGTAATCTAGCCACTCAGATAGACATCGTTATCGACAGCGCCGTCACACCTTTCCTTTATTGTTATGTAAAGTTTGCTATTCTTCATAGGATCATGCTGCCAAATCCGCGTCTTCGACACCGCCCCTCATACTTCCAACAAACTCCTACGAAGCATTCGTCGACATCTACAACGATTCCCGATAAGTCGACAACAAAATCCCCACTACCAAGGCGAAAAAAGCCATCGATGGTTCATGTAAACTACAAAGACCATATCACCGGCAGCTCTATTGTTCAAGACTGTATCAGCCAAGACCGCGCCGCTACAATACGCGACGCATATTCTCGAGTTCCACGTCATTGCCCCCAGGTTCACAGAGCTCCACGCGCTGCTTGCCACCACCTCGGAAACCTCTACGGGTCGAGTCTAGTCGTCAGCAAGAGTAACATGAGAAATTTAGACCCGTTGATTGGGTACAGCCAAGCTCATGACGGTACCTAATCTTCTCTCGCTCGGTTCCAGACCTCTTCATCGCACTGATTCCTTGCGGTTCGGTCGTTCAAGTGAAAGTCTGCCTTACTGAAAGTTGGTGTTGAAGTATGCTTAGCCCGTCCACACCGTATCAGGCCGGCTTCTTTGGACTGAGCCCGCCGTCAAGTCTCGAGTCAAGTCTCCTAACACCACACTATACTGCTCCTCTTCACCCTTTCATTTCCCCCTCCATCTCCCTTCAAGCACGCCGCCTATCATACCAACGGAATCGTCGTTAACCAGCGACCTGCGCCAGGAGAACGTGTCGCGGGTTCTCCATTCATATGTGGCGAATTGCTAGTCTTCAGCCCTGGCATGCAGTTGGTAATGATCAAGGAAATACTCCAGACGAGATAAACAGCCTCAATGGGAATGCAACTGTCAATCTTCTACCACTAGCCCATCCATCACCCGCCTTGCAATAATTTCTATGCCGCAGCAGTCATCATTGGGGCCCACAGGAAATATCTATCCATCTCCTTCAGTAGATCCCGGCTAGGTGCTTGACCCGTCAACATATTATCCCCCCCGTCCCTTGATACCTACTCAGGGTCCCAACCCAAAAGGCTCTCTCCAATTTGTTTCCATAGATTAACAAACTCAATAAAGAACACTCCCCCACTGGGTGCTTGCCATTTGTCAGCAACATCTTTCCATTGGTTCCCACTTGTGTGTGGTTCAGCCGGTTGAAAGGTGGGTATTGTTGGCATGGGGTCTGGGAACTCTACTGTATTCGCATTCTCAACAGCCATTTTGATGTAGTTGAATGGCTTTGTAGTGTCCCCGATCGACAATTGCGGGTCAAGATGAGAAATGTTCACACCAGTCATAAAGGAAGTTGTGCCATCTTTTGTGCCGCCTAGGAGATCTTTATCATTGCTATTGGTTGATGGATCTGCTGCTGGATCATCTGGATACCAGTGTTAGTTAAGCTTCCTGGCTTGTGAAATTTTTACTTACAGGTTCCCCAAAGACCATTGGGTAGACTTTTCGTAATCCCTTTATCGGTATTCCACACCGGTACGACTTCAGCCAAGTCCGCATGTGTCTGAAGCAAGGTATTCTTCTGCGCAGGAGCATCCGGGGTAATTGGAACAACAACACTAGATTTCACATTGTTTTCCTGCATCGGCTTCACGTGAAGGGCATTCTTGGTCCCTGAAATCAGTTTGGACGGCCCCGGGCTGCCGGAGAGAACGCCAGTCTGAACTGTGATGGAGTCGACGGCGAACTTGCATGAGAGCATAAATGAAAAGGTAGCAGGTCGAACTTGCCACACGCCACCGCTAGGCTGTGAAGTACTAGTACCTCCGGGTACAAGACCATTGGTGACGGAGAAGACGTGCAAGTCGCCGTTTTCAACTGGACTTGGGTCATTGCCCCCAGCATTGATAGGTGTCTGAGCGGTAATGGTTTTGACGGCACTTTGCAGTGGCTGAGCAAGTGAGCAAACAAGTTCGATAAACTCATCCAGGGTCAACACGGGGTAAGGGTTGCTCTGTGCCCCGAAACCAATATCGAAGCCAAACACCCAGAAGTCTACGTAAACAGTACCGCGAATGGGCGGACCCTCGATAAAAAGTTGGCATGAGATTTCTACACTGATGTGCAAGGTCACAAGCCAAAGATCGAGTGAATAGCGTACACCCACCGAGATGCCTCCTTCGGCGATGAAGTGGAATGGCTTGAAGTTGATGAGAAATTCAATGTAGGCATCGAGGAAAGCTGACAAGGGCCCCAATGTGAGGGTGACATCAAGTCGGCCACCTCCCATGCAGACCTTGGGCGTTATAGCAAAATAAGATAAGCCGGATATGGAGATATTGTCATTGAACTGCCAGCTGATACCGAGGCGAGGTGGCTTGGGGTATTGAGGTGGAGCTTTGAATTGCTGGTGATAACCGCCTAGTGTGAAAACCCAATCTCCAACAAGAGACGGATCGGCATTTCCAAACCATGAGTATAGGGCAAAACTACCAACAAGATGGCAATTCGGGTCGAGGATGTACGAAGAAGGTGTGAGCTGACCATGGATCTGCATGGTACCAGCTCCGAAGTCCACGCAAGCAGCAATTCCAAGCTGGACAAGAGCAAATGTAGTCCCCGCTCCAGCTATGGCCGAAGGGATATCTGCTGTTGCCAGACCGATGAGTGCTAGCTTTACTGATGGGTCCCATTCAACAATAGCGACAGCTTGTATGCTGAGGAGTTCAAATGCCATCACGGTCAGACCGGCGGCGACCCAGAATCAATACTGCTGCGGAATGAACCAACCGGTACCGGTAAGCTTGGCTAGATCATCTTGTGGTGAGCCAGTTGAAGGCGGAGGTATAACAAATGGGAACTGCGGGACTGCTGCTGCACTGGGAGGTTTCAGATTGGTATTGTAGCCGAAACGGCCAGTAGTGCCTATGATCTGGGCGAATTCTAGAGTAACCAACCGTCCATTGAGGATAGCATAGACAAAAGCGGTGGTGTACGCTGGGTCCGACATGGTTCCATAGAATCCAGCCGCAGCAAACATCCATGGTTCGTAAGCTACGCTAACTCCGCCGTAGTATCCGTAAACGTCGGGTTTATTGATAGATTCGAAAGCGCCAGCCATCAACAAAGGCGGACGGTCTAACGCGGCAACCATTCCGTCAATTGAGAAGGTAATCATCTCGATATTGATGTTACTTAGGGTTCCACGATCTTTGGAGAAGTCCCACCTGAATGGATGCCCCAAGGAGTGAGAAGGCGACTGGGCCTAGACTGATTGAGGCATCCAGTTTGATGGAAAGGATAGACTTGGAGTAGCTGAGCCCAATGTTGCGAACTGATAAGCCGCCAATTGTCTTCTGGTATGCTACCATACCAGAGTCGGTCCCCTCGGAGGAGTCCCCACTGTCCCCAGCTGTCTGATCGCCCGATAAAATGAACAGTTCATCTAAAACCTCCTGTTTGGGTGGCTTTGGCTTGCTATCACCAAAGGCGTAGTCAAGAGCAACGTCTGGTGTGCCAGGATCACTCTTCAGGATGGGCATAAAGTGCATGCCACTCTTGATCAACACATCGGTTTCTGCAGGCTCCTTCTTCACCTTCTTGAAGTGAAGGTTATCTGCGCCATCAGCTGTCAGCATTCCATTAATCGTGTCAACATCAGTTTTTGTTAGGCCGTCGGATCGAGCCTGTAGCTGCACCCAAACGAACAGGGCTTCGTTAACTGTTTACAGAATTGGGCCTATCAACGGGACATTGAATATAGACAGAGAGGTCATAGAGACTTGGAATACGCATTTGTGCGGAAGCTTCTTCTCAGCAGCATCCACTGTGCAATATTGGATGTACTGGAACTTGAAAATAATTAATTAAAAAGTATTGATATAAGGTAATGGACTTTTATTACACATGCCTATTTATTATATTTGCTTATTATATACATTCAGCCTAAGTTATTCATTTATATTATAGGCTAAGTGGAATAATAACCCAGTTAGCATCGCCAGCATTAGTACACTTAAACGATTTTGCCTGTCGTCTAAAGACAGTATGTTAGCTTGAGTATCACTACTAACCCAATATCAGATGCAAATACGTACCCGTTCTCGGCCCATCCATGCACCAGTTGAATGCATATGTCTGACCATTGAGCGTTCCTCAGCCTGTATGTTTCATCAGCTTCGCCCTTCGCGTGGCACGTCGGCACTCCTCTACTTACACCCATGTAGTGTTGGAATCAGCAGATCCCCGGCCAATGAACCAGTGCGCTGCCTTGTCGTGTATGTCGGAATCGCCCTTCCTCCTGCAACGGACCTGCCAGTCGACTTCTCCATTGAGGAATACAAGTAAATCTATGATGAAAAGTCAGTCGTCGTCCAACTTTGTGATAAGGGATAGCTTACTGCCGGTGGCCTTGTGCTTGATTGTCCAAGGCGTGGTGGGTTTGTCGTCGGCCTTTTCAAGTTGGAAGATCTCGTCCTCGTTATCCATGTCGAAGGCCCAGGCGTGCGCCTTACTGTGATGGTCTGCGATATGTCAGTTCTTGTGGGAAAATGTTCCATACTGGAAAACATACCGTTGTTGGCATTCAAGGCCATCCTGCTGTGCGGCATCATGATCATGACAGTCCAGCCACTGTAACTATATGGCAGACAGTTATCCAGTTGACTGTTTTCGGCTAGTCCCGCCCACTTCATAATGTCCGCCATTTTCGAAATTCTGCCCTCAACCTCTCCCTTGTCCGTTGCCAGGGTGTTCTTGTCTTTCTCCAACGTCGCCTTGTCAGCTGCCCAAGAGGTTTTCTGATTCTCCAATGAGTCGTATTCAGCCTTCAGAGTGTTGTAATCAGTTTTCTTCTCATTTAGCTCAGCTGTCAAAGACGCATTCAATCGTTTCAAAGCTTCGCTGTCGGTGGTCAAAGCGGAATCTTCCGCTGTCAAATCGCTCAGTTGCTTTTTCAAGCTTTCGTAATTCCCTTGGAGAGCATTGTATGCAGCGTCCTTTTCCTTTTCCAGCTTCTCGAGGGCTTCTTTCTTATTACTCTCCATTCTTTCATTGAAGTCACCTATGAAAGACTGGAGCTGTACGGACAAGTCTTCGTGCTTTTTCTGCAAAATAGCATATTTTTGTTGTTCCTCACTTTTCACAGCATTGACAGCATCTAGCTTTTCCTTCTCAAGACGCCGAAGCCTTTCCTCAACTTCATTATGCTGTTCTTGCCTGAGGGTATTATAATCGACGTGTTTCTTGTTAATATTCTCGAGGTCTTCGTTGTGTTTCATTTTCAGAGCCTCTAACTCGCTGGCACTGTCCGATTTAAGTTTGATGTGTTCTTCCGTCTTGGCTTCCAAGTCTTGAGTGACAGCATTGAGCTTCGCCTGTAAAACGGAAACATAGTTGCTATTCTGCAAAATGTTAATAAGATATATCTAGAGTGACAAAACTTGGCCAGTGAGAGACTTACGCTGTTACCCGACTCTCCGGCTTGAGAAGACCCATGCCAATTTTGATCATCTGAAGGCGGAGGGCGTATTCCCGAAATAACATCGGTAGAAGAAGTCGAAGTTATAGCTTTCTTGCTGATTGATGAAGTGGAGGAAGTGGGCTTTGGAACTGGCATCCATTTTCTCCAAACCTCAGCTGGTATCAGAGCAGAAAAGTCAAAATGCTCTTGGCCCGGCGTAGAGTCCTTGGGGTCCGTTGGATCTGACCTGGTGGTCGAGTGACCTGCAACCCTGCCCAAAATTCGATTCACTACCTTATTGGCCTGAGAATTTCCCCATCCACCCTGACGGGAGAGGATTCCTGGATCACGGCTAAGGATAGATATAGCTTCTATAATCTTGCTTTGCTCTTTACGCATAGCGGAGCGAATACCCAAGAGCGTTTCAATGGATGTGTCCAAGGAGTCTTGATCACCAGAAGCCTGATAGTTATCAGGGTCATCGATAATGAGCTGAACATACTTGAGGAGTATTTTGTAGTCCATGTAGCTGTCGAACAGCTCCGCGGTATAGCTACCGACTTGGTCATATTCGAGGGTCTTGACAGGCTTGTTATTGGCCCACTCAAGGAATGATCTGTTTGATTTATACTTTGTCAAGATGGCCCAAGTGAGCTGAGGGCGCTCGGACACCCTCTGAGGGAAGGCGGCTGCGGCTTTGAAGATGGAATCAATATCCCATGGCGTATTCTCTGGGAGGTTTGTTAGAAGCAAAATCATGGCGAAGAAGGGTGAGTAGACAAACCATTCTTGATCTGGCCACCGCCCATCCAAGATACGTGAATGTGACTCTCAGTGTTCTCCATTACAGAAGCAGTTCCCCTAGAAGAGAAAGAATCGCTACTGTTGAGAATAAACTCAGTAGGCTTGCTGCTCTCCTTCGCATCAAGCCGGGCTTTAATCTTCTTGACTGTCAGATCAACATTGCTTCGATCAATGACTTTGATCGAGATGATTCCGGTGAACTCTCCGCCCTTTACAAATCCCGAGATATAGGAATCACCGTATGCTTCATTGAACGCTTGAGATGAAGGGTCGATGCCCTTCATTGGAACAAATCTAGCGTTGTTCTTGATCAGAGTCGTCTGATTTGTTACCTTGACTGTGACGATAGTGTTGAGGTCAGCGGATTTAAAGGTTGCTTCGTCAATGGCTGAGTTGGAGCCGCTGACAGTCACGTTGCCCTTCTTGATGGAATGAGGGTACGAGACGTTCATCGTCTGAATAATGTCGCTAAGTTTCTCAACAGCCCTGGCAGAGTACGAAACTACCTGTGCTGGGTCAGAGGTAACTTGTCTTATTAGATGGTGATCGACTTACCTGCGATGGCCCCTCGATAGTACGGGTTTGGGTGCTTTCCTTGTGTTCACCGTCCGTCTCAACGGCAACTGCTCCATTGATACAGATTTCATGAGCTGCAATACGATTAGCACTGCAATAGATCACCGGGCTGAACAGAGAAACGCTTACTGTACGAGTTGAAGCTGTCGAATGGGTTAGCAATAGACCTCCACTCAATTCAATCAATACATACCCTTGCCCAATACGCATGGCATCATTATAAGGTGCAAGTGTCAGACTCATGGTGACGATCAACCCAGAGTCTTGTGAAAAGCGTCAAGAAAGGCAAGTCGGTCAGTAAGTTGTAACTGAGTTACAAAGCTACGCCAAGTTAACCAGTACTGATCAATGGAGCATCTGGAGATATACTAGATTTTCGTTGTGCCCTGGAACTAAAGCTATTGGATGAAGAAGTTCCCTCCTGATAACAATGGAAGCTGTCCCAATTGGGAACGCCACGGTAATGGCGTCGTATGATTTCATCATAGTAACCTTGCTGTCTGACCTGTCACAGCTGAAAAGGTCATTTGAGGTGGTCAATTATCCCTTGGATGATCCCCAGTGCGGCTAGGCCCGAGCCTCGTGCCGTCTAGAGCGGAGCGAGGCCCTAAGCGATCGCAAACAGGAATAGTGATATCCGTACATAGTTAGGTTAGCGGCTTGTTACCCCCGCACTACTTCTTTTAGCATGCCAATATTCGGCAATAAACTCCAATAGTCTTTCAGCTACATCCAGTCTATTGGTATGTAGTTAATGTCTACCTAAAGCCTCCATGCATCTTCCACCGAAAAGGAACGTTCTCGACCGACCACATGCCAATTGTTAGCGTTTCACGGCTCCAGGAAAAGAACCATGCAGTCCGTATTATCCGAGAGGGGAAAGGCACTTGACCAATCCATATTAGAGTTAATGTTTGCTAGATGCACATCAAACAGGTGGCTTCACATTAAGCAACCGCTGCCATCCTCCAACTTGACTACAAACTTCTTAATCGCCAAGCGGCTCGTTGAATTTAGCTCAACTACTGAATCACTTCCATAATGTCACTGTCAGACGAAGCAGAGGCTCTTGCTGCCAAGGTTGGCTCGTCTCGTGCCGGAACCCCCAGCTCTGCTGTGCTCTCCAATGCAGGAGCCAAAGTTGATGACTTGGAAGCGAAAATGGGTGCTGAGGAGCCAGATGCAGAGCAACATCTCCCCCTGGAGTCGCCAGAGTCTAAAACTGTTGACAAAGAGCCTGGAGCAGAGGAAGGGGAGAGTACCGCTGAGGGCGCGACCGCTGATGAGAAGAAAGACGAAGCCGCCAACAAGGACACTACTAATAATGCCGCTGAAGGTGGAGAGAAGAATCCTGATGATAAAAAGCCAGACGCCGATGCCAAAGATGATGAGGAAAAGCCTGCTGAGGCTAGTGATGAGGGCAAGAAGGACGATGATTTAAAGGACAAGGGTAAAGAAGATGAATCAAAGGGCGAAGATACTAAGAAGAACGACCCAAAAGCCGGTGACGATGATCCGAAAGATAAGACCGATACCACAGGCTCTGATAAGCCTGATAACAAGGAGCAGAAAAAGGATGATGGCGACAAGAATGTTGACATCCCCCCTCCACCATCTCCCAAGAGTCTCGTAAGTAATGCCTGGCTTCTATCTTTTTGTTGACATCGCTGACAAAACTTCAATAGGGCGTTGACGACTACCTGGCTTCACCGCCTGAAAAGGCAAGCACTTTCCAGGAAACGGACAGGCCCTGGGAAGCAGATGGATACGAAGCTACGAGTGGTCTAGATTCATTCGCTCAGTGAGTACTACGTTGCAAATAGCCGACCTACTACTCACTTTCCTAGGACCCATGAAGCCTCGTCGCTGGGAGAAGCAGAATGGCTCGGGATTCTTGAGAATTGCAATGCCATGTATGGTTGGTGCATCGATGGGCCGATGAAGCAAGTTGTTCGGGCTCCTAAGCCAGGTAAGTCACACACGACTATAAATCACGATAAATTAACTTATTCGCTGTAGCCTTTCAACTGAGGGTAGTCCAGCCTCCAGAGAAACCCTTGAATGGTGATGCGGCATCCCCAACCGGGAACAATGGTGGCAATAATCACGCATCAGGTGAAAGCACAGGAGGATCTAGCACAGCGCTGTCTTCTCCAGCGACACTTACCCCAACATCTTCCACATCGTCATCACCAAGGGCCTCGCCTCCAACAAAGCCTCGTGCAGCCAACCTAGCCGGCGCTGCCTCTTTTGGTCCCGAGTCTTCAGTCAAAAACAAAGCTGACGCCAAAGCTGCTCCATCCTCACCCACGCCAGTTCCCACACAAAATATTGCTGCCACTAAGCCTGCTACAACGTCACAGCCTGCAATATCAGGCGCAGCTAAGCCCCTACCTGAAGCCCCAAAGCCCAAAAGAGTGCTACCTGACTTTAGTGTTAACGATAATTCTCGTATCGATATTGTTATCAGCTCACATGAGTTCCAGACTAGCATGGCGACCAATGATTTTAGCGCTTCTTCCACCTCTGCATCTCTCGGAGGGAGCTACGGGCCTGTCGCTGCTAGCGTGAGCTACTCGACGGATAGTATGCACAGCACGTCGACATTGAACACGTCTGATACTTATCACAAGACCATGATTGCAAAGTACTTGGTACGTACGATATACTCCACCCCGTTTCTATACCTGATGCTGACAGGATTAGTTCCCTCGAGTTGACTTGAATTTTGACTCATGCCTGGAACCAACAGAAGGCCTCAAGCAGGCTATCGCCAAGGTCGAAGCCACCAAGAACATCAAGGATTTGCGTCAGTTACGCCGTGACTATGGGTATCTATTCTGCAAATCCATCACTATCGGTGGCCGACTCCTGACACAGGCGCTGATGGATCAGTCTTTGACCACTTCGGAGCAGGAACAGAAGCAGTCCTTGAAGACCTCTGTTGGGCTTTCTGTTTCATCCCCCAAAGCATCGGGATCAGCCAGCCACACACAAGAGTCGGGTTCCGATAACTCCAAGTCGCAGGCGCAGTCTGACAAGTCCGAGTCACATACCTTTGAAGCGATGGGCGGTGACAGCCTATTGGCCACTAATCCCATCGCCTGGATACCGACGGTTGGAAGCTACAAGAACTGGCGTATCATCAACGTAAGGGTCTTTTCCGTATGTGTTGCATTACATGTTTCTAATAACAGCAGCGCGATGGTCTGATCTTAATGGCCGACATGATCTCTGGATTAAGCGGCTTCGAACACACCAGATCCTGGTTTGACCAAGCCGTCCCAACTCTCAGCAAGTACATCGAGTTCTCAGACAAGCTCGTCAAGAAGATACGGCTTAGACTCATGTCACCCAATCATGATCTATCTCTGTCTTGCAAGAAGGGCTCTTATGACTCGGACTTCGCTACTCCCCCAAACTATTACTTCGGCCATAGACCTTTGTGGACCGTGATGCCATTAGCCATGGAGCTTGAACATCCTGATATTACATGGGGCCGCATCAAGATGCCCAAGGGCAAGCCCGAGTTCCTTTTCAGTCCTGGGAGGTAGGTATCTGCAACATTACCTTGTGATGTTTACTGTGGTGGCTGACTGTTCTTAGTTATCGCGCTCCAGCTATCTATGGATACGCATCCAATAAGGTTGGAGGCAATCTATACGGGACTATATACGACGATGAGTATAAAAGCACGGTTTGGAGCATCACGTCGCCATATGACGACGCGCTATGCCATGAGTCACGAGTGATCATCCGAACTGTATCGCCTGGGAATAACCCCCCTGCAGAGATTGTAAGCTTATCGCATCCTACAGTTGTGAGGAGTTGCTGACATATACAAGACCGGGGACTCGGGAGATAACACTCCGTCAATATCTTCTTCTGCTCCAATGATCTCTTCACTTATAGTCTTTCGGAATCAACAAGGTGTCTTTTTACCCGCCATGTCAGACAGCAAAGACGTCCATGTCTGGCGCGTCTTGAAGCCTGGTGCAGCCCCAGGCGACAAAGTCAACATCGCAGAAGGGGATCAGATTCAGCTCGCATGGTGCTACCAGGATCAATACTGTGGCTATCGAGACTTTACGGATGATGCCTTTGGACGCCGCCGGAACAGTCCTCCACCAGAATCTAAGAGTTCGACTCTGTACATGAGACTCCCATGGCCTCGATTTGAACCTGTAGAGAGTCTCCCTGATCAGGCCGAGCCTCTACCAAATACACTGATGATGAGCGAAGTGCCAACGCCACTGGATAACACAAGCAGTATCCAGCATGAGCAAATTACGGTGATCAAAGACAATAAGCACGCCGCAAAGGACATTCTCGTCGAAGATTGCATATTCCGGCTCGATGTAGTCAAGCACCATGGCCGTGGTGATGTCGATGACTACTTGCTACGCGGAGTGAGCCAGCATGCAACCTTCCCTGATGTCATCAAAAGAGAAGCACTCGAGAAGAAAGTGGAACAAGAGGAAAAGGAACGTAGAGAACGAGAAGAGGCTGAGAAAAAAGCCAAGGAGGAGGAAGAACGAGAGAGTAAGAGTGCAGGCGAAGTCTTGGTAAGTTCAATGACCCATAAGTGACATTTTCTCAAGACTAATATCATTAACAGATAAACGCTGTGTTCCCGATTACAACGCTATTCTAGATATTTTCATAGTTTCTCATTAAGTACTTAGTCAGCCTCTAGGCCAAAGACCGCCATTGAATAAATATTTTAAATACTCTTTTTTTTCTCAATGTTTTTCTGCCCTTGTGTTTGTCTTTCTTTTCGCTTTTGCAAGCGCGTAGCCTAAGGCATTATTATAGACTAATAGATATTCCTGCCCTTTAATTGTTGATATAATTATCTTATCCTATAAGCAAACTGAAGACAATGACTGTGATGCTGTGTACACCTGAGCAAGTTCGCGAAGAATTTCCAAGGGAGGGAGTAGCCCAACTGACCAGCAGATGGTCATGCTGAGCGAGCGCGTTCCGAGCCATCAAGATAAACGCTTATCAGCTTCTTGCTCATGATTAAAAAGTTAGATATCGTCATAGAGGCAGTTCCAGCTAGTTCACCAACGGTATAAAATGAGTACATCCCATCAAGCCAAAGCCATGGTCCTGTAGTGGCTTTGTGTTGTAGAAAGGCGACAAGAACCAACTTTAGTGGCTTATGCACTCAAATTGAACCATGAATGTTGATGTCGTCACAGCAATGAAAGGAACATAAGTATACTAGCAACAGATGATCAGATGGTTTGGATAGACGTAGGGTGCAAGGCTCAGGAGGCACGGCTTGATGTTGGTGGGTGATTTGCAGGCTATGGGATAACTGCGGCCTATAAGGTTAAGCTTTAGGCTGCAAATATAGATAATAAATAATAACATAATATTTTTTTCCCTAATATAAGCTTTTATCTATAAGCTTTTATAATAACTAATAAATCTTATTATAACCTTTAAGGTAAAGAAAGAGATTAAGAGGTATATAAAGGGATATAACCTTAACTTTATATCTCTATACACACACTATAACACAACTCTACAAATAACATATCGACAGCAAGGTGATTTGCAGGCAAACTTGGTCGCAGTAGCAATACCTACAGGTAAAACAGATCATGAAGCCTTCTGTAAGTAACTTGAGTCCATTCCAACCAAGCCAACCGTTGTTGGTTGCTGCCAGCCATTCATGATTTGGCCGGCTGAGACGCGAGATATGATATATTGTTAGTGAAGGGCAGGAATACACAAATCACAGATGGTGAGACATGGAGAGTTATCGTTGTGTAGAAATCATTATCCGATCTATTACTAAGTGTGAGATCAAGAGATCAAGGCGAGATGCAACGGCATGAGTTGGCGATGTATGCTCTTTATATGTAGTAATTTGCTCGGTTCTAACACAGATAGCTACTAGCAAACATTACGGTGTACGCAGGAATATTGGAAGCGAGAGAGATATTGCCAAAGGCATATACTAACAAACCTTCCGAAAGACGAGGCCTCCCTAAGTGAGGGGCATCAAGCTTGGCTGGGATATTGCCGTAGCCAAGTGAATTCCCATCAGTTCTGGGTATACCAACGATTCCCAAGTCCGACCTGAATTGCCCAAAGGCATCTTGTCTTTATCGGAGCCAGGTGTACTGAAGGCTTTGAAGGCTGGCTCGGGGCTCACTTAGACTCTGAGTATCTCGATTGGTATTCTTGCAGTATGCTTCCCTAGCAGAGTAATCGGGCCGCCATTCCGCAGCATCAAGTCCGCTACCCATTGTCGACTGAAACCAGCGTATCTCAAAGGCCATGCTTACTACATAAGGGAGCATATAATATCAAGAATGCATAGTAGTTTGGGCGTAGTTTGGATGGTAATCTGGGAGCAAAGCTAGGCGAAGAGGCATTGTGCAATACATTTATTTAAGACATCGGGGTACAGAATTAGCTGCATGATCCGAGATGGCTACAGACGAGGTTCGCAGAGGCAGAACGACATGCTTACCTTGGAGAGTTGCATTACGGCAGTTGTCGTAAACGTTGCGGCGGCAAGGGTCAGTGTGGTTACGGAAGTCATCGCTCTGCTAGCAGAACTGTCAGCGGAGAGACTGATGCAGGGTTCGTTGATAGAACGTTGAACTCAGTCACCCTGCCTCCGGCCCTGACATGGCCAGCAGAAGGGAAAACCCCGACCGCTGGAGTCAACGGGCAAGGCAATCTCGAGGTTCTCGTGACTGATTGCTATATAACTGATGCTCTTACTGGGGACTGAATGGGCTGTCACGAGGTTTATTAAGTTGTCTTCAAATTTAAGCTTGTCGCCCGCCATCAGTGCAATGAGCGCGTGGTTGGTAGGCTGGAGTAGAATGGCCGTGTCCGTCGAATTCACTTGCCCAGGTACGAATTTCTCCTTAGAAGTGGCCAAGTTACGACGAAGACGGGTTTCCTTGAGGTTAGAATGGCTGAGAAACCAGAAGGCGGTCCCCTTCGCTGCCAAGAGGGTCGACAGTGTACATATTGGCAAGGATAACTCCCATAGGTGAAGCGAGGTGCGTAACGTCTTTATACGTTCGAAACGGCCCGTGATTGATCTCGTATAGAGATTCAAAGGCGACGTCGAGTCCACCTTTGGCATACGTCAATTTGCCAGGAACATCCAAGGCCGCACTTAGGTATACCAATGGGTAAATGGTTGCGAGGAGCCGGCGGGAAGTCGCTTTAGTGGAATGATGTCGAAGGCGGGCGACATGACGGAAGGCGTGACAGTATACGGGTGCACAAGATGCAGGAGACGGTCAACGTCGATTCGCTTGGAATTGGGATGTATAAATATCGAGGATTGTCTTCGGTGGCTTGACGTGGTTTCGAGAGGAGACCGAAGGCAGGGAAGAAAGACGAGAGAGGACGCAATGCAGTTCATCTGCCCCTGATGCTAACGAACGTCCTCGTCTTCTTTATAGCCGTCTCCGTCAATGCTAGTCTCTCTTTTCGCCTGGGGTTCCTTGACTGGCTTGTGATCGGTCGTAGGAGATACAATGCTTGTGGGGAGGGGGGGCAAGGACACCGGGGAGAAGCGTTCATGGGATGAAGGCCAAGCAGTGTCTTGGCCTTTCTATTGCGGTCCTCAACAGTAGCATCGATGGGAGCTTGAGGAAACTCAACAAAGATGTCGAGAGCATGTCGCTCAGCATCGGGCATCTTCGAGAGTACAGAAAGCTTAGCAAAGACCGAGGTGCCTACCAGTCTACTAAGCTAGCGCGCTTGCTTTGCTTATTGGATAATTCTGCGTTAACTCCTGCTCCTCCCCTGATATTGAACGGAGCGCTTCGGGTGGAGTGATGTTGACCGAGAATGGATAGAGTGCTTGCGAGGACAGTCAGATCCTGACTTGGTCGTCGAAGAGGGCGATGCAGCTAACGCATAGTAGCTGGCGCAAGAGATAAATGGATTGCAAGACCGTGGGTTTGATGATTGCGATCCGGACCTGCATTGTCGGTAGCAACGCTGGTCGCGAAGCCTTGGAGGGATTTGGCGGTGCAAATGAGAGACGGGCCATTTAATTCGCCACTTATCGCAGCGAAGGATGATCGCCAAATGTGTGCTGTCGGTAGCGGCCTTGTATGCTTCGTTTGGTTCCTCGCTTCTCATCATCAGACTTGCTTATCCTGAGATACGCGATATCTGGCGCTTCGAGAGTATCCATATCGCTCGCGAATGTCGGCGGGACTGGGTTAGCTGCTTGCCCCAGCGAGGTGCCTAGAAAGCAGGCCTGGCCAGAGCCAGATTGTTGGACTATCGGAACGAGGGTATGTATATAATCGGCCGGCCGAGCGCTTAACGAGGCAGCAAATCAAGTCGCTAGCGAAAACGCGCTGAGCCAAGTTTCGAAGAACAATTGAGGGACGTTGGCGAGATCGAGGATGGCGGCAGGGAAGGTATAGACGATGGATTGACGAGATTTCCTCGTCAGCCAGAAGAATAGATCGGTTCTCTCAGTATAGGACAGACAGCGGTCCAGTAGCAGTCGTGTTTGCATCGTCTCGGGTGGGCGTGGGCGCGTATACGATGGTGAAAAAGGTGCGAATGTTTCGGGCTCAGTATCTAAAGGGCGCATTGGATCGATCGTGCAGCAGGTCAATCAATAGTCGTCGACTTTTTTGCAGAGTCCGTAGGAGCCATGGCGTTAACGTGCATGAATTGAATTGGCGACGGCGACGCGTTGCAAGTGTTGAATAACGGGCTCAAGTTGAAGCGATGATGGAGATGGAGATGGAGGGGTCGGTGACTCCACTGTAGCTAAACCCTGTGCGGTGCTAGTGCAGTGCCCCCAGAGCCCTTATCTTCACAGCCCGGGGCGCTATCTCCTACGTGATATCTGCACAGCCAACTTATATCATGGAGAAAAAGCTCACAAGAGTTTCCAAAGCCTGTGACTTCTGCCACAAGAGAGCCCGCAAATGCAAGCTACCATCGGCAGACGGATCGCTCTCATGCCTGACATGTATCGAGCATGACGTGCCGTGCACATGGACCCGGGTGACGGCCAAGCGAGGTGTCAAGCCTCGGTCGGGCAGATTAGCCCAGAACACGAATGAATCTTGTGTTGTTGGTCCGTGGATATACGATCAGCGGATTCACGGCCCGAGGGACACTATCCGCGCACTTATAGACACGTTCTTCCAGACCGTGTATCCCGTGTATGCTTATCTGCGCAGTGCATTGCATCCTGTGTTTGTGTTGTGCTGATTACCGATCTATTTCTTCAGGTTCCCGATATTTGATCAGCAGCCACTTCTCCACGAGTGGAACACATCAGACCTTTCCTCAGACCGGTGTTCGTTCTCTTATCTGATGGGTCTATGTGCTATCAGTCTGTCTCATATCAAGGACGGTGCAGTCTTGCCATCTCAAGAAGAGGTACTCATCACGGCTGCCCCAGCGACAGGACTTCTTTCTGTGTTTATAGACAACGCTGAGCGTAGCATCCCACCCCATGTGCGTGGCCAAGACGCCTTCAGATACCTCCCCACTATCGCATCCCTCGTCCTGGTCGCCTTCCAAACCAGGCACTCCTCCCTTCACCACCGCTACCTAGGTCTCTTCCACAGTCTCATAGCAGAGCAAAACCTGCACGAGGAAGTCAACTGGCCGTCAACGCTCACGGAGCTAGACAGGCAGAGATATCGGCGCATTTTCTGGTCCATGTATCGCCTGGAAGTCCACTCGGCCTTGGTCATGGGCCATGTGATTCGATGTCCTGAGCAGCAGACCATGGTTGCATACCCCAGCGATGACTCACAGCCCGCAGAAGGAAACTGGCTTATCGGTTGGAATTTCGTGACAGACCTGTACCGATCGCTCGAGCATGTCATCAACCACTACCGAGTCAAACGGGCCAGCCGGACGGTGGCAGACGCTTACAGCTCTCGTCTGCCACCGCGAGAACCTCCAGCTCTCGACATAGAAACAATGCTGTCTGCTCTTCAAGATGGCTTGGAGTCCCTTCCAAGCGACATGTTGACCGCCCTGCCGCCTTCTGCCAACGACAAGGCGAATCTTTGCGGGTTCCAAGTGGCCAATATTGTCTGTACAAGCCAGGCGCGTTTACCCACACCATAAAAGGCATCTACAAACTTTCTGCTAACAGCCTATCTAGCTGCTGAAAACATTATGCTTTGCCTGCGACCCCATGACATTCACGTCGGCCTGTACGGCAGCTCAGCAGATGATCAACAGCATCTCCAAGGTTCCAAGTGCATATCTTCGAGCCATTGGTTCTTGCATGGTCAGTACTATGTAGTCTTGTCACGCCAGTCAGTGCTCCAGTAACTAAACTATTCTACCTACAATGATAGTTCCAAGAACTGTCTGGAGTTGGGCATCTGCTCAGCGGATTCATCGGCCGGCCTCTGTTATGGACGGAATACCAAGAGCTACGCAACCTAATGTTCGTTATGTCCTTTTATGACTACGTTGAGTACCTTTCATGTTAACTCTGCCACAGTGTGTCAATGTCTACCTTCCTGCGGGAAATGGACAATTCAACAGCGAGTACGGCAAGTCTACTGCTTTCACAACACGTTGATCGCATCGATTTGCACACTGAGAAAATGCGTTCCAGCTATCTAGATGACTCGCAACCTCAAGATGACTGTCCCTATGTCGTCCCATCTCTCGATTGGCTGCAGACGTTCCCCTGGTCAGACAGCATTAACATGGATGAGTTGAATGTTCTAGGCTTGATTCCATGAGTTCAGAGCTCGCACGGCAATCCTCTGACTGCATAGCCTAATTGTCCGTCAACCTTCTGGCTAGAACTGTTATGCCAGCTTCCACGCCGTCGATTATGGGGACTCGAGGTGGCAGGACGGCCTGAATGCTTCTCCGAAGACTGACCATCCCTGCACATCCCAGGATGATTCTTGTGGCCCCGGCGTCGACAAGTTCCTGGGCTGATCGCCGGAAGACCTCTACGACATGACTTTCTGGAAGACTCTCCAGATCCAACACACCAAGTCTCGTTGCACGCACACCCACGCAATGAGCCCCGTAGCCCAGCTCCTGTACAGACTCCTGCAAAACTGGCTCCCAGGCCGCCGTTGTCGTTACTATCCCGAATCGCTCATTCGCCGTCTCCGTGGTTGTCACAGCCATCTTAAGCGCGGCTTGGAAAATGCCCGTGACCGGCGTGCTCGTCTGTCGTCGAAGAGCGTACACCAGCGGGTGGTCTGAGAAGCAGCACGTGAGGATACCGTCGAACTGGCGGGTGGCAAGAAAGTCGGCCACTCTAGGCAGCATAGCCACAGACGATACGACGGCTTGTTCGTGGTTCTCGATACACGGTGGGCAAGTTGTTAGTCCCCTGCCATCTATGAAGTCGAGCTGGACTTGTGTTGTCGATGGGTAGATGGCTGCGAGGCTTTGCGTTATCCCCGTTGTCGAGATGGGGATGATGCAGAGCAGTTTTTTCGGGGGCATGGCGTCAGATCTCGTTCAAGTGATGCCTGGATTATTCACATCGCGTAGTGATTTGATAGTAGTTCAGATTTACGCCACTATCTTATACGGACGAGCTTATCAGACTAAAGCCAATGACACCTATTTACCAATTCTACCGCCGCTAGTAAGCCCCTGCCTCGGGCGTATCTTAGCTTAGGCCTTGAAAACGCTACACTTACTTTCCTATCAAATCATTCTAGTGAGCTTTTTACTTGCTACGATGACAGACCTTTGGAGCACGAGAGCATGGATTTCTACGTCCAGCTACGCGTCCCAGTCTTCATATCATCAAGCAAAACGGCACTTGTATATGAGCCGGTTGTCTTTTATAACCCTCAAATGTAATAAAACAAGACTAATAGTATATTTAAAGTGAATTCTACTACTCAAATCTAGACTGCCAAGTTCATCTCCTCCGAAGAAAGTATAGCCTCATCCTTCTTAGCCAGACTACCATTGCCCGAAACAGCCTCGCCTTCAAGCACGGAACCAGAGTCATTAACCAATCCAAAGGTATCAAAGTAATCCGCATCGTCGACAGCCAGGGGCTGCGGCACAGGGAACGCACGAGCAAGCAGATAGTAGAACAGCATGGCGAGAAAGCAGCCCAGAGGCCAGGACATGTAGTACAAGTGCGACCAACCGTTCCATTCTGCCGTAGGATCCTGCACGCGGCGAATAAAGCCAGGGAGAAGCAGCCAGGTCGCGGCAACCCAGGCCACAGGGGCACGCCAGTTGACCCCGAGCCAGTACCAATAGATGCCAGTGCTGGACGCATCATACAGACCAGTCAGCATGAGCCGACGTTGCCGCACCATGTAGTAGTCCGAGAACATGACTCCCGTCATGGAACCGAGGAAGACGCCGTACCCGCCCATGACGGTAAGGAAGTTACTCGCACCATTCATGAGCTCCCAAGGCTGCATGACGAAAGCAAAGACCGCAGTGAGATAGCCCCCACGGCGAAGGTTAAAGTACCGCGGCAGCAGAGCCGAGAGGTCGATGCCGTTGGACAGCGCGTTCTCGGCAACAGAGATGCCAAACTGCGCCACGACAAAAGCAAGGCTAGCAAAGGCCACGGCAACCCTCGCGCGGGGGGAATCGCCGAAATGGGTCTGTACGGTGGCCAGCAGGCGGTACGGCTCCCACAGCAACGTGCCGTTGGTCTCGGGGAAGAGTTGGGAGGCGCAGGAGGTGCATAAGATGCCAATCAGAGCCACCGCGACGGTGCTGAGGGGCACAAAGAGCAGCTGCGACAGGAACTGGTCCCCGGGGCGGCGCGCGAAGCGGGTCAAGTCAGACTGGCTGAAGATATGGGTGCTGATACCACCGATATTAGTGCAGATGCCGAGGACCAGCATCCACCCGAGGCGGCTCCCCTTGGCCTGCTCGACGCCGGCGACGGAGATGTCGGAGACCAGAGGCCCGGCTCCGTGAGCTTGTGCGGTGCACCATATCAAGAGAGCGAGGACGGTGGGAGCGACGCTGCAGGCCGCGATGGCGAAGGGGATCTTGTACTTCTCCGGCGGCACCCAGATGAGCGGCAGACACAAAGACCAGAAGACGATGAACGCGGTAAAGTCTCCCGTATCCATCGTCCCGTGGGCTAGAGGCGTGTTAAGCTTCCGGAACGAAGGCCACAGCGCGATGAGAAACGTCTTGGTACACTGGCCCCCCCACCAGATCTGCGTCGAGTACCAGATGAACGAGAGCATGATGCGCTGCACGAGCGGAAACAGCGCGCCGTACATACCCCACGACGCCTTCTGCAGGATGGAGAAGCCAATGTGCCACTTGGCCCCCGGCGCGCCCGTGAGGACGCAGATTATGCCGACGAGAACGTTGCCGACGATGACGGTGAGCATGGCCTGCCAGACGTTGAGCCCGAGAGCGATGACAGAGGAGCCGGTCATCCAGCCACCGACGTTGAAGGCGCCGGTGACGACCCAGAGGCCGACGAACTCCCAGGGACCGTAGGTGCGCCTCTCAAGGGGCAGGGGCCGTGTGTCACGGTTCATGTATGCCTTGGTCTGGACATCTGTCTCTCGAGGAATCTCGAGGCGCTTGACTAGAGTGCGCAGCGCCATGGCTGTAAATGAGCTGCAAATGTGCTCGTAGAGTTCTTTAAGCGACGATGGTGATAGGATGGTAAGGATGAGAGATGCGCACGTCTAAGTCAACCCAGGCATGTTGGAAAACATGTTCGAAGCCGCATCTTTATGGTCGTCAATGGCGTTGTCTTATCGTCAGTACGTACAGATACAGACGCAGGTGTTGACACGAGCCTAGACGAGCCATCACATCTCCAGATAACCGGTAATTCTGCCGCCAGCCAATAAGCGGCGAGACAACCAGATTCTTGGTTCCTATCAGGATGCGGGGAAAGGAAAGTTGATGCTAGATCTGATAGTGGTTCTGCATGGACGGGCAACGCTAAGATAGCCGGCCGCTGGTTATCAGCCTATCTCATATAGAGTTTGATCAATTTAGCAATTTAACCGCCTCGCTGCCGATTCTTAGCAGGACTGTTCAGAATCGTCGTCACTACAAAAGACTCGAAAGTGTTCAAGACCGCCATGTTCAAGTAGCATCTGTCAAGAAACCAGCCCCCATCCGCAGACCCAGACCCGTCATGGCTGCCCTTCCAATCATCGACCTCAGCACAATCTCAGAGGCGCAACTTGCCTCTGAGCTTATACGTGTCGGCAACGACCCCGGCTTCTTCTACGTCACCGGCCACGGCATAGTTCCAGCGCCTGTCTTCGAGTTGGCAAGGGAGTTCTTTGAAGTTCCAAGAGCTGACAAGATGAGATACCGCAACGGTAGTGGTGACTTGGTACGAGATGAACTTGGAGGCAAGATAACCTCGCTTTCCTCTGGAATGCTAATGAACTATTCCTAGGGGTACACGGGCATGAGGGAAGAATCGTGCGTATAACATATCCCTGCCATCGTCCCCCTTTCTTACGATGCGTGATTATCGACCTCATCGTCTGCTCCACGTTAGCTAATAACAACCTTCACAGTCTTGCAGGCATGGGACCCGGAGATATCAAGGAGTCATTCTACTTATGTGACCCATCTCAAAGAGCCCTGCAGGAACTACACCCAGTTCTAGAGAACGGGAGGGATCGGCTGGCTCGATTTTTCACCGATACGCAGGCGCTTGCCAATCGTCTCCTGCGGGCAATGGAGATTGGGCTCAAGGTAAGAGGTTCACCATTCTACTCAACCCCAGGTATTTATATCTGTCTAACAGTCTCAAACCTCCCCAGATCCCAGAGGGCGTCTTGACTAAAGCCCATACAGGAGAGTCTTGTCGCATGAGGCTCATCAACTACCCAGCCACATCAACCTCAGCACACGATGGTGCGGCGGACGAGATCAGGGCCGGCGAACACACTGACTACGGATCCCTGACTCTTCTCTACCGCGAACCCTCGGACCAGGGAGGTCTGCAGGTCCAGCAGAGTGGGTCCTGGAAAGATGTTCCCTGCTTCGACGACACCATCGTTGTCAACATTGGCGATGCTCTGGAGTTCTGGACGGCAGGGAGGTTGCAATCCACTGTCCACCGCGTGGCATTTCCTCGAACAGCGAGTGAAAACGTGGCGCGCCTGAGTATCCCCGTCTTCATTCAGCCGGACCGTGAGGTCCTCCTCTCACCATTGGAGACGTCCAGCAGTGATGCGTCGTCAAGGATTGTGAATGACGTTATAACGAGGGGATTCAACGAGGTTCTAGCGAGGAAGGGGTATCAAAGTTCTAAGCCTGTGAAAAGCTGGGAACATTTGGAATCAAGAATCCGGGCGACTTATAAAGTTATTGATTTGGCCATGTAGCTCATGTACATAATGCAAGATATCTCAACTCTATATCCTCATTTTCAGGGATCACCAACGGCCCAGGGTCTTCTGCCCACCAGACTCTCTTCAGCTAATGCTGCGTTACTGGCATTTAAGTTAACCATACTCACTGTTCCAAGGGGTTATGGTGACAAATAGGCGCACCGAATGCTAAATTCAAAGTGCACTTTATATAAGGACTATTATTATTTATTTAGTTATTCGTCATATTTAATTCAAAAAGTTCTTTGTTTCAGTCACGAAGTTTTATGTAGAATGGCTTGTCATAATGGAGGTTAGCTACCCTACACCGGCTTACCTTGACTGGCGGTCATTGTGATAATCAGACGGAAAATAAAATCAATGCCAACCACAAATGCGGGGTACCACACTTGAAGCACTTTTATGGGGCCTTGACTGAGTCGATTGGCTGGCTATCGATACGCCACACCTACCAGCCTCAAGAAGGCTGAACAGTGGAGGTCGGCTGCTTATCAGAGATACATGAATTGGGGTGTAAGCTCAAGCTTTTGAGAAGTATACTTGATACAAGGTGGCTTAACCCATTGGTAGAACCCCAAAATTCCCAAGATGCTCTCTCATGAATGCACGGCAGCACCTCATTTCATCAACACCAAACCCTCTGATATTCAAAATCCTCAACATGCCAACCTCAATGTCAGCGACTAGCTCCGGGACAGAGCTGCGTACAGAGCGGCTAGAACTCTCAATCCCTAACCGCTCAATTAGCATCGTGATACTCTGTACCTAGAGTTTTAATGACATCCTGCCTGCAGTGCCGTCAAAAAGACATACTGATACAACTCGGTTGCCCAAAACTTTCTAGCGCGGAAGATGTCTTTTTGGTCCACGTTGGTGCGCATCGAGTTGCAAGACCATTCTTGTCACTGCTTTGGTCCCCAGGTTAAAGCCCACCAACAAAATTTCAACTGAATATCCCATATACCTGTCCATCGCCGGCCGAGATCTACAAGAGATACGAAACACCTTTCTCGATCTGCTCGGTCGCCGCAACATTGTAAAGATGCCGAACGAGTACAAGTTCATATATGGAGAGGAATCGCTCCAGTGGCCAGAATAATGATGCAGCACTCAGCAAGGCACGCCGCCATTCTCGGACATCCCTCTGCATGTAGCTTGCCCACTTGGGGCCCTAGCTAGCTTCCCTAATCCTTACACACCTTTTGCCCTTATCCCTCAACAGAAATTTCTACTAAGCCGATTACTGCCTTAGGCTACAAGTGAGGGGAAGCTATACAGCCGCAACCTCGCGGCGAGGTCTCACAAGGAGCAGGCACCAATTATTACACAACCGCCCCCACCTCTGCCAGCAGTCACCGCGAAGTAGCCGCTATCACTCTCACAGTATCAACCTACGTTGGGGAGAGCTTTGACATCGACCAAGCTTCCCGCTGAAACCAATGCTTAGCATGTTGCTGGCTGTCCGTGTTGCACTCTCTCGTTGCGCCCTTTCTTCACCTAAGAATCTCGTGTTTTACGACCCTGCCGTCACGAGTTGCCGATAATGATAGACCGCAATCTGTCAAACCCACCACCTCGCTCTCGAAATGACGTGACCATCGCGGTACTTTGCGCTCTTAGTAAAGAGTTCAACGCCGTAGTAGCAGTATTCGACGAATCCTGGGAATCCGCGCACTATGGCAAAGCACACGGTGACCCTAACACTTACACCATCGGTCGTCTAGGCCCTCATTATGTCGTTGCCGTGCTCCTTGCTGGAATGGGTAAGGTCCAGTCGGCGAGTGCTGCTGCCGGGCGTCCGCTCCAGTTTCGTTAGTATTCGACTTGGATTATTCGTTGGCATATGTGGCGGCACACCCCAAACACCTGACACGTCCGAAGAAGCTGGTGACGAAATCTTGCTTGGCGACGTCATTATCACCAATAAACTCGTCCAGACTGATTTCGGACGACAACTGCCAGATGCCGTCTATATTAAAGACACACTGGACGACAGCCTCGGCCGCCATTCTTCCGAAGTTCGCAGCTTCCTCAAAACCTTGGGCACTTTTCAGATTGCCAGAGACCTCCGGAACGACACGGCACGTAACCTGACCAATCTTCTTTCAGTCGATGGGTTCGAGAAATTTCGCCACCCGGGGTTTGCTCGAGATAGACTGTTCTCATCGGAGTACCGCCATAAACACCACCAGGTTGGCAAATGCTCCGTTTGCGACGGTAGTGGCAGCGTTTCAGGGAAAGTCTGCGATGTGGCTCTCAACAGCACATGCGAGTCACTGGGCTGCGACGAATCAAATTTGGTGGTTCGCTCACGCCTTACCAGTCTGGCACAGAGCGAGACTACGAAACCCGAGCACTACAAACCCGTCATACACATCGGCACTATGGGATCTAGTGATCAGGTGATCAAGTCGGCATCCCACCGGGAAATGTGGACCTCGAGTCACCAGATCATTGGCTTCGAGATGGAGGCTGCCGGCGCGTGGGACTCGTTCCCAACAATTCTTATCAAAGGAGTTTGTGATTACGCAGACAGCCACAAGAACAAAAATTGGCAGGGGTACGCATCAGCAAGTGCCGCGGCTTGTCTCAAAGCTGTATTGAGGCGGTGGACACCAGTAGATGAGCCAACGGCTCCTATCGTTGACATGAGTTCGTCCTCACATACTTCATTGTAACTTTCCCTCCTTCCTGATGCTAAGATCTGCTGCAGAGCAACAAGATCAATGGATCCAGAGTTTCTTTTTGCAGCTATACAAGTCCCAGAAAGACCGAAACGAAAGAGCAGCTGTCGGGACTTGCAGTTGGGTCATGGCCAACCCTCTGTTCCTAAGATGGCAAAGCAATGAATTCAGTGATGTCTTCTGGGTGACCGCAGAACCCGGATCCGGAAAGTCAGTGCTTGCGAGAGCCATCATTGACCGTGGCGAGCGGGATGTGGAGTGGCTCTATTGCTACACTTTCTTTCGGAGAAAGGGGGACGCAAACCAGAACAGGGCGACGGACGCTTTGTGCAACATTTTATATCAGCTTTTCTTATACCACCATTGGTTGATTAAATATGCGGAACCCTTTATCAGAAGGCACGGGCCAAAACTGTTCGAAAGTTTCGACCTGCTGTGGGATATTCTGAGCGAAATTATGGCCTCTGTGAACCTCGGTAGTGTGATTTGTATCGTGGACGGCTTGGATGAGTCCGGGGCTCAGAACAATCAAGATGACCAACATAAACTTATCAGGAAGCTTAAGGAGCATCCGGTCAACAGCCATTCGCAGAGCCCCAGTGGCACCGTTTTCAAATTTCTGGTATTCACCCGACCATATGTCATGATCGTTTGTGAGCTTCGGGAGCTTGGCGAGGATCTCGCTCGACTTCACATCGCTTCCGTGGATCATATGGGAGCTATCAGAGAGAATGTTTCCCACTACATCGACTCCGAGATGACCCGTGTCAGACAGAAGCTCTGTCTCTCTGACAAGGTCTGCTCAGTGCTCCGAGCCAAGTTGGCTCAGAATACGAATCGCACATATCTATGGGTCAGTTTGGTCTTCCGAGAGATTGAAAGGTCCAGAGGCAAAACCGTCAAAAAAATCTTGAAGATGATCGATAATCTTCCCAATACAGTCGAGGGGATCTACGAAACCATATTAGAGGACGTAGAGGACCGAGACGAAACAGAGAATCTTTTCATGATTATTCAAGCCGCCAAAAGACCATTGACTCTAAGCGAGATAGACGTGGCAATGGAGCTTGCCGGGGAGTCGACCAGGTATGAAGACTTGGACCTAGAAGGGGATGAAGGTCGAATGGAGTACATTCGCCAAGCAAGCTGTCTTCTAGTTCTAGTTGATGAGAACAAGCTTTACTTCATACACGAGACCGTATCGGATTTTCTTTCGACAGCGCCAGGCCCTGCACAACTCAAACTAGGCTTTGAGGCAGGCTCCAGGCCATGGAAATTCACCATATCACGCAAAGACTCCCATACAACCCTCGCTAAGCTCTGTCTGGCATTCCTGCAGCTTGAGGACTTCACGAAAGCTGGACTTCGCCTTCAGCTTTCGTATAAATATAAGGATGCCGGACATCCGAAGACGATGCAATTTCCTTGGACTATTAAATCCTATTATCTAGGCTCAATGAAAAGCTTGATTAAGAGGCTGGTTAATGGGGAAATGCTTCCAGATGGCACTGTCAGCGTAGACTTGACGGAATCAGTCAGCGTTCATCCAAACCACCCATTTGGGGAACACTTGAAGGAGATCAAGGCGCGCTTCTCTTTCCTGGAATACGCGGCAACCTATTGGCACGCACATGTAGCCGAGGCGGATATAGAGCCTGATGGCTTCATATTGAGTCTGTTTGACATCAACAGGCCTCAATATGCGACTTGGCTCCCGATTTATTGGCAGACGGCGCCACGCCACGAGAGAGCGCATCTATCTGCTTCAATTCTCGCACTTTGCTTCGGTCATCGGCGCGCACTGAGCCAGCTAACAGCCAATGGCTTAGCTGTCGACGAGCGGGATCCTTTCGGTCAAACGGCACTGCACTGGGCGGCCTCAAGGACGTCAAGAGAGGACCTTGAGTTTCTGATAAGCCGAGAAGCTGTCATTGATGCTGCTGACAGCTTCGGGAGGACCCCGCTTATGGAAGCTGTCGTTGCTCAGAAGCAGGAACACGTGGCCATACTTCTTGATCATGATGCCGATCCCAATCTACAGGATCATATGGGCCTTTGGCCAATTCACATGGTCAAAAATAATACTGAAATAGCAGCAAACCTACTCGAACCGACAGATGAAGTCGGAAGATGCCCAATAGACTTCGCAGCTGAGGGCAGCCATACCAATGTTCTGAAACTTCTCATAGACCGGGGTGCTGAGCCTCAGCCCTGGACTGTCTTCAAAGCAGAGGAATGGCCGAACGAAGAGATCAAAAGGCTTTTACGCGATCGAATGAGAGAATTGGGCGCCGCAGCGCGGTCTGAAGCCGAGAGGAACGCGTCCCCGACCGCACGGATGGTGAATTCAATCAAGTTAAATGACGCAAGAAAGCTTCTAGTAGTATTGGATCGACATCCTGATGTGTTGGCCGCTACTGACAGCACGGGCAACAATGCTCTGCACATTGCAGCCACGAAATGCAGTATCGAAGTAGCCTGTCTACTTGTTGAACGTGGCATAGATCCAAACGCAGTGAATAGGGCAGGAGTCAATGCCCAATTCTTTGCACAGATTGCAGATAATCAACCCATGATCGCATATCTACGGGAAGTCGGCGTGCAAGGATTTTGTAGGGCCACGTCAGCTGAAGAGGACGTCATCTCTGAACTACGCTCTCATGCGCAGCGTTTGGAAATACCACCCCTAGTTGCCGCGATACGTCTTGGGGCAACTGATATTGTGCTGCAGATACTTGAAGAAGGCGAAAATGTGAATCAAACTTGGGGGCCACTTCGAGAAACGCCAATTTTTGCTGCTGTTGAGCGGGACCAGCAGTTTATCATAAACGTTCTACTGGGATTTGGTGCGGACGTCGACTCTCGGAATATGCTCCAGCAGAACTTGCTTCATTGCTGTATCCTTACCACCGGAAGTGCCTCGCTTGCGGGCTTTCTTGTCCAATGCAAAGTAAGCATCAATCACTTCGATTACAGCGGAGTGTATCCGTTGAATTACGCCCGGAAGCTTGGGCTGGAAGAAGTGCAGCAGGTCATACAGCATAGACGAGATGACGAGTTAAGAAGCGTAAGCTTACAAGAACCAGACGTGCTTGGTGTATCCCAGATCATCACTGCAGTTACTAGCCTTATCCAGGTACAAAGACGAGGCATGGATGTTTCTAAGTTCTTTGATTATCTCTTAAACCATCGTCCCTAGCCAGGTATACTCGAAGAATTAGTATTTTAGGACGACCTAGCACTAAAGCCTGATGTGTAAATAACCGACCCTGTCATTAATAGATCTTTGCCTAGCAACGTGTCTCAAATTACATACAGATCATCTCAAGGGGTTTCCTTGGAAGAGCATGCGGACCCTGAACAAGACGAGCCGGTGTCAGTTGACAAAGAAACTATTCCTCGCTGGTTTGAACCCCAGCTGCAGGTGGCGGCTGTTATTCTTTACAAAATACTGTCTAACGAAGTAGTGCCGAGCAGGGATGAAGTGGTGAGGGACATAAGTGGAGGATCGCCTACGGTCGTTGATTTGGTTCCGATTTTCGAGGCATGGAATTTCCTTGCAGACGAGGCGCCAGATATGGTGGACCCGCATCAACGACCAGAGAAGCTAGGTGTCAATGACGGCGAGGACCACTGGCCAAGTCTATATCGCTTGCTTGACTTCTTTTGCAATCGAGTTACGGGTCATGGAGATGATGATGATGCTAGCAACGACAAGGGAGACAAAGGCGATACCGAGAAGACAGGGGCAGATGACAGTATGGAGGAGTGGTATTTGAAGCAGATTGTAACAGAATTGAACTCTAGGCGAAAAGATCCAATGATGCTGTACTTGAGGTACCTGGAGGGACGAGACTCGGATGACGAGGAGATGTACTTGACCGATGAGAAGATCCAGGAAAAGATCCTGGATGAGGCGGCAGCACGTCGGAAACAGGGACTTTGGAACCGTTACACCTACCTGTTTGTCCATGAAAGAATATGCACAGGGGTTCGCGCCTATGTACACGACTACAATGTGCCAACTCTGTCACAACCTCTTATACTAGAGCAGTAGCCTTAAGTATTATAGCTCATGGGCGTCCACGCCCATGATTCCGATACCAGGTCAATTGCTCTACCAGCACGTCTCCGACCCGGTTTTCGCAACGGGTCAAATTCACACGAAGATGACCCTCACCTTGGCGCAATGTGAGAATTCCTAAATTGACCGTCCGGTTACTTATCGTAAGCTGCCTGCTGCAACAGAAGATCTCTAGAAGGGCCCGAATTTTAGTGGACTTGGCACCTTCCAAGACGAACACAAGGATATCGACAAGCGTAAATTAGAATTCTATAAATGGATTAAAACTGATCGTAAGATTGAGTACGAGCATGTTATTCGCGGGACAAAGGTAGTGCCAGTTGGTAGGCGACCTGGCATCGCTAACCCTGAGAGCACTGAGACTGGGATCACGGAAGTGTTCAAAGCACCGAGCTTGGAAGAAATTGAACAAGAATGGACTACGCAAAAGATCATCGAGTGGCTAAAGGAGAGGCTTTCCGTGAGATAGGAAAGAAGTGAATGTGGTCGAAACGGGAGACGGTTCCAGCAAAAGTCGGCAGCGGCAGGCCGAGTCTAATATTGGCCGACGATTGAAGATGTAGAGATTCAGTGGCGAACACACTACCGCGGAGATTGGAACTTCCAGAGTGAGTGGCCGGTTGGCTGTAAAGGCCTCTGGTTCATGCTCTGGCCGCCCCAGCTCAGCGGCTTGAGAGGGAAACGACCGTGTGAGTAATGACATAGAGCGTCTCTTCCGAACTCCGACGTCCTCCAGGTAGTGGACGAAGCCGAAGGTAGTGATTCAAACTCCACGCCAACTACCCCAGGACCACGACCGAAGACGAATTGGATATAATGTTCGAGACTGTCACTGATCTAGCCACAGCAACTGCCAGGCCTCGACGTGGACATAACGACCTCAACCTTGAGCCAAAATAAGGCTTGAGACGAGTGCAAGGCTCGATAGACTCTCCATAAGGTCAGTAATTCTGTCGACGAATTTCTTTATAAGAACGATTCAGGTTGGGACGGCCGGCGTGAAGATGATGCTTGTAGTTCACTACAATTCTCGGCTGGCAATCGCATAAGACTTCTGACAAATTTCAGATACATCCCAAGACAACAGATAGTAAACTTATTAACTTAATCCAGAAGCGAAGATCAGATATAAGTACACAAATATGTGCGGTGTTTGACGCCAAGATGTCTGGTCAGGAATGTGCTAGGTAGCAACCTAACCTTCTGCTTCACAACCGTCCCAATCTCGGAACCGAGTTACTCTTCGCGGCAATGCGAGTGGGTGAAAATTCTCTTGGTTACAATGCTGCTTGTGAGAGTGCTGAACGCTCTTATGAAGGTCTTTCAAGAGAAACGTTTGCGGCTAACCTGTTGAACATGATCTTCACCTCCGCCCGCCTCTGCCATCGTTGGCGTTATCACCGAGGACCCCAAGATTGACGTTACTCTTCCTGTTATCTGCGATTACAAGATGCACAAAGGGTCCGAGGCGTAAATGTACTACCGTGGTACCCTCAAGGACTTAGGCAAGTGATCCAATGCTAATAAGTACCTTCCTCTTATATCATCCGTTCACGTAAAACCTTGGTTCTCAGACTTGACTGGAACTGGCCGAGGTTGGCGAAGGCCGTGAAGCGTCACGCAAAGTGGTGATCAAGGGTCATTGGGGAGAAGAGCTATTCAGCTGGAGCTTGACTCTACGGCGAAGAAGGCCGGTTCGGATCAGTTCTACATGGAAGCCATCATCTTCTGCGGCCACCTGAACGGCCAATCCAACGAGGCACATAATCAGAACGACAAATTCCTCCATGGTAGTTCAGACGGCAATGATAACCTCAAGTCAGTTTCTGAGGTATGCTACTTTGCCAGCACCATTGAGATCTTTACAACAACTACCTCGCATGACGGCGAAGCAGAACTGCAGGTCAATTCCCAGTACAACGAAGATATGGTGGTAGTATCCAAGATCTCAATTCAAGAAGCTAATAGCGGTAACGGAAGGTTGTTGACAACCATGCTGTCTGGCTATGCGGTTGTAACCATATACACTGGTTCGTGTTGATACCATGAACGAAGACGCCGACGCTGATTCTCACGTCGATTTCCACGCCAAATCTCGGTCATCGAATGTTCCAGGTATGAGCTTCGACGGGAGCCTTTTCCCTGATTACATATATACTGTCGTCTTCGAGTTCAGCCCAGACTTCAGCAATGTATCAGGTAGAGTTGGACATTGGAACCGAGATGGGTTGGGAAAAGACGATGGTGATTGTGACCTCTGGGGAGCAACAGGGCGACATGGTCACACGGGGAACAGAGATGCCATGCTTCGTTGCAGCTCTGCTCGAGGACAGCGTCCATAGTATCCGGGTCTTTCGGTTTCTCCAGCTAGCAATTAACGTCATTGGCCAATTACTCGCCCTGGATAACAATGGTGACCGAGTTGAGACCAGAGATAAGCCTTTTCACACGATCTATTTGGGCACAGTAAATCTTGAAGTCTGTTCTTGTGAATGTGAAACATAGGTAACTCTCGTCTCCACCGCTATCAAAGACATAGAACAAGATTAGGGTTGGTTGCAGGATTAGGTCGTGAAGATGAGATAGAAGAAGGGTGAGGCGACGAGTTAAGAGTAGAGATCAAAGGGATAAGGACCTTAAACGCGGTCTTGCACTGTCCATAGTAAATTACACAGGTTGCGAAGCAAATGTCCAGCGCTTCAGGGTCATGTTCAACAGTCGGCGTTTCTTCTGTTTATCGTCTTCTTGCCCCATCCCTCTCGTTCATGATACTCTTAGATACCAGTAGCGGTTTTACTCGTTGCCCCTCTAGATCATAAGTTATTCACTTCAGTATTTCTCACGTAATAACAGCGATGGAAAAGCATCAGCCAAGGGTTACTTGAAACATAACCTCTGAAGCAAGAGGTGACATAGTTGGAGCATCAAGCCTGATGTAAGGGCATCGGCATATGCACACAACAATCGGCAGCTTCAGCACTGAGTACAAAGCGGCGGCCCTCATTTAGTTCGAGATATAAGGGCTTGACTGGTACTGGGACGAAGAAAGAGTCCAAAAGGAAGAGGAGAGGTCGGTAAACGAAAGGCAAGCGACGTTGGCAGCTGGACTCAACCAAGGAGAGTCAGTGGATGGATGGCGTCACTGTCGACGCTTTTTGCTTAACAGTCACTCAGGCCCTCATCTGAAGCTTGAGGAGTGATAGAAATACAACTGTTGGATAGTAGAAGAGACTCGAATCTCAACAGCCAGTCGCAGTACCTCTATAGTGATGTCTTTGGGGTGGTGGGATACAGCGAATCCGGCACATATGAGCATGGCGGCACAGGAGTGCGAGATGCGGACAGCTAATAGTGTAATAAATAGTGATATTATAATATAACAGAGCTTGTTTCTGAGCCTCAAGCTGAGTTTCCGTCCGCTCGGCTTCAATCAGTTGCATGTGACATTGATGGAGATTGCTCCCCAGCCGCTGATATACCACCTGGTACAATACATAAAGCCTAACAATGCACTAAGCAACCACGATTGAGGCAACATTGCCTGTTGAATAAGTCTAGCTCGATGTTGCGCTGCATGTGGCTTGAGTGATTCGACAACATCCACATGACTAAAGAAGGTGCATAAAAAAGAGCCTGGCTATGATACTACGAGAGGCATAAGAAAAGCTCGCAGTGCTATATATTAACTTAAACAGAGCTTCTAGCATTGGTTATGGCTGGTAACGCTGTGGCCAAGATCATGGTGACTAACAGCGGAGACACGGAACTTTCGCATACACTTCATGTCACAAACACTATCGGTACAGCTGTATCAAAGTAGCCACCGGCAGTACTCGCAAGTCTACCGATTCTGCAATCAAGGCCCCTGAGACTCACTCCTCCGTGATCAATGTCCACGGTGGCTCGGCTGTTCCATGCTACGCGGACGACTTCTCAAGCTGCGTTCACCTCCGAGTCATGAACTACAGGTGGAGCTGATGGCTTCGAGGGAGGAAAGATGCACTTGCAACCTTGACTACATCGTAGCCCGTGATTACGACATCTAGAATCCCCGATGGCGAAGACGCAAGGGAACTGCCTCGGCATGTGGCTCACTATGACGAGATTCGAATCTTTTACGGTTTCATGAGAAGCTCTGGGTGTGATACTACGATTCTCTGTGCCCAATTAAGATGACTTTCTGCAAAGCACTATCAGGAGTATCAACGACTTCGAAAGTTGACGAGTCGCGCGCGTCGCAGCGCTCGGTTTTGCCATATGATGTCTAAAGGGCATGAATGGCCATGAATACTGATTGCAATCGTGTGCACCAAGTCAGGGCATGGCCGACCACAGAATGCTATTTCTTTGCCAGCACAGCCTTGGTCTTCTGTTTACCGAGGCAGACTATTAACGCGTCGAATGATATGATCAAGAACGCGCTAGTCTATAGAGCAATAGGCCAGATGCTTCGGCCACTGGATCCCGCCCTTGATCGCCCTCGCACCGGCCGTCCGTAACGTAGTCATCAGTGCGATGGCGAACACTAGCAACGCCGACTTGCTATAGCGTATGGCTCCTCTGACGTGCAATGGCTCCATGCTCTCTGGTCGAATCTTGTATGATGGTAGTCGGCCGAGCAAGCGAGTTCTTTGGGGGGAGTGGACGGACCGGTGGCAATTTATCTATACAGTAGGAATAGGTTAGTAAAACGATTCCACGAGACTAAATACCTGGAGATTTGCGGCAAGGATCACTCAAAGGATGGGGGACCATAAAGTGTCGGAAGATGAGCACTACGAAATGGACGACTATGTTAGCAATCGTGCCAATATTGATCACAAAAGGGAAGCGACTTACTTGCCCGAGGTGAAATCCATTCGTCAGCATCAGATGTTGGTTGCGCGTGCGCTGGCGTAGCTACGAGCTTTCGGAGCTGATGAGTTGGAGGAAATGGCGTTCGCTCTGCCTGCGTCTCGTCTCGTCTCGTTCTCTACAGGCATTCGTGCTGAAGATGACGCAAAATTGGGAGGTTACACTAACCCCTCTATATTTAGATTATGAGTAAAGAGATAGGCATGGCCGATCTGAACAACTAATACACAGTTACCTGCATTCCGTAACGACAAGCATATTACAGAGCCTTGAACTCTTTTTAGGACACCTTAATACTTACACTATTATCCACAGTAATGCCATCGACACCCTGCGACAAAGGCCCCTTATATGGTAATTCGATGACGAGACCGCACACAAAATGATGGAGGTAATTACTCTCACTAGAAACCGACGTCTTGCAATGGTGGGCATTTACTACTAAGCGGTTGGCGCGTTCTCCAACGCGATGCTCTGGGCTGTTGTTACTAAATCTAGGGTAGTCGAATTTACAAAAGGCCAGGCACTCTACCAGCCGCCATCTCGCCTGTTCGAAGTAATGAAGACTTTGCCCAACATGACCGAATCCTCAGTGCTGTCAGTATCGCCGTTGCAGTAGTGGGGCGTTCCAGTGGACTCCCCTACTCGCCAATGCAGCTCTAACGTCACATCATGCTTTTTAGGAATTGCCCTTTTGGTCTATCGTCTAAATCGTCATTGGATGAGGCGATAAAAGTCTAACCTTGGTGAGAATCAGTCCCCACTTGGACTGTCGAAGTTGAATGGCACAATGTCTAGTCTACTTGGCACTAAAATGTACGCAAGATTAAGGCTGGCCACTTTAGGGTTACTGCAAGGGACAGTGGCAACTGAGAATCTCGAATGCATATTGCCTTTGCTATGCTATACATTTCGCAGATCTTCTAAAGCTGGGTTGAACCAGTGTTTTGAGCTCTTGAGGACTCTTTCGTGCCTACGCCCTAGGGTAGGGCACCTCGTTGGCTCAAGATGCTTCCGTGCGGTTGAAAGGTTTATGTATACAAAAGAAAACGAATAACTGGTATGTAATCTCAAGAAAGGTGACGGAAAAGGCAAAGTTTTCGTGGGCACACGTCGCTAAGGTTGGTCGTTTCTTAGGCAGAACATTTATACTCACGTTGAGGACCTGGATAGGCCTTGCGTTGGCGACCGTAACGGCCAGTGTTCTTCTGTCGAATTTCGAGACCCTTGTTGTTCTTATTTATATATTATACTATCGATCCGTCTTTGAACAAAATGTTTTGCTGAAATATTGATGAGCAGCACTTAGTGATCAAAGGCGTCTGATGAGGCTCGACGGTCATAATCTTGAGCCAGGGAATCTTGGTTGACCCGTTGACGGTTTTGAGGCGGCTGTGGCATCTCACGGTAACGGTCAAGAAAAGGGCAAATTGAATTGCCCTGGTAATTGTAACAAATAGTTTATTTCTTCCCAAGGGACATTTCTATAGTATGTGCATGATTGGGACCGGTACCTCATGAGTGCAATGAGCCAGTCAGTATGATGTGCAGGCTTTAGGGACTCTTCGGCAGAGCCACTGACCACACTGGAAGCAGCTAAATTACAGGGCATCTGTAGTGGGGGCACTGTCGCGGGGGCAATTGGCATGGGGCTTAGAGGACGTTTGGTGGGGCTGGGATCCCCTGTAGATGAACGACGAGCAATCGCGTGAGGTGCTCAGTGACCAAGCCTTCCGCGTTAACGCGTCTTGTGCCTCGTCCTCGTCCTCCTTTATCATCCTCATCCTTATCCTCATCCTTCATCAACACCAAGTTTCCCCTCTTTTATCTCACCAACGACACCCCTCTATCGATTAATCTGCTTTCCCTTCCATTAAACTCTATCTCATTTGTCTCTCGTTTACCCACGTCACTCCCGAGAGTTCCCTCTCTCAAACTCCCAAGCCTTATTCTCCATGCAGTGCAGACGACAGTACCAAGTTCCCTCCTCTAGTAATACAATATTGTCCTATTACCCTGCCCTCGGCTGCAGTCATTACAATTCCACCGAAGCCACTGTGAGATTTGAACGCGACACTGACTCAAGAAGTAAACAAGGATGCAGCTGGCCTAATTGATTGAACTATGCATTACTTAGGTGCTAAAGCTGCCGACATGCCGCGCGACGATTGACAGACGCAAAATAACCAACCCGCATTCGAACTTTCGAAACGAGCATCTCGACATGCCCCGTCCACCACAACCACAAGACCTTGACTAGCGGTGAAACCAACCTCGATAAATACCCCAACTTAGACGGTCGGAACGCCTCTACCTCTGTGCATCGGGCTCGAGAAGTGCTGCTGCTGGCTTGAGCCCCAAGACCCGAACAGAGCTTTGATCTTGCCTTGGTCCTCAAGTTCCAACATCCCTCGACAAGTCAAAACCTCGGAATATGAGGACGGTCCGCCAGTATTTCTCTCAATCACATATTACGCTCGATTAGCGTTCCCATTCATGAAGCCTACAGGCAATCCATTTCCCTCTCTACATTCCCCACGGCTTCCCCGTATAATGCTAGGGCAATGCTCTTGATCAGACCTATGATCACGGTGCGACTCGGGCTGTGCCCGGGCACTTGGAGCCCACGTACAGACACCGAAGACGATCTACAAAAGCGCCTGAAACAGCTCGAATTACAACGCAAGGAACGAATTGATCTTTCGCACGTCTCGAGATCTCGCGGCAAGAAGAGACGACGTGACAACCCGGGGCTCTATCGTCGCCGCCGACCGTCGATAACCCAGATATGAGACAAGTTTTTGGATCAGAGTACACACCCAGACCACTGACTTTGTCTTGACAGATCCTCGCCGACAATATTTAAGACGCCCAGTCTATCCCAGGCACAGCCCGCAAACACCACTAGACCCTTCAACCTCCAACTCGCCAACGCCTATTTGCGGGCATGGCCTGGGATAGACGGCTTGGGGGGCATTCATCGTCTTGAGTCCGTCTTCAGCTCTGCAACTCCACAACAGCCAACAACACCAAGACGGATACACCATAAGCCTACCACCTGACCGGTTATCGATAGATCCCAGCAACCTGTCGGCCCCCAACCCACGATAGAGCGACACTGGGGGCTGACAGGCTACCCGAGCGGGTTCCTCAAGAGGGTCTCAAAACCACAACAATCAGAATCCGCTCCTGAACACATTTTCCAACGGAAGAAAACACCTCGGAACTCTAGCTCCAACCGAGAGCGCCCTCGCCATATTCACCATGCCGCAACGACAGGCGCCATGCAGGAAATGGGTGGTGAAGAGAGTGATTCTTAGCATCCAGTCACACCACCATGCCACAGTGTCCTTGGAGATAGAACGAACTGGAACTCAGTCCGCTTACAGGTCCCGAAGAGTGGAGGAGATACTACAGCGGAGGACGCCAAGGATGAAACAGAGAAAATAGGTCGAAGAAACGACGTCTTTTGCCATGCACAAGGATATAGCCGCAGTGTACAAGATGGACAAATTGGTGCCCACAAGCAGATGAGCGTGATGATGGTGATAGAGTACAACAAGTCCGTTTACCGCCGTGATCGCACAAGGAGACCAAGACAGGACAAGAAAATATTATCACCAGGTACTGCAGCGTCTGAGATCCGTCAACACTCTTCAGGCTCAAGTTGCCAGGCTTAATACTTGCGACGGGCCTTTAGTGGTGTGATACTTACGCATAGTAAGAACATTCAGGCTTTAGAAGAGAGTACCATAATAATCTTAGTAGAAAATAATGTAAGCTTGGCCTCAATTACTTAAATTCTTTTGTTGCTTAGGATAGAGAAGTATCGCATATATTTCCTCCCAGCTATCCCTAAGGCGCTCAGCAAGGTTGGCGAAGGGCACTTTCAGCGTTTACGACAATGCCATTTGGATAACCAGTGTCGGTCGCATCATAGTGATCTTGTTCTCTTGCAGAATCCACAAGTGCGCTGTCGCATGCCGCTGTGGTTTGTGCAGACTGCTTGTTCATGCACCATGCAGTACTCTCCCAAGCGACGGGACGTAATAAAAGTACGCACAAGGAGGAGGCGTCATCGGTCACATTTGAGTCTGCTCGGTGGAGGTGAGCCACCTGGGGGCGGTAAGGATAGTTGCCGTCAGGGAGTCGACAGAGTTCTTGGACAATCGGTTTGCTGTGTTGAGATAGCTGGAATATACATCTCGCCTGACTCAAAACTTGGCATGATATTAGAACAAACCGACAAAGACCATGTCAGTAAGAATGCAAAAGAAAGAGGAATATGGGACACAAGAATCAGTTAAATGTATACTATTGTAAGATTAATCTCTACTCTATTTCTCGGCGTTCCTTAGAACGTTTTTTGATCGTCATCCAAGCCTCATCTAAGTATCAACACTTCGTCATACATGTAGATCTCTTCATGGGAATCACTGTCCATCGCTAACTCAATATCCAGCCTGCAGGCCTAGAGCAAAATGTCTCTTTCTTGCCACTATATGTTGCATCCAAAATATGTCAAGCTGTCTTTTGCAGAGAAGTTCTTCGGTAGTAGGTATAGTCGTAGTGTAGATACTAATCCCATTAACCTATCATCGTCCAAGTTGGCTTCTGGTGTTGTTGGAGGCTGCGGTTGGGAAGTATTGCCATACCCCCGAGACGGGAAGTAGCTATATAAGAGACCTCAGTTACAAGTACTTCTTATGTACAGCAAGTTGCCGTTTAGCCCACCCCTTGAAGTGCTCTTCCTTGGACTCTTCTTCTGCTGACATGTCCGTGGTGATAGACTCAAAGGAAGCCCTACTACCAAGTGAACTTTCGACAGAAGGCATTGCAGCGGCCTTGAGGAGTTCGATGTTTGGAAATGCACGTGATGGGTCAGAAGTGTGATGAGGGTGAGTGATGAGGATGCAGACGAGTTTCAGACCATAGAAGTGAGTTTGACCCTAAAACACAGGCAAGGAAGACAAATCAACACACATGGGCGTATACCCCTTGCCTCCCCTCACGCTGGATCAGAAAGATCCACGATCAGACTCACCCAGCACCAGGGAGGGCAACGAGTATATTGCCCATATGTGTTGATTTATCCTCCTGGCCGGTGTTGTGGCGGGAGCTCTGTTGCCTTGTAATATCTTTAAGTAAGGAATGGCACATCGTAGTAGTTAGCGTCTTGCCGTAGCCTGGACTTAGCACCCATCTCGTTATGGAGGTGAGAAACGTCGTGGTCAAGCTCACGAGTGGTCTTGGCGAGACGAGCCTCTAGCTTATTGGTGGTACCTTCTGTCCAGGCTAGACGTTGCTGGGGCATTCAAGAATTCCTGTAATGGTTCTTCTACTGCAAGCAGACCAATGTTTGGATCAAGGATGTTGAAGTCGTCGGTCAATGAGCTCTTCGTGCCACTGGGGGCGGAACGAATTGGGTTATTGCTGCTGAATATATCCAAGACTCCCTCTCTGTCACTATTCTTGTTGATACTAAGCTCCGTTGTTGTCGTGGAGCAGCAGTTTGCAGCCATTCTTTGTATACGGTTAAGCTCCACTCGATCGCTGATATCGTTGATCCGCTTGTCTTTATGTTCCTGTTGCTGTTGATGCTGATCTCAGTTGCTGCTGGGCTGTCATGAAAGAGTAGTTAGGTGTCAGGAATTGCCGCATAAACTGTGAGCACATGAATTTGTGGAAGCGACTGTTCTGGTTGATTCGCTTATACAACTTGGCTTTGAGCTCATGAGCACAATCTTGTTGTTTCAGGTGTGATCGGTTGCTGACTTGTTCCGAGGTTTGGCACAAGGCTTCATTAGACGTAGCATTGTAATCCTCTGTGAACTTCTGGTGGAGTGTGTCGCCTCATCACATACAGGGAGGGCCAGCTTCGAAAAGTCAGGCTTATGGGTCAAGACAGCCCTGACAAGCTTCTGAATCTGCCGGTTGACCATGGGTTTGCGCCGAGCGTACCAGGAGCAACCGCAGCTGACGGAACCTACCCACGTCTTCCGTCCTTTGTGTCCATCATCACTTTGTAAAGGTGCACCAGCTGATTCATCTTGTGTAGGGTCATTTGTTCTGCCGTTTTATTTGAATCGTTCTTCGGGCCTTGCTTGTTTCCCAAAGTCTCGGTATCGATGGAACTGGTCCGCCGAGACGGTGTACAGATATTTTGGAAAACCCAGTCGAAAGTCCTACCCATGGGAGTTAGGGACAGCCATTCGGCCGTAGCCTGGTGATTAGCAATCTTGTGCCAATAATATTCGACTGTTTGCGCTTTTCGGGGACTGGGTCCTTTGAAACAGTTCCCAGTAAATAGGTTGACAGCCAACGCTGGATCGTCGTGGGGGACGTCGTGGGGAGGGTGGCTGGTAGGCCCGTAGTTGATATGAATCCTACGAGGCATTTAATACGAGGCCGAGGGGGTTCAATTTCAAACTCGGGGTTCTGGCCTGGTATCATGTCGATGGTCTCTAAGAGCAACGGGCGATGAACATCAAAGGCCCAAGAGAACTAATGGGTGTCATTTATGTCAGTTCCACCTCATCTTAATTATGCAGTGCGTTAAGAAGCGCGAGATTGTTGTCGGCACTATCAGCCGCCCTTGTCATCAAGGTCCTGGCCTCGGAGATCCAGCTGTCGGAATTGATGCACAGGGAGCCAAGCGACCTGCAGGATTTCCCCAATGAGGCACATAATTGCGTAATCCCAGTGTTCGGTAGGATTACCATGATCCCCATTGAGCCTATAGCTGGCGGGAATATCCGAGGTCTTACTCAGTAACATGTTGTATGTCTGGACTATCGCCAGGCCGCGGAAAGAACGGGATGACCAGAAAGGCGAGCAGGCAATAGCCCTGTTTCTCATCACCGAACGGAGCCTTGTATATCTCATCAGTCTGCGGAGTCTGTGCGAGACAGATTGGATGTCCATGTCATCGCCAAGCCCCGCCCAGTCATACCCACCAGTGGTCTCATTGAGCTCAAAGTGAGCGGGAAATGCGACCTCGAGGAGAGAGACTGACATAGACACACCCTTTATATAATAATGGATGAAGCAGCAGTAAGTGGCTGAAGTAGGTCGTTGTTTACATAGCATAGCCGTTCGAAGGGGTGCTCATTGTACACCAGACCCATTGGCAGCTGCCATTAGCCCGGCCTAAACCCTTCTTTTTTGTGGCAACCGTAACTTTTATGTTGACTTATCAAAGCCTAGCTTTGGGCTCAGCTCGTCGAAATCCTCGACTGTCCACCCTTCTTGGCCCAGCAGGTACTGTAGAAAAAGTGGCGTGATGGAGGGGTTACTGGAAATGTCCCTATTCGCATCTCCAACGTCGATCTTTTGAAGGGATTGTCGAATTTGGATTGCTAAGCTCTGTGCCAGCGGTTCCAATGATTCACACGCATGAGTCGTAGTTCTGTTGGTAGCTTGGGAAAGCTGGTAGAGGTATCAAGCTGTCACGGCAAGGAAGAGGGCACCTGGAGAAAATGACTGTTGACAGCTGCCGGTTGCTGTGTGTCGAGAGGCAGATCCGTCATCCTTTCGATCCGATTGATCCAAAAGTCATAATCATCAGCCTTGACTAAGACCAAAAGACTTTGACTTCCTTCTTACATGTCCGATATAACCATGCTGATTTCTCCGGACTCTAATAGGAGTGTGAACAGGCAGAAGCTTCAAGTCGTCACCAGCCGCATTGCTTGTCCCCGTAGCTTGATGGTTTCTTTTGCTTTAGGGGAGGGTGCCGAGTGGAGGGCGGTCGTAGATATCGTCATCCTCGTCGTCGTCGGCAGCACCTTGGTATGCTTCTTCATGACTTCCCTGGACTCTGTGCATACTCCCCTAGTAGGTGACCCACTTGCAACAGGCTGTGGCTTGTCCCTCGTGGTGCATCAACATGATGTCCATAAACTTTTCGGTCTGTGCCAAAGATTTATCGATATATAGCTAGTGATCAAGAGGCTCATTCCGTTGCGGCCAGCCCAGTGAGGCGACAAGTCATCATCATCGTCCACCTTTGCGTCAGGAGTAGGCGGTAGATTCGCTGTGGCTTATGCCCTTCGTCTGCCGTTATGTATGAGTATACACACATCCGCAGAGTTCTCGTAACCAGGACTTGTGATGAGATCAGAAGCCCGGAGTCGATACAGTGCTCCATTCCAATGAGCTTCTGACCGTCAATGTTAGTCACGATCAAAGCGTCAAGTAGTGAGATCTTGAAGCTGACGCAAGAATAGCTTGACTTGGTCATATTCGAAAGTGACCCGTCGTGTGGTAGTCGACGTTTGACATGGCCATTAGAAACAACGAGCTCACTGGTCTCGAACTGCTGATCCGTGTATTCCTCGGAGGCAATGTAGGGAGCAGAACCGCTCAGGGGCAGCACTGTCGTGTCGCTTCAGACCTCAGGTTCACCCTCCATCCCGTCTACAGTACTCAGCTCGCCGAACCACTCCTGAATGCCGGCTAAAATGATCCAGAACCTCTCGGGATCTTTCTCACTCTCGAGGCTCCTGGCTCGCAAGTCTATGTAGACATCAGGCACTTCAGTGTAGTCGACTCTTCTACGCTTGAGGCGGCTGCTCCGACGAAGAGACAGTGGCGAATGAGAACGAGCGCGAGAACTGGGACCCTTTGCCCTTATTGTCTGCTGATTGATCCTCCACCTTGGATTCAGAGCAACCCACAAGGTCAAGGCCACCACGGTAATACTGGCTTCTGGGCTCCGTAACTTTGGCCGTCCGCTGTGTTAGGTTAAAAGCAGCATCGTCATCTTTTGGCGTTGGTTTCGCGTGGTTCAGCAGGCATCGCTTATAGTTCATTTGCTGCTCGTGTATTTGAGCCTGTATGGCTCTTTTGCGTCGTCGTACATTGTCCTTCACCTTTAGACGGTGTTTTAAAGACCCTCGATATGCACGGAGGCTTAGACGGTTGAGTTGGAACTGGTGTCTGAGCTCGTCATAAGGAAGAATTGATCAAGACTCGTGTTCTAAGCTGTGAACTTGAGGCTTGTGATATTTGGGGAAGTCGTACGAGATAGCAGCGTACCTATAACTACGTAAGCAAAGAAGCATCTAAGAAGTGAGTAACTCGAGAGAAGTGGTAACTCAGCTAGGCTACTCATAAAACTCACGTAGTACCGAAGCCGATGCTGACAAGTACTTGATGTCGAGCGACTGTTTTTGTGGCAATCGATCGACCAGTGGTATAGAAAGCCAAGGAAATTGAAGATCACAGATATGGCTGGCTTCCACTCATAGTTCCTACCATCACTTCAACCCATTGAGGTCAAAAGTCAAGACACCGGGGTATAATCTGAGGCTGTGAAGGATATTGTTGAAGCTGGAGACGAGGTATGACATGAGCTTGGGTATCAAGTTATTTTGCTTTTTGCCCCATAGCATTGGATGGCCCACGCGGAGGCCGTGATATCCTCCACTCACTTCTGGTGGGTGTACTGAAGGGGCACTTCAGCGTCCGTCGGCCTTTTTGAGGAATAGTGCGAGTTTAATCTCGGGCCGGCCTGCCATGGTGACATGACCTGCGCTATTGGGTAGATCTGGTGTTATATAGTCTTCGTCGTCCTTATTCTCAGGCCCCTTCTAGACTCATCTCTATTCGGTGGTGGTTCTGCAAACAGCTGTTTGGTCTTTGAGAGTTTTCGAGTTAGACGACATCGCCTGCCATATTTGTCCTCCAGCTATCTTCATTTCTCGGATGGAAGAGCGGATGGATTGGGGGTCTTGCCGTGCTCCTATCCGTGGAGTTTGATCCGTATATATGTTGATATCGGCCTTTATCTGTTCCATTACTTCTAGGTGTAGGGTTGTATCGAGGCTGATCAGAATTTGATCATTGGCCTGCCGTGGTGATGTGGCCTGCTTGGGAGCGCTCGCGGGACTCCGGATGGTTGTTTGCGTTCTTGGGCCAGCTCAAAGTCAAGCATATCGATCTCGTTCTTCATGTAGTAGTCCAAGGCATGTATCTTATCAGCCTTTGGGAACTGAGTTGATCTGTGAAAAGAGGTTAGTTATAGGATAAACAGGTCGGAATAATAACTTACCGAAGCTCGATCATTAGCCTGCAGGCTTAAACATCTTCCAGCCTAGCTGTGCCAGATGAGTCGCATGCTGAGGCCGCCGCCGGGTCGAAACTTGCTTGTGCTGCCTTGTACTCGTCCTGGAATTTCTCCTAAGGGGTGTTCGTCAGACCAGTATGATGGTCAAGTATAACATGAACGCCACCTTCGTCGATATATTGAAGGTTGTTGATAAAAAGGTAGATTGGGTCTTTGACTGGAATACGAATCCCAACGACCTTGAATTTGGCTCTCCGTCGCAGATACAGGATCTGTTCAAGTCACATAAAGCTGCTCTGCTGCGTTCTTGGCCCCGACGCATGAACAGGTTTTGGATACTGTTGTTCAGCACGTTGAGGCCTTGAAAACTAGATCGTTTCATGGCTGCAGCGAGGGGGTTCTGTAGTTTCTGACTGACGGTTCGTATGGCGGTGTATTGAGCTCAAGTGTAGCCACAAGAGATTGACTAACTTGACTACCACGTTCTGTAGATTTTGGTAGCCCAGCTCCGTAGCCTGATCTCAGATGGAAATGTGTCATTGATCGGAGGGATTGATATCACCAAGAAACGATGCCATCTCGTCGTTAGTGCGTCGGCTAACTTGAGGAGGATAGAAGTAAGGATGTTAGTAAGTTGTTCAAGGGTAACTAAGAAATAGGTTATAGCACCCTGAGTTCTATCAACTATGTTGCTGCGAGTTTTATCCCAGTCGATCTTGACATATTCGTGTTCAAGGTTGCGCCACATAGTAGGACACCTCTGAGAATAAGCCATGTCGTTAGTGCCTGTGTTGGCGTCAAGGCCGGCCTTTCGCTTAGGCTGCACATTGACCTTGGATAAGGGCCTCGCGCTTGCGCTTGGGCTTGTCACGGTCACCGTCATTATCCTCTTTATCAGACAAATCACCTAGGCGAATAAACTCCTTTGACTTTGCTTGTTTTCTGTGGTCCTAGAGTTGTCAAAGGTGCTTATACTTTGCCTTAAGAGCACTGTCATTCTTGAGATTAGTTGCAACCTCCTTAAACACCTGTGTAAAGAGTGTAGTAAAGTGGGAGTTGAAGTGGACCGGGTCTATTAACAAGTCAGCCAAATAATCGTAATACGTTATGACGCGCCATTCGATGCGATTGTTCTCTGTAACACTGGGAAAGTTGACCCGCTTCATGGCCACCGTGAGACATGCTTGCAATCCCCTGCATGCTTGAGATTCCCAAATCGTCAGGACATAGAGGCTCTCAAGAGTAGGCTGTCGGAGACTGACTAGGAATCAGTTCGTCTCCCTGTTGATTCCAGACATCATGCATTAGTGCTGTTTGGTGATGGTCAGCGCAGATTTGTCATCGGATCTAAACAAGAACTGACATACGAGACTGATAAGGCATGTCTTGAGTATCCTTTGATTGTCAACCTTTTTCTTTTCGAAGCGTAACCCGGGGCCGCCTAGGGTCATCATCACACGCTAGGTCAGGCCCTTAAAAGAGCCCACGATCTCCGGTATTGTTCACAGGACGCGGCTGCCAAGGTCTTGACATCCGGGCCGAGACTGAGTCTCCTTTCTGACCATGGGCGCTATCCCACCCATCAACTGGCCTCTCCAGTTATAACTATAGTACTTCTGAAAAGTAGTGGCGTTACACATGAGATGTGCGACCTGATGTACGCCCAAGTTGTCGTTTGAGATAAGGACCGAGATTGGGCGTGAACTTGGCGTTAGATGGCTTGTTCCTTTGTGGGAGTATTGGTGGCAGGACTCAGCGCTCGCTGCAGTAAAACAGAGAAGTGGTTCTCGATGTACCGAGCCCAATAACAGTTGAGAATTCGTAATATGGATACCTTCTCAGTTCTCTGGGATGTAAATATGCCGAAAGTATCTTTTCTTCCTTTTGGGGTTCTTGTTTGCTGAACAAATTCGTGACTAACCTCAGAGCCACCTGGATTCTGCCGATCGAAGAGATTCAAACGCTGAGGAAGAAGAGTTGGGAGAGTTTCTTATTCTGAGAAGACTCTTGTCGAACCTCAGGGTCGTCCCTGACGTGGAAAGGCATGCCCTTTGCCAGAGAAATGTATGTTGCAATCAGGATGTCGAGATACTCAATGGTAGCGTCGTTATACTGTGTGATTGCATGCCTCTTGAGGAAGAAACCAAACTGGATGGCCGCTTCTTCAATTTGAGGGATAGTGCCCTCGTTGTAGTCCTCTGAACCTGGATATGAGTCTGGCGGGAGACTATCGAGTATTCAGTGTCAATGACGATCTGACGGCTACTAAGCAGATTCTGCTGGTGCTCGAGGTTTGCGATACGCTCGTTGTGATAGAGTCATAGTCCTCTATATATTCAACAATATCATCAGTCTTCGAGATATGCTCAACTTCTCTGTCTTCATCGCCACTCAGACGCTTTCCATAGAGAAAATCGATCACGTCGCAGATACCTTGGTGATGTGCCTTGTCAGTAGCCTCAAATATCAGCACGTTGGTGGACAGCCTCAAGTCGAGTTGTAATTGCTCTGTCACTGGCTGGGAAAAGCGCAGTTATCAAAGCAGTTGGCGCCCTGCTTTTTAACTTGCAGCCATTGTCTCCTGGGAGGTCTATGAACTTGTCATCGGCGGCGTTCTCATAGAGCTTTGATTGACAGATTTGCTGTAGTCTGAGCTGGACGGTCGGTGGGTGTTGCATAGTAGCATTCGGAAGCATGCTCAAGAGCACATACGAGAAGTAAGGCTGACGAAGGTGTCGCGTGCCTCCAGGGACACATTGATCCAACATAAGCTGACCTCTGCAAGGCCATACCGCTTGCCATCGAGCTCATACACTAGCCCACGTTTCCAGACTCTTTGATCAGAGAGACGTACAGAATCGCATGCTTTAAAAGGTACGTTTGTTGTTTTCTTCCCCGCTATAATGCGGCCGAGATTGTAGTCCTTCCGCGACGATAAACCTCACTCGCTCTCTTTTGCCGGTCAAATGTCGAAAGTATTCCCCGTGCGCAAGCAAATACTATTAGTTGACCTGGAATAAGTACCTGGTGACTTGAGTGGATTTTGACCACTCCAGCTATTGTATGAAGAAGCGTTCTCCCAATATATAGGTCGGATTCGGCTGCGGATCCCTCTTCATTGTAAATCGAGTTCTGAAGCTGACTCCTTGCTCATCCCTGACGCTAGATGTAGCGAATTCGCCATGACTATTTCATTATCGATGTGGGAGGATGGGTCCTGGGTAGCCTCGACAGTGTGCGATCTATCTGTCCGAAGCTGGGCCAGCTTTGGAAACAGAGAAGTGGTTCTCGTATACCGAGCCTAGCCACGACAAGAAGTCTCTGAGCAGTGATCGGATATGCTGAAACTGTTCTCTCGGAATTGAATTGAGTGGAATTCGATCTCAGGAGTACACCTAACCCTAAGAAAGCCCCGCTTGGGTTATCCTTGACGAGATCCTGAATGTGTTGTACACCAATGTCAACTGTAGGCTTGTTCTTGGGGCGAGACTTTATCTTGTTGATCTCTCTGTCGGTGTACTATTTGTCGGTTTTGAGGATGTCGTTGAGTTTCTTCTTAACACTAGGCTTGTCACCACGATATATGGGTTGATCGGGGTTCAGGAGGAGGGTATTCCTGTTGTCGATGCCTTGACCTTCGACAGTAGCAAATGGTGTAATATGTGCCCACAAAACCCAACAATACTCCTCAGATCGTATTGAGTTCTTCTCTTTTATCATTCTCTCCATCCTTAGCCTCACCATTGTCTGCAAAGGGCGATTACTCTTGGTGTTAGCTTCCTCAGCTTTTTTTTCTCCATCGTCACCGGCTTCCAATGAGGGGTATGATGATCGTAGGAAGGCTATCATGTTTGAAGTATGCATCACAATCGCGAAATTGCCTGAATATAACCCACTGTACTGGTTAACCTTCAAGGCTGGCAGCGAACAGAAGCAACCTTTTGTAAGGAGTTTCGAGATGAATGGGGGAGACTTCAAACTCCATGTAGACCAGTCCCAGGCGGAGAGCCTCGACTGTACCAAGCATTACATCAATGAACAACTAATAGTGGCTCTGCTCTGATGTGTTCGTCGTCCAAGTTGATTGTCGCCGTGATGTGTTGATCGAGATAAGACCTTGTTAAATCTTTCTGTGGAGTTCTCTCCCTTTTTGGTGTGCAGGGTTGCAAAGTATCTTCCTTGAGCACTGAGATATAAAATTGTTTATAAGAAAAACCCAAAATGGTCCGAGGACCTGATTGTAATAATCACTTGCTGGCAGTCCAGTCCATTGACATTGATTTGACGGGTTGTCCTTGTGTTGGTTCTGGACTCATTGCCTTTGACTGTAACAACGATAGTAAATGGTTCGGGATAGCCAAGTGGTGTAATAATCGGTTGCTGGAAGTCAAATCCATTGACATAGGAGTAACGTGTTTGTTGTAGTAGAGAACATAGGCATCGTTGTACTGGCTTCCGTGCAGCCAGGCAGATAATGGCGGACCCTTATAGCCGTATCCGTCCCGGACTCCTTGCTTCTGAGGTCCCTTAGTATGCGGTGTTCACGCAGACCGTAAGGGTATCAGGCCTTGATACACCCGGGGGGCCGCCTCGCAACCCCGTCTTGGTCATCCAAAGGGCTTGCGGAGTTGCGCTCGTCGTCTTGTTTAACTATCTCATTATCTAAACGCATATAAGGGTAAGTCAATTCTCGCGGTACCCAGGTAGCGACATCAATTTCCATGTCATCCTCGCCGTTATTGGTACTCTGGTGGCTGGCCGTAGTTGTGGGTTGTACCGCTCGCCCGGACATCAACTACCAGCCCGGGGTTCAGAACAAACCCGCAGCTGGTGTCTGTAGAGACGCAATAGGCCGCAGCATACCGTGTTCGACGACATTGTGGTCTGGATTTGAGCGAGCTGTCTCGAGGGCAAGACACCTCTACCTCGTAGGTCTAGTTCGATGACTCTTAAGTAGTGTTCAGTAGACGAGACCCTCTTGATAGTAAGGCTAAGTCAAGTCTTTACTCTATGAGCATACCAAGAACGTAAGTCAGTGCGGCGTTTCAATGGACTGTCGTATCTCGAGTTTGGCTCAAAGTCCGTTTGGGTGCCCTGGCCAAGTTGACGAGACTGAGAAATACGACGACCGAGTCGGTGTGTAGGCAGGCCCGGTATCGTGATGTCGGGCATCTCCTCCATCGTATGGATCTGCTGAGTGTTCTACCGAGGGGACTTTATCTGGGATATACACCCCTATTCCAAGAATTGCGTAGCTATAGTGAGCTATGCTCTCAGGCCATTTCGCTTTGATGGGATGGCTGTGGCCAACTGGCACTTCGTCTCGCATGTTCAGCACGTGCTCGTCGTCCAAGCATCATCAGCGTAGTTCTTGGCCTCGGCGATAGTATATCCTGTGCTACAGCCCCAAGAAGAGGCTAAACACCCCCCGAGGAGACGCACCATTGAGGTTGATTGACTTACGGGCCTTACTTCTCCATATGATAGTAGATGGTGCAGAGCGTGGTTTTGAACGCTGGCTCTGATCAAACTCCGGACTGTTGTCTTTGGCTTCGGGAGCACAGATTGTAGGGGATGTCTCCCTGGCGTGGTTTCCGAGTTCGGACTGCAGGACTGGGTACTTTCTGAACGGCTTTGTGTCTGATGACATAGTTATAGCGGTGTCGGTCACGATTCGTGGTAAGGACCTCAATATCACCCTCAGCGAAAGATGCCGCAACTTCCTCGAAGTCAGGAACTTCGAACTTGTTAGGCCAGTGCCCAGGTCCGCTCTCGGTAGGCTTCTTACCGCATGTATCTCTGCGGTCGCGATCTGAAGGCGCTCCCCGGGCTTCATGAGATTTCCCTGCTCTATCCTGGTTTCTGCATCCTTCTTGGCGAGACACAAGGTCTCGATTATGTCGGACGGGACCTTTGACCTGGGCGTCCCTTGCACATGGATGCGTTGGCTGGGTTCTCATACTCGCAGTGAGGACATGTGAATGGCGAGTTGGGGTCAGCGCCGTTGAAGTTGGGAGACAGATACTGGATTGGCGCGGCCATGATAAGTACGTTCTGGCGTGTATCGAGTGCAGGCCATACACGTTCGAGGCACTGGAACACACACCATCCGCAGGCTTTGGCTGGCGCGTTTGTAATCTCCTCATCCATCTCAGCTGCAGTGGTGATATCACGGCGCTCTGCATGGCGCTTGTGAGATGGGCGGGCTTCTACGCTGTCGGGAGATGTCCGCTTGCTGCTGGGAGGGGCAAAGCGAGGAGGCGTTTGACCATGTGTGCGTACTGACGCATTGAGACACTATATGGTGTCTAGATCATCACACGTCCGGGCTGCTCGCCGTCAGTCATGGTTCGAAATGACGAGTTCTTCGTCCTGGCAATGCTGACGTCGATTCCCCAGGTTCTTTGATCGGCTAAGAGTTGTAGGGATGTAAGTGCCAGCCCCTCCTATTAACAGGCCATTAGTTATACAACCAACTCATATGCGTATCCTTGCAAGACACCTACCATGGCAATAGAATTCAGGGCATCTCAGCGTATCTAACCGGGAAGTACCACTTACACACTGGCTCCAAATTTGGTGCAGTCATAGCCACTTGGCATCCAATCGTGTAACCTTTGAAGCTCCGCCTCACGGAATTTGGTTTCTTCTGCGAGAGTGATCCAGTAGCCTGTGAAAGGCAACCAGCCATCTGTCATGTATTCATGTAGAAATGAACTCCTTCATGCGATAAAACCTATTCTTCACTCTTCTCTTCTTTATTTCTTTTGTTCTTTCACTCTGTCTTTTCTTTCCTTGTCTTTTTTTCTTTTTTTTTGTTGCCTCCTTACCTCTCTTCTCTGAGTTACTGAGCCTATATCACTTCGCTCAAGGACTTCGGTCAAGTGTCTGAAGAAAACGGTCGACGATAGCATAACCTTTCAGGTGTAGATATACCCTTGTCTTTGATTCCTTGGTCATCCTGCCACGCTGGTTGTGGATTATATATGCCATGTCCGTTTGTGAATATTGGCATGGGAAAAGACGGTTCCTAGATTTTAATTGGATAGGTTGTGATTAGGGCTTGCTTGTGAGACTTGAGAGGTGTAAGTTTGACAGTGAGTGCAGAGAAGTTTGCATAATTTATCAATAGAAAGCAGATGCGTTGCAGATGCGTTATGGAAGATATCCTATCTCCTGTCTGATCAGCGTACCATTCAAGAGAGTTTTGGCCAATGTATGATCGCCCTCCCTACTCTGAATGTCGTGTCGCAGGATAGAATTCTATAGGGTATCTGCGGGTATCGGAAACCACACCAGTTGAGGCGCTCTGTCGCTGGCGCTGCGCAGGACGAGATACAGAGGTAGTGCCATTTCCGCTGCTTTGGCCGCGCTGGTTGCTAGTGCCCGGTTGACGAGATAGAGCATACTGTCGGGCTCATAACCCATGAAAGGGGCAAAGAAGTCAATAGCCAAAACAGGAAGGAAAACCCAATAGGTACCAAGACTTGGAGAAGAATCAAAACAGTAACCTACAGTCACAATGAACAGACACAAATGTCATGTGCAGAATTTGAGTACTTGGATGGATTCTCGTCGATGCAACATGACAGTTATGTACCTTTTGTACATTTTGGACAAGTTCCTTGATGGCTTGTTCAACCTCCAAGATGAATCCCAATACCCTGAGCCTAGGGATCCATCGGGACTTCTAGACCGAGATGGTCCATCTTTGTTGCTGTTGATGTCAAGGCCCACAACAAATTGGATCTCACCTGCTGGCCAACGCGTGAAATCCACCTAAAGCTTGGTGCTGAATTGAGGTCGAAGTTGACAAAATGTTGGATCTTGCCTTTGGTTCCACCGATGTTGGCCCCGGCAACCTTTTTGGCTTCTTGCCTTGGTGATGATTTCGTTCAGGAGATATGGTATCCGGACGAGATGTATAATATCGGCATTTAAGACACTTGTAAGTCTCGCTGTGAAGGGATTGTCGAAATATGATTCGAATGGTCCCTTCGTCTTCTTCTTCACAGCCATTGATTATATGCCGTCTCCACATGCGGTTTTGTTGAGCAAGGCATGGCTGGTGCAATGTATTCCAACTCTGCGTTGCAGGCTAGACACTCCTCTTAAATCCTGGTGACTTTGTTGTTCTTTTCCACTGTGCCAGTGAAGGCGGATAAGAACAGGGTTGCTGCGGAGCATCCCGCTTACTCCTCTCTGAAAGAGTCGAGATTTGGTGTGCATGATTGGTGTGCATGAGGACCGGTCTCTAGTGATTGTTGTTCCAATCTCTGAGGAATCCTTAGCGGCATCTCTCAAACCCAGCCGACGGGTAGGCAAGAGGAGTATTGTGGGCAAGAACAATAGTGACAGATACTCAGAGATCGACACTCCCAGCGACCGCCACGATACCACTGACAAGGTTGGTAAACAGGGGATATCATAATAGTAGAGTTGAAGGCGCTTAAGAACATCATTTCGCGGGTAAAAGGTTACGCTGTTGTAACACTGAAACCAATTGAGGTTGTCAAGCGCAGACCAAAGGTATCAGTCTTGTTTGTGATGTCGGTCAAACAAAGATATTTTGGCTGTGCGCATGGCTTCCAACTGTTGGTGTGTGGGTGTATAGAAAGCTCCATATTGGCAAGAGTTTGATTGCTGGTGAACGCCCAGGAGGCTTATTTGTGATTTGCGTCCAATAGCGGCATTGGAGATAGCTTCGCAACTGGACTCATCGCGAACCATGTTTGCCAAATGCTCAGCAGCTTTGAGAGCTGATTCCTTGGTGTGTTTGAACGCGGATTGTACATGGTTCCATGTTTCGTGTATGCATTCATCCAATGTTTGGCATCCATGAATCGTGGTGAGGCGACAGCATTTGCTGATTTCGGAAATACAAACCGCCCCCTCTCTAATATCTCCAAGTCATTATTGACTTCTCTAGGAAGCAAACTCGGTTCCTCGACCGGGGTTGCGTATTTCTCGGTGTCGATCGCGAAGTTGATGTTTTGAGGGAACTCCGCGAGCCATTTCGTTGCCCTGCGCTCGTCGCCGTTTATCTTGGCTTCGAGCTCCGTGCACACTGGCTGGTTCAGGCTGCCGTCTCTCCTCGATAACCTTAACAAGCCCCTCTCAGAGATAATAGGAATCTTCAAAGACCACTGCCTTGGAATATGGTCGAGAAGAATTGACTCCTCTTCTGGGATTCCGCTGTATGATCCGTGTCATATCGCACGATTTCCTAAGCTCTACGCTTCTCGTTTAGTTCCTCCCATATCTTAGTCATCTCCTCTATGTGATGCTTTGGCTCATGCATCTGCATAATCGTAAGGCTCCAACCATCTCTGTTGATAATCCAAAGAGAGACCTGCGTCACGAGCCATCGCCAATTGGCAGAAAGCTTATGCTAAACGTGACCAAAGATGTAGGCCATAAGTTCGGTGATTTGATCTAGACAAGAACCAATCACGCCCGTTTTTTGAAATATCGTCTGGGGTGTTGAGGTCTCGATCTCGCTGAATAATCCAGCTTCTGTTTCAAACTAGAAGCTCTTTCTGTTTTTGGATCGTCGTGTTCGTTCGAGGTTTAAAGGCCTGTATTCGGTTGTGATTGTCCTGTATCTGACTCGTGAAAGTATAGCCATTCAGCAGAAGGGCCTCCGGGCATTGATAACCCTTAATGACCAGCAATGCCATGGAATGGAATAGTTCCGTGAGAGGAAACATCCACGAAACATGTATCCACTGGATGTACTGTTTGAGTTATTGATGGCCTTGCGGTCGTCAAGGCTGGATAACTAAATCCTAGATGCCATCGACAGTGCCTCAGAACACTTATTTTAGTCCGCGATTACCGCGATCTTGGTAGAGAGCTCAAGATCAATTTTGACTGGTACATACTAGTACTGTCCGTGAATGGCGTTGACGATGATGCCATGCCGGGCGAATGGCTCATCGCATCGGATGCCGTAGCTTGAGAAAGTCTAGTTGGGCCATTTGACTTGTCAAATGCCGTCAGTTTTTGACGCCAACTCTTGTTTCGTAGTTTGTGTCGGATGGTTGGCAGAATCATGTTGGATTTTCTCAATATCAATGCCTACCACCTCCATCATGTGGAGCGTGGTTCGTAGGTCGTTCAGCCTAAAGCTTAACCTTGTAGGCCGCAGTTATCCCATAGTCATTGTAAAGTCAAGAGTTTGGCTCCTTGTTGAAGAATCCCTGTAGTTCTCTAGCATAAGTAAAGCTGAGCTGGAAAGGAGCAGCCTGTTCGGTAATTGGTATCTGAGAATGATCCCAACAGTTGTATGTATGACCGGTTGACAAAACTTGCATAAGAGGGAATGTTCAGTCATGGATTCTCTTGACCAGCTGGCGTTTCTACGCACAATGTGCTGAGCCCAGTTGTCGCTCCTCCAGTCATGCCTCGAACACAACAGCGTGTGAAGTTGATGCCATTGGACTGAATGGAGAAATTATGCAACAGACAGCATGTCTGGAAAGTCTGATTGAACGACAAGCTTAACCATTCCATATGATTGAAGTTGATCCATGCTGACTTTGTAAAGCTAGTGGTAAAGGGGTGGTGCTTAAAGTCTTGACCTCGTGATTATGTGCTTTGCAGGAGGTCTCCCGACTTTCAATGACGTCTCGAGCGTGGTAGCATTGAAGGGGTCGCCGTGACCACCATCGACAGAAGGCTTATGGTGATAAAGGCTGTAGGTATCCTTACTGTAATCTCAGGGCTCCAGAGCCACCGAGCCAGGATTATTTGAAGCACTCTTGATCTCGTCAGAGTCTCACGCGAGATCATTGTCGACGCTATCAGTCTCGCTTCCTTGGTCATTATCTGCTGCAAGTTGGAATTCCGAGCCGTCGCGTGAACGTATCAGGTCATCCCGGCCGTTATGATGGGAATCCAGCGGGTATATAGCTGCGAGAGCTGAAGACATGTGCAACTTCTCTTCTGAAGTCCTCTTGTCTCTTTGTGGATTCTTCAAATCTCAAAGTAGCGGGAGACGAAGAGATCTTGTCATTGAGCTTCAACAAGCAACTGGAAACACTTGATCCGCTTGTCGGATGGTGAGTTCTGCCTTGATCTCGAGAGCCTGCGATGCCAGTGCCGAGGACTGGCATGGCTAGTTTCTCATCGTCTGAGAGGCTGTTATATAGACGCTTGGATATTTCGCTGCAGCTCGGGGGATTCAAGAAGCCAACTGTGTGTAGAATCGTAGAGCTTAGCCATTTTGGACTTGTCGGTGAGTACTGTGTTCCTGACTCACCCGCGAGGTAAAGTCGTCAGGGGAGCTTGAAGGTATCCCCAGGCATGTAATTAGAGCCACGGGTCTTTGTAAGCCCAAACATAATGTTTGAGATTGGTGCTAAGCGCACTTGATCCGGACCTCAGCAGGGAGGCTATCGAATGGATCCATCTTGCTTGTTCTTTGAGATTGGTGCGGTATCGCTTCTCGATCATACTGCATCCTGTCTTGCTTGGGAGGAGAGCAGTGGCAAGGGATGCAAAGCACGAACTTTTCATCGTCAATGACACGTTAAAAAGTTCACAGGAAGTTGAAAATGCACGCTTGCTCCATGGAATGCTATTGGCCTGTACCGGCAAAATAGGCTCGAATTTGGAGATCCTCGACTCAGCATACTGCGAGGTGAATTGTCAGAATTTGTGCATTACCGACAATTTCAGTACAATCTTCAGATATCTTCAACAATCCAGCTGCCCCAGTTTCGTCTGTGTTATTCGAATCGATCGGGTCCTCATCTTCGGGGAAGATCTGCAGCCAGGATGCGAAACGCAGTTGTAGGTTTTTGCAAAAGACCTCCTGTTTGTCGAGGTCGTGTGCTCGAGGAATACCGCTCAAGGCCAAGCACTGGCACTAAGAAGATCCAGAGCTTGAACCTTCACCAATGATAGTGCCCCTGGTATTGAGGCGGGTCACCTCCACCTCGCAGGTGCAGCTGAGAGGAATAAGATCCATGTTTCGTAAAGCGTGTGGTGTTTAGTAAACGAGAACTTCTTAGTAGGTGGGCTCTGGGAAGGGTCATGATTGAGGCTGTACGGCAAGAGCCTATATTAACTCATGAACTTCCATTCGTGGTAGGAGTCTCTTGATCCTTGATGCGTTTGGCAGTAGGCGATGCTGTAGCGATTGGTTCCAGCCTTGACCGATACCTCAAGCTCAACGAACTGGTAGATCATAAGCCTGGAAGTTACAATACAAGCATGCTTGTAGATAACTGTGTTGATGATAGTTTCACCAAAGTCCTCCAGGTTTGGAAAGCAGCACTTTGGATCTTGTTCTCTGATCATACGCTTGGTTTCCATAAGCTATGATTGAGCTGAAGGTCAACATCTGATGGCTTATTTAAGACCTTAGCCTTTCCCTTGGCCTTGTTAAAGCTCGTGTTAGCTCTAGTCGCTTAGTATGCTCTATGAGAATAGTACATGTTGCGTAGAAATTCGTCCTCAGGGAATGAAAGCTGTTTGGCCGTTGCCTTGTCTGCCGCAAGGTTTCTAATTTAAGTCATGTAATAGCTTGAATCTTCAAAGGCTTGGGAGATGGCTAATGGCTCAGCGATACTGGGCGTCGCTTTGGTGCCTAAGATGCCGAGGTAACGGCTCCTGTTTGATGAGCCTCGTGTCCTCATACATCTCGACATCATTCCATGTCTCACCTGGGATCTTGCGATTGCGAGACCTCGACCAATCGGGGGGGGGAGCGCGTTGCATTCGGGCGAGACAGCCGTTGAGTACTGGGCTGCTTCTTGCATGTTGTCAAATAGCGGTACACATTCTGGATCGCGGCAATTGACCTTGATTCTGAGTTCAATCTTGTAATGTATCGCCCCAACCTTGTTACCCGCATGTCTTATCGGTGGGTGCTTCTTCGAGCGTAATTGGCCAAGGTTTCATCTCTCAAGAATAAGACATCTACTTCGATCGCGGAGCATGATATGTTCCGTTAACGCCTTTTTCAGTTCGGTTGAAGTGATAGTTGAAGTAGGTGGTTACTCTTCAACTATAATGGACACATACAAGTCACGCAAACTTGCAAAGTTGTAGTCTCTCCATCTTTGGATGGTACTCGAGGCAGCTGAGAAGGTAGTTCACTCATCAATTCTTCCAGCGTGTGTGGAAGAGCGAGTCTGAGTAATGGCGGTCGGAGTGTGAGTGTTTGAAGGCCTTTGAGCACGCCTCTCTCATTTGTGCGTAACATCTCGGGGTTTTGACTGGATAGAACTTCCAAGGCCGTGGGGAGAACCGGAGTCTCGACCGATAGTGAGAGTTTGCCGAGCATGACACGTATAGAGAGGATTGACGGAAGAGTAACGAGCTCAGGCCAAATTTCTACCTCGGATGACATTCTGGGGTTCGTTGAGAATAAAGCCGTCAGAATCGGAATGGCGGCGGAGGCGCAATTATTTGGGTAGGGGGAAGCGAACACATATGCCACAGGTTCAGCCGATCCGGTTTGCGTGCGCTTTGTGTCTTTGTTCCTGTGGCAGGTGTTTGGGTTCCGAAGATGTCCTGTCGATCATAGGATGGACGATCCCAATCCTTCCAAGCATTGTTCTTGGGGGTTCTAGATAATTGGCATGTAAGGCGGCAATTCATCCCGGGTTTCGAAAGGTCTCTCAGCGCGATGTCGAAAAGCGCTCGATGAAAAGATTGCGACCTGCGCTGAAGTGGTGCAACCTCTCGATATAGCTTGTTGATCCTGTATAGCAGACTCTTTCTCTTGCTGAGCTTGCTCAAGTTTCTTCTCAAGCTCTTTCGTCTTTGCAACCCAGTGTGCCTCTCGCTTCATTGAGTATGATAGCGCGATCGAGACTTACTCCTCTTGCAGAGGCATCCATCCTGCAGGAAGCCTGTGTGGCAGGGACGCGTGATGAATGTTGGCCTGGTGGAATACACATAGCTGAGGTCTGTTGAAGCTCCTCCGCCATCATAGGGCGAACTAGCTTGTGCGCCTAGTAGTATTGATACGTCGCGTGCGACAAGTGACTTGAAGAACAGCAATATGTGATAGGCGATGCGCTGCAAGACCGTTGCAAACTGCCTTGTATAGCGCCCTAGAAATAACGCGGTAATAACACCGCCCACCACCGAAAACTTCGTCAGGTCGAGGGCTTCAAACACTGTTGAGTATACACTCGCCGACCTTGTGTTTGAAAGGAGCGTGTGTACCAAGATCATGGAATGAAACTCATCAACGATAACCCATCCTATAGCTGACGAGATACTCGAGCTCTCAGGTTCGGGATTGGTATCAGTGCCGCTTCAGAGGAAGCCTGAGTACAGAGCTTATGATACCCTTCTTTGGACAACCTGAAGTCAAAGAGATCCAGCCGTTCCTTGCGCTTTGCCTCGGCTACCTTGTGTTTGTCTTCAGCTTCTTCTGAGCGATCTCCATACTGGACCAGTTCCCTGTACAGAGCCATTCAGTACTTCTGAGCCCTCTGATCGCTCAAATTCACCACATAGGAGTTTCATGTCTCCGTTATCATGCTTAGCGTGCCAAGTGTTCTCCAACTTCTGACGTAGGGAGCCTTCCGAGGAAGGAGAACCCAGTTTCGCTGCTCGTCAGTCTCCCCCCGAGGGTTTCCGTCGTCTGCGTGAGACAACATAATGCATCGCTTGCACTTTTTCCCTTGGGCCGCACAAGGTGATTCTCTGGGGCAAGACTGGCATCGTCCGCGACAAGTATTGACATGGTGATATTTGCCGAGAATATCGGCTGTATCGCAATACATGATTGGATATTTGCGCTTGTGGTGATACCTGCCACCAGGCTGATAGTGCTCCGTCCGCTCGACAGTTGGACCGTTGGCAGCCTGGCTGCGTGATCTGTTGCTGTACAGCTTCCGAAAAGATGGCACATTTGAGATTCTCCTTAGTCTTATCGCTATCCATGAGGAGTTTTTGTGTATAGTAGCGAAGACTTCGGGGTTTGATGGTAGGTTATCTGCAAAGGGAAGTCTTTGATAGTGCAAGTTGAACCAAAGGACCGACCGCTATAGTTAATGGGCCGTTTGCCAGAATCCTGATATTGACGAGAGGCATGGGTGATCCGCCCACTGCTCCATCGGCACACTGTTCAGCCTCCCCATGAGGTTCTCATGTTCACTCACCCTGGCCATGCTGATTATTCTATTGCATTGGCGACCTTGTGATTCTGTCCACCTAATGCACATGGCTCCCTTGATGATGATGATGCGTAACATCGCTTTGGAGTCCAAAGTTTCGTCGGAACATGACATAACAACTTTCGGTTTCGCAACGCCATTGTAGGTACTTGTCGATGCCAGGGGCAGAAGACTGTCCTGCGCAGGATATGTATCGTGGTTGGGCTTGATGTGCGCCTTGAACTGATGGACGATGTATGCTCGATGATACCTGTAGCAGTAGTAGTACAAGTACCGAGTATGAACAAGGTCGAGCCTGTTTTATATCCCTGGGTAAAGAAGGCGCCCCAGTGGCCGTGTCTGCGATAGCGAGTTGGTGTCCAAGACCAGTGGGAATCGCGTCGATGTTAGCATCGTCTTGGTCGTCAGTGGGCTGATCTACCTGCTCGGAGGCAGTTGGTGCGATGACCTCTTGAGGAACTCTGTAGGCCGTGTCGCCACGGCATATTCAGCAGGAGCGTCGGGCGACAGGATTGAAGGTCTTGGTTGTGTTCGTCTCGTCCTCCTCACCCTGGATCTTGGGCTTTCGGACCACCGTACGCTTCTTCGCGCTCAACTGCTCAAGCCTCAGCTTCAGCCGTTCCCCTTCGTTTTGCCTTTACCATGGCTCATGGCAACTTGAAGGGGATTCTCCTTGCAGAGATACTTGCCATGTTGCTTGTATTCAAGAATAAGTGCATTCTCTGTCTTTGTCTGTCAGTTTCTGTATCATCGGAAGATGAACTTGGCGATGTCGGTGACGATCTCAAAGTATCAACACAATCTTATGCCCAACCGGAATACTCGTCATGAGGCGGGATCTCCACATGGGGAGCGTTCCTCTCATCCTCGGGAAAGATTCCGCAAGTGTGATGTTGTAGCCAATCCTGGGCATGACAAGAAATGAACATCCTCATCGGGCTTGGTTCTTGACTCCCCAGAGAGGCGTTCCCTCATCGGGCTTGGTTCTTGACTCCCCAGAGAGGCGTTCTCGTCTCTTTGGGGTTTATAGTGCTCCGCACTTCATGCCAGTCCTTATTATCCTCAGGATGTTGCTAATAATGAGCAAGCACTGAGTGAGAGGGATTTTTGGTCCCCTGGAGCATGAGACCCGTTCCATGGCGTTTTGAGGCTGTATCCCGCAATTCTGAACAGTTTCATAAGCTCTGGTGATAGAGGCAACTGTTCAAACACCCGGGGAGAGATCCTTCGGCGGTGCTTGACGAGCCGCTTGCACTCCCCGATCAATACTCCCAGCTTCGATGGTTGTCATCTAGATGGCCCACGTGAGGCCACTAGTCTTGCGACACGGTTGCGTTCAAGTATCGTTTGTAAAAGTTGACATGTCGGCTTATATAAATATAATAGAGAATCACCAAGAAGAGTAACTCTGTTGTTGATCGTTTATCTGAGCTGCTACAGACGAATCTTCACATGTGCTGCCTCAGTCAAAGCGACTAGGACTGTCATGACTTTCATGGCCTTGCCGGGTCCCGCAAACCGTTGTCATCGGTCGTTCTTGTGCGAGTCTGCATAGTCGCAGATCCCACGGATTACGAGACATGGGAACTTGTCCAATGAGGTAAGCTGGAGAAACCTTGTCGTACACTTGAGTCTCGCCCAATCTGGTTCCAAATGAAGTGGGAGTCGCTGATCTGGGGATCATTGTCCATGGCCACAACACGGTAGAAACCTCGCCTTGCTTTAGGTCCAGACAAGGAATGACCTGTGCTCTTCTCGTGCGGGGGTCCTCGCGGCTAGAGCTCTTGGACTCGGTAGAAAGAACCCTCAAAGGTCGACCTGGATCTTGAGGCGACACCGCTATTTTGTTAGCCAGAACTCGCATATTTGTTCTTGCGTGCGGACAACACCGGCGTCGCTGGCAAGATACTGATACCCAGGAGTCATTGCTGCTTCCGGCGCACGAGGGCTAGTCGCCTTGACCTATATAGATCGGTTCTCTCGTGGCTCCCCCGCATGATGCCTGTCTCTGTAGGACTATGAACCTTGTTCTCGGACTCTCCCCATTCTCCTGACTCACCACCCGCTATTATGGCTTCCCCACCACCTTCTTCTTCTTCCTTCCAGCCTGGTCCTCGGGCTTTTTCTGTGCTGGCTTAAAGTGCCGGTAAGCCTTCCACTCGGCAAAATGACATCTGTCGTCGCAAGCCCTGTCGCGAAATAGTTTCCAAACTTGTTACGACAAGGTTTGTATTCGCATTACACACTACTCTGCTTGATCGATGCGTAGGTTGTGGGGTTTGTGTGGCCTGCTTTGATAGGCTTCTCTTATGGGAAGGCATTACGACAGCGGTATGTTTGAGATATAGCGTGTGTCGGTGGCAGATATAAGCGGTCAAGTCCCTGTCTGCTGAATTTACTCAGCGATCCTCGATGCAGTGGCATGTCTCTTGGCGAGACCGCGGTTGCTTTGACGAGGAGAGACTGATTGTCTATGTATTACCCCAGCGCTGACAAGGAAATGGGTTCCGGGCGCCATCGCGGCTTTCGAGATACGAAGACTCGTATCTTCGGTCATTGCGGAATGGTGCTTGTGTAGCTAAGGACCTCTCTAGCACGGTGCTTGTTAATGTTCGATGTCCGTCTACCAGGTTGGTTGAGGATCCTTCGCATGCTCCGAGGCTTGCTCAATGGAACTGAACTCCCGGTAACAACTGTTTCTTGGGCAGTCATACTCTGTGTGGCTCTTCTCATGGTCTCTTCTGCTGCAAAGAAACTTATATTTCTTACCACAAAAGCTGCAGCTGTACCGCTTGGCATTATCGACATGCTCGCGTTGATAATGAGCTATGGTGTAATGCGCAAGCTCGAATGTTTCATACACCCTCGACACTTGAACCGCCCGTGATCCTCGTGTCTCGGTGTTGAGGATTGTGCGGATTGTGCCATTTGGGTGCCGTCACGGCTACTAGGGCACGAAGACTTATAAATTTGGTCTGAGCGGAATGGCGCCTTTGAAGCGCCTGGAATCGGCATGGTTTAACAGGAACTCTGCAAGGTAGAGTGGCGAAATAGCCTCCCAGGGTCGCTGTCGTATTGGCTCGTCGTCGAGGGCCCCAAGTGTCACGGAATCGAGTTAAAGGTTAGTTAGACTGAATATGTGGGGGCGACAATAACTCTGTCATGGCTGTCTGGCTAGTATGTTGCTGGTAAACAACATCGAGAGAGACCGAGTATCTGATGGGTCGGTGCCGATGTGAGCAAATCGCCCGAGTTGCATAAGCAACGTAAGTCCAAGGCGCTTCTGGTCCACCGACCGGTCAATGCCTATCTGCTGGATTCACTCAGCGACCTTTGATACGACGATCAATACCTTCATGACGAACACTACATTGGCCACGACGGAGTTCGGCAATATAACCGTGGAGAGTAGTGGCGTCAGTAGGCAAGGGTGACGGTGAGGTTGTAGTCCAACGCTTTCCGGTTCAAACATATTGGTTACCGAGAGATCCCCTGGTATACTTTGTCAGGGGTGATTGCACCACGCTAGGTTTGGAGGCCCGTTGGTAACCAATGGAACCTCCTTAGGACTTATTTCAGGAACATCGTTCTGTGAGCGCTTGCCGGAGGAAAGAGAAAACGCTAAGCTATCATGCGACGCGTACAGCCAATGGAATCGAGGTCCGAATAATACTCCAAATTCTAGACGGAAAGGTGGCAACGATAAAAGCCCAAGTCGTGGTCTTCTCGAAGCCCAGGGATAGGTATCTCTATCCGCTGCGGCTCCTCACTTCGGATGTCGAAGTTGCCCTTCTTCCGTGGTTCCAACTGGTGAGCCATAAATGTCTCGTGTTCCGGAAGGAATGAACCGCGAGCGCAGTTCATCGCGCCATGTGTCGCAACTGTGTATCCAGTATACGGTCTCGTTCCAATGTATGGAAGAGGTTCTCGATGCTCTTGCATTTCGCAAACTTGACACTGAAGCGAGAAGTACATTGTAGGTCTCTTTGTTGAGGTCGCGACAAAGACATTTCGACGTCAAAGCACTCAAGCTTCGAAGAGGCATGGTTGCCTTGAGCCTTGTCTTGGTGAGTTGTCTCTGAATATCTCGAAATAGGGGTTGGTAAACCCTGTATCCATTTAGGACGAGAAATAAACGAAGGCTGGCATAGGCAGCAAGGTGAGTTGGCCAGTGTCAAAACAGCGATAGAGTGATGTGTACTGTGTCATATCCAGTGTTGTGACAGATGGATGCTGGAAGACTTGAAGGACGGAACTCCCCTCAATGCCGATCTTTTGTGAGGATCGTCAGCAATGGAGGGATGTCACCAATTTCTTCGCCTCGCAGCTGCAGCTCTCATCTGGATCTCATTGTCGAGTGTCGTGATGAGATGGCGGATAAAGCCAGAGTCACGATCACCCCGGCCATCAAACGCACAATCTCCAATGCCCCGTGGATGGCACAACAGCTGTCTTCTTCTTCCACCTGTCGGTATTCGATATTGAACGGCTTATATGCGGCTTTCTTCATCTCAGCTTTCTCCCCTTGGACTTTAGCTTTGAGAGCTGATTGACTGGTGATTGACGTCCACTGATTGGAGGTGTTTGGTGGCTGCTTGGAAGGATGGTGTCAGGATGTTACGCCCGTAACAAGTTCATCAACGCTTTTGTGAGGCTAGTCGGTCAGACGGCCTTGAAGTGACATCTTTGCCGCTGTGAAGTAGCCTTTGCCTCTGAGGCGCGAACTGAAATGAGTGTATTGATCGCCAAGCTCTAGTAAGGAGCGTTGTGATAACAACCAACACTGTTGATTGTCAAGCTCTGTTCCTGGACTGACCCAGCACAACTATAGTGGATCGGAGAATTTCTTCAAGTCGTAACTCTCCTTTAAAGGGATCATAGTCAAATCGACAGAACGTTGCTTTGATGTCCCTTCCAACGTTGTTGAACTCTTCGCAGCTAAGAGAGCGGTCTTCACCAACATAGTCTTCTAGTTCTTGAAGAAGACAAGGTTTTTGGATACCATATTGACTAGGCATTGTCTGGCGAGTACTGGGGTCTGTCAAAAGCTTAGCAGCGATGGCTATCGTGTTTGCGCTGTATGAGTTGAGGGTCTGACAGGCGTGTCAAGCTCGGAGGTTGGAACATCGCTGAGATCAGAGAGCCGGAGACACCTAGCGACAGTACGAGCGTGCCCGAGGGAATTGGGAGGGGAGCTTTGGTCGAGGGAACCTTTCGGGAGGCCGTAGACTCATCGAGGGGCTTCATTACGAGGCTCACGTTGGGGGCATGTAATGATGAGCCTATGGTTGCTTCGGAGGATGATCCGACGACACTTTCCAATGGCAGCTGAGCGCGCTGTCGCTACTTGCACAATTTATTACCCGGCTCAGGACTGGATTTGTGGAGGAATACCGTGCCAATGCCTTGCGCCGAAGTAAGAGGAACTCGGGAGGAGGCCACGTATTTGTAGGAGGTATTGGACGTGGTCTGAACCTTGAACGCTGATTCTCTCCAGCTTGCTCGAGCAGGTCTTCGAAAGGCTTCTCTTGCTCCGGGTCCACCCACAAAGCGTGAGGAATGGTCGATGTGGATGAGGCTCAAGATGTTCAGAAGAACTAAGGCAAAGCTGCAACCTGGCCTGTATCCCGTAAGAGGCTAGGGTCTGAAGGATAGATGAAATCGATAGCATCTCCCAACTCGAGCTGAGACGCCGGGTTTGGGGTTGAGTGTGTGTTGATTGTGTGTTCGAGGTGACTTGTTGGGCCAAAGTGTCTTGGTTTAAGGGTTGAGACACGTCGCTTAGTCGGCGAAGATATCACAAAGTCCATTTGACCGACGTCTAGGCGGTGAGCTAGATGTTGCAGTTGGAACTTGTGGGTGAGAGCTTAAATCAACGGACATAACTTAGTCCGTTGATCGACCATTGGCTCTTTGAGAGGTTTGAGTGGAAGACGCTCCAACCCCAACACAAATGTGAGGAACACCAACCAACTCATTTGGGCAATATACTCGTTGTCCTCCTTGGCAACTAATATGCGGCTTCGGACTGAGAAGCCAGACGTCGTCAAGATTTCGTCCAGTGTTGGACAAATGAGAGCGCTTGCTACTCAATCGTCTTAAACATGTACAGTCTCAGAGGCAAAGACATCGACTTGAAAGAGCAACAGGCATAAGCTGTAGGTTCGGGGGAATCGACTGAGAGAGAGCCAGAGCGCCTTGAGGCGGGATGAACGACAAAGGAAGCGCTCTTGCCCAGACCTAGAGTTGGTCGGAATTGTAGATGCTAGGAGGGCGCCGAGTAGAACAGTTGAGGGTGAGGATATGTAGAGTGTAGGGGTCTTCTACGCTAGCAAGACTTTGCGCGTGATAGACCAGACTTGCTTCTTGTGCTCCAGGGCGCAGGTGAAGAAGACAGCGGAGGGAGAATATGGTGAAGAGGCAAGATTGCAAGGGAAGAAGACTCCGAAGAGAGAACTTGACTGTGGGAGAAGACAACTCTGGTTAAAGTCTTGCAACTTCCTCAGCCACAGATAGTGAGAGGCAGATAGCAAAAGATAAGTTTCTGAAGTGGAAGTCAGTATTGCAAGACTTGAACATAGCGCAGAGCGGACTTACCGGCTATAGTGTCAAGACTCAGAGTGTGACGCTTGTAGTGAAACTTCGTAACGGAGAGGGTAGATGTGAGACAATGGCGGAGGAGATGTCGAATTCCTAACCATGTATAGGTAGATGCCAATGAGGAGAGATATGTCTTTGGGAAGAGACAAACGTTAATATGTGTTGAACATAGTGTAGAGGAGAGTACCTGCTGTAGATGTAGATGCCCAGCTATCAAGGCTCAAAGCCGGGAGCTTAGAGCAAGACTACACAGAGCACAGAGAGTGGATGCAGGGTAATGGTGGAGATGTCAAGATCCTCAGCAGCTGAGGCTGGCAAGGCAAGGTCAAAGACAAGAGGAATATGGCCAGACCAAAAACTTGCCAAAACCTCTGTCAAAGACACGAATGTCTGACCCTGAGGAGGGAGAGTCGAGCAAAGTGCAAAGATGAAGACAAGAAGTTGCCAGCAGAAGAAGTTCGAATGCGTGAGACGCAGGGAACTTTTGATCTGAGGAGAAGGGAAGAAGAGCAAGGAGAGGGGTATTTGAACGATATGTCTGGTCTACTCATCACGTGCGAGTTGGAACTTGGAGAAATTCCAAAGGTTGGTGTTTCTTTGGCCAGTGGTACATCAAATGCCATGTATTTGCGCAGAGAATTGAGGTATTCTCGCCACGCAACGGAGGACTTCTCCTGATATGGCATCCCGTGTCACGTCGCTTGTTCTATGCCTCACATCGCGGTCCGGGCGCGTCACATCTACGTGGCCCTGTATTACCTCGCTTCCCGTGATAGTGGCTAGACGGGGAGGTCGTGATCCGAGCAACGTTGGGTGAGCCCAGAAGCTGCGTTTGGCCTGAGAATGTATCCGTATGGCTGAGAAGAGCGGGGAAGAGTCTCTGGGTGTAGTGCCCGAGATGTCTCACAAATGCGATACCCTGATGTCCAAAATTCCCGTTAAATGTCAACGTGCGGCGCTGCATTAAACGTAACGCTGGACGCCGTTAGTGTACCGTACCCCGCTAGCGACCAAGACACAGGGGTCCAGCCAGGGCGGGCACCCCTAAAATTAATCGCCGATCTAGAGATCTGGTGCCTGGTAGGGCAGATGCAACCTTGAATCCCCACGTTGCGGGGGCATTCAACACTTTCGGCGAGCTGCGACAAGATGCCAAACGATGGTATTTTCTGCATCCGATTCAATTGCCAACGTAAATGTTGTTTAGGTGATAATAATAGCCAATTCTCTGACTTTGGATGTGAATTGAAGTGAAATGTTGTTTACAGGGTCCTGCTACCCCGCCACCCTAGCGCAGATCACAACGTTAAACTAGAAATCTCGAGATACTAAACATCTTTGGGACAATTACAAGCTCGTGAATTAGATGTCGCTCTCATTTCTATAGCATCAACGCAATTACATCTTTGCGCGATTGTATCTAAGCTCACAACATGCGCGACCCCGTTATGTTGACGCATTGGCGATTGCCTCCCAACCACTCAACTCAGACGGCTAGCTCAAGACTCAACCAGATGTCCAACGTGGTGGCCCAGATCATGTCAACTGTAGCATCACCAACAAAAGGACCACGTCATCGCAGGCAACAGTCACTGCAGTGTCTAGTGGATACTGTGAAACGCAAACGTGCAAGCACAGAAAATAGGGTGCGCAATCTCGGAGAGAGACTCTAGCCATGTCGCACACTGATGCACCCTCCCCTCGGGAGCTACAGCCCAACAACGAAGCCAACGTATCTTGCAGCTAGACTCCCAACTCAACCGTAGATGGGAAGCCTCCGTTTGGCGGGTAGTGGCTATCCGAGAGACAAAAGTCCTGTCTTCTTGCCTCCTCAACAATCGTCGTTGGTTAACCTGTCATTCTGCGGCTGGCACGTCGGCATCGGTATTAGCCTGGCACGCGCGAGCCGTGTGAGACGAGCCGTATCTATGATAGACTTTCTCACGGCACAGGAAATACTTGCGCGTCATACAGATGTTGGCGGTGAAAGGAGGAAGACTGGTGTTGAGAAGCTGTAGGTTAGTCGAATGCTTGGAGTCTCTGATGCGTCACTCACAGCTTGGTCCATTTCTCCAAGCTTTTGCGCACTGTGGGAATAGACCGATAAATTGGAATGACTCTTCTCCCACTCTCTCTGGCCTCTTGATTGGCATAAATCTGCTAGATCGACGCATGAATTCGCGTTCCGAAGCAGCCTCAACGAATTCATCTGCATGAGACTGGTTACATCAGCGCAAGAGTCCTGAATGTTTCGCAGATCCACAACAAGTCCACGATGTGTACATGGCCAATCGCTGCAAACAACAGTCAATAGATCAGAAGGACGCTTGAAAATACCTGCAGCGATTACCGCCTGCAATTTGAGGATATCGCCTGTGCGAGACTCCGCTGTATGTGGTATCTGACCCGCCGCCGTGCCAGCAACCGTCTGTCTGTCACAGTGTATGTGGAAGCCCGCATTGTCAGCGCCTAACGGTCAGGAAATAGAACACGTCAACACCGTCATTACGTAGGCAGCCTTCGCGTGGTTGTTTGATAATACCTGAATCATGAGTAATTTGAGTTCTGCCTTGCCGAAAAGCGCCCTGAAATTCCGGGCCTTGACGCGCTCAGGCAGAGTGAAACCCAACCGACGGGTTCATACATGTGGTCCAAGTAGAAGATGGGCTTTGTAAAGGTATGGGAAAGTATGTCTCTAATTTTACTGTTCAAACGAAAAGGCCAGATCGCACTTTCGTCCCGTTACACCACTCTAATCAACACCCCTCCCCCGTCGCCCAACATTTCCACGAGACCCAGACAAACAGAGCGAGGCGGAAGTGCCGTAAGAGATGCACTCCTCCCGATCTCCATGATCTTGGTGTCGCTAGCGATATCGGTTCCAGACTTTGCGCAACCGGGTACTGGCTTCTGAGCCGTTCAGATCAACTTCTTCGCCATCATTTCGGAGGCAACCAATATCGCACCGCTGCTCGAGACCTAAGCTGATGTGATGTTTGGCGATGCAGTGGTTGTCCTGATCGGGCAGTTCCACTTCGTCGCGAAGTACGCGACAGCAACGTCTTGGTACTAATCGTGACTACAAGTGAGAGCCTGATCAGAGCAGCCTTGTGCTGCAAGGTTCTCATCAATGGGGAATTGGCGCGGCTATCATCACCGAGAAATCGTGATTCACAATGGCAAACCCGTCTGAGTTATTTAAGACGTTTCAAAGAGTAGTCACGCGCGCAAGTGAAGCGCATCCCTTAGATATCATTTAGTAGCAGATGAACCAAACTCGAGTAGAATCTGCACCAATTTGACTGAATCTTGTCGTAGGTGAGAGTCCTTCTGGATGTAGGTAGCTATAATGTCAGAAGTACTTGGTTTCTTCACATGTTTCGCTACAACTATAAGTACTCTCAATACTAGAAGTGTGGTTCGTTGGCTTTCCTACTGGTGCACTTTATGTGCCTAAGGGATGCCGGTACTCGTGCCCCTGAAGGCATTCCCGACAACGCTGGACTGAAGCTCTGCCAAATCCACCGCCGTAGTCCCAAGAACCTCCGGAGTGTACCTTCCGCAAGACTCCATCAAATACAAGCAGGAATACGGTACCAAAGCCGCTCACGGTGCTTGCCTATGTCCGCATGGCTATACCGCCAGTCACTCCATTTACAGGGTCCCAGCCGCTCTCCCATGGCATGGTCGATGACAATCATGAACTCTCGCTGTTGCATATCTGCTTGCTGTTGGCTGTGTCAATCATTCTCTTGCTAGGAAGTAGAGCAGAGTCGTGGTAAAGTGATGCTAGTGTCATCGATCTCGCAGCGGGTAAGACTCCTCGGGCTGTGAGGAACTGAAGGCCGTCAACCACGATTTTGCAGTCATCACCAAGAACATTGAGTTCAATACTATTATGAAGAAGAAGCAATGATTTGGAAACGCAAACTGGACTGTTTCGTCTCCTTTAGCACACAAAGTGGTAGATGGTATCATGGTAGTCCTTGGACAACATCATGCACCTCGAAAAGCACAACATGGCCATCAAGAAGAGGACCTCAGACTGTATGTCGATAGCCAGCGTAATAAGATCCGGCACTTCTCAAGCCAGCAAGCAGCTATGCCCATGTATATGCCAGTCCTGATGCACAGGGAGTGGTAGGAACGGCGCAGGAAGAGACAAAAGTAGAGACCCAACCCCTGGCCCCGAATTGGCATTGTAGTAATAGCTGCGAAGACAAAAGCACGAGGTAAGATCGACGATTTACGACTGGTTGGTTGGAACTGATCAGGGGTCAACCGAGTGCATACTCAGTTCATGCAAGTTGGGCTAATCACATCAACACCCTCCAGGCGACAGACCAATAGCCAGAATGTATGCACAGACGAGAAAATTTCCTTACATCTTGCGCGACGGCGACAAGAACATCCAGAGTTGCAGGTTCAGATCAAGCCTATCCCTAGCAGCATTGCCACGAGTGGCCCTAGATAATCGAGTCTTCATACAAGCCTTCAGGAACTGGGCGTGAGCCTTGGACATATTCCTCGGGAGTGTAGGAGACAGGCCTATGATGCAATATGGTGTAGCAAGGGAGTACATCACGGGAGCTGCAGAAATTCGGGGTAAGGGGCCCGTCCTAACCCGTAGTTTGTACACTCTCCAGCCACTGCTGAGGCAAATGACATGTCCTGGGATAGAGGGTGCTCCAGGCCACGAAGACATAAACACAATGAAGAATGGCGAGCGGGTTTTGAGGGCTTGAGACCGAGTGGGGAGCGGGATATAGCTCAAGTCATAGGCTGGTGGCTGAAGAAGTTATGCCAGGCGCGAGCATTGGAGATGATGTACCATCTGTAGCGAAGTATGCGACATGGATCGCAAGTGCATGACGCTGTCAGTCTCCAGACCGTGGTCGTTGCTGAAAGGAGTGGGATTGTCGTGAGGGGGACTAGTCTTGTAAGTATTGGATCAGTGCCATGCCGTGATTACGCTGGCGCAGGTGTTTGTTGGCGATAATGCTGGTGCGGGTGCTGCGGCCATTCAATCGATGAGATGGTGCCGCGCCCTACATCGTACCTCACCCGTGGCAGATGCCTTTATCTTCTGTGTGCGCGAGGATATTATCAGACAGAAGGACGTTTCCATGAGAAAGCCCAGGGCTTAGAAAGAAGCGAAAGAGGTCAGCGCAGGATTTCGCCCGCGCCTGGCAGTTGATTGAGATTGGCAGCAGTCGCGCGAGCTGCAACTGTCGTGGATATAGTAAGACCCAGCGATTCTGGATAAATGACCCTACACGGGATCCGAAGGGGATAGCAAAGCACCCACTCCAGAGAACGCGTCCTCCACGTCGTGCGTGGCGTAGCTCCAGAAGAACATATGTTGAGGGAAACCGTACTGCTTGGCAGATACAGGACGCATTACCCTGACGAAATGGGAGCTCCTGAAAGCCCTGTAACAAATGCAACAGTCAGCATCGCATGACCTGAGCGCGATCATTCCGGATCTTTGAAGATCGGATGCGCTGCTAAAGATTACAAGCCGACAGCCCCATCACTTGGAGACATAGTGCCAGTTACCAAAAATCGGGAGTCTCCAATTGTCTACGTGTCCGAGTCATATCAGAGGCCAAGCTCCGCAAGGGACATATCATGCTTTTTCTCGTTGCTGTCGTCATTCTTGCCAAGCTTGTTATACAAACTGTGATTTGCAGGCAGCCCAACATCAGTTTCCTGCAATCGAGGTAGCTGAAAGCCGCCGGAAAGATCGAGGATCAGCCTTCTTAGCGTTTGGCTTGCTCTTGTGTAAAGGCTGTAAGATAGATCAGGATTGGAGTCCCTACCAGTGCACCACCTGCCCCCGTGAAAGCTGAAGGATAGATCGTGGATCGAAGTCTTCTCAGCGCCTCGCTTCCTCTTGGGTTCTACGAGTGTTCGATGTCAAACCCCTCTGCGTAAAGGAGGTGGGCGCAGGTGACAGCTTCGGCGCTTCATCGACTAATGCTGATGTTCTCACATAGAACTGAGTAAGGCCGTATGAGGTCTGACTTGAAAGAAGGTGAAGCATGCATCCTTGGCCTGCGGCAATACTCGGCCGCCTGGACACACCAGCCACATAGAGCTAGATGAACTTGAGCCGAGTATTCCACCGCGAGCAACCTTTGTCTCGATGGCTGTCACACCATTCCAAAAACGAGGCCAGTCCCAGCCAACGTGTTGACTTCAGGTCAGTCATGATCTCGGTGTCTGCGACAGAATGGATGGTGGGAGGGAAAGCGCTCGCGATAGCAAACGAGGTGAAAATTCTTGGTCAATATGGGATCTGTGGCTAGCAGACATGGGTGAAAGAAAAGATCAGCTAAGAGCAATAGCATTGCCCTGAAAATGGGAGTAGTCCGAGTCAAACCGCCCTGGCTCCTGTTTGGCGCAGTCGAAACGGGTGTTCAGAGAGCTGTCGGCGAGGAAAGAAAATCTGGATACTCCATTCAAACCAAGCAGACAAGATGAAGAGCAGTGCAAGTCATGTCGATCTGGGTGGCTGGTTGGGTCTTGATAGCCCCAGCATCCTTGATCTCGGCATTGGCCTCAAACTCGTCAGACACGAGACCACGGCCTAGAGTCCTGAGTCTTCTTCCTATATCTCCCAGCTGAAAGGCAAAGGTAGTTGTCTAGGCGAGCTCAAGATACAAGGTCATGGACGAGCTCAGCTACCAGCTTCAATCGTAGCCACAAAGTTTCGTATCGCATCAGCCGTCAGATGCCCAGGATGACAGGTCGGTCAAAACCTTGTCGGAGTGAGCTGCAAGAGTTGAGCGTGGCGGACTGATTGTTGGAAAGGAGCAGTAGCTTTCTCTGCTGCCGCTGGACTCTCTTGCACTCGATGCTTTTGGGGAATCGGGTTCCAGTTCGGTCGGTCGGAGATGGACCCGGTAAAAGTTGCCATGGAGTTGGTGACGACAAGGCTGTTGGTGCTAGCAAGCACTCTTTTGCTCTGGTTCCTTGCCCTACAGCTACGGACCCTTGCGGTCAAGTTTTGAGAGACAGGTTTCCTTCTTTGGTACCTCTGTATCAAGGCAATCGATGGAAGTTCCGATTTCTTAGCAGGCTATGTTGCTTGGTGACTGGTTATTCTGCGTCGGGCAGGAGAAAAGCGAATCGATGGCACGCGTTCTTCATCTCAGGGATCCCTTTATCGGTTTCGGTGCGCTTGACGAGGGCTGGGCAACTCGTCGTTGCGATCATGTTCAGTCGGATCGCATCCGTTTCGAATTGCTCGTTGTTGAATCGGGGTTACTGAGTGCGAGGCTCGATGTACATTTCTTGGGCGGGGTGCGAGTGATGCTCTTGATAGCGAAGCTGTCTGTCGCACAAGGCCAATTCACATCGTCCGGCAGCGACAGCAGAGCTGATCAGCATGAAGGGGAATGCCATGGCTACGGTGCGCCGGCATGTTTGCGTTATCGCTCGTGGGTTTCGTTCGTTACGGACTTGTCGCGGATACGTCTGAGGCATCTGTGGGCGAGTACAGAGTAGATTGAGATGAGATCTCAATGACGACGTTGGTGGTCGAAGCTGAAGGTGGAGCAATGTTATTTTCTGATTGGTTTACCATTTATCGCATGGTTGGTTGGCTAAGCGAGCCTAATCAGTTAACAGGTACCTTTGCACTCCACATAACGGGCACTGCACGAAAAGTAGCTTCCAACATCGTTATCGGCTCATCGATACCAATTATGATCCGAGCAAGGATACCCAGCCTCGACCCTTGAGGAAGCGGTTACTGCCATTGTCGAGCAGGCAAAGGTGACGATTGATCAGAAGCTGGCAGAGTACCTATGGCCGGCCAAGATTATTGCCTACTGCCAGCGAGTAGAGGCAACAGAACATAATATTGACGGAGCACCTTTTACAATACTAGCGCTTGGCCTAATCCTTTATACCTCAGAGCATATGTAATCATAGCATTACAGAGTGCTACACTACAACCTTAGAGACTTGATGGCACTGAATCTTCATATTCCACCTTGTATACGCTCCCCTGCTGAGCCTAGGCACCCTCCACCAGTAGATCAGCCGCTACGGATCCAGATTGAGGGACCGCTCAGCTCTATCAACAAACTGCTGCCTGGGGTTGATTGGCAGCTTGAGGGCGTTTTCCGTCCGAGTCTGCAGGCAGCTGGCCCAAAGCTTGCTAGAGTGGCGTTCCGGACAATATACGGACATGACATTCGTCCTGAGATCGATGGAGATTTGGTTGTGCGAGATGAGTACCTGGGCTGGGTGCAGGAGGATCCAAGGCCGTGGACGTAAGTGAGCTATAGGATAGCGTTTTCTCGATTTTACAGGCGGATGCTAACTGGTAACCTCTCACTGCCAGTAGGATTGACTACTACGGGGTTACGTTTGACCACCTCGTGCCTGCTGGCCAACGGGATCCTGAGGTCTTACAGATCAATATTATTGAGATGGAGGAAGATGAGGGAGCCTATGCAAAGGAACATTTGCCATTTGCTGTAGATCCAGCAGAATTTAGCGGGAGGAAGGTACTGGCCGTGCCTAGGTGTTGCCAAAAGAGGAAGGGCACACAGGATCGTCGACGAATAAATGAGTCGGTATTTAAGAGAGAGGAACTCTTAGAGGAGCTGGGAGAGTTAAAGGAGGGAGATAAAAGTAGTGGGTAGAATGTAGGGTAGGTGGACAGAATAAAGGGCTAAGATAAACTCCATGTCATCTCATGTACGCACTCTGTGGATGTTTTATAATCACCAGCGTAACTTATAGTATTATATAATAGAACACCTATACTCCCAGGAACCCGATTCTATGTCGCAATGCTATATTTTCTTTTTTCTCTTATGGTGTGCATTGTATTTAGCGCTTCTTTGCTAAATATTGCAAACTCTTTAGGTATTTGACATTGAACAAATGCACGGTACGGAATGAATTGATCACCAAGATTACATTTATATTCACAACTAAGGAAAGATAACCGAATTCTTGAGCTCTATCCATCTTCCGATCCAAATTTAATTTGCCTTCCCAGGCTCTTCCATACCACTCATTAAGTTGCTAAAGAAAGATATCATTCCCTACATTCATTGATCCATTTTGGCGCTAGCTACCCTGTAACGTTAGATTTCGCATTTCTCTCGGTGTCATCTCACCCCACCACACTAAAATCTAGCGCAGATCAGCACTGCGTCATCAACCATAACCAGAGCGTCTCCCCACGCAGCTCAACAGCCTTAAGTCCCAATCACCATCACCCAGTCGCAATCAACTACACGACTGTATCGAACCCTCAACATGCTACAGCTCGAATCCGAGACTTGCTAAGATTTTATCAGACCTGTGCATCCACGGGGAAAACGGTCCGACGCGTCTCACCCCACGATGAACCAGACGCGACCAGACGCCATTACGAAGCAACTAGCCACACCGGCGACAAAGTGTAGCTAGCGTGAGTGCCATTGAACATGTCGCAAATTATTGAGCATTGAGCAGCACATGCCCACGAACGACCGCCGTAAAGGTAGCATACATGTGACAACGAACTCGAGCCTCGGATCGAACGAGCCCCCAACCAGCGGATACAGGGAGCGATATGCGATACTTTCCACTGCATTGGCAGCCATTCCTCGAGACATACATACAAACATACATAAGCAAATGGTCTTTGCATCTGGGATAATACTTCTCCTGTAGCTTCTATCCATCAATGCAAGCTTGTCCATGCCGTGGGAATTGAGTTGACACTCTGCTTGGCTTCCAGGGCTCGCTCGGCTTTCTCTCCTTCATGCATGCTGCCCGCTGCCGTCCTCAGGTTCACTGGTATCGCTGACGTTTACCTTGCGCTGTGTTGGGATCGTATTATCGCTGTTTACCATCAGTCATGACTACGAGAGGAACCCCAAGGCAGACGCTGCACTGGCCGACAATCCATGCTTGGTTCTGATGACTGCCTGCCCACCCTTGCTTTATTTGATTGCTGGCGTGATCCTCCATATTTCTTGTAGTCACAGTAAGGTAGGCTTTCACCTACAAATACCACCCTGCTTCCATTCCTTACCTACCTTACCTAGGTATGCAGTACGCACCACTCTTCCCATCAAATACATATCTCTTACCAAAATGTGTGGCCACGGAAACATATTATCCCCCCCGCCTTCGGACAATGGATCTTATGAAGGGTCGGATGATGGCTCCGATGGTCCCACCCAACCACGATATACACCTGAAGAACTTAGGGCTCTATTTGTGGACTTTTACTCTTTCTTGACCACCCTGCATTATGACCAGTCCGATCTCAAGATACCCCCACCCACTGGATGGCCACAGATCACTCCCGAGTCTTGCGGACACTACAAATCTGACTACGCTATCCAAGTCCTCCGCCATCTCCCTTACTTTGACAGCACATGTACTGAGTACATCCATTTCAAATCTAAGCTCCTGGACCTCACGGCCTTCACCCTTGAAGACTTCGAGAAGCATAAGGACTATCACCAAGGCTGGGAATTCTGGTCATCGGAGGGCGAGTTGATGGATGACAGCAATGTGGTCTGCATTGCTGTTGGGCACGAAAGCTTCAGCCGTGAACTATGGCTTAATGTCATAGATTGCGAAATCTTCGAGGATTTCCACGCAGGCGACATGCTGAATGCCGTACCCGTTAAGACCTTCTTTGACAACCTGAAGGAGCAATACAAAACCTTGAAACTCATTCCTGGTCGAAACAGGATTACTATTGAAGCAGAAAACGTCCCTGAACACGATGGACGGATCACTGAGGAGGCGGTGAAAGCTCAAGCCGAAGAGTGGGGGACCGATCTAGATATCCAGTATATAAGGCAGGTTTACCGCGATTATGGATGGCCAGAGTCATTCCACTTCCAGGAGGCTTCTAACGTCATCGACGACTGGTTAACTCCCCTTGGGGAAGGGGATGGAGGAGGGCCGCGGGGATTGGCATGGCAGCAGAGCCCCCCGGATTGGGATTCGACCCGATGGACATAGACCAAATAGCGAGCATCATGAAAATGCCGTCTTTGCATATCTATAGAGAGACTGGACAGAGGAAAATTGCAGTTTCAGGGGGATGTCGAGTAGAGAACACGCCGTGCAACTTGGAGCTCAGATCGAGAATTGGGAGCGGCGCTGATGAAACGGTGCCGAGTTGATGACTCCGAAAACATAAGGCATACTGGGACACTTGGGATCTCCGCTCTTGGCGCTGGAGATTGGCCGATGCAGGCCTACACTTATGAGCCACTTTCAATACAGCAAAGCTGTGGTCTTTAAGTTATAAAAGAGCCTTGTGAATGTTGGAACGACAGGCAACGACCCGTGGCCGATATTGCAAAGAGCTGCAGGTTCTTCAACCCTTCTTGCCCGTTAGTCTCTTGTTGGACATGAGATCGATGACCTGCTAAAGGACGGAGCCAGTCGCAGCCGTCCAACCCCTCCCGTATATCCCAGTACTGATATAAGGCCATGATGGTTAACCTGTCTGTAATAAAAGCTCACGTCCCTCCTGGTGATATGTAGAACTGCTGCCTTTACGGCGAGGAGACAGAGTCAGAGTCTGCCCAGATGAGGACGGGATACCCAGAATGCATTGAAGGAGATTTTCCCTGCATGAGGTGTGACAATGACAGTGACAAGATTGTACATCACAAAAAGCTGCCTTTGCCACTTCAATTCACCACACCTGAATCTTCTCCTCAACTATCTTGCACGCATCACATTCTTGCAATCTGCCTTAAGACTCAACCAGCAGACCCGAAGAGCCTCAAAGAACAAGCCCAACCACGGCATCAAGTTTCGGGGCCTATGGGGAATAGCAAGATATTCATTCCCGGCCTGACACCCTCGGATCTGGATAGCTCTCTACCTTACCACACGATGAATTACCTCCAACGTAGGTGGTTCGCCAAAGTAGGTTCACAAACAAGGAGGACATGCGAAGAAGTGCTACTCTCTGCAGACAGCAACACACTACAAGGGCACCAAGTGCATCGACTGCAGAAAGTCGTGGGTCGATTAAGCTTGGCCAAGATGCCTCTGGCATACGATATCTTGACCAGGAAACGTACCAAGACTCGGAAGCAGTCAGCTAGTACTGCTTTATTGGGCCAGCGGTACTGCAGATATAGGATCCAGTAAACCTAATGGTGAAACAATATGCTAACCCCCCTTGATAGTCATGCATCAGCCACCAAAACGCTGGTGTTCCTGAAGGTCACTGTTAACAAGACAAAACTTACGTCGTAGAATTTGAACACTAGAACCTTTAGGAATCTCCCCTCGCCAGAAACATCCAGCATTATGGCATGGCTTTTGAAGAGAATAAGCAAGAAGTCCAACGCAGCGCAGCTGACAACTTGTTCGGTTCGGTCATCCAAGCAGGCAAGTATCTCGATCAGATAGACAAATGTGTCTCATGGGTGGTCCAAGGAGGTATAAAGGAGGTATGAAGGAGGCATGAAGGAGGCATGAAGGAGGCATGAAGGAGGTGTCAGATATCGATATCGTTGGCTATCACTGATCGAATGTTAGCTTTCTGAGAGTGAGGACGAGCCCCGACTGGACACGCCGACGGTGGTGAGGGGCTACTGGACAACGACTCTTAAGACTGCATGGCGACGTCGCTGTCCTCAGAACAGCTTGCAGACGTGATCGAGATGCACTACAGTCACAGGCACGAGGTTGAGATAGCCACGGGGGCATCGCTGGACGAGATGAGCAGCGACTCGATGAAGTTCCCAAAGACCATATGATACTTTTCCAGCGTGATGAGGTGTAGCAATTGGCGCTCGTCAGGAAGAGAACCTGATCGAAGACGAGTTCAACTGGAACTGCACCATGGAGATGACGCTGGGCACCAGATCATCAACCAACTGAAGGCGGCGTCCCAATCTGCATGGGCGAGATGAAGAGCAATTAAACCGCATCGATATCCATAGCAGGACCAAGCTCTCCGAGATCATCTCCAAGTTGGTAAGCTTAATCGCATTTACCTAATTCCGTCCTCTACGCAGAGGAAATTGTTGTTTATGTGGTTTCTCACTGCGGGAGAGTACGATGCCAATCACAACACAAACAATTGGAACAGCTCTACGGTTAACAAGCTAGAAGAAAGACACCTCTACTGGGTCGCCGACAAGAAGGATTGCACGGAGTACTGTGAGTCCACCAGCCCAATCGGTGAGAAGATCTTTGACCCCGAGCACAAGCCGACCCCTACATCGCAATAATGGAGGACGAGCTCCTCCTTGTGGTCTTCGAAGTCCAAGTCCGAGTTCTTCTCGTTTCTCGAGTTCTGCGTCTCCTCGATGACACCCTCTTAGCAGGGCTTTGTCTGTATCACGGGGATCCGTGGATGAATAGATAGCGAGATCACGGGTTCCAGCGCAGCCCCGTTCTTGTCGTGGTCTCGTACTTCTTGGCGTTCTTTTTGTCCACCATGGCGCTCATCTTCATCTCCAACATCACGCCGAATGCCTCTGTCCTTGTGTTCCCGGACACTCTCGTCTTGACGAGCCCAATCAACGCTGCATATTGAATACGCTCTGGGATCATAATAGCTGAGACGGTCGATGTGCGAGTTCACCGTGTTACTGGAACTGAATATATGCCTTGCCTAGCCGTCCGCCCAGAAATTGCGAGAGGACGCCATCTAGCCTGGGAATGAATGCCAGGGCCGCCGCGTCGACCATAGGTGTAGCAATGCGATTTGTGGAGCACTTGTAATGCAGCGTGTGTAGATTTGACTGTAGATAATATATTCGAGTGTCATGTTGCGGTGACAGGACTCGATTGCTTAGTACCTGGTCAAGTTGAGACCGAAGCGCTCAGCGCGAGAAGGTAATAAGCAAAGCAAATCACTAAATAAGACCCCCCCTGCGCTCTCTCACCAAACGGAAGGGACACAGACACCAGCTCAATCCCGATTTGTCAATCAACCCACGGTCAATCGAACAAGCCGAGTTGTATTTTGAGCCTTTGGCACGGAACGGATTGACTACCGCTGGGAGTATCAGTATATGGGTCACGCTGGCCTATAGATCGGTCGGTGATGGCTGGGCATTGCGCGGTAGGAAAGGAGTCGAGAGCGATTCGGTCCGTCAAAAGCGGAAGATCGACGAAGATGGAGGAGTCGCGACGAGTTTGGCTTGGGTCGACGTGCGGTTTCGGGAGCAGTTCGGAAGGAGGTTATAGGATCTAACGGCTTTTCTCTTTGCCCTGGATTTGGACGTTATTCGCTGTGTCGTCAGTCAGCGTCTGCATTGCTGTACTCATGTTTGCTGCAGCGCAAGTTAGAAGCGGAATCTAGATCTAGAGTGGGAGCTGAAACGCGGGGCTCGCGCGTCGCCTCTAGCACCCCGCATAACGCGTTTCCCACCTTTCTAACCCCCACCACTATAGCAATTGCCCCTCCACTCACTTCAACCATATCAACACTGCACCGCTTGCTTCCGCTAGTGAATATATCGGCATGTTATAGATCCATGTTGAGGCTGTGTCTCGTTGACTGACAGATCAAGCTGATCTCTAGTGCTCCAACCCTCCCCCCAACAACCAACAATGGCTCCACGATGAGCTTCGACAGACGCTCCCTCCCTGACGGACTTGCGCTCTCCACGATGAGTTTCAACGAGCTTCGAAGAAAGTGCCCACGAGAATAAACTTTCGCTCCACGCCATTGCCCAAGACTCCGATCGCGATGAGCTTACGATCAATGACGAGATCCCAAGATACCGCTCTCGAAGAGAAATTTCGCTCCCAAGAAATCCCCTGCAGATGACGACCTGCGCTTGACGATCAGCATTGGAGGAAGACTGTACGAGAACAAGGTCACACATGATGGCAGCGCAACTCGCGCTCTCAGCCGAACATTTCGCTTAATGCGGTTATGCAAGACGCCATTCTTATTTCGCTTAGCAGCAATGGAAGCACCCAAGGAACCGTTCCTGATGAAGACCTTCGCTCAACAACATTCCTCTGACAAACCCTCCCCACGACCGAGCGCGCGCCGCAACGAGCATCTAGAGACCGCTCCTGATCCCTCGACAATAGTGACAAGAAGCAGGATTGTGACGGATGAGTGGAATGCCCTGGCTAGGCTTCAACACGGAGGGCCGTCAGATGCGTGCACACTGGGCAGAGACCTTGTGACCTGAATCCAATTTCCAGCAAACCGCCTACATTCACAGCGCATCTTCTCTCCTCGTAATACACATTGGCCGCTCTGAAGCCCGTCCGACTTCAGCGATACACACCGTCAACCTTCCTGCTCAACACGAGCCCCGTTCGCCCTGCCAATCAACACTGTTTTTGACAGAGCGATCTGTTGGACTTCCTACAGACGACAATGACCAGGATGTTATCGATCTCATGGTTGCCTATATCACTGGCCTGACTGTCTACACTGGCCTTGTCGACCGTCGTCAGCTAGTCCCGACATCGATCCGGCTGTTCTGCGTCGCCGACCAGGCAGGCTCGTTCCCTCAGGTATCGCCATATCCCCGGGGCAGCTAAGTTATTAAGATCGTCCCGGTCCAGGTCGTGCTTCAGTACCAACCGACCGGTGTCACCATCCGCGGCACATCAACCATACGAGGTCAAGATGGTGTGACCAAGATCCCCGAATTGCCCGACGAGACATGCATGCTCATCCACCGAGATGATGACCGAGGAAGCCAAGGATTCATGGTTGGCGACCTATGCGACGGCACCTGGGTACACCAACTCACTGTCACCAATACAACCCAACTTCTACCAACCAGGCTACTTGACCTGCCGCCAGAAGCTAGACGGCTCAAGGAAGCAGAGTTATATATTCCTGGCCAGAGTGAACGCAGCCACGTCCAATATCTGGAGTGCAGGCCCTCTGTGGCATTTGGAGTTACGGTCAAGGGAGGCTAGCAGGCTCCTTTATCAACAGGAACTCCGTCGACCTGGAATACCCAATAGTCAGCCATGGATGTCGAAGCTGTTGACAGCCCGTATACGATGTTTGACAGTTGCTTGGGTGTCGGTTGGTTGTCACGAGAGACTCTTGGCCGGCTTTATGCGGTCGATAAGGCGCAAGACGTTGGGGATATATATTGACGAACACTTCCAGCACTGAGCTCTGCTGGTTGCCGACTGACGAGCTCCTGTCGAGTCTACCAGCGAGCCACATGCAGACTGATGTCCTACACTCCTCCCTGCCCTGCCGGTACCTCTCACCCGCCCACACGCGCGGCGGCGCATGATGACACAGACATATTCGCGTGCTACATCTGCAACCAGTTGCTAAAGAGGCCGCGTCCCGGGATTATCACTGCTGACCAGACTCTCGATCTCGCAAGGGAACGTCGCGGGGAGTCTTCCAATGGCCTCTTCGGTGACTTTACAAAAGGGTACTTGGTGCGCTAGCAAGGTATCAGGCTCTTCCCAAGACCAAAGGTGGCCGATCTTCATTGCGGCGGTACCTGGCGACACTCCTACTCTTGCCTAAGATGACGCATGGGGCTACCCTACTCACCTACAACCGCGTCGGAGAGGCGCCCCAGCTGAGATGCCCCCGGATGAGGTTCATGGCATTGATAGCAAACGGTCCTTCAGCCTGGCCAGAGCACTCCACCGCCCAAAGCAGCTTACAGAGACTGCCACCATCACAATATAGGACTTCGACTACCTCGACGGCACGCGGAACCCGACTCTGCGGGATTGAGCGAGCCTACAAGGTTTCACCACGTCACACCGATTCTTTGTAAACACTGCCTCAATTCAAGGGAAATTTGCAATTGACTTGACGGAGCGGGAGTTACCGCAACGCGAACTGCCTGCGCAGTCGGTTACGATCGCCCTGCCTGTTAGCGACATGCCCAATGTATTCTTCTCTGCCACCCACGCTGCTGCACATGCCTTACCGCCTGTGTTGACGAAACACTTGCCCCGGAATGTCTGCAATGTTTAAACCAGCTGCAAGTGGCAATAGTAACACGTAGAGTTGCAGTGGTTCTAATACGTCTTCAACTGAACATCAACATCTCATAGCAACCAATACACCTATAGGTATAAGTCAACACTGTAACATCAAGAGGTATCAGATGGGTCTTTTCCCGTGAGTCTACACTGCGGGAAATATCAAGCGATCCAAAGATAGCATTGAAACGTTTGATCAAATCCACTCAAGAGTCCAATACCGATAATAATAAAAGGGGATCTGATACTGAGAAAATGAGAGCGCCATCGCCAGAAGCTTCAGACTGCAGTCACGACACATCCATATATCCAACTTCTCAACCATCCAACCAACCGAAACAGCTCTGGCTGCACTTACACAAGTTATTGAGCAGCTCGAATCAACGCTTCTCGTACCCGGTCCGTCGCAACCTGGGGACGTTTTTTTGGACGGCCACAATACGTAGATCATCGCCGATTCAACAAGATACCGACTTGGCAACCAGCTGGGTTTACAATGAGAGTCACAAGACATCTGGCTTTTGTCTTCTTTGATCTCTCGCGTTATTACATTTCTAGTATCGGCGCTCGCTCCACTGGCAGCCGTGGCATTTGCTCTTCTGCAGGTTGCGATGCTGCTCTCCCAGATAAACTAAGTATCTTTCGTTGCGCACAGGACATCATCGCAAGCCGTGGCTTGTTGCTCAAAGACAGCTTGTACTTGGCTCAGCACAGATCTTGACATCAATAAACTAATTATCTTTCTTCTGTTTCACTAAGCCCCCCTCTTCCTGCGGACCAGCTGCTGGCTTGTCAGTTTTCTGCCTCTCGATTACACGTACAGCTCGCATCTACGTATAAATCTCTGATAGCTCTGCAGTTTTGCCATGACTCTCAGCCTCACCGTCCAGCGCCCTACTGCCGTTAGTGAAAGGCTAGCCAAGCCGGTTCCTCCTTATCTCTTTCCATGTCAAGACCAACGCCGGTTCTGCATCTTCAACAGCTCGATCGAAACTTCAGCTTCTACAGTGCCAATTATCGACACCGCCGACGTGGCATTTGATATCACCAAAAAGAAAACTTGAAGGTTTTGTCTTTGCCACCACACACGATGCGCCCAGAGACGCCGAAACCGCCGCATTCTACTCCCACCTGTCTATAATTCTTCCATCGAACCTTGGCACAGCGCATCCATGACCTCCAAACACAACTTCGGAGTCTTCTGTGACTATTTGGACCAAAGCACCGAAGCCTTGATACATACACCCAACTGTATTCTCGCCGCCGCAGATGTTTCCTCGCCTTCCACTGTTTCTGCCGATCGCCTGTCCTATTTTGCAACAGAATGGTTTTAGTATTGGAGGCAAATATAAAGCCCAGGATCTGTTGTAGAATATGAATAGCTTCACTTAAAGCAGCGAGTTTGACGTCCCTCGACATATCAACGAAGTCGACATCCATTCCTACAGACGACTCTCTCAGTAAGTGTATCACTACGAACCCTTCCGACAAACCCGAGACCCGTTTCTCTAGAAGAGACCTGTAGCTTATCTTCATGCCTGACAAAGAACCCACCTCAGACCCTTAACCCTGCGATCAGGAAAGGAGACTAACGCCACCGCCGAGGAAAGCACCGAAAGTGCTGCGATACACGAACGAGGCTCTGACGTTGAAGAACCCTTGGCTATACCCATTCTCCTTCTATGAAGGCATAGGCTCCGGGTGAACGTAACCCTTTCGTATGGCGAATTGACCTCTTGGAAGACGTAGCCTGCCTGGGGTGATGAGACGGACACGAATTTCCGTCAGGCAAAAGATCGCTTTGTGAAGCAAAGAGGTTACTGTGGGAGACGCGGACACCCGATGATAGTTTGGCATGAACATCGATTGAGGGAGGAAGAGACTCTGCGATGGAAAACACGAACGGAGGCCACGATTAGCCAGCATCGTGGATATAGTAGCCCCGCCTGGCTCCCAAAGATCCGGCTTCGGGGCAATCTTGCAAGCCTGCGGTTGAAGCCCCGAGTTCCCTCTTATGGCCTGGCCCTGCCGAGCTCGCTGGCTGATCTATACATGCTGATCTTCTGGAACCAAGCATAACAGCCAAGGCCCTGGGTTGAAACGGGCGTAATTACAGTAGCCACATCTTGGAGTAGTTGGGCTTCAAGTTCTCTGCTAAGCAGATTCATCCCCGAAACGCAGTCATTCGGTTATTAAGCGCCTGCACCCGCTTATCTACCATCACAGTGCGCTTCTCCTCAGCGACAGCAGCACCCTGATCCCGCTCGACCTTTTCTGCCACCGCATCTCCCACGATGTCAACGACTGCTCCGCTTTGGACCAGAAGACCATATGCCGTAGAAAAATGTCCCCTCCCGGATTTTCGAAGAGGATCCCGGTTTCCAGTTCAGGGCCGTGAAACGAAGAGGCCATGGTGATCTGCTAGACATTCGACTCCGATATGCTTGGATAATCTTTGACCAACAAGGAGGCATCACCTTGCCGCTGGTGTTCAACATACGCACGCTCACCTCAAGATATCCAATCACTCGACCAGTTATAGCATTGCCAAAGTTTTCAGCTATCAACGACACCGAATGAAAAGAGTTTCCAGACGAGACAGAGCAGGAGAAGGGGTTAGTGTTCTCACTCACCCAGCCGAAGACCACTTCCCAGATGTCCGCGTTTTGGGGAGCATGCTTGGAGAGCGCAAGCACTGTTAGTCTGAGGAACAGCCGCTCCAGGTTGAGAGAGGTCAAGTTTTGGAGTAGACCCAGCCTGAAGGCGATCAATCTACAGAGACTATGGTTGCATACTTCACAGGGAATGAGTCCCTAGTGCTTTTTCGAATGTCGCAATAAAGTAACGCGACGCCTCATCGAGATAATCCAACATCACAAGTCAAGCCTTAGGTGAGTTTCTGCAGACGGAGTGAGATGGACAGGGAATTCCAAGGACAAAGCGGATCAACAGTTTGTTCTTCTTCAAAAACAGGCTCTATATCACATGATTTTTCTCGCTCTTGTAGCTTCTGGTAAAAGAAATGATCCTTTCTTGGCTGCGTAATACCCCTTGCGTTATACAAGTTGACTTGTATTTACCCTACAGGAACTGCCGCCACTCAGAGACACAACGAATAGCATGTCCTCACTTGAGAATAATAGGATCTAGAGGTATATAGAGTCATCAAAAAGTCACCAATGCAGAAGCTCTTCTCAATAACCTAGTTCCCTGTTCGTGCCATTGAGCGCTGTCTACTGCAAAGTCTGATCGCGGCTTGGGCTTTCTCCTTCGCCGCCGCGGTCCCTACCCAGACAGGTACTCAACAACTTCATCCTGGCTGCGCAACATATGCCTGTAACTCACTGAGCGGCTTCGGTACCTTTAGCACGTCATGATAATAGGAATCATTTAGTACAAAGAGGTGGACAAGCTTCCGCATGAACTACTGCCGAACCACTGGGCTAATTGAGATGTACAAGGCACGCGGCAACTCAGCCAATGTTTTACGGATGGAGCCAGTCTGAACGCTAACTCCTTGCCTGACATCCCACTACGAGCGTGACCAATCGTATCCTCTTCCGCGACACCAAGACACGTCAAGTCAAGATAGCGCCACGTCGCAGAGCCAATGAACAGAGATGTGAGAGACCAAAGAGGCAATAGTCCAGGGTCCGATGAGGAACCCTGTTGCAGAATTGGGCGCCTGGATGGAACGAACCTCGTACCTGAATCATCTACGACTTGAAGAAGTCTTTGTAAGAGCAAATGTGTAGTTTTAGGCACCTCATTAAGTTTTCCTCAATAACTATAGCCTCACCCTTTTTGTGATCTCTCTACGAATGCCCCTAATAAGGAAGAAAAGTGCTAAAATGGACAGCTGGTCAAGCAGCATTTCGACGTTACCAGTTCTTGACAACCGCAGTGAGTGCCAGGGGGAAATAAAGCTGTTAGTGAAGCAATATTAAGGACTGAGTAGGGCGGTCAATGGATGTTAAAAACGATCTCGCTGATATATGCCTCAGGTGCAGGGCATGCGATGATTTCAGCATTGAGGTATTCGAAGTGCAGCTTCTTTGCTTCAGTGGGTTGTAGGGCACCTCCACTAAAATCTAGCGACGTCACCCAAGGGAGTGGGGCCAAGTGACCGAGAGCGCGCAGCCACTTCAAACTCCCCTCCTTCATCATCAACAAACGACCTCTTCCTCCTCAATCAGAGGCCGTAAGCAGCACAAACGTATATCCATCGCTTCTGCCTTTCTATTTCCCCTACTCGCAGATCAACCTTCAACCCTATTTCCTCTAGCCCACGCTCCTTGACGCGACAGCATTGTACCGACCTTCACCCACGACGCGAAACCTTGCCTAGAGGCCGAAACAGCTCGTCCCGAAGCCACCGCTACCGGCGCTGAGCAGGTCAAGGGCGCACCACTCGCAGCCAGTCATAAGGAACACGAGAAAACAACCTTAGTTGGTTAATTGCATGGATGGAGTGATATTCAAAAGCGGAGGGAGAACCTGTTGTCTCAGCATCTCGAGCCTGGAATGTATCCTCCGACGTATGCGGCAAAAGCCTCTGGGCCATCCTCCTCTGTAGTCCATGTTGCGACTTGGGCCTCACATCTTGCAGATCATTTCAAGCAAAACTTTTTCAATAGACCGCGCCTTCTTCGACATCCTCAAGACCTCCTCTCTCGAATGCTCCTCTACAGCCCATCCGCAATGACATCGCACTACAGACCTCAATAAGCTCTTCACCCGTCCACAAGCCACTACAACGACCAAGATGCGAAACACCAAAAACGTCGGTTTTACGGGTTTATCGTTAGGCTAAGTGGTATATGGCATAGACTGGAACAGGCTGAGGGGTATTGTGTTATTGGACACCATCTCCTGCACGGGCTTGTTCAATTTCGTCACGATCTCTACGCCGCGCAAGGAACACCCCGACTCTTTGCCTCATGGTATTTTCTCTAGCGTCATTCAGGTTAGCCAGCCTGATAAGCTTAGTGGTTTATGATCACTGACGCAACGCATGAATAGCGCAGAGTCACTGGCCGGTGCCCAGTTATGTCTCGAAAACATTCTTGCCGGCTTTGACCACGATTGGCTCGTTACGTTTCGAAAGCCTATTACCCGTCGGGCTCCTTAGAGCCGCGGCCAGCTGCTCCATCTTGCATAGTCCAGATCTTTGGAGCAGACGGGTTTCTCTGCAAACGTCGGTGTGCAATGCAGCGCTGTAGGCCTCTGTCGATGTGCATTACCCCTTGGAGAAGGCTCGAGTCCACCTCCCCAGGGGCTTGCAAATGGGCTGGTAAAGGATGTTCATTAGTGAATCCTTTCATTTTGTTAAATATCGCAACTCTGGAAGCCAAAACAAGCCAAGAACGACCAAGATGATGACATTCAGACGGGAACTGAGCAGCCTGTCACATAAGTCGACATTGGAAGAGAAAGAGGTGAACGACACCACAATGCGAGTCCAGATCGAGGAAACCCGAGACCGAGCGAACACGCCTTTCCCCATTTACGAATCAAACGGATCAACAAGCAGAGCAATGCTTCATGGCACATCCCCACGCTTCAACATTTTACAAAGCTCTCTCAGTCTGCTAAAATGCCACCACAGCGCCAAACAGAGTCAAACAAAGTGGCCCCAAGGGAGGGAAACGACACCAGCCTACAGCAACCCACCTGTTCATCATTAGTAAGACAACTCCATGCGTTTAGTTGTCGCTTGACAAGGAGTGTCCACGCGCTAACAACAAATCACAGAACCTCTGTTATCATCCCTCTCGATCCAAACCTGCCTCACGAACCCACCGCAAGATACCAATGCCCCGATGCTGATCGTATCCTCCGTCGAGGGCCACGGCCTCTATAGGAACCACGGTTTCGAGTCGCTGAGAACATGGAGGGCCGACAACGAGGAATGGGCATCGCCGACTCGCCATCGCCTACTGTTGTGTTAGTTCAACTCCTCAGACGTGCGCACAACGCCCCTTGGATCTGGGCAGTCTAGCTGATGAAGCACATCGCCAGTGGGCTGGCTGTCAACTGCAGCCCAGCTCAAGCGCTCTCCTTTTCTGCAGGCTTGCGATTCGCGCTTGCGGCTCTGAAGGCACGCAAGAACGATCTCGAAATACCCTCCAACGAAAACCTCACGGGTACGACATCACCGACGCCGAATTACCTCCCTTTGCCCTTGCCTTCTGATGGAGAGATTTTTCCCGGCGCTGCCTCCTCACCAATCCTACAAGGCCTTCTCGACCGGCTTCCTTGACGTCGCTCCAGACGACAAGGAGCGGACTGTATTACACCCGCATCAAAGCAATTGACGTGACGTCTCGCCGATCTTCAAGACTGAGATGGGCAATCTGATCCTCTATGCCAAGTCTTGTAGCAAAGTCTACCTTGAAGGCTTTCTCTTGAATGTCACGACCGGTGGGGGTTACGTACGTCCCAACACAACACTGCTGTTCACCAAGAGTAGGAGTAACCGCCCGAATCGCAGTTTTTTCAACATCCTTCACAAATCTATCCTCCTAACGGGCGAGATAGAGGCGACTGTATTGTTCTTCAGAGCGATCTTAACTGACTTGGCCACTACCGGTACAGCACGCGTGATTTCCTGGGGCAATACGTTGCACTGCTTCGACCCATTGCCAAGGAGTGCCAGGGAGGTGAATATTGCCTTCTCGGACCTGTACTGGATCTTCAGCTTGGTGGGGGAGCGCATGATCTGCTGCCTCGTCACCCCAGTCTTCTGGTTAACCTTCCTGCAGTGGTTGGACAGGATCATGATCATGATGGGGGTTGTGATCAGCCCCCAGACCCTCAAGACATTATCTGTGAGAAGCCCACCGATTACCTAACCACAAGAACGGGCGAGCAAGTCTCTACAAAGCAGTCCCAAGAGATACCGGCCCCCAGGCTTATGTGCCCCCATGGAGGGCATCCCCAGATCACGAAGGAGGTTATGTGTATATCCCCAAACACTCAAGAAATCTGAAAGAAGCCCAGCGAATACGCCACCACGAGAGCCAGCGCGCAAGTCTCTGTACGAAACATTCCCATGAAATACCAAGCCACCAACGTTCCAGCGCTACCACATAACGCATCCCCACGATTCCTCTACGTCCTTCGTCTTATTATCAGAGTAGATAAGCTTCCACTAGCTGGTATTATATACAGGATGTGCACGGTGGCGCCCATCTTCAGGTATGGGACGCTGTTGAAGATCGGCGGGGGGCGCAGGCGCAAAGATGGTGGTGTGCGAGCACAAGTCCATGCATACCGACCTGGACGGGTTCAAGAAGTACAGCAGAGATCCCAGACGCATCTATGGAATCGCCATTCGTGAACGAGCTAGAGTTCGCGGCGCCCATGCAACCACTCACGGTCCACTTGAGCAAGGTGGCTTCAGTGTATGGAGGAACAGCCTTTTAACCGTGTACAATAACATCGCGACGATGGAGGTCGTATACCACTCCATGGATAATGACTATTGGAAGACGCCATCAGCCGATGATGAAGCTCTACACCACCATGAGTCCGATCGAGAACATCACGGCCATTTCGACCACGCTGCTCGGGGACCAAAGATAGGTGCCACGCGGAGCGGAGGATGCCTTTCCTACGCACAAAGGGTTCCTCGGCCCCTACTACGCCCCGTATTACAAGGCGGTCGAGAGGGTCAGGACCCTCGTAACGACGGTTGCGTTGAGAACCTGCAGAAGATTATGGAAATGACGGAGGATATTGTGGACTCGGCGTGTGAGATTAAGTCGTCGTTGGGGAACGAGATCCGAAGGTTAATGGGTGGTACGATTATGGTCACCGAGCTGTGCATCTGGGGGATAGTCTAGACCTAGAAGATGATGGACCTGGAGGTGCTCGCCCTGTGACTGTATATATATTGCCAGATTAGTTTCCCTTAGTCATAGCGTCAATTTCCATAGCCTAAGCTCTCCGCGGCATTCGCTTGTTCTCAAGACTTATCAGTGTATTTCTCAAAAGTCTATTCTCATCAACGCTGCTACTGCTTCTTGACTTTGTCTTTTGGTCAGGACCCGCACTCGCGATAAGAGAGGTCATAATGGCAGTGGACCTTATCACTTCTATCAGCTGACCCTCAGTCAAACGACCAGCATTAAAGCGCACATATTCCTCAACCAGAGTCTTTGTTGCTCCTCTTACGTAGGTATTTAGCTTCTGACTTTCACGTGGCAGTTAGCTACGGTTCCAAGAGCTACGGAGACATGCCAGGATCGGCGTTAATTTTCACACGCAAACTCCAGTCTCTTATCCAACTCTTCTGTATTCCAAGATAAATGAGAATCAGATCTGTTTGCCATAAGAGCTTATACAGCGGCAGTTATATCATCGACGGTCAGGGTCTTGATAACATTAATATCACTGCCTCTGCTCTCATATATATATCTTCCTCTCCTCCACGCCTTTTGAACCTCTGGTACAATGTATTTGTGTCCATGGGAATCATTGTTAGAAGGGACACATATAATCAATACGCGAAGGCTTTATAAACAAAACGTACAGTACAGACGATGAGATAAGTCATCCTCATCAAGTATGAAAATGGATATTGTCGAATAATAGGACAGTTCATGAACAGCGCAGTGCCATTACAAAAAAGCCCCATCCCAACAGATCCAAACAACTCGGCGCCTTGTTCGCCGTGCCCGAGACCACTCGTCGAGATCATTTTGGTCACGTACACAGCCAAGGGTCTGTAGTCGCTGCGATTTAGGGATTTCCAATAATCACCAATCTTGACAGATTCTCTCCTCACCTGTCCAAATGAGCCGTTCTCGCAGCGAAATGATCCATGGACGCGTCAAACACCAGGTCACCCTGTCTCTGGGGCATTCTCACGACGCTCATTTCGCTGCTCGCCGACCGATGGCTTCCCAAAGGACTGCCCTGAATTGACCCTATGGCCAAGGTCGAGATGATGCTTACAACACGCTCGACACTCTGGAGGGGTCACTCAAGAGGAGTCCAGTTTCATAGCTTGGCCCGCTACCAACCTCTGTTCTTTGGCGTTCCGTCCAAGCATTCTTCGGCTTTGATCATGCTCCGTTGTAAATGTCGCTTGTGGTATCAACAAGGGTTATGCCACTAGCCTGTTGTCGGCCACCAACTAGACCGATTTCACATCTGAATCGTGTAAGACGATTGGCTGATCTCTGACTACGTCCTTGTCTTGTAGTGGAGGGTCACCTAAAATTGGCGATGAGGCTTGATAATTTCTTAGGCCACCTGACTCGATTCTGCGACATAGAAAGCGTCGAAATCCACGATAGAGCAACGGCTACTGTAACCGAATGTGCAGTGTCATTTCTACTCCATATTGGCGGCCTTATCTTTACAGCCTTCCTGCAATGTTGGCCTGCTACTCTGCAGAATCGATTGATCATCCAAGAATTCAAGCGTTTTACCCCCCACTACTCTGTCCCGAAGGAGGTCACAAATCCAGATTGCCAGAGCTCCTTATGGCTCTCAGCATAACTTACAACTTTACTCACCTTAATAATCCTGTCTGCCTCCGGGAGAAGAAAAAAGCACGTAAGTGCAGCTACTGAAACGTGGCCCGACGTTTCCTTGTCCACAAGCCATAAAAGATTGTAACTGTGCAGGGCAAACACGTCGTATCCCGTTTGAAGAGCCTTTGGCCTCCAATTTTACTAAAATGGTCCTTCTGTTGGTTACCCGCGTCAGCACTGTATGTTTGAACATTCACTCCTAACCCCATTATCGACACAGCCTACACGTCGTCTCTGCATTTCGTCATGAAAAGCAGGTATCCGAGACTCAATTTTATGGATCTGCTTTCTCACCATTCGTTGTCAATAGGCAGTAATCTCATCCTCTCAAGAATCATAGATCCAGTACTTTAGACTTTTAACATTTTCATCATTACCTTTCCCGGCAACTCACTCAGGACGTTCCTCAACCACACCACACACCACAAGCATCATGGCCAATCTCTCGGCTGAAGAGTATCAGCTTAGAGCCCTTAATGCTCAGATTCAAAACACTCTCTGCAACATGGATCCGTCTTCACGACTCGCAACACTCCTTCAAGAGACGATGGTCACCATACGACGTCATCAAGAGGCACGCGCCAACCGAAGCTCCGAAGGGCCGATCTGCGAGGTAGCTGAGGATGATTCGCTCGTCGCCGCGTCAAGCAGTACCGATGCAGACTCTGATCAAGTCTCTCTTTCTCTCGTATCTACTAGTTCCGACGAACCTGAGGGAGAAGAGGTAACTGCAGATGCCGCGAGTTCAGCGCTTGGGAGGGACTCAGACCCGGCCGCGACCGCCCAAGAGTCTGCCGCTATCAACGAATATCCCACTCCTGCCGAAACGCGAGTCGAGGCTTGGCTGGAGGAGACTACTTCTACATCTTCTGACACTTTAAGCGAGGAGACGGACAGCAAGAAGCGCAAGTTTGATGATGATGATAGCGACGACGATGATAACAGTACCACCCCATTGGGGAAGAGAGTCAAGTCTTTTGTATACGACGCATCTTCCGCTGCTCTGTCTTGGTGGTAAAATAAATTGTACTTGAGTGCTCGAGTCTATCGCACAGTGGAAGATTCGGTGGCTGTGGCAACAAGGGCAATGGCTCGTCAGGCCCCTGAAGCTGATGCGGAACGGTACATTCACAGGACTGAGTAGATACATATTGAAGAATCAGGGCGTCGACATAGGGATTCCGTATGTAGCACACGAATTGATCGAGTGTTACCAATCTGCCTGCTCAAGTTGACCAGATCTCAACGCTCCGTTCTCTGCACAAACACCCGCTGGGGAATGATCCCGGGTGAAAGTTGGAGGAGCTTACAGCCACTGCAGACATCCAATCAACCTTCTGTGACCAGATGATACTCCAAGGAACACATTTAGGTGCTCAAGATTTGTTTTCTGGGGTAACATAAGGTTCAGGAAGAAATAGGAAGCATTTGCTTTACGAGATTAGGAAGTCTTAGAGTCCCCAGATATCATTGGAAATTCGGACCTGACGCTCTCACCGTGCATTCCCTGCTGAAGAATGTGCAGGGTGCAGTATCTCGGTTCGGTAGGGTTAGCCCCAGCTTGAAATCGGCGTGGCCTGTGAAGGCGGCGCTGAAATGAAGTTTGACGAGCTCAATACTGATCAAGCTTGATGGTTTGAAGGATCCCATGGGAGAAAGCCCATGAGAGCTCTTGGAGACACCAAAACAGTTAGTAGTTGCAACGAAGTTTATGTCATTTCTTCAGCTCCATAGACGAAGGGCGGATCTGGCTACGCTGCTACCGCAAAGGAAACTTGCGAGCTTTCCATCGCTGTTCATATATCACCACTATCCTAGTCCACCCTCAAGCCCCCAGTCATGACTTGTGCAGTCACGCTACTGAGTTACATTTATAGGCGTCCGCCAGACTTAATACTGATCCAGCAGCATCATGATCTTCAATATCACGGAAACCTCTCGGCCTCGGCGTTGCCAGACACCTTTGCAGATGAGACGCGACATCCAACACTCGGCTTCCTTCTCTTTGTCTTTATTCCTGAACAATCGTTCCTTACATTCCATTCTCAACAAGCTAACCAGATAAACAAGTATTGCTCTTTAATTTACGATTTATCAAGCCAAATCTTCTCCACACCTCTCGCTCCTTGCTGATCCGAACTTGACATGATCGAATCCGCAGACATAGCAACCAAGACAATAACGAGCGCGATGGCCGAGCCTCGTCAAATTATAGCTAAGATAGCTGTTGGTACTGAGCAAGATGGCATGAAACCGTGCGCGAATGGGAAACGCATTGACTGTGGTAAGGTTGTGGGTAGTTAAAAGAGGCTTTAGCCCCCAGCGCACAAAGGTAAAGAACACCAATAAACACATACAGGCAAGATACTCATTGCCCTCACTGTTGCCTAGGAGAAACGCATTGACAGACCCTCTCTTTCTCGACATCTTCGCTCCAGCGCATCTTGGTGCGTAACAAGGAGACTTTACATCTAAAGGTTCCATGAGAAGTTTTTTTCCAGAAGTTTTTATGCCCCCTCATTGAGGCAAAGCCATCCACGATAAGTCTCGGTCGTCTACCATGAGAGAGCACCAAGACCCTCCCGAGTTCTCATGAGTCACGGCCGCAGCTACCACGACCGACGAGAAGCTCAAGGAAGAATGGCTACCATTGAGTGGCAATCTTCTCCTTTAGTGCAACCTTAACTATGGATCTCCTTGTTAGCAACTGGGTTGGGAGGCTTGGTATCGTAATTATACTCAGTGTGGCATTGACCCTACCACCAACAGTCGCAAATCACTCGGGAAAGACTATCTTCCAGCACCGATGGTATCACGGCCAAGTCAGGTCAACATCTATTGGCAAGGGCCTGATGATAGTGACGGAGCTCTATTTGAGGAGAGGCCGTAGTATACCCTCTTGACAGAGATTGTGACTCGCAAGGCCTACTATAAGAGCACTCCGTCATTCTTCCTCCACCACACGGTGGGCCCCCCGTATCCTTTTTTTCGTGAAGGACATAGCATTATCAGATATGTCGAGATAAGTACTAATAACATGACTAAGGAATATAACGTCCATGATTCACAGCGTCAAAACAAATACTACGCACACCCAAGGGGCCAGGCCTATGTCAGAACATCAGTCTTTCTCGTGTCGACAGAGTGCTTGAACCCGCAACCATACAAGCGCCTGACAACAATATGCTTGACGACCTCGGCCTTCCCACCAGAATGAAACGAAAGTACTAGAACGCCTGCGCTGGCCTAGTCTATGGTATTGCAGATAGATCGCTGCAGGACAATATTCGCTGAGGCTCGTCAAGTGAAGACAGATCGTGGCAGGGAGTATAGTAGACTGGCATAGTAGCCCAGGACGAACCTTAAGATGATATAAAAGAGGGGAATAAGAGCGATAACAAAAGGCATAAGAGAAGTCAGATCCGGGGAAGAATAAAGACACAGCGAACCTCCAAGACTGCTCGACCCGAGCTCAGAGTCCTGCATATTCACACTGGCCCTCCTTCATTTTCCCGCGCGGCCCGCAGATAGTAGCGCTCACATGGGCACTATGTTATGTCTCACGTTCGCATCAAGTGAGGATCTCCGGTTTGAGACGCACCGATATCATTCTGTCGCCACCGATTCAAGAGCTCAGGCGACAGGTTCTAGGTATGCGAATTGGCACCCAGCTGTACAGTCTGAAGTTGTGATTAGGATGGTCTCGGACCATCCAAGATACTCCGTCTCCTCGATGAGCAAGGGCTGAGAAAGTGAGGTATCATTGCATAAGATACCTCGGATCAGAGCCTCTCTGTTGCGCAAGCCCCAGGATATGTTTCTTTTGCAGTCAACGCAAGAGTTACGTGATGGTGTCACGGAGATTGACCCACATTCAACTGCAATTGCATCTTGCCAAAAGGATCCACCAACTTATGCCGAAGTAGTTATGAAGCTCCGAGGCCACCGCGAACGATACATTCCTCAGCTTATATCGGGACCGCTTGAGTCCTGCAAATAGACACCACGGATTCCCTGAGAACATCGTACTCTGAATCGTAAGTCGGGGATTTCCATCACATGCGCCATTAAGTAGTGAACTGAGAGCTTCCCACAGATAATCCCCCTTATCACTCTACTGGTCGCCTATTTTCGACGCCTGCGTTTACGACAATGCTACCAGGAAAGCGAAACATCATACAGTTGAACCGAGCACGAAGTGCGGCTTGGTCTAGCGAGATCGAGTGCGATATGGAAGAGAAGAAGAGCACCGACGCCAAGAAGGGGAGTAGTCAACCGATGCACAGAGATGTTTACAAAGCTTTGTCTAAGACTTCTTGGGGAAACAGTTGACTGTATCTGGGGAGAGTCGTTGGTATTTGGATACGACCTCGGAGTATCGCGAATTGAATCCTGAATCATCACTAAGTCGCTCGGTCCCCAGTTCGTTCAGATCTGTTGATCTACCGCTATCGCCATTTTTGTGGCGGTGAGCTCGCCATTGTAGAAGGATGAAGACCTTAGCATGGATATCTGCGATCATGCCCGCCTTTATGCCCAGCAGTGAATGCACTAAGTTCTGGCATCTCACCTCGACGAGCCTCTCTGTCGAGTTCACGGGTCAGATTCGGCGATCACATGGGAAGCCTGGTCGCGCATCACCTCACACTATGGACTCAGAAGCGCATCAAATCAAGTGCTACGCCTACGGTGCAGTTGCACCGTTTCACATACCAGCCTCAGCCTAACTCTGCCCTGAGTACAATTTAGACAGCATTATATCGTCACCTCAGATTCAGTTGTCTGCTCGCCGAATGCCTTCATCCTTAAACTGAGTACAGGGATCTCACAGCCCGCATCTATCCCGACTGCCACCATAAAGACCGCCCTCTTCCTCTCCGCCATTGACTCATCTATCATTGGCATTATCGCCGAGGATCTCAAGATTGAGAGTGCCCTTATCATCATCTACGGCGGCACAGAAAAGGGAAACGGGGATCAGATGTACTCCCGTGACACCCTCAAGGACTCGGGCAAGCAATTCTCCGAATCAGCTCATGACTCGTCAATGCGCCCTGGTATCCTTATTGTAAAGGACCCAGGCTACCTCCAATCGAATACCACCGGATGCAGACATTCAGAGCTTCTCTCAAACTACACGAGTCGGCGATGATGCTTCGAATTAGACTAGGTGCATCTCAAAATGAACAGTAGTGATGTCCTTGGTGACTCTGAGGCAGATTGCGTCAATGGAAGCCGGCCTCAAACCAACTGTTCTCATGCCTTGACCGACGAAGGGCAGAGGAAAGTATATAACGGTGGTAGTTTGGCTCGATACATATGGTTTCATCGACAGTCAGGGCCACCGACTTCATACTCTTGGTTCTGGGCCAAACATATACCAATTTGCGCTTGCAAGATCTTGACTGTCGTATTGAATCGGTGAAAATACCTGTGTTTTACATATAACCACCACGGACCGACCTAGCGCTGGTTAAATCGAAATCGGCAAAGAGGACGATATGCTTCAATTCCCATCCCTGCGACTCTTACTAACTCAATTCTTACAACTTTCGGCTACGGCTCGGCTCGCTCTTCCAGCCACTTCCACGTTCCCGAGATTGAGGTCGAGATAATACTCTCAACTTCATCCGGCAGCCCATTTTTGAGTTGAATTTGTCGTGATCTGGTACTCAGTTGATTACGCAGGTCGATCCTTGCGGGTTCGAAGAAGAGGTAGTATCCGAAGGCCATAGAAAACAGACCCAGCCCGGGGGAAGCATGGCACCGCCCAGAACGACTTCCGCCATCTCGGTTAGGCCATCAGAACGATCATGACCCTAAGGCGGACGGAGCGACATGAGGAGGAACTTGAAGAGAACACTTATCCTTGGCAATTGAGACGGTCACGTTATCACAATCGTCGGAACTGCAGTGGCGTTGGTGATTGCCTCAGGTACTGACGTAAGAATCTTAACGCTGGACACCAGGGCGGGAGATACCATCAGTCTGTGGGCAATGTCAATGTGTCAGCAACAGCTCTATACTCGGCTCCTGCGAGAGACTACGTGGCTCGCCTTGAGCAGCAATTGGCAACTAGATGCACACTTCAATGGCGCTACCCACTTCCAACGGGCAGCAAGTATCTTCGAACACGGCCACCAAGAAAAAGTCCAACCAACACAGACTCCAAAAGACTCGATCAGTCGTGTCTATTTCGAGTCGACTACTCAAGACGGGTCAAGTGCAATAACGACCTCTAACGTCAATCCACTCGGAGAGTTCATATCCTCTGTTAAACCGAGTTTATACTGCAGGAATTCAGGACGGGTTATTAATAGTCACTTATGATCTGAGTAGGTTCTATGCTTGCAATAATAATTAAATGAAGAAGAATTGGAATGCAACAATTATGAGCTCACGGTTCAGCTTGCAAGCACGCTAAAGAGGCATTTCTTCAGTATTGGGTTGCGTTAGATGTAGTGCACACTAAGCTCACGCTCTCTAACGTTAGTGAGGTTAATAATTACCAATTTGGGAAATCGGAAAGACAATCTGAGTATCATGAATGGTCCGATCTGAGATTGAGTCTCTCGCTAATCTGTTCTTGAGCGGGTCTATAAGCTCACTGTTTTTGGAAGCGTGCAAATCTCATGGTTGTGACAATTACCACGCCGCCTGTTCATGATTGTATCACTTTGGTCTGAGCTATAAGCTCTCAGTGGTGATGGAAGCTGCCAGGCCCATCTTATCCCTATCAAAGCCCTCGATCTCGTCTCGTGTAAACTGGGACTCAAGTTTCCCAGCAGCTATGTGAAATTCGCGCTTGGTGGATTATTAGGCCAATTGTTATTCTAAGGACAGTACTTAGATGGTGTGATTCGAAGTATGCTTAGCTTGGCAAAGCTCGGAAGATGGCACCAGGGACTTACTGAAGAGAAATACACCTTGGGTATAGTTCTTCCTTCAGCTTCAAAGGTCGATAGAACACGGCCTATGCTAGATAGATCTACTATCGAGGACAACGACCAACATGAAGAGCCATCCACGGAAGCTCGAAATCCCGCTCCTTTCCACCAAGCCAATGTCTCGATACTCTTGAATAAGGACGAGGAAAGAACTCGAGGTTACTCTCAAGTCTGGAGCTGTGATACGTGCCTCTGAAGCGTTTACCCTCTCCTATTCCGAGCCGAAGGCAATTGCTAGGGTGCTATCCAACCAACAAGGCCGACGGCAGTATGGCCGGGAAGCTGTCAAAGATAGTATGCAGATTCTCTCCCCCAAGGTCCCTGAAGGGAGCTCGAGAGGACACACGGAGAGAAGACAGCGCAAGACGCAGCTTCCAGATATCATGGATTGAGGTGGAAGCATTCGATCGGGTCATTCGCGAGGTCATTGAGAGTCCCAGGGTGCAGATTGAGTTACGGTGCGCGCGTTCTTTGTGCACTCCTTGTTCACATTGATAGCGAGCTTCTCGAGCTGCTCCTCGCTCGACTTTCTCACCGTTCAGCTTTTCCTCTCGTCTCGCTGCTCCTCCCACTCCTCTTTATTATTCTTTCGCTAATGTAAATTCAATCGGTGGTTGTTGTTGGAACTATGCATAGTGGTGACTATGGTGGCTGGAGGATCGTGTCGTTGATGATCGAGGGCGGGTCAAGGGGAAGATGTCGCAATCAAGACGCGACGCTGCTGATGCCGCCATTGATCGTTTCCTTCTCGTTCAGCAGGGTGTGCTGTGCCGCGCTCCATGACAGGTAAGGCGCTGCTTGGACGGCGGAGGTGGTTAAGGACGTCGGTTCTGGGGCAGCCTCGTCGTGTTCCCTCGCGGTGTCGACACGAGTAGTAGGGCAGGGGAGCCATGTAATATACATAGCCTCAGCCAATCATCGGGAGAGTCAAATGCTCTTGATGGAAACGGAGGCAAGATAAAGTACAAAGGTCTCAGCAGGCGATAGCGCATTAAGAATCGATTCTAATGTGAGGTTCAGTTGAATTGGCGACAATAAACATGAACTGGTGCATTGGCAAAAACGCGGGTGCGACGTCGACGCGCGTGGCCAGGCCAAAATATGGCCCCAGCGTTATTTAGTTTTTCGTGAAAAGTTGACGTTCTCGCCTGAATAGGGTAACCAACAGAGAGGCATATGTGCCAACACAGCTATTTAACAAAAGGCAATCCTCTATTCATTGTAGACATCTTTAGCTTTATGTCGCCTTCACCCCCCTCCATCACACACTTTTGTACCTTATATGTCACTAGAAGGCGAGCGCAACTGGCAAAGCAGAGACCAGGTTAGTACGTTGACTGAAAAATGCTCGTTCGTAGCTTCAGAGGCGTTGCAGTACTGAGACTGGAGCGTATCAATAATCCTCTGCGATTAATCCGCTTCTCGGACTTCTCTTCCTTTCGCAGTAAAGCAACATATAATTGTATGGGCCAAGAACTTGACGCTTTTGCCTTCAGACTCGCACTCCTCGTGGGGGGAGGAATGGACAATATTGAGCTCCAATGATCGACCGCCATTTACGGAACCACGACCACAAATAAGCCATAAACAACTAGAACAAGGCCATTTTCCAAGATCTATCGAAAATACATTGTTAACCGATACGTTTTAGTTAACAGCGTCTCTCCAATGCCCGTGTTTCATTCTTGTAAGCCGTGACCTACCTTACTAGAGCAAATCTGCTCTTCCTGCCAGAGTGACTATCATGCTCGTTGCTGAACGAAGACCCTTCTTTACTTATTTATTTGTCTTTAAATCCTCTTGAAAATAACTCCTTAGTAGGGCTAGATAATAGGCCATGAGATGTAAAAGGCGATATAACCCTTACCTTGACCGCGAATGGGTATGAGTACCAGTCGCGTAATGCGTATTATACTTATAGGAACATCGCAGTCTACTTGCCACCATAAGAAAGCAAAGAGCTGGCGCTGATATAGACGGAATTCCTTTATCCAGAGACAAATACCCATTGTGTTTACCCCTTCTATGGACTGCCCCCTGTGATGAAAGACGCGCGCTGGGCTGTAGAAGCCGAACAGGTCCAGAGACTCCATAGTCGATATTGCTCTGGCGGCATTTGTGCTGGATTTCTTCAGTAATCGCATGTTTTAGAGATATCTCCCCCAGTCAAGTCATTGCCGCTGTCGGGACATACAAGGCGTGATCTACACTTCGGTCGCCGTGCAAGAGAGCGCCACGTCGTTCGGTAAGCTTGTTTGAGAGCGCCTCAACGATTTTGAACAAACTGCCTAATTCACGACTCGATAGTGGGTTAAAACTTGGGGCGATCCGCTCTATGCTCTTTGTAAGTTGTGGTTGATATTGAACTCGTTCGAGAAACCAGGCTTGTTGCTGTACTGAACACTCGAGGCGAAGTGCGAGGGGTCTTCGGTATCAATTTGGCTGCGCTTGCTGCTGTGCTCAAAGTGCGGCTTAACAGGATTGTATATAGAACAAGTGAAAGGAAGCTCGAAGTGAGAAGCAACAAGCAAATCCGACTAGTCTGTGCGAAATGGATATGTCGGTTGTGCTATGTTGCTCTAGCTTCCTTAGACCTTCGCCTTACTAAGGTCGATAAGAGAAGCGCGCCATCTTCAGCAGTGGGATGTAGAAGAATTCAAGCTTCAAATGCAATCAGCAATGTCGTGTATAAAACGCCGGTAAATTCCTCCTGTTGCATTCGCGACAGTTTTAAGGAGTTACGTGGCGATTTGCCCTCAGAGTGCCTATCTCAAAGCCTCAATAGATACAGTCCAATCCCCAAAGCAAGCAAAGCAATGGTGAGTCGATCACTTGCCCTGACTGCGTGGGAAGATTGATGCGGGGACTTGTGGCAGTACAAGGTGGCACTCACAGGACCGTAAGTCTGATCATCCGTGCACATCCAAGGTCTTCACCCCAGACTATATTTACGGTAGAGTCCAGGTCACCGAATATTAGTAGTAAATCATCTTCTTGTAGAATTCTCTCCCATTTGTTTGCTACTATTTCCTTCTAGTAGATATGCAAGACCATTCGCAGGAGGGACTATGCCGTGATGGACGTACCTTGGGTGGGAATATGCGGCTGAAGGATGCCACCGGCGTCTCGATTGGCTCGGTTGCGCAGAACTTTTGAGTCCTCAGTTAACATGGAAGAGTGAACACCCACTTTGCCTCGGGAGAACAGAACTACAGCTGGGGTCTCTTCTCAACCTGGGGACTACCGTTTGTCCCTGAGATATCAGTTACGTCACGGTGCTCTTTAACATATTAACACTTCTCTTGAGGTTCCCGATGGTAGTTTTCAGCTTGGACATCCCGGCCAACAAGCTTTCAGCGATCTCTGAGCCCATAGCGTCAATACTTCTTGATTTAGCGGCGTCCTCTACAAACAAGTGAGACCTGCAAGGTTTCACGAAATTGCTACGGGCGTTGGAATTGTTAACTGTGTCAGTGGTTCGTATGATCTCGCTGACTATGAGACCACACTTTGCGCAGGCTTCGAAACCAAGTCCGCTCAGAGCCTAACTAGGACGACAGCAATATCGCCGACAACACCTCCATCGAAATTCACTCTAATTTGGGCTGATACGACGACTTGTTTTACTACACCGCCCCCAAAAAAGAGGACATAGATACTCTCTAATTCTGCATGGCTGTTACCCACAACCGACTTTAACGCCTGCTGTCCGACTTTCACGAAGGAGATCTGACTTTGAGGAGTGCAATCCGCCGCACTTTCTCTTCAGCTACGCGGTTGCCGGTAGCAAGTCGTGTACAGTGGGGGTGGGCTTCACCAAATGCTTCGACCGCGTTTATAGTGGTGACACTACCAAGTGCTGGGAGAAGAGCATCATTAATGATACCATCACCGTATACTAAGCCGTCGATTGCGGCTCTGGAGGAGAGGTTCGCTAGCTTGCCTCGCACTCGGCTTACCACCGTCGTCGCCATTCGAAAAAGCCCGGAGGTTCAAGCGATAATGCATGGCGGTAATTCCCCCGTTTTCATGAAAACTTCTTCGTTCAGTAATGCCTGGTCGTTTTGTTGTCAATGGCGTTGCGGGACGGCTATATCTTGTGACGAGATTCCAAGAGCTTAGAGAAGATCGATCTATTGCTTGGGTTTCTGTTTGGACAAGACGTATCTCAGCATGACCATTTAGGATCTGGCCTTCGGATGATGAGATCTCACTCATGAGTAACGCCATGGGCCTGGAACCCGCGATGCTAACAGGAATAAGCGAATACACATGGATTAACGGAGTCGACGAGTGATTAGAGGAATCTAGATGTGAAACGGGGGCGCAGAAATCGCCAAGATACAGTAAACAACCCTAAGAATGATGTCGCGAGTTCCCCCAGTGTTCCTGAAATGGAAGCATTGTTGGCGGCACTATCATCCTTCCACTTGACATGTACAATGCAGAAGTTCTATGTCAGAACTGACCAAGCTTTCTTCCGGGGTCCGAGATAAATAAAGTATTGCCAGGCGAGTCTCAAGGGGCAAGGCCAGCCGGGAACCAAGGCGACCGATATTAGTAACAAGGGATGGGCAGGAAGTTCAGCTTCCCGTACTGCCGGAAGCCATTGAACATACAGCCGCGCAATGTAGTTCATCAAATGCAAGGACTTCGGGGCCGTTAAAGGCTGTGCTGGTATTGGTTTTGATCAAAACTGGTGAAGTAGAAAACTAACAGAAAACTTGGCTGCTGCTACATTATGTTCTGTCCGTAGCCACTTTGGGATTGATGAAGAGTTGCCTAGCAAGACTACGCGCGACGGCGAAAGAAACATGACCCATCACTCTCCTATGAGGCTATAGGTATCGTGAAACCCTTCTATTTAACTCAAGAAGTTCTACCGATTATAAATAAGTAGCCCATATTTCGGAATGGAGGGCGGCTTGTCCATCACTCTGTAGCTATCAGGATCTTTTCACGACCTGCTCAGCACTGTTTTAATCGTCTCAGAAAGGAAGTGGTGTTTATAATAAAGGACTCTCGCTACGATCAGTGTCTCTCATACAGTAACATCCAGGCCTCCCGAGGGTTGAATCGAGACTTTGATCCGATAAGACGAAGATCATAAAAATTCATGCTTTGAAGAAAGAAGCGTGATGCAAATATGAGCTGTGAGATCCATCACCTTAAGTTCGTACCCTCAAAAACACATATATGCAATGGTTTGGTCGCCTGTGGCATACTGGGATTGCTGCTGCGAACGATCCTATGCAAACCTGATGTTGGGGATGCCTACTGAATGTTAGCCTGGCCCTCAACGAGGAGGGAGTTCTTCGAGGCAGCCAGGAATGGAACGATACCATTCAAATCAATGCTTAAGAGGAGGAAAAGACAAGGAAAACCCATATACAAAGTTTGACAGTCACAGCGGCAAAGCGAGTGGGACCAAAACTTGGGGTGCAGGCGCCGGCGCATCTGCAAAGACCAAGTTCATCAACTCACTCCAAGCCTCGGTCTGAGCTGGTACCTCCTTGTAAGCTCACCATATCTCCTCGATGCGGTAGCTGTTTCGATGCCTCTCAAACTTTCCTGAAAATCCATATCTCGATCTCGCCGACTGTTGAGAGACATCGCCCCGAGCATAGGCACTTCTATTCGCCAAATTTTCATAAGAAGTAAGCTTTGCGATCTCTTCACGATGGCAAAGGCTTAGTAGGATTGAATCATAGACAAGCGGCCTTTGATTCGTCAGCAACCTTTCACTCTCGCTGCTATCAATATGGCATGCCTATCCGCAGCTTCTTGGGCCGTCTTTCGTCAAACGATGTTGATTAGCGAGGTGCTATCCACAAGATCACAAATCACCGGCCGCACTTACGATGCCTTCGATAACCTCGGCCGTGGGGAAGAAGGAAGAGACGTGTGCCGTTATATGGAGGAACAGGCCATACCTGCTTTGAGGTCTGAGGGTAAAAAATAACGTGCCAGGTCCAGGCTTATCGCAAGTCTGTAACTAATTGACGATCAGCTACCGAGTTCGAACAGTCAAAGGAGTTTCTGTACTATATCTCAGTTGTCAGGTACAACAATAATGCTCCTTAAACAATCCCTCCGAGTTGCCTATGGAGATAACTCCATTGTCTCCTGCAACTCTCCTCGGGTTCTTGAACCTATAGATTTGGCTCAATCACAAGAAGACATGTTATAATAGCCAGTAGAGCAAAGCTCAGTGAGCCCGCGTCGGGGACGTAGGTAAATGGCGGAAATAGCGGTCACTTGATCCCAATGCAACATCATCAGGTAAAAGAATTGGCCAAGCTACTGCGAGGCTGGCCACAATGCAGAAATGGCGACTAATGGATTTTTCCCGAGCGAACCACCAAGTCTGCTGGAACGACACCTCCACGGTCCATCTGGAAGCAGTTCACGAAGAAGGGCAACCAGGCGCCTGCTCTGGCAAGTTGGCGCAGCTGCATTTTCTCGCCATTGGCTAGCTCATCTATACTGCAAGCATTGCTTGTCTTGCCAACATGTCTGAACCTTCGTGGTGCAGTACTCTCTTCGCAATTGGAGCTGTAATACAAAGGGCCGTGGGCTTGTTACACTCTTGCGCATGAGGAGATGGAGCCTTCGGGATGCCGAAGCTATCTATAGCGAGGATAAGACGTATTTGAGAAGCGCTCTGTTGACAGTCGCATCTACAGGGGCAGCCGTTGTGCCTTTATGGCATCGACAAGGAAGGGACACTATGCGAAGGTAATAATAGTTGTAGAGGCTATTTAATATCTTGGTGGAAAGTCGTAAACCTGTTGAAATGGTTTAATGGGACAGCGAATCTGTTGCCTGAAACTTGGTAATGGTATCGATCGGAGGATGGGAATGTCAACTCACCGCCACCATCGATTTGTCGACGGCCTCCTTCTGCACATCATTCTTGACCCTGTCCATGTTCACCTCTATATTCTTTTCCGTCTTTCTCAATGTCATCCGCGAGACCGCTCACCTTGTGTCCGTGTCGCTCGGTCACCGTCAACGGGGTTAAACTCAACTGGTAAAGTTCGTAGTTTCCCACGAGGCCTTGGCATCTCTCTGAAGGTGCCATGCTGAAGTCCATGGTAATAGCGTGCTGTCGAGGTTCTGTGTTTTCTTTGTTCTGTATATCATTACATGTAGAGACCATGACTGCAATATTGCCACTAAAGCCTGATCCGCTTGAGCATCTTGTCATTAGCAACGTCAGTTTCTATGCCCGTAGTGGCGGGTTGGTCGTTGAGGAGCCTGCTTCGTAATGGCTATTGTGGTGAGACAAGCTCCAATACCTGGAAAAGAAAGGTCAAGCTTATTATCGGTCGCGGGACCATAACATAATGGCGCATGATAGCTGATAGCGTCTGGTATCACTCTTGGTAGGTCGGATGCCTACGCGGATCGGGCGGCGGAAAATGGACACATAGCTTTTAGTACCCTAGTTTATGTCGTTTTGTGTGGCGCAAGAGTATATATGGCTGCAATCGTGGCCAAGACTTCGGAGGTTCCTCTAGTCCTCAGTTGGAGGTTCAGCTGCGGTATCGAGTCTTGCAGTGTCTGCTGCTCTTCGTCTACGACTTTTGGACCAGTTGATCCCTTAACAAGACTAGGGAGAATGGGTCGCCAGTGATATAAATGTACCACAGGCCTCAGGAGCTAATGCAATATATCGAGAGCTCAAGGTTAATAAGTACGCGCGGTATTTGGCAGAAACGTCGGTTTGCGGACCAGGTTATTGCTCTCGCCATCTGGGTCCACGTGAGAGCGACGGCTCCAAATCGACCACTGGATATCTCGAGGGCCGCATGTCTTTAATGTAATAATGTTAGCACAAGAATGGAACGTGTGGAATCGCTAGGCTGAATGAACTGTTTGAAGCCTGTTGAAGAATGCCAGACTTGTCGATAAAGAGCTTGTTAAGCAACCCAAATACTTCGACGGATCTGACCAAGCTTCTGCTATCCGAGCTCTGAGCAAAGCGCAAGGGAGATCGGGTTTGCAGGCAGGCGACCGACCTGTATCCCAAAAGAATCGACGAGTGCCCTTCGGTGATCCACGTCCCTTGCAGAAATGGATGCAACGCGCTCGCCAATCGTTCCGGGTGTCGTCCTAGCCATTTATCACCCATAAGGCTGGCACGACACCTCAACTCTTTACAGTCATTTGCACGTAGTAAATTAAATAACGATGTACTCTTGAGCGACGGAGCTAAGGTGTGTTTTGTCTGAGTTGAGGGTGCTTTGTTGGAAGCTTTGGCAATCGTACGCTGATCTGCTTCGTGTCGAGAACTTATCGTCTTGGGGGTTTCGGTGTTTTCTGCGAGAGCGCAAAGTCATAACTTGCACTAGAGGTAACGCGATGAGTTTCATGGTAGAGCGCAGCAGAGTTCCTTGATGTAGACAAAGATGTGCGCCTACGGGAATGAGGTTGTTATTAGCTGCCGGCCAGAGTCTTCATGCTGATAGAATCTCAATGCCGTTACAAAACTCTGCCTTATGAGGTCATGCTTGACGCTTGCCGATAACTTATCAGCAGAGCCTCATAAGCTTGTGTAATGTAGAGTGAGACAAACGGTGGATGTGAGGAAGTACAGCGAACGGCTCGGTGGGAGATCAGCGATTTTTGGTGTAAGCCATTCCGCTGTTTTTCCCTTACCCCAAGGGCTTAGTGTATAGGTCCACCATCTCCCCTTAGCTTAACCTCGCTACGATCTTTTTGCCTGTTTCGGATCGCCGGTTTCTTCTCATTGGGTTACTCTTAGAGATCGATCTTAGTATTGACTTAGTGAAGTGACGTAGCCGATGGCATGTGATCGCAAAAGTGTCCAGGGGTATTTATACTCAATTAGACACGGACCGCAGTACGTTTCTACTGCACGCCGGAGAAAAAGGCCGCTTGACAAATTGCTTTTTCGGCCTCCGTAGCTTAACTGCGTCAAGGTACACCCTTGCCGGCAATGTGACCGCGGCTCTTTTCGTCGGCAGATCAACAGGAGGAGAAGCTATGAACTCCGGGTATGGATCCTTCTTCAATTGTAACATCGGACAGAGCAGGCTAACGGCTTGGGAAGAACAGGAAACCATCGTCGCCTTCGCTGTGTCATTGATGGAGAGAAACGGCCGATAGCAATTGGCCATCATCTAACGTGATGCTTCAAGTCTAGGGTAGTCGTACGTTGCGCTCTTGTTTTAAGATGTCACCTAACGAACGGCCTTTGTACATATTCCCCTTGTTGCTCTCAGATTCGTTCTTCTATCTAACCAATGTATTTGGATTAATTGACCTTAATTATAATGCTTCGCGATTAATTCAACTGATTTTGCTTTCTCCTGGAAGTTGGAATTTGGCGCGGGGAATTGTAGAGCATCATCGTGAGTGTCTGTCTACTGTGACCGGGTGAGCTTGAGTAGACGTGGAAAACGATACAGACAGAATACAAAGCACTACTACAGTTATTGGATAACCTTTCTCTTTTCTTGTTTGTCTTTATTGACGCCCCTTTTGAACAAATAATCACCGGTTTCTCTGTTTTTATGCTCCTCCAATGTCCAAGGAGGGGCCCTCCGATTTTGGCCTAGTGGATCTCTGACACAACGGTATCATCAGCCACAATGGTAAAGGACATCCACAGAAAGTGGCTTGGCTGGGTAACGAAAACTCAGGACCTCGATCCGGAAGGATAAAAAGACTTACGTAATTTAGTCTAAGATTACGATGCCTTTGCTTAGTTTAGGAGAGCTCTTCTAAGGTTAGAATACCTTTGCTGAGTTTATTGCAACATTATATCAAGCTCTGACCATTTTCCCTGGTTTGGCTGCCCTGCCAACGGCTCGCGATAAGATAAGGTGAATTTTAGCCCCACCAACGCGCGACGCGATGCAACTGAATCACTGACGGGGCCGAGTGAAGTGAATTGCGAATTGCATCATCGGCACCCCACCCACCAAAGCTGCAGACATCTAGCTCTCCCTTTTTCTTCTTCTTCTCTCTCTTCTCTTCTTTGCATCTTCGGTTTCTACCATGGAGCCTGCCGACCAAGAACCACCCTCCTCCGACGTGTCCTCCTCCTCCTACGTCCCCTCGCCGTCCTCCCTCAAGTCCACGGCCACTTCCAGCCGCAAGGTGTCGCCGCCCGAGCTCAAGCTGGAGGGCTATGAGCATATTGCCCGTATGTGTTGTTGGTGTTCTTTATCTTTGTGCCCTGGGGGGCTGAAGCCTCTTTCAATCTCCTAGACTAACCTTGTTTTATCACAGAGCTGAAGCGGTGCGAGAACAAACAACCCCCCGCGCCCGAGTCCCCCGCGCAACCTGGAGCCAGCCGTCTCCCAGAAGCTCTCGCCGACTTCAAGCGCAAAGCCGATGCTGGTGAAGCTGGTGCCTGGACCGTCCTCCCACTAAGCAACGAGGACCACACCAACTACCTCGAGCAAATCGAAGCCGTGTTCCGACGATTCGACTACGATCCTACAAGAGGCTGCATAGCTATCCGAATGCCTGGACTAGTACACGAGTCCTTTATTTGCGAGTTCAATCTCCACCTGCGTACTCGACTGATTAGCCTGGGGCTTGAACATCAGAACACAGTCACTGGGGACTTCATAAACAAGATCCGCGGCTACGGTTCTGCTGACATGGGATTGAACCCAAACTTATCGAAGATGCCAAAGCAGAATATGGAAAAAGCGAAAAAGCTCACGCGCTCCCCAGATGCTCAATTTGCGCTTAAAGACTCGGGTCTATCTGGAGTCGTCGTCGAAGTAGCATACTCCCAGGATGGCAAGAAGCTGCCCGGGCTGGCCAGGGATTACATTCTTCGCTCGCGTGGAAAGATCAAAGCTGTGATTGGCTTTGATATAAACCGGGAAAACACGCCGTCGACCATTTCGGTCTAGAAGATTCGAAAGATCCCAAGCGATAACGGCCGATTCAAGTTTACAACTGAACCAGTGGTGCACGAAAGCGTAAGTGCCCTGACCCTTCCGCCAGACACGATCTAACTATTATAGGTTTTCTGCACAGCTGAAAAGACGCCAGTCAATGGCGAGCTGATGCTGCATCTTCACGACTTTGCCGAGGATGAACGCTGTAAAGGTGTCGATAACTTGCCGGTCTCGATCACGTACAGTGAACTCTGTACCATATTGGTCGAGGCCGAGGGAAGAGCCCTGCTGACAAAAATTGACGGTGACCAGGATGAAGACGAAGGGATTTTCGAGTGCGCATCGACGTCATCCAGTCCCGACGAAGATCTATACTCTGAGGATAAGGCTGAGGAGGATCCGAAGGATGTGGACTACGATCCGGACAAGACTGATTCGGGCTCCGAGGAGACCAGTCTCACATCTCACGTCAAGAAGCGGCCTGCCGCCAGAGCAGATCTCGCCGAGGGGCAAGGACCCAAGCGACTTGCTACCCTACCAACCGTCGATGAACCGGGCCCCAACAACGAAGAATAACGACAGATGTCTGCCGACCTTTTGTTCTTGAACATTCATTTTGTGTATCAACGGCAATTTGGTCTAGTTATTTGGATGTAGTGTTTTTGTTCAATGATTGATAAAGGCTGGGAATGTTTGGCGGATGTGATCCTCAATGACAAAAACTTAGGTAACTTGCTATAAGCTTAGAATAGCTTTAATGAGTTTAGGATACCTTTGATGGGTTTAGGATACCTTTGATAGGTTTAGGGTACCTTTTACTGAGTTTATTTTGACATCCTGTATCAAGATTTGGTATTTTCTTGCTCTCCGAGGGGAGGGTAACCTGGCATGGCGTACTCCGTAAGTGCAACAGAGTCATCAAAAGGCCACAACCGCCGAACTCGACCTCGGCGATCCCGGCGTAACTCACTCCTCCATTTACCTGAAATTTGTATCGCATGGTCTAAATGGATCAATTGCAGCAAATTCAGTGTAATCACAGCCCCGTGGCATTGCATCCGACGACTGGCTCTCGCAGCACCCTGTTGACCTGCCCGAGAACAAGTTGAGATGACAAGGCTCAGTATTAGAAACTTCACGGTCTCGCCACTTTGACTAACATGAGAGCTGCGACATGTTTCAGACCTATTGTGACTTGGCCTGAAATATCACAGAAAATTGCTGTTAATAACCACCTCCGATAGAGGCGATTTTGCGCGTTGCTCTCGGTCTTGGGCATGATCTGTAAAAGTCTGCGTAATCAGGTGGCTGCCCCAAGGCCCCTTCAATGCCGTGACTGAGACACCAAGGCTTGCAACGCACGTTGAATCATCCGAACCGAGACAAACGGGCGCTTTTGAAATTATCGCCTGATGATGCACATCAGTCACATTCCGATCTTCTTTACCTGGTCCTGTATCCTTGTGGTGACAGCGCTAATCCACTAGTTCAGCCCTGTGGGTACGGTAAGTTTTAGGCGGCTTTATACGCGATGTGAATAATGCCTGACACTTTTAGAGCTTGAGCAAGCTGCTGCTGTCGCGGCATTGAATGAAACTGGGATAGCGCTTATTGCGCCTCATTTGAAAGACAGAATACGCGGTTCTTGAATTGCGATCGAAATAGATCATCCTGTGAGTTCACCCGCAAGAACCAAGCTTGTTTATCTTGCATGGTGTCGCTTGTTCATGCGTTTGCGTATATTGGTGGCTGGACAGGGCACTCACTGCCTACGCCTTCACCACCGACATCTTTTGTGACAAGAACATGTTCGCAATGATTTGGTGGCTTTTATGTGACGAGTCGCATGAGTCTTGTATTCCGGCGTTAACACAGCCCATCACGTACCGGCAGGACAGCAAACTTCGCGAGGTCCGTGTAAAGATCTGTTTAATTACGGAAACAAAGATAAAGTCTTCAACGAGAGGGCACTGCTTTGCAAGCAAACATACGTCTAATACTTAGAGACCATGTGATGACAAGGAAATCCTGAGATATTGAGGCACCTTTGACTTTCTCCATTAACTGTGTGCCCGTGCATGTTATTGTTGCTAGTGACTGAACGAAAACAAGGGGAGGAGTCATACCGAAAGCGCAAGAGTGAATTGACGTGGATTCTATGCCGCAATAAAGACAATGTCCATATATTCATTATCTGTGCTGTAGTTAATTATCGTCATGCCTCGAAGGGTAATTGTGAGATCGCTGAGCTCTAGCCAAACACCAACATTTGGAGTGAATGAACAAGCCCCAAGGCATCAATAACAGCTCCATATCATAAATACTCGGTCTGATCCAAATGCGATCCTGTTCCTTCCATCCTAGCATCATCCACTGACCCCAACAAGATGGTTGCCCCAACAAGCAATGGGAGACTCCGTGCTCGACAGTTTCAGAGATTCTACCACCACAAACCACCGCTGGAGAACAGAGACCTAATCACAAAAGCCGATCTAGACAAGGCATACTATTACGAGTCAGTGTATGATCTCGATAAATGTGCGCCCGACGAAAAGGAATTCCCGGAAAGTTGGATCAAGGACCGGAAAAGCTTACGCCATACTATCAAACATGCGACTTGGCAGGCCGTGACGATCCCCCCTGGCGAGTCAGAGGCGTCTGAAACTAGCATGGCTGTAAGCTGATCTTGTCTGACCTCACTGGACAAGCTAACAGAAAGTGTAGAGCGCCGCTTCAACGTCGGAGGATCAAAATGCGCCGTCTATTGCCCCTGATGGGCTAGAGATGCCTGACACTACCGCTACTGTAGGTTCATGGTATCTAACTATATTTAAATACGCTAATGGAGCATGCAGAGTGACCTGACCCCGACGAAGACCATGAAGTATTTGAGATCCGTCCTGGATATACTGGGAACAGATGGTATGCCAGGCGGCTGGGGAGAGGAAGAAGAATTCCAGTTCACCAACAAACAGGTTGCTAGATATCTGCGATGGACCAAGAAGGAAGGCGAAGGACCTGGAAAGTAATAGCGAGAGAAACGTTAGGAGTTATACATATGTAGGGAAACAAGCTGTCGTAATAAACTATCTTACTTGCGGCCCATAATCACAGGGAAGGGAACAACACTTTGCAGCAGATCCCCCCAAACCTTTCCCGGAAAAGGATAACGAACATCGTTTCCAAGACCAAACAGCTCTCGATAAGCATCGTCGAGCTCCTCTTCAGTCTCCCTCATCTCCCCCACCAACTCACGCCTCTTGTCAAACAACTCATCCAGGATGTCCATCAACCCCCCCACGTCACCATCACAGACCTCATCCTCTATCAAGATACGGTATATCCGGAGAATCGTCACATTCCACTCAATAAGCCTCTGAGTTCCTTCGTCGATCTTGGCGCGGTGCATTTCAACCGTGGTCATGAAGTTGTCGCCGGCGTTGGAGACAGACTCGGACGCTTGGATGTCGACCGAGAAATCGTCATGGTCCTCAACCATCTGGGGCTCGCCATACTTGGCCAAGAGCAGCTCGGCGCCTTTTTGAGAAAGGTCCTGTCCGTCCCACTCGTCGAGGAGAAAGGCGCGGGACCAAGGCGCGTACATAAGACGATAGCCTGTGCTGCGCTTGTCGTACGAGTCGAAGCAGATGCCAGCGTCTTGGAGTTCCTTGTGGCGCCGCTGCACCCACGATCTGACCTGTGACCGTTAGGCTCATCTACTCCAGAGAAAAACGAGTTGTCGAGTACTTGCCTTGTGAGGGACGATGTTCTCGAACTCAGCTGAGTGGGAAGAACCGTCTTCCTGCTTCAGATATAGAGACCGCTCGATCTTGGGCCAGCCTGTAGTGCTGAACCAACATGGCTGGGCATGTTCTCGAATGAGATGCTGTGTTGCTGCCTTTTTGCATCCCGGGCAGAGCGTGAAGTTGACACCGGGGCGCCTGAACTTGTCTAGTGGCTGATTGCAAGCCGTCTGTTTGTATGCCTTAGCATCGAATGGTCTACAAGTGGGGGCTGCCTACCTCTGCATCGTTGGTTATTCCCATCGTTATTTTTGAGTGATGTTCGAATGAGAAATTTGTTTGACACAAGTATTATGTTTGGCTTTGGGGCAACATCTAACCCCCAACGAGGCCCTGTCCTAGTTGTGTAACCTTGACCCATGTGTAACATGAACTTCAGGCATCTTCCTCAGGCAGCTCTTAGAAAACTACAATAACCACATCATACTACCTCCAGTTTCTTCTTCTGAAACATCACGAAAATTCACGATTCAATGAACAAAATGGGCGACCGAAGCCCTTTGGAATACAACCTAGATGAACCACTCGAGGAACTCTCCGAAAGGAGGCGACGGAGCATACAAGAGCACTTAGGCTCCATCAGCGAAGCCGGGACTGCCAGGACTGGCAGTAGTCTTAGAACCGCCGACATCGACTTGGACCGCCTCAGTGAACATGGAAGGCATATCCTGGCAGCGAGAATGAACATGACGAGGAACGACTGGGACAAGAGCCAGTTCTTGGCGAGTAAGTCTTCTCCAGGTCCACAAGAACAGACATCAAATGCTGACACAGATACTCTAGGCACCGTCGACGGAGGCTCCGTTACGCACAGCCACAAGGCAAGCCAGGTTGGTTTTGGCAACCTGAGAAGCAGCCCACAGACCCAGCGCGCGCCTGCGGTTCCAGCATTGACTACTCGAGCTCAGAGGGCCCCAAGAAACTTGAGTGGCGGTAGGTCTTCAACAGACACACGAGAAAGGAGACAAGACCCTAACACGAACACTCTAGGTCCCCTCGCCGGCGGCTTTGCGCCTGCTTCCAAGGCACCCACTGCGACCAGTGCTTTTGCGCCTGCTACCTCGACTCGCATCGGTGGTTTTGCACCTAGTACCAAGAAACCCACTGCTACCGGCCCCTTTGTTCCAGCTCCTACGGCACCAACTGGCATCAGCAGTTTTGTAGCTCCCCCCAGAGCACCCACTGCGACCGGCGGTTCTGTACCTAGCAGCAAGGCACCTACTGTCATCAGCGCAACAACGACGGTAGTTCGTGATCCGAGCGTGAACCAAGGGCTCACCACGACTCTCCCCTCCCCAAAGCGTGTTGGAGATACCTCGCAGCTTGGGACTGGCTCCTTGGCGCAGACCGAGGAACAATTTAGGGAGCTCATTGATGAGATGGCGGCACTTCAACAGAGCATATCTCTTAACGAACAAAAACAGCGGTGGCTGTTTTTCAACCTCCAGAAGCAGCGGAAGGGGAATGGCGAGGAATATGACTAGGGGGGATACAGTGATGGCGAGCTCGTAGTTAGCCAGTGAGATGTCGTTTCCACGAGCTGATGTACAAACGATGTCATATCATATCATGTTCACGTACTGCCGCGATAATGCAACTGCTTGCCTGAGATTCCTTAAATGCCTCGTGAGATATCAGTTTATTCCGGCATGGAGGCGCTGAGGTACCAAGATAAACAACCAACAGACATCCCATTCCTTCAAGAAACACAACATTTAGCACTAATAAGCCATTGATCTCCAAGGCCGGCCAACTACCGACTCCGAAGTATGCCTTTTTACAATTATCTCCCCCAATCGAAATCCATCGTCATGCTCTGCCCGCCCTTTTCTCTCTCCTCCTGTATCGCTTGTATTTTGCGAAATTCTCAGGGGTTAGCAATTCCTCCACATCATGGTCCGTCTGCAGAACTTTGCCATTATGTTGCCAACTTTGGAAAGGCTTGGATTCGTCCGAGGCAAAAGATAGTAATTCTTCTTCCTCTTTCCGTGCATCTTGTTCGTATTGTGAGATGGAGTGGCCCGCGGGGTGAGGTCTGCTTCCTTCGCCCTCACGCTGGTTACGACGAAGGTCCCACGGCGGAACGGCTGATGTACGACGGGGTGATGGTTGTGAGTCTTGGTAGAGCTCAAATATTGGATCGAATTGATCACTTGAAATAGATTGATCCTCCAACCCCGGGGGCCAACTCCTCGCATACGCGTGGTGATATTGGGCCTCGGGTCGGTCATGAGGCAAAGGTTCGCTTGACTGAGCCACGTCCGTTCCTGTATCCTGCCATGGGTTGGTTTCCTGCGGGATGGTCACCGTAGGCGCGGATCTTGGCGATGACTAGTCAGATGTTAGAATAGGATCCTCCGCCGCCTGGCTGACTTACAGGGCGCAAGGGGCGTGAGTGGTGAGTGACCAGGTTGGCTTTCTCTTCGACAGGGGAATGTCCCTCCTGTGTCCCCTGCTCGCCATGTCAGCCGCTACCAAGTCATCATAAAGCATGGGGGCCTACGTCTTCATTAGCTGCCATGGTCAACCGATCCAGTGCCATGCGAAGAGACGTCCAAGATGAAGCCGAACAGAAGTTACTCACGCTATCAAGTCCATCCTCTCTACTCCACTTCTCTACCCACCGGATCTCACCCTCCTCACACGCTTCCAAAGCAAATATCGGCTGGAGCTTAGCAGCACGAGCCAGGTCTGCAGGTTTGATGCAGTCCTTTTGTGGGTTTTCTCCCTCTGCGTGGTAGTACCGTTGTATTTGTCGGGCGCAAAGCCGCATGTCACCAGCCACCATGTTGTTATCGACTTTCAAGGCGAGTTCATTGAGCGGAGAAGAAGGCCGTTTTTGCGGCTGGGGTCTCGTCATATGCGTGGCAAGTGTCCCCTCTGGGGGGTATCAAAACATGAGAATCGCTGACACCAAAATCAGCCATCTGCCACCAAACCGATTCTCATGTTTTTGGTAACCCTCTGTATCATATACCGCTTTTTGAGTCCTACGTAGGGTGGTGCCATATCAGAAGCACTGCAGTCTACCTGCCTGTACAACTCTGCAGCCTGGCTGAATGACAAGGGTCTGGTTACACAATTCGGGGGTGGCCCCGGGGCTTTCCGTTGTATATTCTTTACTCTGACATTATTGGTTCTGCAGCTTAGGTGTGTCTGTGTGAAACGGAGTGAGTATAGAGTATAATCACACAAACTTTGACGAGGGCGTGTTGCACTATGGATAATGTGGATGTCCTCCTCACGGAGACCATACCTATTCGAAATAGGCCAGCTTCTCAGCTAACCACTATTGTAACATCTTCAATCTGTTCGCGCTGATGATAACTCCACAATAGTCCAACCTCCACCTAGCTTTCCCATCCACACATGTCCTTCAATACGTCGGACCGCCCACGAATCTTATTCCAAACCTGATTGTCGTATACATTCCGAGTAGAATCCTTCGTCAGAATGACCACAGCGCGAAGAAAGATCTTTTCCTGACGGGTGTCCGTCCCAAGATGATCTCCTGTCTTGTCGATTGCGGCCTGCCACGCTCTGGTACCGACGTTCTTGTCTCCTTGCTTGGGCTCATCCATGTCGAGGATCTTGTAGAGGGAGGGAGGGCTGGTTGAGCCTGGTGACTCTTCCCTGATAAGGTTGTACAACTCGCAGATCTCATCTAGTATTGGTCAGTGCTGGTAAGGAGCATGTGGATGAAAGGTCAAGTACCAATTGCAGTATCGGTTTTCCCGAGCGGACTCCCAGCTCCCTGGTATGAACGCCCCAACCAGAAGGCTAGGGGTAGTCCACAGAGGAACAACAAGAAGTGGATAAGCAGGTTCATTCTCAGTAGGTTGTAGAATTATGTTTGAAAATGATAAAGGATGATATTTACTGGGTCATCACACCGGTATTTATACCCGATCGGCTCTATCAATTTTGACTTGGGTGGACTAGTGACTCACTTTTCTCAACCAGGGTCTCAAAGTGAATTCGAGCAAGTGATTCAGGTGAATGTATTCCCTTGTCGTGATGGTCCATAATCTCTATTAGTCTCTTATGAAACCAGGGTCAGGAACAGGACATGTCAACTGTGGCTTGCACTAGTACAGCACTGTATGCATGACTAGACCACTAACCTCAGAGGAACTCCTGTTTAGCGCTATCCATGTCCCTCCAGGAGAAAATTGTTCATCATGACAACGCACACTCTACCCAAAAGACCTTGCATGTGTATTACAACAAACTGATCAATAAGCCAAGATCTCTCACAGACCTCTCCCGGTTGGGGGACTTGCTAACGTGACAGCTGGCTGGCCAATCATTCGACATTAGCTAAGAGATTGCTTTTGGGAGCTTGGGGTCACTAAGAAACATCAACTAGGTAGTGACTCCAGCCGAGAGGCTCCCACACGACACACTCGAACCAGAATCGCCAAAATGTCTGGAAGCGGGCTCACCCCAGATGATTATCGCCGATATCAAGAGCACATGAAGCGTAAAGCGGAAAGAGAGAGAAGAGCCAGGGCTGAGCACGAAAAGGCTGAGCACGAAAAGGCTGAGCAGGAAAAGGCTGAGCAGGAAAAAGCTGAGCAGGAGAGAGCAGAGCAAGAAAGGGCTGCTGAAGAGAGAGCAACGAAAAAGAGAGCAGCCAAAGAGAGAGCGGCCAAAGAGAGAGTACCGAGACAACGGGCTGCAGTACGTTTTACCACCACAGTCTATGTGATATTCGCTAACTCAGTAACCAGCACCCTGCCAATGCACCACCAGGCCCAGATGCTGGAGGTATTTCCCTGTCTCACTTGGCATGGTCCTTTCTAAACCATCTAGTCACAGGCTTCAACCGGATCGCGGCACTCTGGCATTGCCTCTGGAAATACAAATGGCATATTTTCTACTCCATCGTTGCATTGATTCTTGCAATTTTGATTAAGTTCATCCTCGAAATTCCCATTCCTTTTCCTGGCGGCACCATTGGCGGCTTTATTTGGGTGTTCGCGACAACAAGGTGGACCGATCGTGGTTCAGCGCCAAGCGTGCTTACACCAGTCAGAACCCAATCTTGCCTCCGTGATAGACCAGTCTTTGCTGTTAGTGGTCAATTTCTCAGAAAAGTAGCCGAGGAACTCGATAAGAGAACAGTCGAAGGCGTTCAATTTAGCTTCGACGAGACCTTCTTGACAGAAGTACGTCGGGCGGACGAACGGCTTGCAACTGTCACCAGAAGTATTTCCGACCACTCTTACAACGTTTGTCGACATATCTCTCGTCTCGATAAAATCGTCTCCTCGAAGCCATCGTGGTACACGCCGGTTACACGGTATCTTCCTTTCCACTATTCGAAGGAAACAAAGATACATGATGAGGCAGAGAGATTCCTTTCTACCTTAGATCATGCCATGGCAGCCCGTTCAAAAATGATCAACCAAACCATAGCCGGCTTCGAGTCTATCCGCACACTGGAGGAAGAATTGTGCCATGGAGAGAATAAGGTGCTCAAGGTCAAGTCAGATATATTCCGAAAGATGTCCAACTTGACAGACACCATTACAGCCTGGGAGGGGTCTAATGCCTTGTGGCAATATGTTGCCAGTCAATTTCATGATATCGATATCGCAGCTTTGAGATCGGAAAACCAGACACTATGGGAAAGGCTGGAAGCTGCGAAGGATCTGCGGCTATACGTTGCGTTCGGATGTGAGGGAAGTCGCATTTCCTGCTCCCAGATTAGGGGGCTGGAGAAGAACTTGAACCAGAATCAGGATTGGTCCAAAAGAGCCACGGACGATGTTGTGAAGACCTTGGATGAACTGCATGGGGACAAGATTGACTGGAAGGATGCTGGAGAAGAATTGTCTGGGATTATGAAGAAGTATCAAGGCGAGATCAACAAAGGGTACTATGAACGAAGTTGAAGTGAAGGCGGGGGAAATCATACAGGTGTTGCTCGATGTATTGAGAATAGGGAAAGCTATGAATATCAACTGAAAAGACAGAGTTCATTGGCATATCTTTGACAGTAGGGTCACCTACTGCGACCCCTATGGCTATGTGTTGCACTAATAATCATGTTGCCACGTCCAGATAGGCCCACTATCATCATACGACATCGAACCACACCTTGCCCAGGAGTAGCGACACCACCACCTCTTCCACACCCACGCCGGCCTCTTACCATCATCGAGACTAAGCCAGATCTTATAACGGTATTTATACAGCCAATCATCGAGATCGGGCTTTGTATTCCTCCTCTTGACCTCACGACGATACCATTTTAATGCCCTATCTCTCGTCCGTATTATGCGCTGAAGCTTGTTTTGTACTCTAGACAGCCCAACGGCCACTTCCGAGACATCCCCTTCAAGTCTAAAGACGTATTTTCTCTTGAGCTCGCGAGAGAGATTTTCGGCTGCGCTTCCCGCGAGCTCTGCCTTGCTCAGGCTGAGCTTGTAGAGGTCGACGATATGCGTGGCGTGAAAGGCGAGGCGTTTTGCCTCCCATTTACTTGAGTCGCTATGTCATTTAGGGTATGGCATTCCCTTTTGGTCAGATTAGCACTTACCTATAGTCCATTTCGCGAAATTCCGCGCATGCTTCAAGAGGCTTGATAGCCTGGCTCATTTCCTCTATAAAAGCACGACTGCTGTGTATGAAATTGTGTATTGTCTCGCGAAGTTGGTCCACACGTGTAGGTACTACTGTGTCCAGTAGAAAGCGACTGTTCTTAGAAAGGGCTGACATCGTTACTTCGTCTGGGTGCCTATCGCTGAGAGTCATAAAAGCGTCTTCGATCGATGCAATGTATGTCTTGGTAAGGCGTAGTGCGGCTTGTGGCTCTGTTTCTCCGAAGGAATAATAGGGCAAATGATGCCAGTATGTATTTACCCATGCGCTGGTGATGTTTCTTATCTCTTCGTCCTCTGGTTCATTATTCTGGGACCATTGTTGACACTGGTATATGGCATGGTGAACAGGTTGGCGCACGTCAACAATGGCAAACTGCGATGATTGCACCCCATTTAGCGGATCTAACCCGCCAGAGATCTGAAGAGGAATGAATGTGTAAAGAGGCAACTGAAGCAAGGAAAATGCGAAGCCAGCGTTCTCGGCAATCTCATCCATGAGGTCGACAAAAGGAATAATGCCTTTGGTTGCGTCGTACCAATCGAGGCAGACGGTGATAGTAGTCCAAAGAAGCCAAACAAGGAGGAATACAAATATCAAGAGGAAGACCCATCTGTAACAGCCCAGCCCATCCGAGGTGCGATGAAGAAGTCGATCGAGCTGTTCTTTTGTTGGGGGAGGGAGGCGGTCCATTTCCCAGGGAGGGACTGGGTAGCGGCGACGCTTCAAGAAGCACCAGGGGCAGGCGTTCATGTGCTCGGGACTTGGACTCCCATGACTAGATTTGCAGTAGTACATTGTCGGCAAAAGATCTATAGATAAGAGTGCCAAGTTGGAGAGGCGGAGAGGGCAAGTCTGTTGAGTTAAGGTGGAAGAGAACAAAGAACTCAACGCACGTGACTTTGCACAGATGGATGTCATAGCACCCAGTTACCAGCCGCCGCACGATCTGCCATCTCCTGAAAGATTGTAAGGCTCTTTGTTCTATTTTCGGAGTCTCTTGTTAATATGACATGAGTTGCGTGCTTGGAAACAGCCTAGCAAAGAGACAGCCCACTCCGGTCTGTCTTTGGTGATTTCCGAGACCTTTCTAACTCGACGTAGCCTACAAACAAAGACATGGAGAAGTTTTTGTTCTAAAATTACGAAAGAAACATACACTACAGAATTCATTATTACGGACTAGTCAATACTACTTGAGATAAAGATGATTGAAAGCGTGGTCTTTGTTGCCCCCCAACCTCGACTGTAGTCTCAACAAGACACGCTACCTCTCCAGGCATACCTAATACTACAAATCGGCAGATATTGAGCGACCTATTTGCATACTCCCTCGAAATCAGCTATATGCCTTCACGCGTAAACACATCAACAGCCTTCGCATCGCGCAATTCTTGTACGGCATCCCAATATTTGTCCCGCCATTCAGCAATTCTCCTGTTCAGGTTGCACCTTGCCTCTCTATGATGTCGTATCTCTTCCTCTTAAGCTTTAATTTTCTTCCTCACCTTCTCGAGCTCCGACACTTCGGCTCGCTGAGATACAACAGGAAGAGCAGCCCCGTTCCCAGAGGCGATGGCATCTTGCACCAGGCTCTCTAGTTTGGAGAACCTGGCATCCACGTGCCTTACAATGCGTGATGTTTGCTCCTCGATTTGGCTGCCGATACCGTCGAATTTGAAAGTGAACAGCTGCGTTGCCTCGACAAAACTAACGTCGGGACAACCCCTGAGCTCAGAGCATCGAGCTTTGACGTGTCAACGCGTTGATAGCGATGGATACTTCATCGCCGCGACCATCTTCACCAACCCTAAGCCAGATGCTAAGATTCTCCTGGAGGAGATCTTCTGGCCCGTTCTTACTGTATAGAAGTTTTATACTGAAGAAACAGCACCCCGTTCGGCGAATGACACTGAGTACGGACTTGCAGGTAAGGAGAGAAGATGCAAGCAAGGCATGGACTAATTGTGTAACGAGTCTGTATTCTGAGCTTTGAGAATTTTGGATGATCTTAAAGCAGGTAATATCAATACTAATGGCGCTATGGGAAGTTTCCATACTATGCCATTTGGTGGTTGGAAGCAGAGTGGTTATGGATCAGAGTGTGGATATCAAGGCATCATGGAGTATCTTCAGGTCAAGACGACGAACACTCGCTTGTCATGGATGAATTGAACTTGACTATGCTTGTGACTTTGATATTTAGTATTAGATTAAATTGACTTGATTTCTCTGCCGTCTTTTTATCTCGTAGGAGGCTATCGGAGCACACCTCTTGAGGTTTAATATCTTTGTTCGTGATACTCTCCTCATCGGCCTTAGCCTTTTAGTTGCCCCATTCAACTTACACCGAATTCGATACGGAGCAGGCCACGAGATTCCTTCAGGTCACCCGCCAACAGGGCAACGATGCCAACTTGTCATTGTCTTCTGACCTTTGAGTTCGATTTCTTATAACAATCGCTGGCTGTAGTCAATTGTGATGTGTCTTAGTATTCAAGTCTCTTCCTCAGCCTCTACAGATAGGCTTGGAGGCATCTTTCCATTGCGTAAAAGCTTTCAGATCTATTCCGGCCAGTCAATGTTAGCTTGTCAGAATATGTCACTGTAGCAAATCTCGCAGCATTATAGGGTCAGCTTTCAACATTTCGGCAATCTTTCGTATTTCCGATAGATTCGGGATCGCCGCCACAATATTGAGGTCGCTGGAGCACATATATTGGACGTTCTTTATAGGATCTGCAGCTGTAGCTTCTTTCATTTAGGCTGTAAAGAAATATATAGAAGTATAGAAGCACAGAAGCACAGAAGCACAGAAGTACAGAAGCATAAAAGCATAAAGGTATAAAAGTATAGAAGTATAGAAGTATAAAAGTATAGAAGTATAGAAGTAGAGAAGTATAGAAATATAAAAGTATAGAAGTATAGAAGTATAGAAGTATAGAAGTATAGAAGTACAGAAGCATAGAAGCATAGAAGTATAGAAGTACAGAAGTACAGAAGCTATTGGGAAATGGCCAGGAATTTGTTTCCGTTATCGCGTCTTGAAGACGTCAGTTAGACTCATACAAGCTATTTTATGGACATAATATAGGATACCGGGCAATGGAAATTTAGACCGAGGAAGAAGTTGTATACAGTTCAATGTGGGAGGATAATACCTGGTATTGTGATTCGGGTCTATCTTCGGGTTAGTACCGCACTTGGACAAACAATGCTTGAGACAGCATCTATCTAAAATTGACAAAGGCTGTCCCAACGAAGTGTTTTAAATACAACTTCTGAAAACAATTCCCGATTCTTTATGCAATCAGCCCCCTCCTCCTCCCCTGCCCTCCTCCTATTCATCGTCCTCATATGGAACAGCCCGGTTTATAGAAGCCCATTGTTTCTCTGCACTACTTTTAAAGGGCGGGGGAATAAATCCATTCACTCTCCAAAGCTTTCTCTCTGTCTCGTCGACGTGGTACTCGTAGTCATAGCCTTTATCTGCAAGATGTGGCTTCAATGTCTTCTCAATAGACTCAGTACACCTGTGGTATGCTTCAGCAGTGGCATCCAGGCGCACAGCGATATGGTCTATAGAGATCCGCACAAAGGGCTTGTCAGGAACCTCTCCTCCTTTCCACAATGTGCCAGTTGTCATTGGAACGAAGTTAACGATTGCGTAAAAGGCTGGAAGTCCGATCTTGGTGTAGTAGGAGGTAATATCTTTGGCAAGTGCTTGCCGAGATTCGTTATCACGGAATATATCCGAAGTGTGGTAAATTAACCAAAGAGGCATTTTCAGATACTTTAGCTAACTGCTGGAATAGATTTGTAAAAAGTAGTAAGGAGACAATAGAGTATCTCGAATTGAGTTCAAGGTAGTGAATTCAAGAGTTAATGTAAATAACTCCTTCGGAAATAAGCAGGTATTTATATAAGCGTTTCTCATTAAGGACTTATTTCTATTACGTATTTTGAAATTGAGATCGAGATGACTGGACCAGAAAGATCATTTGTGGATAAATACTTAAATGGGGTAAAAATGCAAGTATGGAGCTGGACAGAAGTTATTCCGCTCATGTAGCCCAATTGAGGTCTAGTGGTCGGACTCGTTCACTAATCTTCCGGAATATGTGACTTTTCTGCTCGGCTTTTATGGTGCTCTGAACAAGTGAACAGACCAGTGAACACGTGAAATGGCGGAAGCGTTTAATAATCAGAGGCTTTGTAGCATCACAAGGACCAGCAAGACTAAAGCAAGTACACAAAGCGTCGGCGCATTTAGTAACTGGCGATTTTATTATTAGTAATTGAACAACATAAAGTAAAGGCTGTAAACTCGGTATATAAAACACCAGTAGATAAGCTATTGTATAAGATGTCAGCAGCAGACTATCTGTGTTTATTCACCAACTATATCCATTGACTTCTCGTCGCCTAATACCAAGCCCAAATGTCGAACAATCTAGTTTTCATCACGGGAGCCACAGGCTTCATCGGGGCGCATGCTACCGCCAAGATCCTCAAGGCGGGATATCTTGTCCGCCTCAGCGTCCGACGAAATGAGCAGATTGAGAAACTCCAGCATCTTTATAGCGAGTTTACGAGTCAGCTGGAGTTCGTACTTGTGCCTGACTTTGCGAAACCAGATGCCTTCGTAGAAGCCCTACGTGACGTCAATTTCGTTGTCCATATTGCATCTCCGATGCTGGGACAAGGCTCTGATTTTCAGAAGGATTATATTGACCCAGCTGTTCGAGGCACCTTATCACTTTTGGATACTGCCAAGTCTATACCTTCTATCAAGAGAGTTTTGGTTATGTCCTCCATCCTTGCACTAATGCCTCTTGGTGCCTTGAATGGACCACCAGCTTCGATTCAAGGTACGCATTAGAAGTTTGATTCACAAGAAAGTCACCACTAACCTAACTTCTTGCAGAGAACTCTGACAAGACAATTGAGGTAGATGTCAATATGGACATTCCTGACGGCCCGATCGGAAATGCCATTATGTACCAGGGATCAAAAATACTGGCACATGAAAGCACAAAAGACTGGATTACGAAGAATCATCCTAATTTCTCTGTGTTCACCTTCCATCCGACATTTGTTGTTGGTCCCAGCCTTTTCCAGGAACCCCCTGAGCAAGTCAACAGTATCAACAAGTTCTTCATTGACACAGTCCGTAATGGAAACATCATCATACCGCCCATCTTTGTCGATGTGACCGATGTTGCCAATGCTTTGGCTGCGTCTCTAGATGCCCCTATCCCTGACACTCAGGAAATCATTATTACAGGCCAACCTACAACGTGGGCCGTTATTGCGGCCGAAGTAGAGTCCCTCTACCCTAGCGCGGATTTCAAGCTTAAGCCAACTGTTGAAGAGGGGCCATCGTGGTCAATCTCACCTGTAGCAGCAAATAAATATTTGAAGATTGAATGGAAGTCACTGAGGGAGGTTATTCCGGGTGTTATGGGCCAGCAGCTTTAGCTTGAAGGTTAATGTTAGTATGTATACATATCAACCATATTGAGAAAAGACGGGCTAGATTAAAGATTAAATAAGATTCGTCCGTGGCACAGCTGCAGAGTACTATCTACCAACGTTGATGAATTGCGGTCGCGGCAAACACCAAGTGACCCTTCTGGGATTTACCGGAAGAGCAAAGGGTCTAAGGCATTAGTCGAGGGAGCTGTGGAGCTGTAGCAAGAGTAGTGTTATTGATCTGAGGAGCAATCGGGTCACTGGGAGCTGCCCTGCACACTCCCGGGGGGAACCCACCACTACATCAGTTCCGTTGGTAGTGACCGAATTACAGGGCGTTTGTCCCTCTAGCAGCCGGTATATTGATCGCGGGAGAGCCCCGGGTCCAAGACTAAGATTCCTACGAGATCTGCAGAAGATTTGGCTATGGCCTATTCCAGAGCGCGGCTCCAGACTGTGTGTGTATGTTGGGAATAGGTTCATTTTATCAGGGTCTATTTCTTGACGTCCAGCCTTTTGCTTCAGTGGCTTACGGGGCACCCCCACTGAGCTCATTTTAGCGAGGCCAATCGCCGCGCCGGATGAGAAAGCCGACCAATAGCGCACCTCTCGCTAAACCGTGAGTGGGGCATAGATCTCGTCCCAGAGCCTGCTATCGAGCAGAAGAGCAAAGGAGATATCACCATGTTAAGTAGTCGCAGGCACCGGTACTCAATAAAAATAATACCAATCCCAGAGGTTAATCTGATCCTAAGAGTATCGAATGTTAGTATGGAGATCTAAAAACCTTGAATGAAGTTTCCCAAAACGTGGATGTCAGGTTAAATCCGAGTTATCGATTATCTGCAAGAGTCACGGCATTATATAAAAAGACACGACATCAAGTCTCCGAAGAAAAAAGCAAGTCTTCTATTTAATCTTATTTAATTTTCTGTTCCCTTAATATCAAGAAGATGCTACTCTGAAGATGGCTTGACAGAACTCTCATCATGTTTCAGGCATCTCTTCGCTCGTAACGCTGTGTAGGGCGACAAGCTTTCTACTAACGGAGATTCTTGGTCTCTTCCACTCAACTCTCAAGTCCATCTCATCAACCAATTTTTTAAGAATGACAGGTAGTCACAAATACTCTGCCAGAGAAGAGGGAAGTCATAATAGCGCTGAGTTTGTTCCGCCATTATCTCATGTAGAATATTACATCCCCTTCCCCAGAAGTTCCAATCTCGTTCCTCGTTCCCAACGCATCCTAGCTTTACCCAGGTGCCCGATCCCATGCGTCATATCACTTCAGATCTTAGCCAGTCATCTTGTTAACCAGGTACAAGACAACGGCAAGCATGTAGGCAATCAGGCAAGTCTTCACAACGGTGACCAAGAGTGTGAGAGCGCCCTTCACAGTTGCCACAACAAATCGACCAACGAGAACGATTATGACCAATGAGATGAAGAGCCCTACGAAGTTTTCCGGAAGGAGCTCAGAAACGTGTTGTTCGGAGGCCTTGAATGACTCAGACCAGTCGATTTCTTCGCAGAGTTGCTGGACTGAAAAGAGGAGATGGTCAAGGGCCGATTTAATGGTCTCGTAAGGGGACGCTATCCTTGTAAGATATCGTCACAGGAATAAAGTGTGCACTTACCAGTAAGATCTAGTGGAAACATGGTGAGCGATGGTGTTTGACTGTGTGTGCTATGGGCTGACTGTGAGTTGCAGTTGACTTGTGGCTGAGAGTTTATGATTACCAGATAAGTCGTGGACTTGTGAGTTTACTTTCTTGTTGCAGTGTGTGTTGGGTACTTGTTTGAAGAAAGTAAGAGAAGAGTTACGTGAAGAGTCAGTCTCCCGTTATATACCTCTTACAAGCCGATTTGCAAGTAGTGACTAAGCTGAAGCGCTGCTTCATTCATGTCAAAGAACGGTGAACGATCAGTTTGCTTAGGATGGCCCTTTCTTCTGCCTGAAATGTTTGTACTCTTTCATGCAGCTGTTGCTCAGTTCATTCTCGTGGATCTGCCTGTTGCTCGGCTAATCCGATGCCCGGACAGACCCACCCCGAAAGTGCCGTCAAGATCCGGAGCCAAAGCGGAGCCAAACCCGCGAACGGCTCAAAATACACACTCGCAATAACTATACGTTATTTGCACCATTCGGCCTTCCATCATTAGTTTTAAATCTGCTTGATACCGCGGAGATTGAAGCTGATGTACGGGGTCAAGATACCGGCTCAACATAAGCTGTCAGGTCAATTGGGGTCACACCGAAGAATATCTCCCGCCTTGAACAAAGACTTCATTTCTAACGCTGCATTAGTCCTCTGCAGCCTTCCATACCGCCTATTGACTCATGCATTGTAGTTAACACTCTATCCTCTATGCCATCATCGTGTTCTCCGCACCATACGTCTCCATTCTGTTCAGTGGCCATTCTTGCTCGTCTTCGCCTCTAGCTCCCATCACAGCATCTCCATCATGAGACCACCGTTTCTGGTCCTATAGGGGTTTTCATTCGATTCAATCGCCAATATCGCTCATTCTGTTCTCCCTCTTCAAATACCAACACCACTATCTCAGATTCCATCTGCTATTGAACCTCAGGCATCATGGGAAAGCTAGTAGGCGTAAGCTGTCTCGCCTTGCACAGATCTCCGAAACAAATGCTGACTGAACTTCGCGCAGGAAGGATCACAGATCAAGTTCAATGGTAAGCTCCTTTCGGAGCTAGCCACTAAGTCATCGAGAAGAATGCATTGGCTGCCTCAAGATCGCGTGGCCATGGAGCAATGGCTTCGCGCCAATCATACAACGGCCTTTCTCGAGGATACCGGCGACGCAAGTCTTGATCAGCTGGCGCTCACAATTGGTCTTGACTTTCGAAGACTGGATAAAGATCAGAAAAGAGTTGCTAAGGCGAAAATGTGCAGCTCCCTTAAGTATACTCTCAACAAGCTCAAGATGTCGGGAGAGGTCAACGAGAGATGGGATCCTGAAGGTAAACGAGTTATCCTCGATTGGACTCAGAGTGCAGGACATCACCTCCGTGGAGTACACGATAGTGAGATCAACTCTCTTTACAAAGTACCTCCACATCACACTACGCCTCGGACATTGACTTTGCGCGATCATCGACACCGAGCTCCGGAGACTGATAGTACACTCTCATCGAAACAGATGTCTCGGATATACCCCACAGTACCGCCCTATTCCGAGCGGGTGAAGCCTCTTGAACGCGAGTTAGAACAGGCACCTGAAGAGTTCTACCGCCAGAAGGATCATGATGATCAGCCACCCCCGTATACGGTTCAGGCGAACTTTGTCGAAACAGATCTGCAGCGGGCAACAGAAGAGTTCTTTCGCCAGAAGGCTCACCTCGATCAGTTTGAGGATCTCATAAGCAAAAGATACAAAACGAAATCCCAGGATGCTCTCGTTCAACAGGCATCTGCGGTATCGCGTACGCAAAGACACAGTCAGCGAGAGGTGGAGATACCAATGCGTCGTGGGCAGACTGCGAGAATGGAGGCACGAAACATTGATCGGCCAATGGCTAGGGGAGAGGATCAGATCAACTTGGAGATATGCAAAATTTCGTCTTGGCCTTTGACGCCCGAGATGGCCGAGCGTAAAAGTCCAGCCCTACACGAGTCTGACTCAACGAGGGCCCACAGACAGTTCGTCAATGGTCTTAGAAGAGGCTCGTACCCGATCTACCCGCCAAAGCCCGCGACCGCGACTACTGAGCACATAACACCAGGACTGGACGAGGCTATCTGTACAAGAGCTGATGGGTACTTCCAGCAGAGGCTGACTAACGCCTCTGTCCCGGATACGTTGCTTGTTCCGCGACGATCTGATCAAGGTCACAGAGTGCAGCGATCTCGCTCAGACAACAAGGTTCTCCAACGACCATCTCGATCAGATCACAAGGTCGTTCAGCCACAGTCTCGGGTCATTATACTGAAGGAACCAAGTTCAGGATATCTCCATCCTGATTTAGTGCGTGGAATCGAGTGGCCGTATGCAATGCGGTTCTGTGTCGGCCTTCTTGTGGCACTGTTGCTTAGCTACTTTTATATTTGATGCTTGAGATGTGTTCATTACTTACGCACCAAGTAATATTTGTACAGGCGTTTTGCTGTGGAATTTGATGGATTGCGGTCCAAGTTGTCATGCATGTTTAGCAGATGTGAGATGGCAACAGACCGACCCGTACCATCTGCGACACATTTGAGGTATGATTACTTGCGTCAAATAAGATTTATCTCCTTCTATCCTCCTAAATGTATTCGTTCTCTTGAGAAAAGACCCTGCAGAATAGCTGATGAGCTTGTCCGAATTTCAGTATGTAGAGGAACAGAGCTCTCAGGGATGCACCTCAATGACGAAAGCAGAGACGTGCCCTTACCGCATAATCTTGATACTCAACAGCAGCATCTATTTCTGCAAAGAATTTCACTCGCCTCCCGCGACAAATGCCGACTTGACACAGTTTGCTCCTGTGGCAAGTTTTCAGGGCCTTCAGAGCTGGAGCTGCATGTTCCCGTTGCAAGCAGTGGCCTCCACAGGCAGAGCAAGCAAATACACAGCGCTTGCTCTCAGGCTGTATTGACTCCTCTGACAGATGCCTCTGCCTCTTTCGGTCAAAGTGCCCTCTCTTCTGACAACCTTGTGCACGGCTATCCGACCACAGCAGTCCTAGCCTTGAAGTCTGCATGACAGCAATAACATATCATCTTCCATATCAGACAACCTCAGCCCTACCGGTGTCTCAAACAGCCTTGGGTCCCCATTCGAGGAGATCCCTGTCCTTTGGCGAGCCTGTTGCGCCCACGTCTGTCGGAACTTCTGCAATGAGAAAGAATCACGAGCTCACGCCGACAAGATATCTAAACACATCACTAGCTCTATTGCAGATTTTACTTGCCAAATGAGCCAATTCTCTGTTCTGAAATGGTAATGTTTATTTATATCCGCTAGGTGACTCTTGAATGTGGTATGCTAACGCTCAGTGCAGTCCTGTCATCATGCCACCCGGCAAGAAGCGATGCGAAACATGCAACAAGTACTTTAATTCTCTTTCATGGTCCAAACACGCTCAGAAATGCCGGAGATGCAATAGATGCAACGTTTTCTGCAGTGCCAACGAGATCTTGTTTGACAGCCATCAAGCGCTCTGTGGCAGAGATCACGGAAGGGGGGTACATCCCTGCCGAAACTGCGGGCAAATGTTCAAAAGGAGAGGCAATCGTGACAGACACGAGACTATATGTGTACGCTGTGAGGATTGCGGTCAGTGGATGACGTCCGGCCCGACGTGTAGGGCAAATCACCGCATCAACTGCCGGCCTAGGCTTCAACGGCAGAGTCCACAGCCGCAGCCTCTCAGTCAACCTGAGATCCAAACCCAATCCCAGCAGCAAAGTCACTCTATATTTGCGCGTACAGTGCCGGCTTCGACTGGCGAGCTCATTCAGTGTTACAGATCGAAGGCTGAGAGCGCTATTGCACGTATGATGACAATGATCGATGCCAGAAAGGATGCAAAATCCGGCACCCGCGAAAGCGAGGATTACCAGAGCCTGCATAAGTATTGCAATGGAGTCAGTATTGGACAAACCCTGTCTGCTTCAGAATACCTCGACCTCGATCGAGTCACTAAACCTCAGGATAGTATAATCGTATGTACTATGGCCGAGGCAGCTCATATCTTCAACAGAGGGCCGCCCAATATACCAGTTCTTATCGTCGGGACACCTAACCCTCGGCGACTCAAAATCGACACCTTTCTCGCCTGGTTGACATGTCGAGATACATTACACGTTCATGACTTCAGCCGCCCATCCGAAAAAGGACGTTCTCCAATTTCTCTGCCCTCCAAAGACGCCAAGACACTCTTTGAAACGCGCGATAAGATGTCTGGCCCAGCTCTCAATTTCCTCAACCTTAGAGGGACAAAGGACCATGCCGGGCCGGAGTGCATTACGAACATGTACGACTATAAGTGCATTGAAATCTCATCCGCAGATAACGGGAAGATTGAGACTGAGGTTCTTGTTGGGGATCTTGACGGCTCAACTCGGTTTCAGCTACTGGCATCAACTGGAGCTATTCACTTGCCTCATATTGACAGGCACGGGGTGTTCACAACTGTGGTGAACGAACAAGGGGAGAAGATCTGGTTGGTCTGGCCTAATCTGGGATTGGAAGGTTTGAGGAAGTGGGACGAAGAGGACGAACTACCGACTCCCCCCATCGCCATCCATATCGAAGAGGGCTCCTATCTTATCCAACCTCCAAGCACACTCCACGCCCCTGTGACCATGAAGACGTGTCTGATGACAGGCACTATGCACTGGTACTCAGGCCACCTACCTGATATCATCCAGGCTACCTGTGTACTAAAGGAGGATGCCAGTATCACAAATGAGGATATCTCGGATCAGTTCATCCCAAAGATGGCCAAGCTGCTTGGGCTGTGGAGGGAGAATCAGGCGCCCTGCTTGTGGCCTCCCCTCGATCAATATGCAGAGGCTATAGCCGCATTTGACGTAAGTCTTGATGCTGTAATGGTTTCGAGGCCTTGCTAATGATGATTAGACTCTTCGAGAAGGGTGCAGTTGCAAGGCCAAAAACGCTCTCTGCGGAAGCAGGTCTCTGTGCCAATGTAGGAAGCTAGGGTTACCTTGTTTCGCGAAGTGTCATGTCAGCCGAGACAATTGCGACAATCTGAGTGAGTAGACTCGCGATGTTGGAAAGACTTGGGTTTGGCGATCGAGGGTGTAAGAGCACGGCCGGGGTATGAGTCCTTCTTGCGCGTGAGCGTTCTCGCTAGCTACTCCCAGTATGAACAAAAGAGAGTTGGAAATGCTAGAAGGTGCGAGATTGTCAAAAAAAAGGACATAATAGAGAGGAGTACCATCTTCAAAGATAGGCACTCGGCAATTGTCACTTATTTTGACGCTGGGACCTATCATGTCAAGAGCATCTTACCTCAAATCGTGGAGTTGCTAACGGCAGATGGCGCAACCAGGCAGCCAATACTAACTGACAGTGAAATATTATCAGCATCCCTATAATATTCAGTCGTCCGAAATCGAATTGGCTTGATTAAAGTTAGCACCTTGGTTATACTTTTCATGAAGGTTGACGAATCTTTCTTCTGGATAGCGAATATGAAAAAGCATGGTACTTGGGTGATGTTCTTAATTGATTGGAGCTTCAAACCCAACAGTTTTACTAAGAAGCTTGCAATTTATCCATGGATCAGGTTCATGAATGATGCGTAAGAGCAGTCTAGTAATAAGAGGAATATCTCGGCCTGATCTGAGGAATACTATGTACAAGATTCCAGGACTTGTTGTAAAATCTACCCTACACGACCCGGCATGCAACGGGGTCGCTGAGCTCGATGAGGAATGAAAATATGGGGCGGGGTATTTATCGCAGGCGCAGGGTTTTTGACTGGAAGAGCAGTAAAATTACAGGGCATTTGTCGCAAGAGTATCCCACTGACTTAGGGGGTCGTTGTCGCACGAGCAGGGCGATTAACCGCCGGGACAGCAATTAGGCTCAGCACCCATCGGAATGCAAAAAAACAACAACACTGCCGCCCCTTTTCGCTCAGCCGCAACAAATAGCAACAAAGCTCAAATGACCGCTCTGGTAGTGGCTTGATCAAGTCAATTGAGCAAAGAAAACTTGTTTTGACGCCAAGAATCATTGACCATGAAGTCGTTGATCTGAAATTGACCCCATACTTTGAGATTCTTTCCACAATACACGCTTTATCAGCTGAATGACAGTTCGATTTCGCAGCAATGAAGCTATCGCGATAGCATTAAATGATCTCAAGTGCGGGGAGTATGGTGTTGAGGGGTCCTCTTTTTTTACGGAGAAACGCTGGCTAGGCAGAGGTCAGGGTTCGAATCCATGTTGCGCAAGCCTCTCGTACCTCTTTTGCCCCTCCAACACCGCATCAACCATGCTGAGTTGCCAGAAGCACAGGATCAACAACCATACAATCGAATCCAAGTTGGATATAATTAAGGGACTTGTTCTTACCCCGCGACCTACAGTTCTTGGTATGGTGCTGCTATCAGTAATGGTCAAGCCCTTCCTGGCGAGGTCACCCTGGCCTAACAATGGAGGAAGTAGCACATATACATAATGACAGCACTCGATTAATTCGTGCTCGACAGCTATTGCCTCTTCCCCAACCCCATGAGTCAAGTTTAGTTGGCATTTACATTACTTTACTTCAGTCTAGACCATCACCCATTGTTTGCGAGCCCGGGAGACTCGAACCTGCTCCGGTGTGTAGGTTCATGTTACAGTGATGAAGCGCCCATGAGGTAATCGCTCTGTAATATCGTAAGGCTCCGCAGTCTGCGTGTCTTCAAGGCCGGCTTTTGTTACTTCCGCGTAAACTTCTTTTCGAAAGACATGGAATTGACGTCGAAAGTTGACTTATGCTGAGAAATGGCATACACCTTGGCTATCAAAATGCCAAAGGTACTGTAGAGCTGCGTTGTGGACTGCTAAAGCGCTAGATCAACGCAATGCCATTTCTGCACATTACGGCTGGTGAGGAGGCATACCGAGAACAGAAATCGGAACAAGCGATTACATAACAGACCCAAGTCGCACTACCTCACTCAACGTACTTTATACGGCAAAAGAACTCAGCACATGCCCCTGTTGTCAACGGGTTTCACAGATCTATCGTCAATGTACGCAAGATGCTGCAGAGCCCTGTCGTCCGGGGCCCCTGGAACATGGAAGACACTCCACACCACCACTCGACGTGGACGGCAAGGGACCAATAGTCTTACACGGTTCAATCCTTAGATCACCATGGTGGCGCATGTAACACCCACTCACTGCACTATTTTCAACCACTGGCGCACTTATGTTGAGCTACCATTCCGAATTGACTATCATGGCCCAGCATAGCAATGGCTAATTGAGGAGGCTCTCCGAGTAGATCGATGGGTTTCTGGCCTTATCTAACAGAAAAACATGCCGATACAAAGAGGTTCTGTAGTGCAGCATCCAGTTCAGGGTAAGGTTTACTGGGTTGAAGCAAGGATGCTAAGTAGAACCCGAAACTATTTGTTGCCAGTATTAATGTGGTTGAAGACAGCTTGACTCTTATTATCTCCACCTAATCGGTCAACAATCAATTCCATGGGTCAAGTATTCGTTCCAGCTTGGAATAGTGTAACTGGCCCCGACGTCAGCATTCCGTTCCCTCAGTTTGAATAATCTTTCCCTCGACATTTCCGTCAAATGTGGCCTCAATTATTGAGAAGGCCCGAGTTAAATGAACATCTTATCCCGGGATTCGTTGTACGCCCTCATGAGCTTATCAGTGGAGGACAGACGCGCTGGTTAGACGGGAGACATCCTTCAACCTCGTTTTAACATGATCTTCACCCATACAAGAGGTCAATTTCCCCACAGATTATAGTGACCAGACAGTAACGTAGCGAAATTCTATTGGTAAGACAAGGGATCAAAGTTGAGACAATTTGCGTTAGCGAGGTTCAGCTCGGAAGAAACCGACCCATCGGGATCCTGTACTTGTAGGCGCTTCTAGCGTAATAATAGAATGCTCTAAGACGATGTGATTTCTTGAGCGTTATAGTTAAGTATGGGCCTAGCAACTGTGTTCGATAGTGAGCAAGAATTCTATACTCGAGGAGTGATCGAATGCAACACCACATACACTATAAAGGAAGCTACTTCCTGGCTTGAGCTAAGTATAAGAGCCCTGAGAGGCTATGTAGTCTGATCAAGAGGTGCTTTCGCCCATGACAGAGGTTTTAGAACGCTGGGGTAGTTGACTTGGACACGGTAGCCCGTCCTGCTGGTGACCCCGATGCTGGATCTCAGCTCCGCTTACATCTCCCGAAAGTCATGCCCGATGTCTAGTTGTACTATAGTCTAGTAGCAGTCTCATTGTTGAATCATTCATCGGACGACTAAATTGACTTCCTCCCACTTCCTCACATCTCTGTCATTCCGAATGTCGCCCATCACAGCTCCAAGCCGATCTGTTCGCCATCTTGATCGCTGTCAAAGCGACGATGGCCTCTGGTGCAATATCTGCGTTAAGACCATCGCCTCCGTCGACAGTGTAGCCCCGATAACCAATGAATATGAGGATATATTCCGGGATCCAAACTTACCAGCCTCCGCTAATTGTTAGGTACATTCTCTGGTCCGTGAGCCGGGAAGCCATCACCAAGGCGGATATAAAGATGCAATTTGTTTGTATTTTAATACCGGGTAGTTATAGAGAACTTCACTTCGTTTCCGACAGTAACTAGATCATTTGCAAGTCTGCGTTACGCCTTATCAATGAGATCCGAACCAATGCTGCCTTGGAGGCATTGGTATAACCAGACCTCAAGGATTCATCATAATCAAAGACGTCCAGGGTTATCGATTTATGGCAATGGTTAAACGGAAAGATTACTTTGCTACTAACGCGTAGCGACATACCCTTGAAAAGCATCTGGCTATGTCATAGTGCGATATACCAAGTTCTATCTGTCTTATCAACGGCGACGGGGTGGTCGCTACTGACAGGCCTGGTCTCGCGTTCCCGCACCAGCTGATTGATTCGAAGCAAGCAAAAGCTTAATAATCTTTTCATTGTGGACAATTAGAGGCCAATGATTGCTTGGGATGGTTCTGCACCTCTCATATTGGAGACGGTGCATTCGTGGTGTTTTGGTGTCTTCAACATGAATGCCTGCCACGCTGAGTTCCCAGGGACGGCCCTTGAACGGCGAAGTAAACATCACGATTAAAGAATTGCCAATGAAATATGACTGTTACGTAGCTATTTGTCGAGGAAGTCTAATTACTGGGAGGTGCCCATCAGTTTGACCAAGGCTCTGACGCATGCAGAAGCCACTCGCTCGACAACCGGGTTCACATACGATGGATACGAACAACAGACAAACAGAACTATTGGATTATCTCCTAGATTCAGAGATACGCCCTTTCAAACGTGTAGAAGGTAATGTAAAGGAAGTGCGTGGTCCACTGCCCTCCGTAAGCGACAAGTCGCCACCAACCATCGGCGAATCCATAGACAAGTCCTACGCATAACCCCCGGGAACTGTTTATCGCAGGTTTAAGTCAAATGGAAGGAAAGCTGATGATATGCTGTTGCTTGGAAGTGAGGTATGCCTTTCACTGAAGTTGTCGATAGTATTGCTCCTCCTTCAGGAACGGCGAACTTGAAGGTAACTTAGTCTGGCTATCACTCACAACCGCGGCCTTAGACTAATACATCTCCTGATTTCTCAATCTAGAACCCAGAAGTTGGCGTTGACAGAACAAACAAGACTTTCAATGTTAGAAATGCTCAAGCTTTAGGTATACCATACCAAAGTCTGAAGTAGTATCTTGGCCTCTCTGATGGGGAGTACCGAGAAGCCTAGCAGTTGAGAGCTAGCACAACGCTCTGTGGCCATCGCTTCATCATCACACACCTACGAACCATGCATATGCTCACAAAAGGAGGTTGCTGTTGGAGTATAACATTGCCACGAAATAGGGAGCGAGGCATGTTTTACAGTCTGTGCGAATTTACCGCGATGTCTGACGGCCCTGGAAGCGTCTGACTGCCATGTGAACCTTAGACTCTAAGAGAGGAGAGACTGGAGAGGGGGAGGGGGATGCGAAGTTTGCATATCGAAGATAAAGTAGTCGACAGGTGCACGGTCTAATTTGTGCGTACATTGTCGGTTCAAGGTGCGGTGGCGGGACGATTATATGTAGTCGATAGTGAGGTATGACGGTAATGTTTGTTAATACTTAAAGGTTCAACATTGATGCAGCAACAGACTGGTATGGAGTTATTGAGGGGAAGATGTAGCTTATAGCACTGCAGGGTTGAGCTCGTAACCGCCACCAGCGCTAGTATGTTACGGGAATTTAATGGCAGGCTTGCGTTCTGTAGGTTGGAAGACGGAGAGGCCAGGGGTTCGTCAGCTGAGGTGGGCGGATAATGCATCGGCCATGAAATCGGCGATATTCGGGAAGATTGCACGAAGGATACTGGGAGTCGCAGAATCCCTTAACAAGCGGCAGGGAGATATCCTGCGTTCGACCGTAGACAATCCCTCAAGGGGATCAGCTTGCAAGTGAAGGTTGAGCCCTCAAAAGGTGACACTTGAATGTGAGATACCACAGTCTATATGGCTAGTATCGAACTTGCAAAGTCTCTCGATAGAGCCTAGTCATTTCCGCATATTAATGGCGAGAATTGATCAAGCAGTCCGACTTTACATGTGATAGAATAAGAAGAACATGACAACATGGTGCTGTGTAGGATGGAAGATTTAACGCATGGTACTCGAGTGATGATCAGCCTGAAACACACGTTAGTCAAGATATCGAGGGGCGAAATGGAATGTATAGCAGCTCTCGTTTTCGACATAAGAATCAGGAGCTCGATGCTAGGTGCCGTTGGAGCGAGTCGCTGATGGTCATCCCTTCTCTTATCCGCGTCTTCAAGAACCGTGACGTTTAGGGTGCGCTCAACATTCACAAGATAGACCTGCTGTAGTGAAGGATAAGCAGGCCATTCTGTAATACAAGCTTCGACAAGCCAAAGAAGGTGTACAACGGCAGGATGTACGTGTGTTACTACAATTCAACTCGGTGTTTGTGCAGATGATAGGGATTATCTCGTCGTATGTAGCATGAAGCTTACTTCATCTGCCCTGAAGGACTTGAAGGTCTCCTTGTATACATGTGCTGGGCGTTGAGACGATGAATGGCAACCTCGCTCCTTTCCCGTGAACATCCCGGTGAGCCCGTCGCGTTGGCGCGCTTCCGCCGGTAACCTAACACAGAATTTCAGTAGATGATGTTCCAAACGATTGCCTGCTCTTTATAACCACAGATTGTATCAACGTACCACAATACCTGCAAGAACTGCTATCTGTTTGGCGACGATGCTGCCTGCTCTCTAATCTTCGTTAGTTCCTAGAGCCGCTAAGACGACTGAAAATATATATAGACTGAAGAATACCAATCTTTCCTCTAGCGCAGTCAAAGGATCAGCCACGTAACTAAGTTCCTCCCAGCAACGGCCAATGCTTCACGGCGGGAACCAACTAGCCGTGGCCCAGAAATCTATTAGCCAAAAAGGTACATACCACAAACCTGTAATTTCTGACTAGCGGAACCAATAGACACCTGACAAGTGCAAAGAAGCAAGTCGTGCCCGTTGACTTATTGTGCAAGTGTCTGGGCATCTAAACATGGTTCATGGGGCGGTAAAGTATAGCCTTTTTACGAGGCGCGGGAAACATATTCTAGCACTCGCTTTAGCCATATGTTGTAAGCCCGGAAAGAGTTACAGCTGCATCAAAGTGCAGACTAAGAGCCTCTTTGAGAGAGACACATGACAGAAGGTTACATCTTGGTAATTTTCGGGCCATTTCTCCTCAATGCTGTGAAAGGCTCGTTACCTGAGATTCTATTATGATGTATTGGACAGAGATTATAATAATTCGCGGTCTGGGGTGTTTATCTGGTCTGCAGATGAAGCTAAAGATTCGTGAAGACTTGTTTTCTTTTTACCTAAATTAGAGTGATGAATGATGAAGCAAATAACTTGCAGGGGATATCCAGTGCTGCGGAAAACCAATTGCTGACGCGACTGAACCCCGCCTCCAATCACAGCGCTAAAAAGAGTAGCAGCCCACTGTAGCCTAAGTGAATAACCCTCGCTATCTTTCTCAAATGTTGCATCGGCACTGAGCTAACGAACATGTCTGTCATTTATTCTAGCTTCACATACCCTTTTTACATCGCACAACCACTAAATGACCACTGAAGTCTTCCCTCATTCTGAGATTGGGATCCGATTGCGGAGGCAGCTTATCTTTTGTCGTCGGAGAGAGCTGGTGCCAACTAGCAATTTCAGACCCGTGCTAAAACGATCTTCAGCGCCATGCACTAGTGTCAAGCTGGAATATCGCGATTGCAGATGGAAACGAAACCAACATTACGGGATTATAAGATGTACCAGAATGGAAAAGCCAGCCGTGACCCTCTCTCTACGTGAAGTAGGGCAATAAAGGGACCAATGATAAGAAGTAAAGGATACTCAGCGTTTCCCAGCGGCGACTGACCGCAGCAGAGCTGCTCGAAATTTGAGGCGCCGAAGGGAAAGACGATGCTAGAGCCCGTGGGAGTGATGGGCGATTGGCCGCTGCAGAGCATAAACTTGGCAGGCTAAGTTGGTGCGTTCTGTTTCCCACACACCATATGTCAGCTGCATCCACGGATAGTCCATCAATCCCATAGCAGTGGATCGAACAACCTGAGATGGCAGTGCGCGTATGCTGCCAGCCAGATCACCAAGATGTGAGGTCCCCTCCACTTGGTCCTGCATACGCCACTGCTGCATACGTACAACCTGTCAACGAGAGACTGGTCCAGGGAGGCTTCCGGCAGCATTAGCGCCGCACAACTGCAGCGCTCAAGAACCTCACCACATCAAAAGAAAAGCCCTACAGCTTCATTTTCCAAGAGATACAGAGCAAAATCTCAATTCTGGCAAGAGAATGAGCAAGAGTTACAGCGTGCAGGTCTTTATACTCCCATTTCAACTTGTTGGACTTTGGCGAAAATATCTTGAAAATCTCATCTTGGTACAATGGGTCAGCTCTCTTTGATGGTATTTTGACACGTCATGTATTTCCTCAACATGATCGGTCTTCTCTGCAACTTACACATGTTTCGGCAAAGACGTAGTCAAGCAAGCCATAAAAATGCTACTAGCTAATTGTAAAACTATTCAACGCCAACCTTCGTTTCATCATTCTTAGGATCACTGTCTTTTCTACTACGCCTGATCATATCCCTTTTTCCTTTATCCCTCCATATGACCTCAAAGAGCTTCCTTTCCACCAAGCTCTAACAGCAGCCTTTCACCAAGCATCTCAATACATCATTTTCGACGTAGCTATTTCCATCACCACATCCATACCTTTGTGGCTCTTCACAACATCCATCTCCTGCCCAAACTCGCCTTGCCGACAATGGACACTCCCATGATGTATTCGCCAACCTTCGAGCCACCTTTTGTCATTGACAAGTCAAGAGACAGACTACAGGTGCGACTCCGTAAGGATCACCTTGAAGTTTACGTCCTCATCAACCTCCCCCACTACGATCCCTTTCGGGCTTTGGAAGCTGCCATGTCTGCGGTTCAAGACTTTGACATCACGACCCTGAACAAGCCGCATGGGAGCAACTCGTCTGGTTGGATGTCCTTGACCGAGCATCCTTCGTGCAATGCCACGACCCTGAGCGCCGGTGTTCAATTTGCCCTTCCTTTAGCCGCGCTGCGAGGGAACCACAACCAGACGAGACTTGCTCCTCCGGCCCACAAGCAGCAGGATAACCACCAGAACATTGTTGCTCCTACCTTGAAGGCCCCTCCTGTTGCCGCGAAGGGGACGAAGAGAACCCGTCCCGAAGACGACGGTGACGAACAACCTTCTCCCAAGCGTCCGGATACCCAAGGCTTGTCTCAGTGGTTCCCCTGGAGTAGTACCAGTCCAGAGCCAAACAGTGGAAACTAAGGAAACCACGAGGGCTACTCGCTTGAGCTAAAGACAACACGGGAATGGGCGGACTATGCTCTATCTATTACCTTGGAACGGGGATGGGAATGTGCTTTGGCCTAAACGAGGAGGGAGAAGGTGGAAAGGGATCTTGTGTTTGAATCGGATCATAGACCTTATTGTAGTAAAGGAGTGTTGTACGGAGGGTGTGCTAGGATAAGCAGTGAGAGTAATGAAGGGGGCAAGGGCTTGTGTTGTGTATTGTCTAGTACATCGGAAATTCACAAAGATGGCCTCCCAGCCGGCATCCAAAGTCTCCCAATATCGCTCCGTTTGAGTTAATCGTATTCATCCGTGATTGCAATTAACATCTACTCTAACATAATTATAGAAAGCTTCGAGTGAACCACTATTGTTCTTCTGATCAGTCTACTCATGAAGCCCCAGCATGATCCTTATCGCGATACTGATACAAGTCCCAGTTAATCAAATAGGAGAGGAAAGACTCTGAAAGAGCCAAGGAAGAGTTATCAATCATTTATCCTGCCTCTCTTTCCGCATTCCATAAACCTTCGCGCCGCTTTTGACTGAACAAAGGTCTTCAAAGCCCAAAGGCATTCTCCCGTCGCATCCTATCTATCTCTATCTTCATCGCCTGCACTGCCTCTTCCATCAAAAGGAGGCGACGAAACTTGTAGTCGTCACCTTTCCCTGCATCTCGCGAGGCCTGATCCCATAGATTCCCCCAGCTCCGTTGTAACGCCTCCCTCTTATCACCGGATTGAGCTGAGTGTTTCTTGTCGGAGGCAGATAATGCGACACTAGAGGCAGCTGTATCGCTGGAGCGTGGAAGTCGATGGCGTCGTTGAACCTTGGTTCGTCTACGGCTCGAAGTCGAGACTTGTGACTTGACGGTATCAGTATAGAGGGACGGTCATGTTACAGATGATAGACTAACCTTGGTATCTGACCTGGCCACAGAGTCTGCGTCTTTCATTTCCACATCAGTGAGACTCTTTTGCCTTGTAAGCCACGCTTCTGCCTCAGCGATGCCATCAAAGGTGCTCCCAAATGAATCTTGATTCAATCGGTGCCCTGCAGCCAGTTTTGCAAAGTACAATACGGTCTTCTCGAGACGCTTCCCGACAATGCTAAGAAACTCCTCCCCGTGGTTATAATTACACCACTCGAGTATGTTCTGCCAGCTCTGGGGATCATCTGTACGGTGGCCATTTGTCACTGCCCACAAAAGGATGGCTTTTGTCTTTAAGCATTGTCTTATACCAGCCTGGGGGCCAAAACTTCCCCCTGGTGCGTATTTGCTAATGTGCTGGCCGCATATTGAAGTTGGTGAGTTGTCAGCACACATCCTGGCGTGATAGCTGTCTAAGTGAAGGGGAGTACAACTTAGGCTGTCCGAGTGAAGAGTAGTTTGGTTGAGATTAATAGATGGAAAGACACAACGAAGAAGATGCCCATGACATATTCACGAACACCAGCTGATAGACCGCTAGTGACGGAGAGAGGGTAGAAACCAGCACCAACCCGTTGATACACCGCAACTAAATTAAACCTAGAATAATTGTGGTTGACAGCATGAGGCTTCTGTGAGTTTGCCTCAGTATCCACGATGATGATCCAATGGATGTACGAGCTCAATATGCACTCTGCCGCACATTCCTCTCAAGCACCGTATCGGCCCACCACATGTCTCCTCATCAGCTAAGAAATCCCATGTGACACATTAGTAAACACCGTGTTCCCCTCACAGCGGACACAATTCTTGTGACTCCTGTCGTTCCTGGTGTTCTCCTGGATTCTGACCCAGCATCCAGACTCCCGGGGCAGCACTCCATGATTCGTATTCCAACATCCCTAGGCATATTTAGATCGTCATCCAGGCGTCTGAACACAAAACATTGTGGTTGTGGGCTGTTATCGATGGGTCCAGGGACTGTAGCTTGAAGCTCTGGATAAAGACATTCACACTTACTCCGCATATACTTGCAACCACTACCATTAGCGTCAAATTGTGCGGAATTGCATGCATGATAAAGGCAGAGGCGGCGTAAATGACGTTAATACTGCTCCGTATATGCAGGCACTCAACCTAGCGTCAAAAGGATAAGGAGAAGATTGTCCCGTGTATACAGCTACCTGGACATTGGCTTGGATCAGAAGTAGCCTTTACGTTGCAAACAGCTCTGTAGGTACTAGAATATTGAAGCCAGCTTGATGTATACGTGATATGAGGTCTAGTCACCTCATCCCCCGTGCAAGTGATGACATAAGACCTTCTCTCCTCTTGAGCTCTTACTCCTATTCCATCTTTCAGCCAGGTCATCTTTCAACCCCTCCATTTCTTAAGTCTTTTCCATATTCCAACACTCATCGATTCTCACTCCGGTCTACCCTGTGCGGTCTGAGCACTCACTAGGCCTCCTATGCCCTCTTTGACTGGGATCCAAGCATATCCTTAAACACTTGACGGCAGTGACAAATCCACCCTTCAAGCCGTCCTTGGACTTTTACGAGATATCTTCCAATTTATGATCGAGCGTTGGTTCCATATTCACTCCCTGTCTTTCAGACCTTGCTATTGATCAAGGCGTGACGGTCACATCCCTTCAACGCACGCTCAAGCTTCGATCTGTACACGAGGGTCATGCTCCACTGCACCGTCACCAAAGATCACGTAGAATTCCACTTCCGCACACAACCTGGGAAAAACTGTAAGTTTCCCAGACAGAACTTAGTAAGTTTCCCAGACAGAACTTAGTAAGTTTCCTTAGCATTCTACCTTATAACTTAGGCTAACTCTACTCTCTTCCAGATATATCGCGCAACATAGCAGTCAACATCATATTCATACATACAACAAATACAGTCTGCATCGGTTGCTTTATATATACTTTAGGGCTTCTTCCTTTCGCCTAATAGCTCCAACATTGCTCTGATCATCAAGAAGCCTTACGCCTATGGCGTGGTCGATCACTGTAATGGCCAGTGGTAGGCTCTCATAGCCTTTGATACATTCCTACAGTTTCTAACTATGCTAAGGAACTCCGCCTTCAAATGCCATTCCAATTCAACACTTTTCACATCAATATCTCCCACTCAACTACTCCGCCTCTGTCGCTACAACGCCCGAGTGATTGCACGAGTACAGCGTCTGTCGGAGTTACTAGCCATCTACCTCCCTTTCTACCATCACACTTCCCTTCACGGTCTCTTATCCATCTTCTTCATATTGTCGTTCAACTTTCACTAAGTCTTTAGAGAAGAGAGAACCTGAAGTATAGCAGGACCTGTTCCCGAAGACTGCGCAGCTGGACATCGACATTCACCAAGTTGGAATGCATGTTCAAGCCCTCCAGCTCACCCGTTTTTTGCCCAACCACTTGGGTCAATATTCTATCTGCAATACTATTTATTGGTGCCAAACCCAGTCATGGCAACCGCTCAGCATCTTTGGTCCTGGCCTCGGCTCGGTCATCCACGTGCTTATGCCTTCTTCAGGCCCTCAGTTTCATCCATATTGGACCTGACAGCTGATGCTCACATCAAGCGCCTCACACGTCACACGTCAACCGTATTCTCTACCATTCAACTTTCAAGCCATCTATCACTTATCGTTCAACCATCCCACTTATATCACTTATCAACCAAATGTCCTGTTTTTGAACAGCCACCACCTCAGCTTATCATTTCCCAACCAAACCTCAATCACAAGCTTTCACATCAGTGAGCATGAATTGCTCTCAAAGCTCACTCGCCAGCAAACCAAGGAGGACACATTCAACAAATAATATTATAATAAGCATAAATTGCTCTTCGAACGCATAAACTACTACAAAAGCCCAGAAAAATGGAGGCAGCTAACAAGGCTCTAATTTATATATATATATAAAAGGAAAGGAAAAAAAAGGAAAGGAAAAAGAAGAAGAAGAAGAAGAAGAAGAAGAAGAAGAAGAAGAAGAAGAAGAAGAAAAAGAAGAAGAAGAAGAAGAAGAAGAAGAAGAAGAAAAAAGAAGGAGAAAAGAAAGAAGTATAAAATGCTCTATAAGTTAAAGAAAAAAAAGGAAGAAAAAAAAAAGAAATACTAATGAGCATGAATTGCACATAAAACCCTATAAGCATGAATTGCTCCAGAGGGAACATAGATTAGAAAAAGGAAACGGCGCTCTGGGATGCGAGCTGTACGGGCTAAACTAACGAGATACGATTTTTCAAGAGGGAATACGATACTGGGAAGAGCAAAAGGTGCTCAGGACTTTACATTACACACATACTATTTCTCTTCAACTTCAAAACAACACATCATGCTCAGAAATTCCAACTCAAAAACATCACATCACATCACAAAACATTAATACTTTCAACAACACCACAATTGGCAAACATCATATTAAATCACAAAACATAATACTTTCAACAATACTACAATCGACATTTTCCACCAAACTCGCCAAACTCACTTTCCACACATCGCTTACGCCAATGGGTTGATATAAGAGCCCATAATTCCATTAGCCTCTCATCTCAGCACATCAACATCAACACTCTTGACTTATAATCCTGCTTCTAAGGAGCGAAGTTCCCAGCTATTCTCATTGACAAACCTCGGGATCCGCGTTTCTACACTGGTTTAAGATTGTTCCTACAGAGACAGTTTATACTGCAGCTGTGAAATTACCTACAATCTCGATCGAAAAAGCTCTCAACACTCTGCAGTACCTGATCACCTTGGGAACTCGCGGTCGTCATTTTAAACCTTCTCTCCAAAAATAACAACTCTCCTCTGGTCGATCATTCGACTCTGCAGTACCTGATCGCTTGTATATCTCGGATCATCTTACTGGAAAGGTTCAGATATCATTATTGAACTTCTAGACAGATCTATCTCTTCTCCAGCTAATTACTTGGCTCTATTTATTACCAAATCTCTGTTTTACCAGGTTTCTCACATAATCTGTTTTCCGCAGAAGGTCTTGGTCGATACGTAACTGTCATCAGTTGCCGTCCGCCAGTATTGTCACTATTACTAGGACAAGCCACGGTTTCATCCCGGTCAATTCTCCCTTAATCCATTCGCTCATTGGATGCACAAAGTCGCCCTTTCTATAAAGTGCAGACTTCCACTTTCAATTATTTGATGTGATATTTACTACCGGCCTCATGGCTTCTACCTCCCACTCAATCATTGGGCGCCTGATAGGTTTGATCCTCTCAGCCTCTCAGTGAGCTGTCGAGATTCCAATCTGCAGCCTCGTGGCCAAACACTACTCTATATTAGTACACACCATCCTTGTTCTCACGTCGCCTGCTGCCCAGCTCATGCTGGGCGTATTGATAAGGATCAATTCATCGCAACCTGAGAGTTTAGTGCCGTATGATATCCAGAATGATTTCTCAAAAGCTTTTGCCAATCTTTCTATCACTAGCAAGATGTAACGGCGTATGGCGTTGATGAGTCTGCAAACATAGCTTTATCTGAGATTTGACGCTGTGTCTCACATTATATGAGATTTAGTTGCCAAATTGGCTCCACAAAAGCCATCTTTTGTGGTTGTTGCAACCTTAGGGTCGCATCCGATCTAAAAAGAAGGTTCGGGCCGATCCGAAGATCGATCTCTCTAAAGAGAGCTAATGAACAGTGGATATGGCCCATGTCATACATCAGCACCATCATTGTATGCCCTGCGGGCATTCGCTATTGGAAAATATGTTACACGAACAGAATATGCGTATGTATCAAGCGTGGAACAGTGGCCAAGCTGCTTGACCTGGTGGGTTGCACTGCTCATCACACGTGAGCTCTCACCAAGGTACATGATGAAGAGGCTCAGCTGGTTCACCTATAGAATGACCTTTGAGACTTCAAGCTGGGCCGCTTTGCTACATGACCTTCAATGGCATTGAGACGCTGTTGAACTGAGATGTGTTCTCAATTAGGAACATCTTCTTGTCCTTAGCAAGGTTACTCAGGTCTTCACCATGGTACACAGTGCATGGGTAACCAGAAATGTCCATATGTCGTATCATACTTCGGAGCAGGCTTGTCCTGCCCCCTCCCCCTCTGCTCTCCAATACCGGAGTTGTTGTCGTGCTCAGAGTCGCCGTCCTTCATATTGGTCTTCTTCGCCTCGTTATCGCACCCCCTTCTGTTCGCGGACTTCCTGCTTGCCACCTACCTGCCACATCCTGTTCTTCAGCCCGGCTGCCACACTCAAAGCTCCGTGTACTACATCTTCATGGGCTCAAGCAACTTGATGTAGGTCACCACTGACTCGGACTTCCTCACTAAGTTATTAACGTTGCATTCCACCGACAACTCGTCAGGCACCATCTGTCGATATATATTAATATTATTCTCAATGACCCTACATTCACGCACCTCGCGACTCCCATGGCTTTCAATGACCAGGCGCACGGCTACAGCCTCGGGGGCTAGGACCGCAGCATCCCAGACAAGGCCTTCAACTGCCCCAGGTTGATCTTACGACCGTTTGGCTTGTCCACGGGTCATATCTCTCGCATGGTTTCGATGGATGGGCAGAACCGCATCGGCAGGTCGTCTTGCAAAGCCGTGGCCGATCTAAGGCCAGAACCTCATGGCCTACTGCGACGTCTGCCCTCCATATCACGATGCTCTTCTTGCTCCCCTAGATCAGCTCCTCGGATGGCATCCTCGATAATGACCCGAACTTGATCAACGCTATTCGAACGTTGAGGAGCAAGAGATAGGAAACTGAGTGGATCAGCGTACAAGTACCTCTGGTCGTCGGAGCTGGTGAGCACGGCAGATGTTGACGACGAAGAAGATGACGACGAGAAGCCCGAGGAGAAACCCGCCTCGAAGCCCTACAACAAGCGCCAACCTGGCAGAAGGACTTGAACGTAACGCCTAGCACTACCCTTTGGGTCAAGGGGTCGGGTATCCCGCTCTAGTTGAGCCACGATGCCTTGACATCATACACCAAGTTCACGATGGGCGATGTACGGGCGCATCGCTAAGTATCAGTGTTTCGGTTACTCATACCCTTCCCCAGCCCTGCCGCCAATAACAAAATAGGTTTCAACATCCTCTTGTCCTGCAACCTAGTCTTGTTGCACAACCATCGTCGTAGACAGAGGATCACCACCATCGTCTTCACACGTGCGGGAACAACATGATCATCTGCAATATCAAGCCGGCAAACGGCAATGAGTTGAAGGTTGAACGCACGAAGGAGGGGGGCCGGAGAAGATGTTGAAGCACCTTGACAGGATGTTCATGTCGGAGGTTGTAGTGTACAGGCGGTGCGAACCCTGAATCCGTGTGCTGGTGAGGGGTTCTTGCTGTGGCCCGACTTCTCAGTGGCTCGATATCGAGCTTTGCATACCAGCGTGTATTAATCTCTGCGATGTAACGCATCATGAATATTCTTTGCATGCGTCTGCGTCTTCAATATCTTCATTTGTGTAAGGTATTGATGAGAATGGAATTGAGAGCTCGTTCAGTTCTGAGGCTCACTCTAAATTGCGTTCAGCAGAAATGCAACTGCCACTGTAAGTATAGGCAGGGCCACTGCTATCAGCGCCATGCCCTGTGAGTCCGAGCCACTGGGAGTCGTAGCGCTGCCCGGGCTGTGCTTCACTGAAAGATCTTCCACTCGCGGTGCCTCAGTTGTGGGGCCCAGTGCGCCGTACAATGACGTAACCAACAACGCGACCGAGCCCTCCCTAGGCGCCATTCTTTTTTCCTTGCAACACGACGCCGACCGATCAGACTGCTAAACCTTAACAAACCCACGCTTGCAAATTCAAGTGTTCTTTTAGAGCGAACCTCCTTCGAGACGACCATGCCCGCAGTACGCGACCGCCGATTCTGTCAACGCTGACAAGATAAATAACCTGCGATAGCCCTAGCCATGCTCCAGCGGACCAAGAGTATCATGAGAGGCAAAAGCAGGAACACAGCCAACGACACGTCTTCGGACCGATCAAGACGATGCTGATGCCCGCTCGCGACACGACCATAAGCCACGGCCCGACTTGAACAATCAGATATCGATTGCGCACCCCCGTGATCCTGCCTTCACGATCTTGTTGTCCACCTCCCATCAGAGCTCCTCGCACATGATCTCCTCGATGTCCCTCACAACCCCGACTGCATCCTCTTCCACGCCTGCACAACAACAATGCCGAGCACATGTTTGCTGGGTCGAGCGGCGAGGAAGAGGTCCTCGACACTCTCGAGAAGACCTTGTTTATTTTACGCAACTCCATCAAGTCCAACTTCATCACCATCGAGATCAACATTGATTCCACTGTCATATACCTACAGAATATCTCTACGGACGCGTCATCCAACCCAAGCCTGGCATACTTATATGACATATTTCTTGTGTTCTTGCTGACCACGCAGGCCACCTCGGTCTCGCCGCTGTCTATCGGCGATTGCTGAGGCGGCATATAATATAGCCTTCTATTATTACATGCGAGGGAACGACGTGGTTCCGACAGGCGAGAACTTTATGCTGGGCGGATAGTGGGCGTGGTTTTTGACCGTCATGGACCTCGTCAAGGCTTACAACTTCCACCCGGAGTGCAAGACAGACCGAGGCGATATCTGCGACAAGAGTCACAGCCATACCAACGTTATGATGCAAATGTTCTGTGCAATATATTTGTTCTGAACCCTGTGAGTATCGGAGTCGCATCACTATGGAAGGAGGTTATCCATACTGACCTAGGACACGAAAAACAGGTGCAAGACCTGCAGCAAGTTATCCGTGGCCACGATTCTGTCGTCGTTCATGCCCTCACTCGTCTCGATATCTCCCTCCCAGCCGTCCAAGTGCCCCATGTCGTTCTGATCACTCGAGGCTTAGCTCGCGCTCCCGCCACGAGCCTACATCAGCATCGACGTCGACTTCACATTCGCGATGTGTGATATCGCCGCCCAATACCACCAGGAGATCCGGTTCCAAGCCCCCAGTGATACTGGATCGCTGGGGAGAAGGCGTCTGCGACAGGATTGTGGCCAGAAACCCGATGAGATTGATGATGCCGAACCCGAATAAGCTCGCTGCCAGGTTTGTATGCTGGAGCAAGCCTGGATGCTCCGCCACGTCGGGTATCATGAAGTTCGTGTTACTTGCACTTAGGTGCAGGTACTCACTCGTACTGCGAAAGGTTGCATATGGCGAGATAAGGCATATAAGCGCGTGCTCTGACTCCAACAGGAACATCAGCTCGACCTTGAGGGCCATCATGTGCAGGAACACAAGCCGCATTCTACAAATCATCCCACCTTCGATCTAGAGCAACTTCACGACCAAGCCCGCCGCCGCGATGAGTCACTTCATCACATGGACTAGTAACATGCACTACGTGAATATGCATGGGGACGTGAACCCGAACGTCATGCTTGCGACCCCACATCGGCCGACGTTGGCTATGTCAGGATCCTGAGTGTGCTTCTCAATCATGGCGTTGACCCGCTGGCGATGTTCGAGGATCAACCACACAAGGATGCCGGCGTCGATGAGGGCCACGTACATGCCGTGGAGGCCGCATACGCTCCACGATGCTGATAACGACACGGACGTACGTGTTACCGGGCATAAGAAACGCTACAACATGATCTTGATCGACTTTGTCAGGAGTACACCAGGCACACCAGGATGAGCATGTATTTGCCCTCAATATCAACGTCATTACGGGCAAGATGAGCTTCGACTTTGTCAACTCGAGCGTCCTCCTTATTGATCTTTTTTATTGCCACAATGATGGGAAACTTGGGAGCCTGCCCTCGCCCGCTGTCACCGCGAGTCCCAGGGTCGCATCGCGTTGCATATGCATGCACATGACCACATAGATATCCAACAACCCGACTAAAAGCCTGGACCCTTCGTTTACTCGCTGGTGCTCTGGTGGATTGTTTATGAGTGCATCTCCAAAGGTCTCCACGCAGACCGCGATGTTTTCGATTGTGCCCTCGGTCATGCAGCTGAACGTGCCCCCGGTCTCGTCACCCGATACTGTCTCGTCCCTGTTCATGGACATGTGCTCGGGCACGATGGTAGTCATGACGATGAACATGGCGGTGTACAGTTTCTTGTACTTGATCTGGTAGCTGCACTGGTTGTCATAAACCTATTTGAAGGTGGCCATGTCGCCCAAGTCGATTGTGCAGATGTGTGAGTCTAAGATTTGGGCCGCAATGTTGCTACAGGTTTCGTGCCCTTCACCGACTAGGCCGGTAACCCTGGTAGACCTCAACCCCAGGCTTGTGTTCTAGATGATATCGAGGACGTCCCCTTGGGCCTGGCCCTGCTCGAGATGGAGTGTAGCCCCTCGTCCACCTTCTCGTTCATCTGTACTCACTTGAGCACCAGATCATACACAAGCTGCTTCACAGTCAAGCCGTCCTCGGCATCAACTGTGGCTGCCGCTACGCGAGCTAGATGATGTCTGCCGATGGTTTTATACGACAACAGGGTCTCGTTCGCCCTCTGGTTGGTGCTGTTGACCACGACCAGCTGCTGCGACACGCCCTTACCCATGGGGCCGAGCAACTGCCCGGCCTGGCTCCTCTTCAAACCCGTTGAATCCGCCTCGGTCACTGCATCATCCACCCGTACCTGGCCCATACCTCTTTCGGCCTTTGTTTGTGTTCTGGTTCAAGTTGCTGCTCCGCTTCGAGTTACTGATTGCGGGCGCCAAGGGGTTTGCTAATGCCGTTGCGCCTGACCGCGTGTTCTGGGCTACGGTCTCGGCGTAGTATTTGCTCTAATTCAGGCTCCCGTGCCTGTTCTTGGGATGTCCGCCTCCACGCTCGCACCAATGGGGCCAACATGGACTCGGGATCGAAGTAGGACATGATCTTATACGCATTCCTGCCTGAGTTGCGGTCCCGGTTGATGAGCTGATCGGGTACGTGGTCTACTAGTCGTTCGACCATCGATGTAACTACATCGAAGCCAATGTACTCGATTGGGACCAAGTCCAGGTAGTCGCCACAGCCAACCCTCATAACTAGGTGGTGATACGTGTTCCCCTTCGCCAAAGCCTTGAGGGCTGCCTCCGTTGACTCTCCTCTCTGGGGCCGGGACCTTGTTCGTCCTGACCTTCGACTTCATGCTTATGCATACCATCACAATCGAACGTTCACGTTCGCTCCTGGCCAAGTTTGATCACAAAGGTGTACAGCATCTCATCATTGCTCTCTATGCGTTCTTCACATCCATCATCGAACATCTATGTCCCTAAGCTTACCCTCACGACACAGCAAGTTCTAGGATTTCTCCAAGTTCAGGTTCGTGCCAATTAGCATCATCGCGAAGGGCTGCATAGCTCGCGCTCGTGGTGCTGCTGAAAACTCAGGATGCGAGGCAAGGTGCGCCCAAGTTCTCGGCCTGCTTGAAGATGTTCTCTGTGGTCTCGAATCCGGTCGAAGCTTGCGGCGAGCTTCAGGAGGATACCTTGAGGTGGAGCTTGACGTTGGACTGGTGGTTGTTCTCGCTAGCAGACACGCTTCCATCCTGGATCGTGGCCTTGTCCAAGATTGAGGTTGCGATTCTCACGATACGGCGCAAGCTGGAGCCCATAATCCTCTTTTGTAGCGTTACAAGTGGCTAGTCTTGTTTTGTACTCCGTTGTGGATGAACATGCCCAGTCCACCGGCGATGCCCCAGGACGTCTTGAGCCAATAGTTCCTGGTCGTCACCGAGATCTCCCCAAAGGCCGCTGGCATTTTGTCGCTTATATTCTCGAAAACGAGCCTGAACGGATTCTTGGGGAGTCTAATGTGCGCGAAGCTGTGTCCAATGCGCCTCTCGAGTTTGACTCTGGTGTTGATCCACCAAGACTTGTGCAGGATTCTACAAGATCTCCTCCATGATCATGCCTATGCTATTTCACTAACTCAAGGCCTTGATGCCGCTTATCACGATTTCAGAGCAGACTCTAGACTTGCCTACCTTCTAGCCTGACTCGGGCTTTCAGAACCTGAGCTTGTAGTCGACGGTGTTGGTGGATAGGAGGTAGGCCGCCTGTTGATAGTCGTGTCCTTTTCGTTGGATGTCTGTTAGTGCTTCTTGGGGCCCGGAAGGTCCTCATGGTATCGTCTGTAGCCTTGGTATTGAGCCTGGCGTTGACCGGCGTCGTTTTATGGTAAGGAGACAGCCTCTTTCGATCTCTGAAGATCAGTCTCATAATGCTCAAACATACGAGGCTGATCGTTTACACAGGGCCATTGAAGCGTAGCCATATCACCGCAATCATGACAAAGCACCAAACTTATTCTCCAGACCTGCAGTCACTGTGGTCAGCAGGAATTTATATATGAACTCCCTCCTCCTCAAGGAATTGCGATCTGTTGGCACCTCCTCGAGTGGGATCATCTCACCCGCTCTTTACTCACGGCCATGGTAGGTGCCGAGGAATCTCTTCGGCGCTGCGTAGAGCACAGTGATCGGGTCGCGCATCTTGCTCACCCTGACGTCTTTGGTGACTCATTCGACGCTTGAGGCACACCACTATTGGTGCTAGACCGTCATACTGACTCTGACGTACGTGACCTTCTCGAGCAACAAGTAATTTATAGACTCGTACCACGCGAACATGCCAGAGTCTACCAGCCTCTTCAAGAAACATACTCCAAGTTGAGGGTGCGGCAATGAACGACACCATCAAGTTCTTACCAGCAGCACCGCCGTGTCCCGACGACGGTTGCATCCATTGACACCTATGTGAGTGGCGCCCTGACGATACAGTTCTTTATTCCCATGAGCACCATGGTAGCGTCGCCCTAGACCCCGTCGAGGGACAGGCCTGGCCTCGTTATCAGCACGTCCAGATTGAGGTAGAGCTCTTCAGTCCACACGCCGAGCCCCTCAGAAAGCGGTGATGGGTCCCGTGTATGAGAGAGCTGAGCGCGTTTGAGGAAATGCCGAGTCGACAGGCTTGTAGTAGCTTATCAGAAGCTCGATAAAGGTCTGTCTGATAGGCTGTGCTGATGTTGTGGCGCTTACATGAAGTTCCCTCGCGACTCCCTGAAGCTCCTTCGCGATAACAAGGCTCCTCATCAGGAGGAGTTCGCAAACACAACCCCCTGCGTGAACATGTTCGGCCCCGACAAGAGTGGCCACACCAACAAGGTTCACTTCATCACAAGAACCCCAAGACTGGCGAGTATGAGGAGAAGTGTCTCAGTGGCACGAGTCTCGGAAACTGAAAGTAGCCCGGCTACCAAATGGTAGCTCAAGTGATCCTTGGGAACAGGTACGCTACTATCTAGCCGTGTCTCACCTGAGTACAACAATTCTGTCCTTTTGACCACCTTGAATCACACCATGATCAATAATATGTCATTACTCTTGCTTCGGGATAGTTCATTAGTCAGTCGCATGTCTTGTGGCTCCCGGTCTGGCCACTACAGCAAATCCTCAACACGAGACGCCGGGGGTCCTCCAAGCACAAAATTGCCTTCTTCCCCTTCTCGCAAGCCGCAAATACCTCCTTGAGTGTTCTCAATTGTACCGCCCGCGCTGCTTCGTTAGGTCCATCGACCCGGATATTCACCTTTTCACGACTGGCTTTGGCTTTTCCCCAGGCTAGACATTATTTCCTCTTCTCTTTCCTTAAGTCCGTCAAGAAACAACCAGTCGCCTGAACACCGAGACTGTTGGTGTGGATTTGCGATTTATATTCGAGATTTTCTTGAGGCTCTGTGACTTAGACTGTGGTCTTATGACGAGTAGCAAGCTCACTGCTCTCCTTGAGCAGGCTCTTGGAAGGCAGATGGCTTCAGCATGCCAGAGCAGAGCGCTCCATCGCTAAGCGTAAATACTTACCGTTTCTTGCACTCCAGAAGAGGTGCTTTTCAAGTTCGTCCTCCACTGCTTCTTTCACCATCGCCCCCCGATTTATTTCACAGGCCCAGCTTGTATTCCTCGTCCAATTTGAGCTTGGCGTAGCTGTTTTGATCCCCACCCTCACAGTCACTCGTGGACAATGCTTTCTGATGATGTTGTTTATATCTAGGCAAGATGGTCTTGCTTTTTGGGCTTTGGCGTTCTTCTTGGTAGGCGGCTATTCCATAATGTCCATGGGTCTCTGGGAAGAGGGTTTCTTATAGCTGCGGTGACGAATATGGATGTGCTCATAACTCTAAGACGGGATAATGCCCGTTCCTCGGGATTCGGTCTCAGTCCCTCGGTCAGTTCGTTAAATGAGACGTGATGCAAGACGTGAGCTTGTGGACATTATCCCCTGCCGCGATGCCGGGTGTTCGGCTACTTTGACATCTCGTTCGGATGAAACATGTTCCCTAACTCCCATGGCCTGGAGCTGGATAGCCTACGAATTCGTTTCGCAATGCATATGACACGTGCAGTTAATATATTATGGTATAGTAACAGGACTGGGCCGCTGCTGAGCTCTGAGGTCGGCCCTGTGGCTCTGAAGCGATGAAAGGGTATAATAGCGGACCATGGATGTACGAGCTGAGTGATCTCGAGCGACCTCCACCGAAGGGAAAAGGACTCTTAGAAGCTGAAGTCGTAGGAAGTTCCGATGACACCAGGAGTGATGTTGTAAGTTTAAGCCGAGCGGTAAAACGTCAGACCTGGGCAGCCATCTTGAAAGACAATGAAGGGCTATACTCAACTCTTTTCCTGGTATACTCAAAAGGGATAATGTCAATTCGTAGACTACCTATACCCAGGTCATATTAGACCATTCACCGCCCCTCAATCTTGAAGGCCTTCAAGGACTTGCACATTCTCATACACTCCTGTGGCTTTCATTTCATTTCAAGAGTCAATGAGTCTCCGTGTTATTTCCTACAGCCTGGCGATGAAGTTACTAGATTTGAGCCAGCACTCTTGCTTTCGAACCTAGAGGACCACGACAAACCTTTCCTAATGTATCTTGCTACTATTGACGAAGTAACGGAGGATGCCCAGCATCAATTACATGTCAAGTCAAGATACCAGATCACGGGGTCGAGGATAAGGGATAGCAACGGTTTCTCGTTTCATTGACCAGAATACTAAACTTGACGAGGCCAAGGAACAGAACATGTCTTGTCCCAGAGACCTGTTATACGTTTTCGCGAGAGTTCCTGGCGTTAGGCACTTCAGCGGATCTCAATTACCGTATCAATAATCGATTTTACGCCCCAGAGAAGCTATCTACTCTCAAACAACACTCATCATCTCAGGATAGCAGCGCGACCGCAAGTAAAATCGCCTGATCGGACAGCTTCTCGCTGAGAACACCCCTATTGTAACTAAGAGAAGCTACGACGGCATGTCCAATATACCATCTCAACTCATCGCAAAAGACTATCCCCTGGCTCGTTCTCAGAATGGAGAGCCAGGGGCCAAGTACATGATAGGTTCCTCGAAGGAGACTCAAGATTCCCTGTAAGTACTGTGCATTGTCCTTAGGTTGAAGTACTATGGACTTCCCTATCACCTGCCGTTCTCTCATAGCTGCCTTATAATCTTCGACTCTCTTTCGCGGAAGCGGATGGGCCAGATCGGAGGTAGCAAGACACCTCCTTAAGTAAGCCTTGCCTGGCGATTCCTGCACTGTTAAGTGTATGTAGGTAAAGCTGGGTCCTAAAAAGACTTACTTCAGTCTCGGATCGAGCAGTATCGAGAGTTTTACTGTTGTTCTTAAGGCCCCTTATTAGAACGCGGCTTCGAGTTGGCTTAGAAGGCTGATATAACGTGGAGGCGTATCACTGCAGCCATGAATGTTCGCGGTAGGGTTCTCGGTGCCATTAGGAGACAGGAAACGGCCTCAAGGATTCAGAACTAGGTTATTCCTCAAGTCATTGCCCCTATATGATCGGAGCGGCTATCTATACTCGTGAGGATGCTTATTAAACTCTTCATCTTGATTATCCTTAACGATATACGATATCCATCTGTAGTGCATGGCTACGTAAGCTTTCTTAAGATGGCTGGCTCGGACTGCTACAACATCTGATGACGGACATGTAGATCTTTTATCTGGCTGGAGATCTCATCTGACAAGGCGGAATCGGATGAGGTCGGAGAATTGCAGTTCTTACCAGCATGTAACGGCCTGCGAGCAATTTCATCAACGTCTACAGCAAAGAGAATGATGATGTGAAGGATTCCCACCGTAACCTTGTGACATTTATCGTCTGGGACCAAAACCCCTCGAAAGATGAAGGTGCTTCTCGCATCGTGGCATGTATTGCTGTCGAACAAACGTAATCGGCCTGGCATTTACTCCGTTCGATGCTGAACTACTGGTGATACCTTATTACCGTCCTGCCATGCTAGCTAGGCGGTATAGAATATGTATAATCGCACTTCAACGTCGTTATGGTGCGTACTACCTCACCGCTTGACTCGTATCAACTGGTTACGTGAAGCCGATGCTCCTTAGACGGCGGCAGTATGGAGGAATGGAAAATGTCGTTTCTTGCTGTGAGTCTCCAGTCAAGAGTGGCAGAAGGATCAGCCTGAAAGCTCAAAGGACTCACCAGCCCCCTCTTCTTTTCGGTCTGTGGTAGATCGCGCAGGAAGAACTTACGCATTATTCCCCGTAATCGATAAGCTTCCCAAGTTCAAAATTAACATCAGCGAGAAAGTGCTGACTGTTAAGAGGGGTAACATGACTGTCAAAATAAGTCTCACGTATCAATTCCGTGTCCTCCATCATAAACACATCAACACGCTGCCGTTTCCGTTTCCGTTCTCTAGCATCGATACTTCCATCTTGGTGATACTCCAAGGTATCCTGAGTGGTTCGCTTTCTCTTGGACGGGTCCCCATATGTATCCGGCCCTGGCGTCACGGGAAGATCAGATCGTGCTGTGAAAGGAGAATTCGTCCCGGACGTAGCTGCCCTGGACGTCAGTGTCGTCGCCAGTTCGGGAAGAAGCATATTGGCAGCCATATTTTCGATGCAACACATGTCGTAATGGTGTGCAAGAGCAGCACGGTCCACGTCTTGAGGGATATTAGCTATACATCCGTGGTAATCCAATATCGCATCGTAAGGAACAAAGGCTCGTATACGAAACGTCTCGGGATGAATCGAAAACAGCCGCGCATCGAAAAACTCATGGATGTGACTCATCATGAGAATGCCGTTAGCGGGCGCCCAAGTCGACAACCACGACTCGTGCAGTCGTCGACTACTCAACTCCAAGTCTTGACCACTGGAAGAATCGGGATACACATGGAACTGCTGCTGCGGAACAATATGACAGGCTTGCAGCGATGGTCCGATAGCTGGACTGATGCACCAAGATTGCCCTTTCCCCGTCACGGCACACCGCTTCGCAGAGACCATAACTGAGGAGCGAAACGAGTCCATGACCTTTTGCGCGTACGTTCGATTGATGTCCTCCGTTACAGGGACGATCATGTCGCTGACGTGCCGTGTTTCTTCGCCGTCCTTATCCGGCGAAACAGAGCCCGAGTGGTCCCGCTTTGGAGATTGAGAGCCGGTTCGGGGTTTCGCTCTCTTCCGGAAAGGCATTTTCGCAACGCGTGTGTCTTCAGATGCTTTCTTGGGCGGGAGGTAGCGGGGGTCATGACGACGTTCGGGACGGGGGATGTGTGTTGCGCATGAAGCTGTGACAGACAGATTAGTATGGAGTGTGATAAAGGGGTCTTGAGGGATAAAGAACTGACCTTTCAAGTGAGCTTCTAATGGTGAGTCTTTAGATAGGTCGCATTGTCCATGACGCAAGACATGGTACCGCACAATTGCTCGTTCCTGTGCATCAGGACTCAGCAAGCTCGGCACCACCGTATCAAGCTCCTCCTCCTTGACAAAAACCGCAACATGTACATTATTTCGGTTCCTTTTATCTAATCCAAACGCGACGTCATTCCAAGCATCTTCCTCCTTGGTCGAGTCGGGAAGTTCAAAGCAGAGGCGCAGCTCATCAACAATGTCGCGAAACGTCAGAAATGCGTTGTCATGGGGCTGATAAACACCAGCGAAGTGGACCGCCCTGGATGTAGCGACAAAATGCGTGTTCCAGCCGTAGGAACGCATGCGCGGTGTGACTGTGGTGTCGGACATGATGAGGTTGGAGTTCGTGATTGTTGTTGAGGCTGGATTCAGGCTTATCGATAACACATGGTTGGCTCAGCGACGTTACTGAGTCAGCTGTTTTGGACCAGTCCTTAGGCGTCACAGTATTAGTGCTGTAGCCGAGCTACATTTGGGTAATCTAGGAAGCGGGTGGTGCTTGTTATTACCTCGATGCAAGGCGTTGATATTGAGTGCGCCGAACTTGGAAGAGGCTGTCTCCAATATAGCCTCCACCAAGGCACTGAGAGCCCCCGATCCATCGGAGCCGAGTTCAGCAGACCAAGACCGAGATTGACCAAGCTTCCGTCCCTAACGGTGTAATCTAAACCACGAGCGGGTTTCCGGGGTGTCCGAGAAAGTGGTCCGCCTCTTGTTTGCAGGATCATGCCTTTCTCTGGGACAGGCGCGGAGGCGAAAGCGGGCGCGGCGCGTTCGATGAGCAGTAACCTGTGCTGGTGAAAGACTCCTAAGCTTTGAGAAGCACGCGACATGATGTCTGCAAGTCGGAGAGAGATTGGTAGTGATGCCCTCTGCAGGGTGTAGACAGAAGGCCCCTCACTCCCCTCTTCCATGATCTGGCAGATATCCTGATGTTTGGAGGTTGTTTATGAAGCGGACATTTGAACTCGTCTGCATCGGCATCGCATATTTGACTGTCCCGTGCTTCGCTCTATTGGTATGTTGAGTGCAGTCATGCTTTTTCTGCAAAAGGAGCCGATGGGGGAGAGGGCTTCCGTCTGGGGACTGATGGCAATGAGCCTGCGACCAAGAGGGAGATAACAAGCGAGAAACGTATATCCCATGCAGTACAAGACAACAGCAAAAGGGCGCAACTGCTTTACCTGCCCATCTGATCGAACCAGTCTCCTTTCTGGTTTAGTCGGGCTTGACTTCTTCCACGCCTCTCTTGCTTTCGATGGCTGGCCGAATGGTCGTGCTAGAGGAAACTCAGTACCAGGTTTCTCAAGAATGGTCTGAGATTCTGCAAGGTCTCCAGATAACAGCGGCCAGGTTACTTCGGACCTCCAACGACGTGTGGCGTTCATGAATTCGGATTTGGAAATGTCTTTCTCCAAAGCAGCCCTCCCCTTAAGCTTTTCCGTAGCGCAGTTTCGATCTCGTAAATAGCTGCTTGTAAGTATTCTCTGGCCCGTTCATCGTTCTTATGCATAGACGTTCTCATGAATCGACGTCGGCTTAGTGGCGAGTGATATTCGGGCGACGTAGAGGTGTTCTGGATAACCTCCTTGCGTGGTCGAAGGAGTTGGGGAGCTGCAATGTTAGGTCGAAGTTGAGCGAGGGAAAGACAGAGAACTTACCTTGAGACTCAGCACCTTCGAAACCTCCATTGATAAGAAAGGGCACAGTGCTTTAAAGTGCGTCATCTCGAGGAGCTTACGAACCAGCGTAACACCGAAAATGAACATTCGTTTTCCCTCGTTGGATCGTCAGTTGTTGGACCTGACGCCATGCGATCATGTTGACTGACGTATCCGCATAACATAGCCATGTTCTTCATTCGATCACCACCGCAGCGACCTACAGCACGAGGTACTCGGGGTACTGTCGGCAGGTCGACGCTCTCCTCACGGTATTGTTCCCGTATCCGTTGGTGAGGTGGGCTTGAGCAAGCAGGTGTATCGGGTCCCTGGTCGACGTCGTGAACATGATCTTGAAGGACAAGGTTATGTTCTCGAGCCTGCTACTGACCCTGCCTATCTAGGATGTATCGGAGCGCTTTCGCCTGTCGCTCGCGTAGTCGGTCAATCATATGCTTTTCGGGACGGGCTGGAAGCTCAAGGAGGAGAGTTCAGGCTTGCGAAGTGTGTCTCGGTGCGGATGACGCGACATTGATCGTACCTTCTTTTGAGAGTGGTCGGGGGCATCAGGTTGGAGTTGGGCGCCGCGATCATCGTCGGCGTAAAGTGAAGTTGAGGATCACGTTGTTACCATCGCTTGGGGTCGTGGTGGGGAGGGCTTGTCGTCGAGATTAACGGTTTGCCAATGCTGATTTTTGGCGCCCTATACGTGCTGAACGCGCTCGGTTCGAAAGGTGTTGGTACTCGAGGGGGGCGCTGTGCAGCCGGCGTCGAGGAGTTCTCGTTGAAGATACCATGCGCGTTCGATATGGTCTCACGGAGACCTTGATCGACTGTGGCTTGCCCTTACGCGTGGAGCTCTTGTCATTCGGCTCGGGCGCTGCTTGTCTCGACGATCTTTTCGGCTCTCAAGGGCGCTCCTGGTTGATCTGAAGGGGCTAGTAGTGTCTCGATTGGGGTTGCTCGATGTTGGTGACTGCTGTCGACGCGTAGAATTGAGAGTTTGAGCAAGGCGCAGGCAGGCTGTCGAGCTCCGTCTCCAGCACAGATCGTTGGAGACGCTGATGCTGCGCGCGTGTGTGAGGCATTCGCATGATGTTGAGCATCGCATTTGCGTGTGGTGGGATGAAAGAGGAACGATTGTATGATTGCCATGGCCGAGGCTTCTTGCAACCTTGAGATGCGAAGCACCCCGCGGCCTAGCGCTTCTGGGGCAGCATGGCCATCCACTGTAGCCGGATCGATCCTCCAGCGAAGGACCCGCCTGCTCTTGCGATAAACGCCCCCCGTAATTTTACTGCTTATCAGCCCCGCCCGGTCAGTACCCCAGGCTGTCTCTCAGCGCTCCTTTACCGCGTGAAAGACAGTCTACAGAAACTTTAGAATTATTGAAATAATTGTGCTTTAATTCGCTCTGCTCTAATTAACTATTGTCTCTGTTTTCGGCTATGTATAGCGATTGCGTTTTTGTGAGAGGTAAATGAAGAGCCGCCAGTACAATTATACAAGGCGATCGTGTCAGGTACAGCGTTCCTCAGCGGGAGAGCAATTGGAATAGTGGGCCGCTTAGCGCTGTTACGACTTAGGGTTTGATCCAGTGACTTTTACTGGCGACGCGCTCGTGGCCCTGACGCTCGAGGGGTTGTGTTGTGTTGCATCGTTGAATCAGTAACCGTATCTTGAAACTTGATCAAAATCCAACCAGACCTTGTTCTTTGGCCATTTCATAAAATCTGGAGGTAAATAGAGGGGGCTAGGACCGAGATGCCCGAATAACAGACAAGTCGCCGTGCAACATCTCATGGCTCGCTTCTGAGAATTAGTGCAAGTTATCCTACGCACGAGTATAGGATACGCTCATCAGACAACCAAACCAATTCAAGCATTGGCGATATTTCTTGTCTATCTGTCATTGAGATATTCTCAAGGCTATCGGATTATTTTGGCCTTTACAGAATCTGGTGCTGCCATTACTTCTACAAAAAGGGTTCGTTCAATTCCACGTCCGACTTTGTTAAATATACAGGGTAAGTCTTGCGCTTCTTCAAATTGTTCTCAGGTGGAGTCCCCATACGCAGTGTGTCGACCAGCTAATTGCATTCAAGTGAGCATGAGAGTGAGGTTTTACAACATCTTTCATTGATAAAGATCAAATGATTGAGGGGACTAATTTGGCAGTCAGCATCAATTGATAGAGCTTGGGAGCGATGACCCAAACAGTAGATCAGAGATGATCTTCCAGGTGAGATTAGCGCCTGAATATCAAAGATTGAGTTCCGATCGACCGAAACACTCCGGCCGAATCACAGTGGGAGCGACCCTCAATATGGCAATACCGAGAAGCTTAAGCCGATTAAACTCTACGCGACTTGTTAAACGACAGAGAGCTCCATTTCAGAACTGTTCCATCTCGCCATTGGCCGCAATGATCCTCTCACCTAAGTGCGCAAAAGTCCTCCAAAATGTTACGTTCAACTTGCGTTCTTTAACACAAGATATCGTGAGATTGACTTTTGCTCATTTCATGTCTAAGGTATAGACTGATTAACGATAACGCCACTTGAACAGGGAACGATCATCGTTAATAATCTAGAGCGGGCATGGATTCACACGGGACGATGGAGGATCTCGCTAAAAATGCCAACATATTCTACTGCCAATTACTCCTCCAACAAGACCTTTTTAATTGATGGAACACACAGACTCTCCCCCATCTGTAAACTTCATCCTCAGCTCCTCCACTTTCGTCCGCCCGCGAGGTTGAAGGCAATTTGGCAGAGATAATTGTTAAGACAGTCAAGCCCAAAGCTAGCATTCCACGGAGTCACAACCCAAATCGCAAATATACTGCACTTCAGGTTTTAAAAATGCTCCATGTTCTGCCGGCAACAAATGGTCTTCAACTAGTCGCTCCCGCTCAAAGAAAACCAGCATTTCTTCTGTATTATACACCAGAGCTCGAAGTTCAAGATACTTGGCTGGTTGATCCACTGTCTGTGGTTCCCTCACTGTTCATTCGCGTCGCATCACCGTTCATTGACTTTCTGATCACTTTTAATCCCCCTGGGGTCACTGCAAGACTGAAACGCGCCATTCCCTGTAGTAGATGATCTCCATTCAATTTATGTGCAACTATTCCCGCTCCGATTTTCGCCAAGCCCAATGCCTCTCGGTAGTGATTCATCTGCGTTTCTCGAAATCACCTCCAACAGCCATGCAAGTAACTAGCAACTACATACAGACAAGTCAATCTATCCAGGGTTTTCAGGTCTCTGTCCGTGGGGACCGCGAAGTTGGAGACGAAGATGTTTTCAGCCCGACACCATATCGACATCCTCATCTTCCCTTTCCTCCGACGAAGGCTCCTGCTGCTCTTCCTCTTCCTCATCCAAAGCATTATCATCACTAGTACCGTCGTTTCCTACCCCCCGAATATAATCCAACGTCTCCTGGAACTTCTTGCGATCCTTCTTCTCAAGAATGATAGCAGAAGCCATAAACCGAACAAACATGTTATCATCTTCGTCCTTGGAAAGAAAAAGTTCAGCCTTCTTTTCAATCCAATCCTCAACTTCCTTCAGCCTAGCCCAGATCTGGTCGGTTTCCTCACGGAGAGCCTCATATTTCTTCTTCGCTTCGTGCGCCTCTTGCTTCGCCTTTTCTACTCCGACCTCATCGATAAATTCCTGGACTTTCGCGGTCAACTCCTCCCATTTGTCCGCCTGCTGTGAATTAGCACCCTTCTTACTTCTTAGGATATGGGCAGCGTACAACTTTCTCGTTCACAACCATTTTCTTAGCTGCACTTTGCACTTTCCGTGCCCATCGCGTGAATTCCATCACAAATTCCCCGCGATCGTCGTCATTCCATTGCTGGAACACAAGTGATCAGCATCTAGAGACATTATCATCCAGACATTTACTTACTTTGAGGGGCTGCTCCACGTAGTCACCGGGCTGCTCAAGTTTAGGACGTATCAAAGTAATCAGATTCTATCAGGGCAACTTACACTCTTGCACCCGAGACCTTTGACAGCACAAAGCTTACAGGCTGTGTAGTGCCCGCCTGTCCTGTCGGTGCAAGGCTCAGGATGCCCGTTCAAGGGCACCTTGACCATGCGCTTCAGGCACGGGACGCATGGAATAGTCCGAAAGCTGGGGGGTTCCGTGTCGGTAGGCATCACATGGTTCGACTCTTCATCAGAGTCAGATCGATGATCAGTTTCGGGGTCAAAATCAGAGTCGGTTCCAGGATCAGGAAGGCGAGTTACGTCCTTCCCCATATTATTAACTCATATCAACGATTCAAGACATTTATAAGACTCACTTCGTTGTCCCTACTTCTTTTGGCCTCCTGGTTGATGAATCAGTACGATGGTAGGTTGCGATCTACGGGAACGTGGACTTACACGCGTTGCACGTCCCTTTCCCGCTCTGGAGTTGGAGTTGGTCCTAGGCTATGAAGGTCAGACTTGGGTAATGCAATATTGGAGTGTGGCATAGCATACCTTAGGTGCCATTATGTCCAATTGGAAAAGATGGATGTGAACGATAGACGAAAAAGATAAGTGGTGATATGAGGAGAATTGGAAGGTAAAAGATAGAAGATTGATGTACAAGCTCAATGTGTTCCTCTTTTTGTCAATGGGGTAGCAAGCTTAAGTACATAAAACGTCATCAACCATCGCCTACTTCATCATTCAGTCTTTGAACACTAAAAATACTCGAGAAAAACCGAGCATCGGAGCTCCGTGGAACGGCATTCAGAAACAGTCTTGCCTGACCGGTAAGTACCTGCACCGTCGACCAGGTTCTACATGCTAGTCTTGCCATCTCAATTCGAGCGTAAAGGTTTGCTGCCGCCTCATGTTTCAGCCGCGTGGGGAAATATGCGGTTGCTGAGTGGTTGGCGAAGTATCTACAGTGCCATTCATTTTGGCTACCTCCAATGAGATATCGATGCTTTACGCGGAGTTACGTTATCGCCTTGAGAATCGAATATCGTGTGATGTATATCGATCGAAAGGCTGAAGGTAGGGCATTCTATAATTGCATTATGGTTGACAATTTCGTGGCTGTAAATAATATGAAGTTGTTCGGAAGTCCAGAGCCTCGAATTGGTGATCATCGTGTCCCCCATGCAGCTGAACCGAAGACTACCAACGCCTCACATCTCCTTCGTTTGCGATAATTCGCGTGCTGCAAACCAAGACCTGGAATTCACGTTGCGTTTCGTTGAGGCGGCATCCTGCCGGCGCGGAAAGATACATTAGTTTTATGACTGCTTTCTTAACCGATATCTCATCATATTCTGGCCTGAGGCGAGCCGTTGCTTTTGGCTGTGTAACGTCCAGCCATCTTTTCTCGCTTCTTCAATTTGGCCGGGCTTGACCAGCACGATACGTATTCCATACAGTCATGACTGCATTTCACGTGATTTCTCAATTTCCTTTCACATTGCTGAACTTGAACCTGTCATCATCTGTGATGGAGAGTGTACTTGGAGGCAGACGTCTCCAAGCTGAGAACACAGTCAGATATTTATGGTCATTGTGATTACGCAGTTGTAGATGTGTCGCTTACATTGAGATTTGTGGCTGAGAGCTTAAAAGCATAGATAACTTCAAGGTTACTACACAGGTGTTCCCAAGTAGTTCAAATTCTCATTAAATGACTTATTTCTCATACTCACCCATTCCTGCATACCTCTTACGCCCGAGGGTTCTCAGCTGATTTGCCGACGACAACTTTATGGAGTTCAGCAATGAGCGGTGTCTCATCGAGCTGGAACATTGGCGCATTGATCCTACATGAGCTGAGACTTACCTTAACCACCTTGGCCCCGATATGACAACGCGACAAACCTGGTATCGGGAGCCAATCCTCCCGTGTCTGCCAAGTACCTTCGTCCAAACGGGCTATCACATTGCTGCGAAATTATCCAAGTGCTGACTCCCGTTACCTCCACCTCATGTCTCAGCCCAGGCAGCACGTATCGTTTTCTGATCTCACTCTCCCACGCAAGTACCCGTACACAAACGCGCGATTGCATAACCGATCTCACCCCTCCCCTTCTCCGTATCGGAAAACACCGTGTAGGCTAATCAAGTTTCCCGGGCCGCCCGCCCCAGAATTCCAACGTCGAAAACGGCTTCAACGTCTCGGATCCTCCCGTTCAAACAGAACGAACGCAATAGTTGCAAAACCCACATTCATCCAACTCAGTTGCATTTCCAAACAGAAATGATCCAAACGTGTTGATGATGCAGCCATGCTATGGCCAGGGAGACGGACGGAGTATGCAGGTTACCTTGCTGAGGAGGGAAAAAGCAATTGAGCCAGGGAACAGTCAAGACAAGGCTGGTTGAGTGTCTTTGAAGAATTATCTTGCGCTTGAGGTTTAATCGATGTTCATTTATTTATTTCCACGTATCACTTATTGTGATTCTCCTTTCTGTTGTTCGCACATCTCATTCACACCTCATGAGCAGAGTTCTTCTTACCTTACCTACAGTCCCTGTACCTTGCACCAATTACAACCCTTAGTCTATCGCCATGAGTGACACTAAGAAGAACGCACCCTCTACACCCTCTGAGAAGTTCAGTGTAAGGCATCCCTACACTTTGACCTCCAATTGTTTTACTAATCAGTCCAGTCTTTTTTCCAAACGGATGCTTCCAAGCCCAAGCCCAAGCCTACCAAGCCTACCAAGACTCAGGCTGACAAACTGACCCAACCCAAGACTCAACAGAAGCCAACGAGGGGCCGCAAAACACCTCTCAAGGCCAAAAGTCCTGTGGTGATTGCAGACTCGGAGGGTTCCCACGACGAGAACGCTCCGGCGTCTCAGACTGTCACGCCTGCCAGACGCAGGGTTCGCACCACCAAGCGTCCCGCACTACAGGCCTCGTCGCCCTCTCCCAAAAGGCTTAAGAGCATTGATCTCCTGGTGAATTCCACCTTCGACGACGCACCGGCCAGTGAAGCCACCCCTGAGCTCACTACTCGGAGCCCTGCGCCCGTCAAGCGCCATGCGGTTGCTTGCCGTGAGTGTATCGACAAATGGCGGACTGACTCTTCCTGGATTTGTGAGATGGCCGAGTCTGGCAGTAAGTTTTGTCTCTAGTGATACTGATAGCTCGTACTAATTATTACAGAGAGGCCTTGTGTTAGTTGTGAGGTTGATGGGTATAAATGCTCGGAGGTAAGTACATACTTGCAAGGAGAGCGACGCAAGCTGATGTGTGCAGGATATGCTCGAGGATTCTCGCATGGACGTCCAGAGAGTCCATGAGATGGCGAACCGCCACCGACTGGGTCTTTTCGTAGTATGTTCAAACTTTTCCCTCTCCTTCCACAGTATCTAATTTGACTTAGAACCCAGAATCTTGGCACACTGGACTCTGTTCCGTGATATCAGGTGTCGAGACCTTCGATGCTTGCCAACGGGCACGAGAGATCTCGATTCAAGTGAATGAGGCTGTCGCTAAGATTGAGCGCTACATAAGAGACGAGAGGGCTGAGCTCGAGGCCCTCAAGGACGCCATGAAGGAGGAGAGAGCCCAACGGAGAAAGCTCGAGGCTCAGGTTAGAGATATGCAAGTCCAACTTGACGACCTTAAAGATGGTAGAGATGGGGACAATGAGGATGATTGGGAGGATGAGGTTGATGATGAGGGTGATGTTGGTAAGGCTTAGAATGCTGGTAGTGCAGAGTAGAAGCGGTTGCTCTTTTTCTTTTGTCCTTTCTCTCTTGTCCCTTTTCTTTTGTTCTTTTTACATACTCTCATTAAATTGGCTTGTTATTTCTCGGTATGGGTCTTTGTCCCCGGGAATTGCTAATTCTTACAATTTGAACATGGAAGTCTTTCGGTCATTTTGCATAACCAAGATCCTCAACAACAACCTGTCGCCCTTTCCCCAAACACCGCCGAGCCTGAGCAGCAGTTGTGGACTGATAATCAGGGATCTAACTCTTGTGAAAATGGTCACGTCTTGGATGATATGCTGCAAGGTGGAGGTGAACAGGGTGAAACCTCGACCGTCACTCTGGCAGGTCAACAGTTGCCCTCTGACGCAAGAAGCCACTGGATTTGAGAGCCCCTGATGTGAAACAGGTAACATCCAAGCGCTCAAGATGCGGGAAAATAAGAAAAGGGACAGCGATAAGCAAGAACGTCTCTGCGAAAAGCTCATAAACATCGACAGATGGTTCAGCGCCAAACAAAGGTCCATATCCCTTCCTCGCCAGCGCTGTATTTCAGCCATGACGACAATCACGTCTTTTTGACTGATGACTTGAAAACCAACATCATACAGTTTCACTCCATCGCTTCGATTGTAGATTGGCATCATCGAGCCTGAGTCTACTCAGATTGCCTTGCTTCAGTTTGAGGTCCACTCCGCAGCTCTCAAGCAGTTGTCTTCTTCCTCTCTGCAGATCGAAGTCCACCAATAGCCGATGATGAACTTCCACTGTTCTATAAATGTTCCAGAATATTGGTTCCCATCGCCTATATCACTTGCCTTGTTTATCTCTCTCCGCTCTTTCTTTCTGGCGTTTGAGTTACATCGGCGCCCTAGATAGGTACGAAGTCCGTCACTCGCTGATCTACTGTGATCATGAGCTCAATGTACACAAAATTCATGTAAACTATTCAGCGAAGTAGCAGGCTCTCCGTCTAAATTTCCATTGGGCGTCGTCTCCACACTGGCGGCTGGTTAGTTGTCCCTGTCACGGCTTGGTGAGAGCCTGTTGTGTTCACTGTAACCACGTTGATCTTTTCGTCCCCACTGTGTATTTTTCCCCTAGAAAGATTTCCATCACAATGCATGCACAAAATTTCTGTTCGCGAGGGTGTTTTGTCGCTGAGGTTGCTTTCGTTGGCCTTAGTATTGAGGAAGTCCTGGAGTTCTTCCACAGTTGCACAGGTACCATCTCTGCATTTGAACTATCGCCAGGCGTTTAGATCCATGAAAATTGATATTCTTGTTCAACTGCTCGACTTTAATGCATTGGTTTTACGGTAGCATTATAGCGGCAAGTCCGATGACACTTGATGTGTGAAATAGCTGGTCAAATGCAGCGTAATCTCAGCCCAATCAATCGCAGCAGCAATGTGGTTCAGTGGCTCCGATAACCGAGAACTGCAAAAAGACCATCATGTCATTCAGCGCCATTTATTCATAGTATACTGCTGATGAATACTGAGAGAGAATGAGCGTTCTCAGCTGTCACATTCGACCAAGAGCAACGACGAGACCCGACGCGAAACCCAAGCATAACGGTCTCCCATAACAGGCGTTGATCGGATCATCGCCATTGTATATCAGCATTAAGCTAACACATATGCGAAATTTCAAGTTGCTCCCTACTCGCCCCAACTCGTATCGAGCCACTACGGACGAGGTGGGAGAACACGGTAGTCACAACAACCGGCGATCTCTCCATATGCCACGCCTCCTTAGGGACAACACTAAGGTCTTCCAGCTCTTGAGCCTGGTCAGAACTGCTGACCTTCAACAGGGCATGGCGCTCTTTATGAACGATCTTTCCGTCTCCCAAGGCATATCCCCAAGGCATCTGCGCAGTCTAGGTGTTCCATCTCGCACTCAACAGCCTCAGGGTTGGTCCTCAAATGGAACCAGGGCCACCCACTTGCTCGACCATCGGCTTCTCGATAGGTCCAAGTTGTTATATGGAGTTCTCGTCACCTAGCAAGGCAATCACTTTCACGGGTGTTGAATGGGAAGGCTGATTCCACGGTCGCAGTCAGCGATGTGAAGGTTGAGATTATGCAAGAATGATGAGAGGGGGAACCGTTCGGCAACAAGTGTAGAAAACAATGATAGAGGAGGGATGCTGTCTAGCGGTAGGGAGGGTCTTCTTCTCTAGGTAACCTTGCACATAAAATGGCGACGGAAGAAAGAGTGAGTGTAAGCAAAGGACTAGAGGAAAGCAGGCGACAGATGGACTTCAGGCCATTCACTCTCCCTGATTTCAAGGCACAAACAAACAGCAATAAAACAAATCCTGTTCAATTCGCGCTCCCTCTCATGTTCCTCAATCATCATATCTGTACTAATGACATCCGACGCACAATCTGTCCGAGGCCTTGAAACCAGATAATTCGGGGATCGCTCCAAAACCCTCGCGACTGTGCTGAACTAGGTCTCGCACCCCATATAGGAATTCCCTTCAAAAGGCGTCGCGCTTATAGTTGCGCAGGCTATATGCCATCCCTTGACTACATCATATTGCCTGCCTTGTTGTAGCAATTGTGGCATGCTGTCGCTTGTCTGGCATGCGAGCTACGCCCTCTGCACCCGAGTGCGATATCCGGACCCTGCTGCATAATGGTTGAGGACAAGGTAAATACGACAAGGAGCCAGTTATCGGCGTCCATTCATGACTTCCGTAGTTGTTGGAAATTGTATAGAGAGGAAAAAGTCCTTGTCGAGATACAGGATCAAGAGAAACAGCCACTTGGCCATAGCCCACAATCCAAGCAGGCAGCGCACTGAGATCTGTAGCAACATCATTACCACAAAATTTATGTAGGTACCGCAGTCGTTCCTGGTACTAATACATCAGTCTTGAGCTCACAGAAACCTCAATCCTTCCCTAGCCCATGTATAGAAGCTACCTAGCGGTTGCTGTAGTAGTTTGCGCATTGCATTGGCTGACGCATTCAACTCTTCGGTGAATCTCTTGGCCTCTCCTCATAAGTCTAAGTATACCTTACCAGTCGCTCGGGATAGCTTCATCCTGTAGGGTGTCAATGCGAGTCAGTGACAGGCAACATGAGACTGGCGGACGCCTCGGTGTAGATCCATGGCAGTTGTCGATTGGGGCTATGCTGCGTTAGAGACAAATCGAAAATACATTAATCTTGAACTCGTGAGGTTGTCGGTCTTGCTTCTGTTTCCCAGGCAGGCTGCTGGAAGACGCCGGATGTCGCGCGGTGCGCTGTGACGGAAAGCATACTGAAGAAGCATGGGTAAAAGGCGTGACTGGCGTACGAATTTGCAATTGAGGCGATCTGCCAAGATATAGGTCTGGGACAGTACCTCCTTGGTCTCGCATCTCAACGGAACTCTGTGGGCCTAAAAGAGATGCCGAGCTTCTCTGGCCAAGAAACACCCACTCCATACAGCCCGCTCTTGAGTTCAGGATTCGATAACGCCCCAATGTTTCTGCTGCTCTTCCTACGCGACATTGATCCGCAGGATTCGAGATTCTCTACAGTGTCATAGCGAGTTCCCTTAGAAAGGCATCGTGTCGGGTCAAAGCTGTCATCGCCGTGGTGCCAGAGCACTCAAACTGCTTAGTTCTCGCAACACTGTTGCTCCGGAGGAACATCGTAAGGCCTTCTCTGTCTAATCGTTGCCTGTATCATGTTCTTCAGCGCAGTATTGGCAGCTCGTCGTGAAGTATCCATTGTAGGCTGTAGACACCCAGCGATTTTCTAGAATACTATTTGTAGAGGAATTCAGGCAAGGGCGGAGAAAGTATCGTGAGAATGGCTTTCTTATAGACTTATTGAACGATAGTATACTGCAGGAGATGGCCAGCGAGGCAGATTAACTTGTAGTGTTTTGAACTGGCGAGAGAGAAATGCAATTTGGAGAGTTGGCGTTTCCAGAACACCACTTCCCCAGCACGACACCGACAAGTCAGGGCTTCTGAGCCACAGGAAGAGACGCCGCATGTTCTTGTGGAAACGCGGAGGCTGACTGAAGTACATAAGAGGCAGGAAAGTCGCCAGATCCAAGTAATAAAAAGTCGGGATTCACTGCGTCCAAGTTAGGCTCATTCAGTCATAGAGACCGTTGTACTAGAAATATAATGCAACACTTCTGACCCGGGACATCAACAGCCAGCGTAGTAACTGCGCTCATCAAAGTAACAAGGGCGAAGGAGCTCAGCAGCTCTGGTCAGACCTCAGCTGATGCTGTGGACTTCCCAGCCTAATTGAAACCAATACTTGTAGCAAGTCTCAGACAAGAATCTTTCGGTACCACCCTGCGCAGCTTGCTTGTTCAAGCGTACGGCCATTTGAGCACTGCTACGTCTCTTCTTGAGCAACCAACAGGTAACGATCCTGACTGAGACCAGGGGCTCTGTCTGGCAGTTATATCTGGCATTGTATTGGTCGCATGGATAGACGCTGTTACTGCTCAGAAGAAACAGAGAGGATCGGCCGTTCAAATACTCGTTATTTGTATGCCGATTGCCCAATGTGATCGCTTGTAATATTATCACCTATGTTATTGACATGTTTCTTCTCTGGATCTCATTGTCACTCTCATGAGAGGAGATCACAACGACTATAGTTTATTACTTTACGAATTACTAGAGTTAGGGACTTAGTCTGACTGGCTAGTGTTACGTACTTATATTCCACATACCCCTACCTTCTGCATACTTTATATAACCGTAATTTCCTAACTACTTAATTATAATTCTCCTTAAAATACTATTAAATATTATTAGAAAAAATCTAAATTTTTACTATAATAATTCCTAAAAAAGCTTAATAAAGTAATCTTAAAGAAATTAAAAAAAGACTTAAAAATAATAAGTTTTTATATTATTATATAACCTTATATAGGAAAAATAAGTCTATACTTTATAGTTAATTAAAAAGTACTTAAATAGCTTAAAAAAGTTAGGAAAATTATTAATTACTTTTACTTATATAAAAAAAGGAAATTATTAACTTTTTAAGGTATAAAGAGTATTATAAATATACTTTTTTAAAAAGTAAATTATATAATCTTACTAATATAATTATAAACCCTAATATAATTATAATTAAAATTAAGTATAACTAGCTAAAAAGATTTTTATAATACTATATAGATATTAAAATAAAGCTATCTATATATTTAAAAACTACTTATTTTAATAATACTACTTTTAGCTTCTTTTAATACTTTTATAATATATTATCCTTAACTATTAAAAAGTTAGGGATTATATTACTAAGAATATATAATATAAATAAATATAGACTTTAAGAAGGGCTTATAAAGGTAAGGAAGGTACTTAGTAATAACCTTATAAAGCAGGCTATTATTATAAAGAGTAATTAGTATAATTAGGTATTAATTATAAAGTTAGGAAATGTAAAAAGCAAAAGACTATATTTAACTATAGTCTTTTAAAGAGATTATCTTTAAAAATAGTAATTTTTAAAGTAATTTCCTAACTAGGGATATAATATTAGTAAGATAGGCTAGGTAACTTAAGATATTTATTTTAAATAGCTATAAAAGACCTTTTTACTAAAAATCAAGCTTAAAAACCTACTTAATTAAAGACTTCTTATAGTTAATAAATTTACTAGTTATATTTTTATTTAATTTTAATTTCTAGTATTATTTTATAAAGTATAGATACTATATTTATTACTATATTTTTTATATATAACTTAGCTATTTAATATTAGTATTTTTAGCCTAGTAAAGGCTATTTTTAAATACCTTATAAAGCTATATACTAGCTTTAATATTATAGTACTAATTTATAAATAGTACTTTATTTAAATCTATAAAAAAGCTATAAATAAAGTTATTATATTAAGAAATATATAGGCAGGCTTTAAAGGCACTAAAATTTAGCTAATCTTATTAAAAAAGGTATTAAAAAATATTATTATAGCTTTTTAAGCACTAGCTTAAAATAATACCTCTAGGACTCTATAATAGCTACTTAGGGATAAGGCTAACTAGCCTTATATATTTAATATATAACCCTAAGACCTTTCTAACTCTATTAGGAAAATCCCTTATATTAAATTCTTACCTCCTTAAGCTTTAGTTAATATAATACTATTATACCTACCTAGCCTTTATTACTAAGATACTATAATAATTCTAAAGCTTTTACTCTAGGCTACCTAATTATAATAATTAACCTATAATAAACTACTACTCTTAGTACTAAACTAGATAAATTAGTACTAAAACCTTAAAGAATTACTACTAACTTTACCTAAATAATTAAGAAAAAGTTATTCTAAACTATAATATATAAAATAACTTAAACCCTTATTAATATTACTTATATTATTACCCTAGAAAAAAGGATTAAGTAACTTAAAGTAAAGCTTACCTTTTAGTAATAAAAAAAGGAATTAAAGTAACTTATTTAAAAAAACTAACCTTAAACCCTCCTTAATAACTAAGGGAAAAATAACCTAAACCCTTAAGAAAATATTTCTAGTACTAAAAGCTTAGACTATAACCTAGATAATACCTTATTAAGTTACTATTAAACTAAAGCTAGCTTATTTTTCTTTTTTTTAAGAAGTAAGGTTAAGGTAAAGAATATTATTATTTTTAAGTACTTAATTACCTTTTAAAAAAGAAATAAATAGCTTAATAATATAAACTAAAGCTTTAAAGGAATATAAAAATAATACTATACTAATAAAAGTAAAATTCTTTTTACTTATAATAATATAACCCTAAATACTAGATTAATATAATCTAATTATTTAAATAAATAATCCTAAAAAGAGAAAAAGGCCTTTAAAAGAAATTAAAAAGCTTTTAAGAAATAGTCTTTAACTTTTATAAAAAATAGAAGGAATTACTAGATTCTTATTATAGCCTAACTTAAGTATACCTATTAATAACCTAGCTAGTCTTTTTAAAACTTCTATAAGTACCTTATATTTATTAAAAATTACCTTTTATATAAACTAAAATAAGTAGCTTATATTTATTAATACTATATAAAATTACTACTAATACTTAAAGATATTATAATATTTTAAGGAAAAGTTAAACTCTTTAAAATATAAAAAAAATTAATTTAGCTAGTATAATAACTATAAGATATATTTAATAAAAAAAATAAATATATTATAACTATAACTAATACCTTACTAGTTAAGAAAAAACTATACTAACTATAAAAATAAATAAGAATATTCCCTTATTAATACCCTTAAGAAAGTAACTTAAATTAAACCTTTATTTAAACCCTAAAAGATAAAAATAAAGATAAGGATAAAGACCTAAGCTTAGTAAAATACTATAACTATTATAAGACTAAGTATTACTCCTAAAACTGCCTTATACTAAAAAAGACTAACTAAGTAAGGAAATTAAAAAACTAAACCTAACTAAAAATATAAATTAATCCCTAGTTAATACCTTTATAATAAATACTAAATATAACCTAGACCTACCCTAAACTAGGTTTAAAAGAAGAATTTTTATTATAATTAAGGTTTAAGGTTATAAAAGTATACTAGCCTAGGCTTATATTAATTATAGTATAGAAATAAATACTATTAATAAAACCTTTATAAAATTCTAAGGATTCTAATAGTTAGGAAATATTAATATTTTTTTTTAAGGAACTAATAATAGCTAACTTAAAATAATAAAATATTAAGAAGTATCTTTAACTATAACTAACTACTAAGGATAAATATATAAAACTACCTAGAGTTTAATAGGTATTAATAAGAAAGACTAAAAAGAACTAATACTTTTTTTTATTACTACCTTAAAAGACCTTTAAATTATAGCTAACTTTAAGATAAGGAAATAGTAGTTTAAGGATTACTATAAAGAACTTAAACTTCTAAAACCTTAGTAATTTTTAAAGAAAACTTATAACTAAGCTAAAATCTTTACTATTACTATTATTAATAAGCCTTATTTATTCCTTAATAAAAAACCCTAAAAACTAAACTAACTTAAAAGTATCTTTCCTAAACTTAAGGCTTATATTAAGGTTTTTAGCTATAATAAGGTAATTAAAATACCTAACTTTAAAAAGACTAACTATATAATTAACCTTAAGGAAAGAAAGGAGCTGCCTTATAGTTTAATTTACTTCTTATTTTAGGCAGAACTTAAGAAACTCTATAAGTATATTTAAAAAAACCTAAAAACTAGCTAAATCTGCCTTTTTAAAAGCCTAGCTAGGTTACCTATCCTTTTTATCCTTAAAAAGAATAAAGGCTTATATTTCTATATAAACTACTAAAGGCTAAATACTATTACTATTAAGAACTACTACCTTTTACCCTTAATATTAGAGATTATAAATAAAATCTAAGAAATAAAGTACTTTTCTAAGATTAATATTAAGGATATATATTACTAAATTTATATATATAAAAAGAATAAGTAAAAAACCGCTTTTTAAACCTATTATAGCTATTTTAAATATATAGTAATACTATTTAAACTAGCTAATATACTTACTATATTTTAATACTATATTTACTAGGCCCTCTAGGGCCTTATAAATATAATTTATATAGTCTATTTAAATAATATCTTAGTCTTTTTAAAGATAAGAAAAGAATATACTTAATACTTAGGCTAAATCCTTAAGAAAATAAAAGTAGCTAAATTATATATAAAACCCTTTAAATATACCTTTTACTAAAATTAAGTTAAGTTCTTAGAATTTATCTTAATTACTAAGAGTATTAAGATAAACCTAGTAAGGATTTAAACTATTACTAAGTAGCCTAAACCTACTACCTATAAAGAAATATAAGTTTTTTTAAGGTTTTATAACTTTTATAAATAGTTTATTTATAGTTACTTAAAGGTTATAGTGCCCCTTATAGCTTTTTTAAAGGGAAGCTAAAATAGGAAAAAACTAAAAAATATAAACTTAAATAACTAAAAAAAGTAAGTATTTTAAGCCTTTATTACTAAGTTTAAAAAGGCCCTAGTTTTAAGGTATTTTAATTTTAAGAGATATATTTATATTAAAATAAATACTTTAAATTATATTATAGCTAGTATCCTTTTTTAACTAAATAATAAAGGAAAATATTACCTTATTATATTTTAGTCCTAAAAGTTTAATAACTTTAAAAGATAATATAGTACTTTTAATTAGGAAATAATAGCTATTATAAAGTTATTTAAGTATTAGTAATATTACCTTAAAAGTACTTTAAAATAGGTAAAAGTCCTAAGTAATTACTAAAACCTTTAGTTATTTATAAAAAATACTAAGTTAAATAAAAAGTAAGTATAATAGTACTTATATTTAATAACCTATAACTTTATAATTAAGTATAAAAAAGGATTAATAAATTTTACTAATACCTCTTTAAAACCTTTAGAGGTTAAGGAAAAGAAATACTATAAGCTAGACTTAATTAAATCCTTAAGGAATAAGATAGTAAAAGTATAAGCTATAATAAAAAGTTAAAGGCTAAAAGAGAGATTAAGTAAGATACTTATAAAAAGAAAGATTTTATTTTAAACCTTAGGTAAGTTAAAGGTAAATAAGATATCCTTAGGTATTAAAGATAACCTAGCCTTATTGCTAAGTAATATAAATATTATAGGCTAGAAACCTAGTTTAAATATATAATCTTAAGAAATATTAGGATTATTTATAGTAATTCCTAATAAAATAGTAATTTAATTCTTATATTAAGAAAGTCTATTAAAAGATAAGGTATTAAAGCTACTAATTAAACTAATTTAGCTTATATAGTTAAGAGATAAGTTAATACCTAGCTAAAAGGATAAGATATCCTAGGTAAATTATAAAGAAGGCTTTTAAAAGTAAAAGATTAAAAATAAACTTTTTTACTTTAAGGACTAACTTTATATATTACTAAACCTTAACCTAAAAAAGGAAATACTAAGGCTATATTATAATAATCCCCTAGCAGGCTATTTTAGTATTAAAAGAACCTAAAAGCTAATTTAAAGAAAGCTTTATTAAGAAGGCCTAAAAACTAATATAAAATAGTACGTTTTTATATATAGTACTTACTAAGGAGTAATATTTAAAAAATATTAACCTTATAAATAGCTTAAAAGCTTACTAATTTTATTATATCCTTTTAAGGAAGTTTTTATAGATTTTATAATAAGGCTATTACTAATACTTTTTAAAGGCTAGCTAGTTAATATAATTTTAGTAATAGTTAATAGGTTTATAAAATTTATATAATTCCTACCTATCTTTACTAAGATTACTACTTTTAAACTTACTAAGCTTTTTTATAAGGAAATTAAACTATAGTTTAAAGTACTTAAAGGTATTATTTTTAATAAAAAATCTATTTTTATAAGTACTTTTTAGTTAAAATTATATTACTACTTTAAGATTAAGTAAAAGCTATTAATAGTATTTTACTTTTAAATTAATAGGTAAATAAAAAAAATAAACTAAATACTTAGTTACTATTTATAATACTTTATTAAGGATAATTAAAATACTTAGCTAAAACTCCTATAAATAGCTTAGTTTGCCTATAACTTAAGAGTTAGTATAATAATAAAAGTTACTTTAAATAGAGCTTTAATAGGTTTTAACTTAGAATTTTATATTACTACTAAGGATATTAGCTTTAAAGGAAAAGTCTTAAAAGTCTAATATAAAATAAAAAAACTATAATAGCTAAAAGATAAGCTTATAATATACTAGTAAAATGCTATAAAAAGATAGGTAAAATACTTTAATATAAAGTATTAAAAAATAGAATTTAAATAAAAATAACTAGTTATACTTTTAATTAAAAACTTAAGGCTTAAGAAAAAAAAAAAGAAACTTACTTTAAGATTTATTAAACCTTTTTAGATTATTAAGCGTATTAAGCTATAAGTATACTAACTAGCCTTACTAAACTAATATATAAAAATATATAATATCTTTTATATTAGTCTTCTTAAAGTATATTAAGTAAAGGACTATAAAGAGTATAATTCCTTACTAATACTAGACCTTAAAGAAAAAGATAATTAATAAAAAGTTAAATAAATTAAGGAAAAAAAGGAAATTTATAAAAAACTATATTACTTTATAAAATAAAAAGGATAGCTAGTAAAATATAACTAATAGGTTACTACTATAAATATAAAAAATATACTATAAATTATAGTAATATAAGTTAAGTCTTAAGCTAAGTTAAAAGGTAAAAAATTAAAGTTATAAACTAAGGTAGCTTTATAAAAATAAAAATAATTAAGAAAAAGTATTAATTAAGTCTAAAGATATTAGCTATAAAAATACTAAATATAAGTAAAAGTAATTATAAAAACTATAGGTAAATCTTTCCCTATTTTAACCTAAAAACTACTAAAACTAATTATAGTAATAACTATAAAAAACCAAGCTATTATAATACTAATTAAGTACCTAAGCTAATTTATTATAATCCTTTATAATATAAGTCTAAAAGTAACTAAAGGTATACTTAGTAAAGCCTTATATACTTAAAGGAAAATGCCTATATTTCCTAGGGATTATAAGGTCTAAACCTATAATAAGAGGCAAAATAGTTATTAATACTATTAAAAAGTTTATTATTTTAGCCTTTATAGTTAAAGGAAAAGATAGTAAGTTAAAGTAAGATTAGATTATTATATACTAAGCTTTAGTTATAAGTAATATTTCTTAGGTAGCCTAAGTAAAAGACCTCTAAGTAATAAAAAAAGGTTAATTAAAAAGTAAGTAGTATATAGAAAGTAATTATAAAATAAAACCCTAAGGGTTCTTAGTACTTATAGTAATACTTTAAAACTAGACTATAGTATTTATAAATATTAAGATAAAAAGAATAGTTAGTATAATACCTTTATAAAGATTAGTAGCTAATATAAAGCTAAACTTAAGGAGCTTAATATAAAGCTTAAAGGTTTTAGTAAGGTTATTATCTAAGCTTTTAATTACTTAAAAGTAAAAAGTAAAGGTAATAACCTACTAGACTATATACTTAGTATTTATTATCTTTAAAAATAAAGTTTAAAAAATATAAAAATACTTCTAAGTCTTAAAAGACTTATTATTATAAAAATAAAAATATATTTTAATATAAATATAGTAGTAAGCTATAATAGTTTAAATATATAAAAAAAGGGCTTTTTAAATTAAAATATATTAGTACTAGTATAAAAAATAAATAAGCTAACTTATAGAAAGGGCCTTAGTACTAAATAAAAAAAAGGCAGTACTATAAGTAATATATAAAGCTATAAAAAATACTATTAATTAGTAAAAAGTATAAGTAAGTTCCTTATAAGTATTACTATAAAGTTAAGGCTAACTATTAGTAGTAATAGTAATTATTACTAAGGATATAAACTTATATATATTTATAATATTTTTTTAGTTATCCTTAAGGATCTTAAAAGGCCTAGCTAATATTAGTAAGTAATAGTATTATAAAAGAAAAAGAAAACCTATAAGTAATAGTAGCCTTTACTAATAATATATTTATTATACTTAAAGGCAGCTAGGTTACTATAAGTATAACTAATATAAGTAAAGTAATATAAGTTACTTAACTCCTTAAGGTTTAAAAAGATAGCCTAAAGATCTATCTAAAAGTAATAAATATAAAAAAAATATATATAAAAAAAGTAAGTATAGCTAAAGGGTTTAAAAGGGACTTTAGGCTTACTAAGAACTTTAATACTAACTATAGGCTTATTAAACTTATTATTAAATATAATAATAAAAGAAAAAAAAAAAAAAAAATAAAAATAATAATAAAAAAATTAATTAATAAAAAATAAAAATAAAAAATAAAAACTAAGAAAAGTATAAGATAAAAAGGTTATAAAAAATAAAAAAAAAAAAAAAAAAAAAAAAAAAAAAAAAAAAAAAAAAAAAAAAAAAAAAAAAAAAAAAAAAAAAAAAAAAAAAAAAAAAAGGAAAAAAAAAAAAAAAAAGATAAAAAAAAAAAAAAAAAAAAAAAAAAAAAAAAAAAAAAAAAAAAGAAATTAAATAAATATTATAAAGGCTTACTTAAAAGGCTTATAGAAGCCTAAGGAATTAAAAGGTTACTATAAGTTAAAAAGTCCTTTAATTAAAAGTAATTATAAAAGATTTCTATAAAATTACTTAAAGATTATAAATAACTATTCTAATTATAATAAAAAAGGTAGCGCTTTTACTTTAATACTATATCCCTAAGATAGATAGGTATTATAAACTACTTTAGTAAAATAAAACTTAAATAAATTATACTAAAGTTAGTAGTAATACTATCTTAGCTAAGGATAGCTAAATTAGAAAAGGAAGATAATTATAATAACTACTTAAAAATAAGGCTAACTAGCCTTATATATCTAATACATAACCCTAAGACCCTTCTAACTCTATTAGGAAAATCCCTTATATTAAATTCTTACCTCCTTAAGCTTTAATTAATATAATACTATTATGCCTACCTAGCCTTTATTACTAAGATACTATAACAGACCCCTTAATACTAAAGGGTAATATTACAGGTTATACTATATATACTAAAAAGTAAAAATAAGCTTATATCTTAGTTAAAAGAGCTTTAATTATAAAAAGAAAGGTATAAAAGGAATCTTTATTACTTAAAGACTAAGATTACTAAAAAGCTAGATTATTTAAAGGCTTAAAATACTATAAAAAGGTAAAAATTAACTTTTTTATAAATAGAAATAGACTTATAAAAGCTATAGCCTTAATAAAAGGTTATTTAGTACCCTTAAGCCTATTATTTAAGTTATAAGAAGATATTATATACCTAAAAGCTAAAAAATATAAGGCTTAAGAAAAAGTATAAAAGGGATACTAAAAAGGTAAAATCTAGGAAAAAGAATAATATTATTATAATTATAAATAAGAGTATATTATAATTCTATTTTACGCTATATAATTTATATATAAATTAATTAAGATATTATATATTAAAGTTATTATAATAATTAAAGATAGTGTGCGGAAGGGGGGGGTGCGCGGAATATAGGTACGCGATACTAATGATTTGCTATTGCTGAGTTTTTAAATCAGTGAGAACCTCGACCTTCTCTTAAGTTAAGTCCCTCCAGTCCGGACTAAATCCCAAACGTCAGTCATCTCCTCAAGAAAACGTCATACTCAAGCAAATGCATCTCCTATTCGCCAAACTCGGGCAACAGACCATCATTCCTGTCACGTGGCCCAGGCGTCATATAAGTCCAAGTCCTCCTTAAAACAGTCGGTAGAGTGCGATGAGTAGCTGCTACCAGGTAGTTCGTCTGGAGAGAGCTTCGTAGCACGCCAGTCCCGAGCTTTGACTCCTTTAAACTTAAAAGGAGATTTATTCTTACTTGTTCATTCATTGTTATCTGAGATCACCTCCGACACCCACGAGCTTCTGGAGAGGATGCGCCAACCGAGCTCAAGCCATAGCATCAGACAAACCTTTACCTTTGCGGAGGCTCCCATATTATAGCATTCAACGAAGCACTATTATTTCTCATTTTTGGCCTCTATTTACCGCGCCCTAGGTATATAACTGAGGTCTGGAGGCGGATGATAGGTAGGGAGGTGGCTGAGCAGTTGATCTGAGCAGCCTCGCGACGGCCTCGTGCCCGCCCACAGAGGCAAGGTGCAGCAGCATCCAGCAGTTGACGTCGCAGGGCTCCAAGTATCTTCACTTTTGCGTCGGTTTTACGGGCTATTGGTAACTTGGTGGGGCTATGCAGTTAAAAGGTATGTGTAGTGTGTCTGACACAGCCCGTTTGGGACAATTGTCAGGCTGCCCAACCGTTTAGTTAGGCATTAACGACAAGTATATATAACGCCATGACAATACGCCATCCATAGCCAGAGAGTTGACATAATGAAAAGTAACGAGATCTACACCTGAGTTTGAAACATGTATAACAACTCGGCGTTAGCCCAACCTTCTTCCCAATGTACAGCTGTATCCTCATATTATGGGCCCGGCTCCCTTTGCGGCTGGTATCTCATAATCCTCTCTGTCATTGTCACCTGGCGCTACAGCTCGAAAACCGGTTTCAGGGCCGATCGCATTGCTATGACCAACGACTTCATAGCCGGCATGCTCTACCCACTACTCAGTAGCTGTCACCTTATATATCTTCTTTTTAGATGTTCTCTGACTCAGGATGTTATGGAGTCTATCTGGGTGCCGTCTATATCTCAAGATACGGACTTAACTATCACAGAAGAAGATCAATCAAGCATTCATGACGGAGGAGCACATATTGCATCGCCACTGAGAGTATTCGAGCTTTTCACGATACTCGTGATATGTGGATTGATCTCGACTCTACATCACGAATTAGACGCAGGGCGGATATCGCCAACCACCTTGGCACTTCTCAGCGCCTTTTTATGGTCGAATTGTGTTTGGAGTATACTTTTCTACAAATCCTGGCAGCACGATGCCCTCCTTTATTTACTACTACGTGTATTTATGCTGGGGAATTACTTCATTGTCCTCTATCAGCTACCAATGGCGTTACTTGTTATAGCATTTCCGCTCACATGGTCCTTCCATCAAGCCATATATGTATACAAGCATCTCCACGGGTGGCTTACCAGAGCATATCGAAGCCCGTCTGTCCATGTACGACAATATTTCCGCAGGACCATACAATTTCTCTATAATGAGGGACCGATGTCTCTTGTTATGCTTCCTATTGCGTGGATTGGGACGACCACATATCTTCTACCCCCAGAGATATTATTCGGCAAGCCTACATGGGATTCTTATAATGGCTCCTTTATTATGCTTCAATTTCGTGTTTTCTTTCCAAACACAGAGACTAGCATTTCTGAGTTAGATCAAATAGCAGGAATAATCGGTGGCGCTTTGACCTTGCTCTTTAGTATATACGACGTTACGAAAGGCATGAACATTATTGCAAATGCTCTTCAGCGGTGGTGGCCGGGTCAGAGATTGAGGCTGGCAGCATGGGTCCTGCCTTAATTACCATGGGTCGTTGCACGTTGTTCCTACCAGTACGCTGTCTTAAGCATTGTCAGAGGTAATGAAAGTTGGCTAAGGAAATATTTGCACTCTCTCTGGAGGCTACACTTGGTTTCAAGGCATGGACAAAATGGAAAATATAGCCTTAGACCTAGCCGCATGTGATAGCTGGCTGGCCTGAGATGGTTAGGCTCATCCTGTGTTACGGCGTCGCTATTGACTCTACAATCTGGAAATAGGGACAAGGCTTTAGGGGCATGGCGCTCCGAATTCCGTGAAGTCCAAGACAGATTCTGACCCCCATTCCCTTCAGCCGTATGAGGTGGCCTCCCAGGACCATTCTCCGAATCCATGCTACCAGGCTCGGTTTACACCCGACGAGGCGGCCACTCCCATTTCCCCGCCCCATTGTCCATCGGCAGAGGCATCCCGGAGCAGTTGAGGCACCATACCAGAGAGGTGGTGGCATTCGGAGAAGCGGCCGCACTCGCCAAGCTCAGGGATCTCGCCGAGAAGTCCATGTCGATGATGCTTTTTGAAGGAGCGTGTTGAAGAGAGGCATTACTTGTCGCGGTGTCCATGTCCACATGCAGCGCAGGCCGTGGACAAACTACAAAAGAGCCGCCAGAACAAGAGATAGGACCTTCTCCTTACCTCTATTCCTGAAAGCCACAGGACTAGTGTGCCATGATGGTGGGGGGAAAGGCATCAGCCTCTTCTTCAGGGATTAGCATGTACTGTCCTTATCACCAAAAAACAGAAGACGGAAGGGAGTACCGTAAGATTTGGATACCGACGTGGCCCAATAGAGGATCAGCAAGAAGTATAATAACAGCGATGGCGCGGAGATAACGGATTGTGTACGAGTGGTAGCTGGTGTCATTGACCCCCATACTCCAGCTTGATCCAGGTGTGGTTATCTCGATGTTCCAGCCCCTAATCCTCCACAACACGACCCAGATACAGCAGATACTTACTTTAAACTCTGCAACACCTTAGACTATTGAGAAACACCCAATCTTGACTCACGTGAGTACCAACACCAGCATTCTCATCATTTACGTGGTCCCTGTGGATTGGCAAAGCATCGCCACTCACTATCCCCACCACCGGCCATGTCGAAACAGGTTTCTGAAGGGTCTGTTCTCGCCACGGTAACCGAACTGCTCGGCTTGTGTAAGTATCTGAAGGATGTACCTCTTGATACGAAGACGAGTTTGACACACTGAGGCAGCAATGACTGATAGCATGGACAGGCGGGCGGCTATTGCTGGAGTAGACTCCGGCTAGGCCCCTGCGAATCTGTCCCTTGAACCGAGCGCGCTCCAACGCCGCCGAGCCCTTCTGCAATACGCACTGGCGGTGAACGAGGCGATGCAAGGGTCTTGCAATGGCGACAACATCAGGATAACATACGCAGTACAATCCGTACTGCCCGCCCAAGCTGCAGCATGAAGATGATGAGAACGACTCTCCGGGCACTATGACCATGGCGAGATGTCGATGACCAGCCTCGGCGCAGTCATGGCCACCGTGACGCTGCCAAACTCCACCCAACTGAACAGCTTATCCTCGAGAAAAGGAGTCGTCGTTATCGTTGGCGTCGTGGAATGTAGCTGACGGTAGGTCCAAGAGCTGGTCATGATACGGCAGTCATTCGAGATCGTCGCTCAGCTGGTCGGTGGGATATGGAAAGCGATAGCGCCTGTTAGAACAACATGCTTTTCAAGTGATAGGTAAAGTCCAGTGCCGACCGACGGGCTTCAGTGCTCCTTGGGGTCGAGGCTGATCGATGCATCAGGTGCGTTGCTGTACCGCTCCGTCTCAATGTCTGGTACGGCATCATTTCATCAACAAGGTGAGGTCGCTGTCTCACTGCTCCTTCGACTCTTCTTGGGGTTCTTGTGATAACCCTATTCTCAAATGCGATCATCATCCGACCCCGAACCCGCCGTGGTCTCGGGTAAAAGGCGCTCGGTTCGTACTCCTCGGAAGCGATTCGGTAGCGAGGGACGATCGATGTGTGATGCGCACTTGAAAGGTCGAAGCAGAAATTGGCGACAGGGAGCAATGGCCACAGGCTTGAGCCGAATGCTCTGCAAATTGCTCAACGATCGGGATGCGGAAGGCTACGAGACCGTGTGAGGTGAGGCGAGTGTTGCTGATCATGGAGGCGGTTTGTTTGCAAGTTAGAAGGGAGCCTGTTTCTGTTGCTAGCGAGCAGCGACTTCTCTTTCATCAGTGGACCGCCATAATCCAACAGTGATCTTTGTAATCACGATCGTCGAGCGACAGGAAGTGGCTCGCCTTGATCGGTGATCAAAGAAGCCCGACGCAAAGCCTCCAACATCTGTATATTTCTCGCCTTCGAATCCCAATTGTTTCAACATCGGTATCCCAGGACTGTCGTTTTTATACCCCAGCGGTCCGTTGTAACTTGTTCAGCAGCGGTTCGTTGTAACTTGTTCAGCATCGCAATAGCATCACTTATTCCACAGCAAACCTGTGATCGAAGCTTATCTTGGAGTCGCAGTCGGAGCCGGAGCCTCGGTGGCGATCGTGACGGTAGATACACCAGTACAGGGTTCGGGGTCATGTCTCTGGGGCTGACGTTCTTTCGTGATGGAGCCGTTGAGGATGACGCATGGCGGGATTGAAAGGCCGCAATGGAGTTGACGATGCTTGACCGATCTGTAAAAGGATGGATATACGGAGGAGCTTTGGTGGTGAGGGCTCGGATCGCCAGCTGCCTGCACAAGAGGATATCGTTCAGCCGCTCGAAGGGAGGTTGGTACGCGGTAGAAAGTCGAGACAGGCAGTTGGAGGCTCGGAGGTAGCGATATGCTGAGGGAAGTGGTAGGCGCTTATCGGAAGGAGGAGGAGTCTATTGAGCGGTTCGACACGTATCCATGAAGTCGAGCAAAGGAGGGCTGTAGTCGAGATGCTGGTCGAGATGAAGCCGGGCCTGCAGTGGGCGAGGCTTGAGAATATTTATCGCGTGAGGGAGGATGTCATGGCAATCTCAACGCGTGCACTGGGCAGATTCTGTGCAGGGGCATTTTCGTTAGGTAGGGTGGAGAACTCCAGGCAAGGCATTCACTAGGCAGATCGCTTCCCAGTCGTGCATTGCATATTACCCCTGTCAAGCTGAGCAGACATGCTGACGCGAGGGGAAGTTGTTGACCTTTCTTTGCCTCAACTTTGAACCTTCAGTCTCTCTCAATTTAGCCATCTTAACCCATTCCACTCCTTGCCTCATCATTAGCTATAGCTACGGGAACATTTTCTTACAGCAAAGAATCCTGTCCGGCCGCAATGCCACAAGGACAGAAGAGAAAGACCAATGAGGGCGCCGACCAAGCCACAGCTGAGAAGCCAAAGAGCCGTGATGCTCTGACGCACAATGACTACACTGTAGGCTGGATTTGCGCGCTACCTAAAGAGCTTACTGCATCTATCGCGATGCTAGATGAGAAACACCCGGGCTTACCAAAACCTCAGACAGACAGCAATGCATACACTCTGGGCTCTATTGCAGGCCATAACATTGTTATGGCTTGTCTGCCTAAAGGTATTACGGGGAATGTTTCAGCAGCGACAGTTGCCAGGAATATGGCAAACAATTTCCCTTCCATCAAGATTGGTTTGATGGTTGGTATTGGAGGCGGCGTTCCATCTAACAAAGTTCGACTTGGAGATGTCGTGGTTAGCACGCCCACCAGCACTTTCGCAGGTGTTGTGAAGTGGGACTTCGGCAAGCATCATGATAATAAGGACGATTTTGAACGCACCGGGGCACTTGATCATCCTCCCCAGTCGCTCCTCACAGCTTTGACACTCTTGGAAGCACAGCAGAATCTAGAAGGGACTAAAATCCCGACTTATCTGGAAGAAGTGAGAAAGAAGTGGCCAATGCTCGCTTCGAAGTTCTTGAGGAACGATTCACTCAAAGATGTGCTGTTCAAGACGAGTTACAGTCACGTCAAAAAGTCGACCTTAGATGGAGAAGGAGGAGGACAAGAAGGTGAAGATGAAGACGAAGACGAAGACGAAGAGCATGAGAGCTGCCACCTATGTGACAAGTTGATGACGGTAAAGAGACCTCCTAGGGACATGGTCGTTCACTATGGGCTTATTGCATCAGGTGACGGGCTTATCAAGGGCGCCACTGCCCGAAATAAGCTTAATAGGGACCTAGGAGGACATGTCCTCTGTATCGAAATGGAGGCAGCAGGGGTTATGAATCACTTCCCTTGCCTTGTTATTCGAGGTATCTGCGATTATGCAGATTCCCATAAGAACAAGGACTGGCAAGAGCATGCAGCTATTGTGGCGGCCGCGTTCGCAAAGGAACTTCTGCAACATGTCCAGGCAGACGATATACAGAGGGAACGTCCAATAAAGGAAATAATTCAAGATGGTTAGTTCATGTCATGGAATATCTCGTCAGTAGTCAATCTTAACACAAAGCTAGTTCATTCGGTCGTATCCGAAACACGAGAAGATGTCAGGCAGATCAAATCTATGCACATAGAAAGCCATAAAGCCGATGTCCTTAACTGGCTCACGAAAACTGACTACGCTTCAGAACAGTCAAAGTTCAAAAACCAAAGGCAATCTGGAACTGCCAATTGGTTTTTTGAGGCGGAAGAATTTCGCACCTGGATAGCCACATGCGGGCAAACGTTGTTTTGTCCCGGTATTCCAGGTGCAGGGAAAACAATTCTGGCATCAACCGTGATTGACCACATTGAATCAGCCTCTAAAGATGACCTTAGCATTGGCTTGGCGTATATCTATTGCAATTTCCAACGATATGACCTTCAAAACCCAGATGAGCTATTGTCAATTCTCCTGAAACAGCTTGTCGCAAAGTTGCCTTCGTTACCAGTCGACATCAACAGTCTTTATGCTTCTCATAATAAGAAAGAAAAGCGCCCCGAAAGGCAAGACATCTTCAATGCGCTTCAAAATGTTGTTGCACAGCATTCCAAGGTGTATATCATTGTCGATGCCTTGGACGAATACGGGCCCAGCGGAAGCTCACGCGAAAGCTTCCTCAGTCTTTTACGTGAGCTTCAGCGAAGACATAAGATCAACGTGTTGTTGACATCACGGTTCGATATGAGAATCATCGCAGAGATCGATAATATCTTTGGAAATGTAATAAAATTGGAGATTCTGGGATCCACGGAAGACATAGCACGGTATGTCGAGCACAATCTGAACCTCCTGCCCTCTGCCATAAAGGGAAATTTGAAGTTGAAGGACGACATCATAAAGAAAATCTCAGAGTCTGCGAAGGGAATGTAAGTTTCCAGTTACTAAGAGAATAATGCATTTGCTCATCATTTATAGGTTTCTGTTAGCACAGATATACTTAAAGCTACTAAGTTACAAGACGTCAGAGACCGAGATGCGACGTCAGTTGACAGCCTTCCAGAAGCATGGAAATGAAGACGGAATAGCCGACGCATTGACTCAAGCATACAAAGAGACAATGGACAGAATCAACCAACAACAGCCAGATCACATTATACTTGCCAAAAGGGTACTCTTTTGGATTGCACGCGCCAAAAGACAACTGACTGTCCAAGAACTCCAACATGCTCTCGCAATGAGCTCAGTGCAGCGCGAACCCTGCGAAGCAGATTTGCCATTCGACGAGACATTGGTTACAGTGTGTGCCGGGCTTGTTGCTGTCGATGAAGCTAAGAAAACTATTCAGCTAGTTCACTACACTGTTCAGGAATACATCAACCAAAAGCCCTGCCAGTTGCTTCCTGTTACGGAACTAGATCTTGCGCGAGCCTGTATCGCCTATCTCTCTTTCAGCTCGTTTAAAGGAGGCTATGACGGTAGTTGGTATGACATGGAAGATCGACTGAAGCCGTATCCATTTTACCATTACGCAGCCAAGAATTGGGGGCATCATGCTCGTGATTCATCGATCTCCGTCGAAGAACTTACAGAGCATTTCAATCCCGGAACACAACTCATGAAATCGGTCTGCGTACTCCGGATCAGAGAATCATTAATATCATTCATGGAATATTGGTCAACACTACCCAGGTCAACGTTGAGACTTCATATCGCGGCATATTTTGGACTTGAGAACATCGTTCAGAAACTTCTTTTGACATGCTCTCAAGCAGATCCAACCGACGATTTCAACAGAACTCCACTATCATATGCGGCTGAGCAGGGGTATGAAACTGTCATTGAATTATTGATCGATAATGGAGCTGATAAAGATTCTCGGGGTACTGGCGAATACGAACATGAAGGAAGGACACCTTTATCCTTTGCAGCAGAGAAAGGCCACGAGGCGGCCGTTCAGACATTGATCAACCGGGAGGCATGCCTACACCTCGCGTGTGGTACCCATCGCAAACGTGGATGGACGCCACTTTCATACGCTACTCGACGTGGGCATAAGGCTGTAGTGACGCTGTTGTTAAAGTCGGGTGGTGAGTTGGAATACGACAACTCAGGGCGGACAGCGCTATCGCATGCAGCGGAAAAGGGACACAAGGATATTGCAAGCCTCTTGCTGCAACAAGGGGCTAACCCTGATCTTCATATGACTTGCCCTGGAAAATTTGGGCGAACAGCGCTATCATTTGCTGCTGAAAATGGGCACCAAGACATTGTCCAGTTGTTACTTAACGCGAGCACAAATGAACTAGACTCTACCGATCAAAGTGGGATCAGTCCCCTGTCATACGCTTCAAATGGAGGCCATGAGACTATTGTCAGTCTGTTACTCGACCAAGGGGCCAATCCAAATCCTCAACCACAGTCTATAGACAGGTATCGGAGCTCAGGGTTTCCGGATACACCTTTATCGTTTGCTGCTTCAAACGGCCACGACGCCATTGTCCACCTACTATTAAAAAGGGGTGCCAATGTCGATTCTGGTAGAGAGAGAACGTCACTGTCATTTGCGGCGCAGAGAGGCCACAGCTCTATTGTCCGTTTGTTATTAGAAGTGGGAGCTGATGCCGACTCTAAAGCTACAGGAGATATCTTTGAGGAGGGCAGAACGCCATTGTCATTTGCAGCTGGAAAGGGCCACGAAGATATCGTGCGAGTTTTATTGGAGCAAGGCGCTAACCCGAACTCTGAAGGTATGGACAGGGCCTCCTACGTGAAAAGTCCAATGTCATTTGCAGCAGATAGTGGCTATGAAGCTATCATCGGGTTACTCCTTGAATTCGGAGGTGATCCATGTGTCGGTGGTGCCATACCATTATTGCTAGCATCACGTCATGGGCACAAAGGCGCCGCAAAACTTCTCATTGATACTGGGAGAGTCCAGATAGACCTCCCAGATAATATAGGACGCACGCCACTGTCCTATATGGCACAATGGGGCCATGAGACACTGGTTCGGTTATTACTCGACCAAGGAGCTGAACTAGAATCGAGAGGTGCCGACTACGAGGAATTCGAAACAGCATGTTCTGAAAGAAGAACACCGCTCTCATTTGCTTCAGAATATGGACGCCCATCTGTTGTTGAGCTTCTGCTACAGCGGGGTGCGGCCGTGGACTCGAGAACAGAGTGTGATGATAGAGAAGATAGTGGGAGGACACCACTTTCATATGCGGCAAGGAAGGGGCACCTTGATATTGTCCAAATGCTACTTGGTGAATGGAATGCCAATTCCGATGCTGCAGATGATATTGGCCGCACACCTCTTTCATATGCTGCAGCAAATGGGCACGCTTCCATTGTGCAGGAGTTAGTCAAAACAGGGGCCAATCTGGAGACTAGGAGCACTCGTGGAGGGCAAACTCCGCTGCATTTTGCGGTAGGATCTACAGATTGTGAGACCGTTCGGGTATTGGTTGAGAGCGGAGCCGATGTTAACTCTGAGGACGATGAAGGACGAACACTATTCTTTTGGGCAATGCGTTCCAGGAACACTAAAATGATTGGAATACTGCAGGGAAGCAACGCTGGGAAAAGAGCAGCTGATGTTGAACACTGGGGAGCGATTATTTCAGATATTGGGTACCCGTTATCTTGGAGTAGGCAGGCAACATCCTGGTTGTTCTCGCACCCGCAGGGCTAGAAAGGACAACGAATCCGACAAGGAACCTACGCCCCTCCCTTCAGCTCATGCACCGTCACAAGAGGCTTGGGCTGCAAGCTGGGTTGTGTGCATGAGGCCGTGAGGTTTGAGCGAGCCTCAGCGGTGGGTACTAATGGTTGGCCCTTGGGGCAATGAGCAGCCTGTACCTGTGTGCCGCGTGCTCTGCGGCAGAGACGCTTTTGGCACACAGGACGCTCGGAGGGAGAGTGGTAGAAGAAGATGCAGGGATTCTTGGTTCCATATGTATCGGGCGTACCATGGAGATCTTTATCGTTGAGGAGGGGTCGAGTGATGTTGCTTGCGCAGCGGCCTTGATCGGGGACGGGAATGTGTGAGGTCCTAGGTCGGGTGAGGTTGCTTCCTGAACAGCAGCATCATCCTCTGGCATCTCCAAGAACGCCTGTAGAATCCGGGAGCATGGTCCAAGACTGTAAGCGGGCAGCTCAGAGACAGTCCCGACGGCACCAAATGTGCGCGTCAGTACTAGCCCTCAGTTTCACGACTATCGCCATCGTGGGTGTGAGGACCGCCTAAGAAGAGGTAGTCTCACTCCGACACACAATTCCATCGTCACCCCGGCGGCGGGGAGCTGCTGCAGAAGAACCACGATCGCATCTGTCTTGGCGCTGTCGTTAGTTGGGATGAAGGATGGCTGGATCGGAGGTGACTGACCTGTAGGTTTTGCGTTCGAACTTTGACATGTTTGTAATTCCGAGAACGAAAGACTGCACTGCTTGAAGAAGTTTTCCCACCTCCTCTGCCAGGTCATTTTCGTCGTCGGTTCCTAGGAGGAATCGCCCCTATAGTACCTGGCTGCTCGCTATCACAACAGGAATGTTTGACTTTCCACTACCGTTGAGGCCCGTGATCGAATTGCGCCCTGGTCACTTCGACGCTCAAACCGTTGGCGTGTTTGTAATTCCGAGAACGAGACATATCGTATCGAGGACGTTTGACTTTCCACTACCGTAAAGACCAGTGATCAAAGTAAACCCCTTGTCCCTTTGGTAGGTGTGAAGAAGAGCGGATTGGTGAGTATGGGATATAGGTTCTCAGCGAGCTCGGCAAGTGCGCAAAGTTCTGAGGTCATCCAAGAGATACTGTGCGAGAGTGACGCCAATGTCGGCTACTCCAGAATCAGCCAAATAAACTTTTGCGAAGAATGGAATTGGCGACACGACATACCATTTGCACAATGACAGAACATGCCCCTCTCAGGTCCGGAAGACGATATCCTGAACTGTTGTTTTGGCCTATTGTCGGCTCTCGAGGTGTGCAATTGACTGGGAATCATGGATCGGTCGGGGGGTTCGCATGGTGTTTCGGCGCAAATGGCGAAGCTCGGGTTGATGTCGAAGCGGGGATTTCCCATGATGGCTCGGAGTGTTAGGTAAAGACTTGGTGGTCGGTACAGGACGGAAAGCCAAAGGTCATTAGCTAACCATGGAGGCGCAATGGGGCATGTCGAGGGAGGTTGCTACAGTCTGTAGCTGAGTAGATTCAAGCCATCACAGGCCTGTTGTATTCACTGTGATTTGCAGGGGGCCTGACAGTTTCGGTTTCCTGCGTCGACAGTCGAGAGCTGTAGGGTCGATCGATTAAGGATTAGAGCCTGCTCGGCGCATCGCTTACTCCTCCTGTGTTGCCAAGGGCTGTCGACCCCTAATTCAGCGGAGTTAGTGACGTGATCTAGTAGAATGCGGTTGAGATTTTGCAAATGTGAGGGATAAGGGGAGGATGGTTGCAATAAGCATATCTTCGCTCAGACCAAGAGCTTGTCGCGTCGAGGGTGCCACTGACGCATGCTTGAGAAAGTCAGGTCAAACAAGATGAGCATACGTACTGTCAGAGACGCGAGTCAATGCAGTTCCATGGCGCGGCCTCAAGATAAGAGTCTCCGTGTGTCGCATGCTGCAGTAAATCGGGTACAACGCGACTGACGAGAGCGTTGAAAATGGGCAATGACATCGGTAAACAGAATGACGCAGATCGTGGGAGCTGCAGTCACGTGTCTGTGGATGCAAGACCGGAGCTTTTACCCCGCACTACAGGCGTCTGCTAAGGTATACCCGAGATCCCTGTTATATTACGAGTAATAGCAAGTACCCTTTAGCAGTCTATTTTTGTCGCTGAGCCCCACTCACACCTGAGGTGCAACAATTTTATCCTCATCTCAAAATTCAGCAAGCTCAAAATGCGCCGACGCGAACTACAGGGTAGATGAAGTTCAATTGTGCGATCGCAACAGCAACGAGTAAACAAGTCCTCCCTGACGGAATTCAGAGAGATGAGACTCCTGTGCCAAATGAAGTTCGCAAAGAAAGGTCATCTAAATGGTGATTCCCCATAGTTTCAAGGGCGTTCGACACGATTACGGAGATTGGCGCGAAACTGCAGATCTTTTGGCTGAGATTGTCACAAGCCAAAGTTGACAAAAGCTCGCATTGAGGCCAGCGATTGATCGGATCAGAACTAGCAATTGGTGATCTCAAATGCCGTAGATTCGCTATCCTTTTTATCTATTTTTTTTATTTTGAAATGCGAAAGATACTTGCCTTTTCCTGTTGTTTAGAAAGAAAATGAAGAGAACTTCCAAGACTCCCATACTTCGCGAAGCCCTTAGCGATGTGACTTGCTTTGAGATCGCGCACAGTCCGAGGACAATGTCCGCCGTCGAGACAATCACCGCCAACTGCACAGCCAGGACTTCAAGCCAGACCCAAAATTCTTATAGCCCATCCGACGGAATGAGGCGAGGCATGGGATTGTGACCAAGCCGTGACAGTTCAATCCTGAGGACTTTGTTGGTCGGATCTTGGAAGGGATCTGAACGAGACGGCATTGGGGATATTGAAGTTGTGGCTTTAGGAGACACCTCATTCCTTATCAATTTTAGCAAAGCCAGGAACCACAAAAGGAAACTTCGTAGAATAGCACTGCTTGATGGGAAGCGGTTCTGAGAAGGACTTGCTGACCGAAACCGCAATGTTGATGCTCCAGGTGGTCAGTCCCTCAACATGTGTCTCTTGATAATGCTGACTGGTGATACCGGTGTTCGGGAGCACGTAGAACTGCAGAACTATTCGCGCTTGGGACATCCAATACCTTTTGTCTATATTACCAGGGCGAATTCTTATCCGTCGTGGAGATAGCGTCCATCTAAGCGTCTCCACCATCCTCGTAAAGCTGACCAATGTTCTAGTCCAGTGACAGGTTTCTGCCAACTTGGCTACATCGCCGTCGGTATGCGATATAGAAACATGAGTGACAGAGTGAGGAGATGGTGATTTTATGCAAGGCGGGAGACAGGTAGATCTCGAAGACGCACAGGTCTTCATCAATATGGGGGCTCTCCAGAAAGGTTGGGAAAGGAGATGCAACCGCATCGTTTCGGTCCAACGCAGTCGAGTTCTTGATGCTCGTCAACATGCTATCCCATGGACTTGATCAATGTACAGTGACCTACCAATAAAGGGAAGCCATGGTATGGCCAGCCCGTAGAAGAGCATTGACTGATGGTTTATATCTGGCGGAAGGAATCGCTGGATAGTACACTGGTTAACCTTGATACACATGACGAGATCGGGTATCGAAGTAGCAATTGAGGTTATGCGTAACTGTCTATTCGCGTTTCATCCAACGCACAAGACAAAGGATCAAATCCCAGCACTCAATTACAGCTTCACGATAAGGTTCGGCCCGTTAAAATGTCTCCTAGCTTGCCCCTGATCAAACGAATCACGAAGTACCTTGAGTCCAGAAAGAGTAATGCTGAACCCTGATGGGTGGAGTGCTAAGGTTTAGCGAGCCGGGCAGGTGTGGAGAGAACTGATCAGCCTGATGTACAGATTAGCACAATCGCTGCGTGCTTATCCAATATCCACAATATAGTATAATAAGCAGAAAGTTTACTATTACGATACTGTCTACTCTTGTCCCTTTCTTATATCGATTCCGCCTCTTGCCTGGCTCTCGCTCTTTGCTCGCAGGGCATGTATCTCATCCCAGCCGAATGGCTACACCATGCAGGTCTGTCGTCAGGTGATGTGAATCGCTTGACTGTAAAATATGGGGGTATTTTCACTATTTAAAAGGGCAGAACTCCTGTGGATGTAGATATTGTCTTCGTTCACGGCCTTGGTGGCCAAATGACAAAGACTTAGACTAAACAAACGGAGCCTCTACAACTACCAAGGCGTGGAACCTTGCCAGGAGCTTTCTCGCGCTTTTGGGGCTCTGGATTAGATTTGTCCGAGCCTGTATTACCTATGATAATTACAGAAACCGGGGAAGAAGACTGATTCTGGCCTCAGATGCCTCCGCCCCTGGACTTCCATAATCCTCGTATTTTGACGTACGGACGTATCAACCGCCACGCACTCCCTTCATGAAAAGCTAGGTAACTAAAATATTGTAAGCCATACCTAGGCGAGACATTGAGAACAGCCGGACCGTCCAAAGGAAAGGTGATGAGAGTCGACCAGTGATCCTTGTTGCAAGCTCGATGGGTGATCTAGTTGTTAGATCTGTGAGAGCTCTCTTTGCAATTCTCGCTACGTTTCCAATTCAGATTAGTGCTTGATCCGGTCACAAAGAGCCACGGACAAAGGGGCGCTTTGTAGAGCTATCTTCTCTCGACAATTGCCGTACCGTTCTCTGGGACCCCCTATAGAGGTTCTGGCTGGGCGAAACTTGGCAAATTGGCGCTTGTCATTCCAATGTACAGGGGCAATCTCGACCAGCTTAAGCCCAACAATGGGGTAATCTATGAGTTCGATAACAGCTTTGTCCCAATTCTTCAAAGTTTTTGAGTATCGGCATGTTTCTTCCTTTTAAGAGCAAAAGCAACCTTGGCCCCTGAGAAGCAGGGACTTCAAATCTGCGCAGCAAGTCGACAGGAGAACGAATTTAGACAGACCTTGCATAGGTAACCTTCATTCAAGACTCTAGCCTATACGAAGAACGACATAAATAACCTCATCACAGCCAGGTTGAGTCCTCCTTCTCTCGACTGGCATCAGGCACCAGGTAACCAACCATTCGGTCGTGCGATTCATCCGCTGAAGCGTTGTCAAGAAGGCCAACGGCGTGTTTATCTGGTTCGAACTGCTAATTGAAGACGCTTTCAACCGCTTATCCACAGGCGTGCACCTGGTATAGATCAAGGACGACATCAAGAGGCTGCTCAAAGGTGAAAATAGTCAGCTCGACGAGCTCTTTTTACTTGTGTTGCAGAGGACCCCTAAAAGCACCAGACACCAGACCTACGCGATCCTCAAGGTCATGTTGAAGCCGCGACAGATCATGATGATTCTTACCATCGGGATTCTTCTTGGTCTCGTAAAGGATAAAGATAAGGTGCAGTGGTATGAACCTAAGAACAAGACGATGACCTATTCCCAGAGGCATGACGAGATGTAAACAAGTATTTGAGGGTGCAGTAGGAGATTCGGACCATGAGGGAGCACTTCTGCAGGTCGTGGGATCTGCATTTTCACTGGGATGGGGAATGAATTACGAGACAGACAATATCTCGCACTCAGCCGGAACTTCTAAGCTCTCGAGTAGAACGTCAAATCCTCCCGCCAGACGGTTCTCTAAATAGATTGACGCACAATCACGACCTTCAGACTACCCTTCTTGGCTGGGCTAGCAATGCTAATACTGTGCCTGACAATGACCACGGCGCACCTTCATCTTGTTGATGCCTCTTTTGAGGGTCTCGGAGGATCAGTGGAATGGATGACCGAACTGCATGGAGATCACCATGAAACATGCCGGCTGCAGCTTTGAACTAGCTTTGGGAGATACACTTCCAGTCTCATGACTGTGCGTGTACTAAGAGCAGGTCTATCCCTTGTTCTCTCTACTTCTGTGTGCTCTAACTGTTGAGACGGTACCAATCCCTGTGATAGATGTGAGGGCTACGTAAGGTGAAGGGGGTATGCTTTCTTAAGAGATTGTACATGCTGCTCTTATGCTGACGGTCGGGCTGCTTTACATCTGTCAGTTGCAAGGCATCAACTCCCAGCCAACTACAACTTACCTTATTACCCGTCTGATCACCTACACCAAGGCGCTCGTTGGGCACCGTCTCCTTCTTTCTCTTTGAGGTAGACTCCTTATGAGATCATTGGGGGGATCCCTTTTGTTGCAAAGGAAGTGAGTTAGATACTCGGGTATTTGGGTCGAAGGTAGCTATTTCTATTATGAGAGACTCTATAATCTTGCTTGTTTCTACTTTACATGATTACTAAATAGTAATTCTTGTTAGTATGTGGCACTTTGAAACCAGGGTTAAATATATCCCGCCTAACGCCCCCTTCCCAGGGATATATAATATCTGGATGTTCACCAAACGGGTTCTTCCCTTCTCCATACATAAACGAGTAGACAAGGTCGTCAATCTCGACATACCATCCGTCCGTGTCTCCATCGCCATATGCTGCCCCGGAAACGACCATGTGTACCGTGGGCCTTTCTTCAATAGGCCTTGACCGCCAGTCAAGGACATCACGCATACTAGGCAGCAACTCTCTGGTCCCATGAGTCAAACTTCCCCAGGCCAAGTTACTCAACTCCACGGATCGTAAAGTTGGTGGTAAAGCGGAAAGAAGCTCCATCAAGTCATCGAGTTGTACGAGCATACGAGAGATTCCGAAATGACAAAGCCGTGGCCACTGATCAATAGGAAAGATAGTCCGAAGCGGAAAGACGTAGTTCTCGATTTCTTCCCAGTCAAGTTGTTCGCTTGATCCACCGGTGATGTCCATGGTGCTGCGTAAGCACATGTGCTCGAGATCTTTAGCTTGAGCCAGAGCATCATACAGAAGTCCACTCTTGTATGACTCCCAGTCCTCGCGTTCGAGAAGGCCTGTGAAAAGGTCGAGGCTAAGGTATCGGAAGCCAGGGCGCTTTAGCAAGGTTACCAGATCGTCATACTCAACACAGCGCTGATCGAAGATCCGACAGTTCAGTCCACTTCCAACCTCATTGCCCCCGATATAAAGTTCGGTGATATGATGATCATCATGCTCCGCCAGGGCTCGAATCACTATCCGATAGCCACGCCATTTAGCCCTGTAGGCCTCAACAGTACAATCAGTACCGTACATCTCCTGATAGGGACTGTCATCCTCTGATACCCACGGGAGCACATCGACTGGCGCTAATAGCTCATTGATAGGCCATGCTGTAGGCATAGGGTAATCGAAACCGCGAGGAAACGCCCTGATCATAGGTGTTCTGTAGAGTGGGTTTCGTATTCTCCCATGGGTTGAGGGTGTGATAGTCACTCGCTTAAGCGAGGGAAATCGCTGTAGGCCATACTTGAAAGCCTTAATGTCTGCATCAGACGCGAGAACCTGGTGCTGATCTTGGAGTAGTTGTTGATAATAGGCCCAGGACTCTTGAACGCCCATGAGATAATCGGGAAGCCTGTGTGACCCAGGATTTATATAATCAGAGCGACCCTTTTCGAACCAAAGGGGACACCCGTTATCGGTCACGGCATCTGGGTCGACGCCATCTTCTTCATACTGCATTCGATCTTCTTCTAATTCTGGTCCTGTGGTCAAGCGTGCATCGTCCCATACAACCTCAGTGACTTGGTGGCGGAGAGTCTCATTATCTGCGATTGCGTGGAATACTTTAAGATTGAGAGAGTTGGCTGAGATAAAAACGCGATCAAAGCTCAAAGGGATGAGCTTTGCCAGTGTCGAGCATGTTGCGCGTAGATTCTTGATATCGTCGCTTTCCAGGTGTGCGTAGACTGTTTCGAGTAATTCTTGCGGCAGCTCGGGCAGGATAGAACGCTTTGGGGAAGCCATTTTGGCTGAAATGAGTGAGGTTGTGGAAATGGAGCACTTGGAAGTGGGCGTTGATGCTGTATTTATGTCTTTTATCCACAGGCAGGTGGGTACCTGAATGGCCAAGTGGGAAGAGGATGCCTAGGCTCGTAACTATTAATCAGTCTGACACTAACTGTACCTAATCGAAGGAGATGAATAGAAAGTTATATAACACATTCTTATAACCCCTTAGCAAGCCAGGTCCTTTCGTCGCTCAAGTTGTTTTCGGGGCTGCCTCCAAGTAATTCAGGGTACAATTATTACTACTAATACGCAGAGCCAACAGGATCGCTGCCAAACTCTGAACAGTGTACTAGGACTGAGGCTCAAAACCTTGACAAGTATCACACGTGGCGGCTACAACGGAGCGAAGCGAGCCGTAGAGGCTGAAAGAGCGGTTGAGGACCTAAGTCTACGATAGCCTTGCCAGAAAGCTGTGCGAAGCTGAAATGGGAGAGGCGTTAGGCCATGGAGCGCGAGCAGTCACGGAGAGCAACTCATGTTAAGCACTTGAGCGGGTGCGACGCCGGCCGTACATATGGATGGGCTGGTCTGGGCTGGCTTCTTTGGAGAGGACCCTGGGTGAGACGGCGTTCAATTACAACGGCACCGGTTTGAGACTGGTTTGTATTTGGTGGTTCACAAGTGCGAGATTCCTCAGACTTACGCAGGCTCGTTATCACTATCAACGAAGATGGCACATACTTTGGTCCGCAAAGCATTATCCGTGGTATCAGCTCCTTGGCAGTCGATGCGGCCGAGGTTCACGTCGCTAAAAAGACGTCGTCGCTCGGGCGATGGTTCTTGAAGGCAACTTTGAGGGGTCTCAATCCGCGACATGTCGCAGAAGTGAAGCGAAGGCACTAGTTAGGTTCCGTAGGGCGTGTCGGGCTCGAGAATATTCAGGATTCGTTGGTTCGAAGACGCAGGATTCTTGAGTCCGTGGCAGGTTTGTAGTAAGCTCTCGGCGTGTTGCTGTGGTTCCGGGCATGATGGGAGATGGCGCATACTTTCGTCCGCGGAGCATTATCGGGTGTATCGGCTGCCACGGCAGGTAAATGCACACGCGCACGCGCGGTGGTGGTTATTGCGGTTGAGGCTCTCTTCGAACGCGCGATGGTTTGGGTTCGGGTTCGGGGTTGTACAGTCGAGGAGCTCGGGGAGGCGGTTCTGGCGAGTATGATTCATCGTCTACCGCAAAGAGTCAGCAGTGGTTAAATGCGTGAAGCAACATGTAATGTGCCGCAGAGCAGAGCCTTGTACGCGCTTGTCGACGGGAGGATATAAGCATGGGGCATACCAAGGTTCGGATGAGAGTCGCACGCACACCTCGACGCGACGCGGATGTTATCTAATGTCTAGCCATGCTCGCTGCAGTGGGGAAAGGAATTTGCGCAGTCGATGGGCAGGCGGTTGTGCTAATCGATGTCTGTTTTGGTGATGTGAAAGGTCTGCTAAATGCCAAGGTCAAGTCTTATAGATTGGCGCAGAGGATGAAGGGATGGTTGAGGAGCGAGGTGAGGGGAGAAATGATTCTGACCTGGTGCATTTTTGGAGCAGATGGCTTTTGGCCCTGCGGGGGAAATTACAGGGGACCTCACAGTGGAGGGGCCCTGTAACGTCATTTAGCGCATGCATCTCACCATCATCCTCGTCACCACTCTGAAGCCCTGCAGCGAAATTTCTACTCGTCGTATTGATCGGTTCCAATGCTTAAAATTCTTTTTAGCTGCAGCGCTAGAAAAGTATTCGTGTATTACTCAATTTCTAGAAAGCAGCTGTTTCCCAATGTCGACACATTCTTCCGTTGGCCGCGAACCCATCTCAGAACACAAGCCATGTCAACACACCGACGAGGTCCTCTCATGATGCGGTTGGTTGTGGATCTCACAGATGATAATAAGGCGGGAAGTTCAAAGGACAATGATCACGATCAGAGTCAATCTGGTGGCTGAGCTTTCTGTTCATTACAAATACATGACATAACCGATGAAAGATGACAGCTCTCTTATAAACACCAAGATCACATCTTCCAACGCGTCATGTAATAACAGTCGCCGTGTTCAAGGAGGATTTTTTCTGCCAACGCTGTTCGGATCGCGTAGTCACTTCACCGAGGCCATGAGATGCTTAGCCCGGCTCGAGAGTAGGTGCAAACTGCTTTTGTACACTCATGGAAGGTCGCTCATGTATTAAATGTTTTCCGTTGGCGATCCTTGGAAGTAGGTGTCGGCGTAAAGGCTGAGCCGGGAAGTATCTGTTTCGGAAGAGTCAATAATGGTATATGTTGCGTATTTCGAAATGAACCAAGTTGCAAATTGAAAGGCCCCGAATTTATGGCCCGGATCTGGGGAGCCAAGATCGTTCGTTGCCATCTTTGGGACATTAGATCGCGCCGTCCCAAGCGTTCTTGAGCTACCTCATTGAAGATTGTACCCAGATCCTCGATGCTAGGCGGGTTGTTTTCGGTCCCAGATGTCATGCCTTTCTTAACCTTCTCTGCCATTCCGGTCGGGAGGTGATTTAGAGGACCACGACTGAATGCTTGTGGAATGGCTACGCTTGCGGGATAGCTGCGCTTAAGAGCGACTCCTACGTAGACTTCAGCATGTCGCTAATCGTTATTTGCTGCCAAGGCGAAGAATGATGGTCGAGAGGCGGGAGGCAGTTAGGAAGGATGCCTTACTTAGAGATCGCAAGGGTTGTTCGCCTTCTACTGTCGATCCTAATGACAACGTTACGCCAGGGCTCCAAAGATCAACTCTTTAGAGCAAAGTGACGGCGCGTCGGCGACAGTCGCATTGGGCTTAAGCGTGCCCAAAGGACGAAGCAGAACTCGCTCTGAAGTTGTCGTGGTGTAGAACTGCACTGCTTGGTATCCATCACGGCCCTCATTTCATGGGAAATCGGCAAGCTGCATGGCGGCTACAACACTGTTGACTACGAGCCTGTTGGAAACGGCTGCATTACGTCTGAAGGATGTTCGCTTCTGAATTAAGATTCCTTTGGCGGTCGAATTGGCTATCCTTCCTACGCTTACGATGTTGGTTGTTGTCCGCTTCACATTGCTGTCTTGTCTGTTGCTTTCTGACGGAGGGTGTTAGCGACTTCTTGATACTGGGTAAACCATTATTGTCAGTCCCTCTCTGGTCTGCCATGGATTTGACAGAATGGGATGTGCAATAGTCCGATAATCTTGAGCATTGTTTCGGGCGGATTGGTTGAGATGCACCCTGTATCGCAGTTGGTAGGCAAAATGACTCCTCATTGCCGTTTCATTTAGAGATTCTGCTGTGGAGGTGAATTAGGCTCAATTGAGCCTGGGGATCATAAAATTAGCTTGAACTAGCCCCAAATAGTACAGTGGCGGACCGACCCGTTTGCAACGGCCATGCTAAACTGACCAACAATCTGGAAGCCTCTTAGTCATTACCATCGTAAACCTCACACTAGAGCTTGAACCTGATGCGCAATCTTTGGTGAACCCCAAGAGTCATGTCGCTCAGTGTAGAATGACAAGCAGTGAAATCCCTTAGGTGGACGTTTGTTCTCGTGACCATGGCCGGAGACAACGAGCGGCTATAGCACGAATACCCGGACTGAGACATGAGCGCATCTGCTGGGCGAGATCGCCGTAGCCACGTTTCTCCGAAACACAGCGGGACTCACACCGTAATCTTGTACCCTCGTGGCTATTGCGCTAGTGAAGTCCTTGATTCAAACACCACGTTCACGTTTGCTGAGTCGCTAGATGGCCTTCCTGTACTGCGCTGTTTATGCCACCACGGAATGTCGCATATCGTTCGAAACGCCGGGGCCGTACATTTTCAATCATAATTGCAAAACATTCCTTTGGTGACCATCCATACACCTAGCGTCCCGATATTCTCCAGCCCTGTCTGTCTGTCTGTGCCCCCTGCCTGCTCGTGGCTGGCCTCATCTCCACCCGCATTTTTCAGCCGCTTCGGAAATCTTGACTGCTGAGATCGCCCCGATCGTCAGATGCAAGGGCAAACGCGCTGTGGATATTTTTCGTTTTCGCTATTCGTCGGAGGTTGCATTGTCACATCGTTTATCACCAAGCTAGCAGGCCCAGATCTCGGCATTGTGATCTGGGGTGTTTGCACAGTATGCAACCGGGTATATGGCGCTGACGACCCCTGGACAAAAAGCAAGATCTGTCCCGGCTATCTAGATACCTGCCCTCGCTACGAACTCCTGCATTCCCCGACTCCCGTATCCTTGGTTTACTCAGGGAGCTGCATGTGTCCTCCCGTAGTTGATGCTTTGCTTTACTGTAACTCTCATACGTTTTGTCGTTCTTTTCCCTCTGTAGGCACCATGTAAACTAACATTGCGTGCATCGACTCGGGGCATTGTCGTTCCAGCAGGCATCCCGCGGAAGAACGCATACTGTATGGGCGAGTGAGGAGAGATTGCATATGCAACTTGCCTAGTCCAGGTGAGAAAAGAAGCAATATCGCGCGCCACTGCTGGTTAGAAACACATGACTTCTTTTCGCACCCTAGGCTCCAAGATTGTGGATAAATACCCTGATCGTCTGCGATAACTCCGTGTTGTTTCCTCAACTCATCAAATTGCCCGTCTTCAACTTCGTCTTTCTTCTGTTCCCATTCATCGCTCTTTTTGCGGCTTGATCTCGTTACTTGGAAGCCTAACATCTTGTTAGCTCCTAGGATCGCAAGCTCAGTTACATTTTTATAACCACGCGCCCCCAGCTGGTTATTCCAGGACCTCGCCATGGACCAACCTCCCACACCAACTAGCGTCAGTTATTTACTCATTCAACCCAATGTCGCTAACATTTCTTCCTCAGGTTGAAAGTGACGATTCGTGGCCTGAGTTTTCCGAGGCAGAATTGCAGTGCTATCAGCAGTGCTATCAGGAGTCGATCGAGAATTCCATCACATCCCCGGATGGGCAGGTGACTCTTGAGGACCACAGACAGACTTGCACCGATGGTTTTGCCGAAGAACCTGAGACTACTGCTGTAAGTGTGTTTCGTACCCTTCGTGGCCAAAGCTGACGTATCTTTGTGATGCCAAACAGGAGGCTCCCAAGCCCGGTGCGCCGTCCGAGTCGGAACTACTTTCCACCTGGGGATACATCGATCGCTCTCCCAAGCCCCCTCCAAAGCAGCCTAAGTCCCTTCCAGACCCGACCGAGTTCGCCAACCTGAAGGGGAGAAAGCAGACTCACTCTGTTCGTTTTGCCGAGGATTCCGATATCGTCTCTGTAAGTCTGCTTATGGCGGTCGCTGGTTACTACCTATGCACATGGCTGATCATTATTGGATAGAGCAAAGCTAAAAGGGCTAAGCTAGATGGCCATGACCTTGAAGTGAGTCCCGCGTGTTCGTCACCTGAGCCTTCAGCAATCAAGTCACCGACTTTGGCCAAGTTGACCATCTACCGTTGTCCAGGGATGGAAACTAGGGCATATTCCTTGCGTGCCACGGCTGTGATGAAGCCTACCCACAAGCTCAGGCTCGCCGATTTGTATACGGAGAACGAAGGCTCGGCTGGCGAATCTGCCATTTCTACATAAACTGACACCGCTGACTCCATATTCACAGGATGTTGTTTGGGCTGTTGTAAGCTCTTCACAAGAGTTGCAGAAGCAATTTGAGAGAGAGCCCTCTTGCGATACCACGGTACGTTACTCTCTGTATTCTCGCGATATAAACTAATACGGTATCTGCAGGATTTTACATTCTTTCGGTGTCAGGTGATATGGCATCTGCAGGAATCAGTATCAGCTATACTCGCAAACCTGAGATTCCGGGACGACGACCCGGCTCTTTTGGAGATGCTTCACAACCGTCTCGGCAGAGATATAGGGATCGTTAAAGCGAAACTGAGTATCCTAGAAAGTGAGAAGCAATGTCATCGAGATCTTCTCTCGAGCCTTGAATCACGCTTGTCTGAGTTGGAGACCAAGGTGAAACGACTACAGGCCTGTCGTAGCCGTGAGATTGTGGAAGTGTATGAAGATGACGAGGAGACTTTGCTGGAAGATCGTGTTGAGAGTCAGAGTTAGATGGGGACTAAGATTGAGGCTCAGCTTTAGGCTTTCCGGGTTTCGATCTGGGACTCCGGGGTGGCGCGAATGATTGCGCCTTGTGTTGGCTCTGATGTAAAAGATAGTCGTGCTGACCGTCGCTTTGGATGATGTCTTGTCATCCTGAGGGGGAGGAAGAATAAAATGGAAGGGCTCGAGATTCGACATCTCTTTGTGGCCTACAAAGCAGAGAAACGTTCATATACTTTCTAGTACTTGAATCAATGCGTAGTTGTCATTCTGCAATGCATCTCTTTTGGTCACCAAAAATAGATCGCCGTTTGATCATTTGGGCTTGATAGCACGTCGTTCTTCGTAAGTGCACATGAGCTTATGTTTAGAGCCAACAATGCACACAGGGACCGCGTGAACACTCATCATCTACATTCCTGCACCGGTGTATTGGCCACTTTCCATTTTTGACGGAGCAGACGGAGAAAGATGAGCGTTTCACAGGCCAAGAATAAACGTTGCGGATGGTGAGAATAAAACCTCGCTAGTTCTAGGAACCCGCCATCTGTGAGCGCTCAATGACACGTAATAATGATGGCCTTGCCGAGTTTGGGCTCTATCTATCGGATGAGGTCGCCAATACTAAAGAAATTGTTGAGTCGGTCGAGATCATCACCATTCTCACATGTTGAGTACAGTCCAATACTGCGCTTTTATCTGACAGCATTTATCAAGCTCATACCCCATGTGGCGCAAATATTCCTGATAGGAGAGTTAAGCACTATAAACAGAAGTAAATCTGCTATGAATTCCCAGGGGCTTTATGTCCGGCCGGGTACCCTCGAGCTTCGTAGCGTGTACTCAAGCACTTTGGGTGGGTTGCGATGAGATCAATGGAACCCGTCGCAATCAACGCAGTATCTTGTGCCTTGGAAATCCTGATAAGACAAAAGGAGGACTTGAACCAGTAAGATACAAGGGGCGAACAAATAACATTTTAGAGGCAATCGAATGCGAGGTGGTACGCTACAAGAGTCCGAGAGACAGTCGCCACATTCTGTTTCCTTAAGAGATCGAGGGATATTCCCAGCTGCCAAGTAATTGGGAGCCGTGGTGCATATGGCATCTATTGGGAATCTTTAACCGATATCATTTATCCTTTTATGCGTTACTCGCCAAGCTACGGGCTCATGGTAGGCTTCCTTACCAAGGGCCTTTGAAGACAGAATTCTTCAGGCCATCGCACAACTCATCTAATCCACGACAAAACGAACCGTCATACGGTCATAACGTTCTCACAAGTGAATAACATCATTGTTCGTAACGTAACTGGAAATTCCCATCTTATCACTCCCAGGTTGCGTTAAAAGGGAAAGGTCGGACGCTTTCGCGCCCCGAGAGTCTGGCTTATTAAGAAACTCTGCGAAACCGCTTTTGAACAGAGAGACGCCTTTAGATGCGCTCAATGGCATCGTAGCAACGTGTTCAAGTATCGTGGATCAAGGTGCGCCGGTTGTCTGATCTTGTGGACTAAGTAGATGGTTCGAGGTCATGATGCCCCAGCTCTTTTGGGGCCTGAATAGTATCTGCTAGGTATTTTAGTTGTAGATAAGTAATCCCGAATGAGAATCCTACTGAATCATCTTGACATGTTCTCTGCAGGTATTTGTTTTGATACGTCGGCCTCTTTTCCAGTCAGGAAAGAGATCAAGTTAAAATATAGCTGGCCATCTCTATCGATCTTGTCGAATTGCATGCTTTCAATCGACGTCTTGCGATAAATTTCCTGCCAAAAGATCTTTTCCCTTAGGCACACTTCTCAAGAAGAAGTTGGGCGATGGCGCGAGTTGGAGTCCAAGCCGCGTAATGCAGCAGAGGTCATCCATCCTTGTGAACTTCACAGTTACCCACCGGGTTGAGAGGATGCTTCAAGAATGCATGCAGGTTGTGTGAGACTGCGAATGCAAGGAAAGCTGTGTCCCAACGTTTATCCGTCAAACCCCAATGGCAATTGGGACCATCAATATCTCGCAGTCAATTGTGCTCAGAAACCTGAATACTGAATGCTGAACAGACCTAAGAACAGGTAGCTGCAATCAAGCCAATGGAGGAAAATGCACGCTTCCTCATGGACCAACGGGACTGATTGAGACGTGAATCAGCGATGGGCATACTCGAACCATGAACAGCCTAGTGGAAAAGGGAGTCCTTGATCCAACGATACTGCAGCTCTAGTTTTGTGCAGTATATTTCGAGTAGGGTTTATACCTGGCTCTCTCTTTGGATCCTAGAAAAGCGGCGTTTCTCACTGGACCTATCCAGTTCGATAGCCTCATGAGTTCGGTCAGGGTCAAAGAAGAGGATGTGCAGATGAAGGATTCTGCGCCGATTCACCGTCATTCAACGTTGGCATGGCCCTAGCAGCTGTTCGGCGATTGCAAACAAATTTGCGCAACGTGTTGCGGGAGCGACTTGATAGGACTGCAGGTCTGTCCTTGTCCGGGACCAAGTAGCAACGCGACAACGCAACTCAGGCGTGCTTCAGATGAGAATGAGTGGAGATGGCTGGAACCGATGCTGCTGAGGAGCGTCGTCATACATGGAAACGCGGTCTTGTGTTGACAAGATTGGGCATACGAGAGCAGAACGGCTGAGCATTTCTTTTTGCAATTACCTGACGAGTTCTTTAAGATGCAGTATTCAGAGGAGGAGGGGAATCTGAGGGCCTTGATTGTAAATCACAAAAAGATTTAAGTAACCTAGCATAAGCTTGCGATATATTTTGCTGAGTCTGTATCACATCTCGTATCAAGGTCTGGTGTTTTCTTTCTCGCCAAGAGACTTTGGGGAGGTTGGCCGTGGTGCGGAAGCGCTGGGAAATAGTGGGGTTCCGGTAGTTTAGGTCACTCCCCCCCCCTGTTAGTGGCCACTGTAACTCCAGGATTCCCCGCGAAAGGAACCCTCCACTTGCTGGAGCACTAATGCAGGTACGAAAACTTTGGTGGTGCCTCACCAAACAATGTGCTTGAACACACGGATGCCAGCTGTTAGACATCATGCCTTCCTCGAAAGGATCACGCGAGGTTGTTCTGGCAAGTCATACGTCATCAGAGCTACTCCGCTCCCAATACTCGACTTCGCATCGCCACGATTTTCACCTTCACAACATGCATCACACTCTGCCTCCAAACCACTTCACGCACTCATTTCCATCACAACAAATCAATCCCGCCTTTAACAGGCTTGCTCTTCCTTCATCGTTAAACTTGCACAACTCTTTCGAGTCTGCGGCCCAACGCGGACATGAAACATAATGCACCGCGGGCTCTCGGGTGTACACAAACTCTTCACCGCAAACTCTTCACCCGAGAGCTCGTCATTTGCCGTCATCAACAGGCGAGCAAATGGCGGTATCCGAGTATCGCGATGAAGGTAAGGCGATATCCAAACAGCAGAGCACTTGTACCGCCTGGGCCTTGATGATCGCTAACATTTGTAGTCTCCATCACCTCTCCATAGCTGACCCAGCTCGCTTCTCATTTCCAACACGCCGCATCCTTCTCAGTAAAAAGAACCCAACCGAGAGCATCGCCACTTGCGACTTGTCCTCATCGGTATCACCAGGCAAGCAATGGCGGTACCCGAGTATCGCGAGGGGGTCAGCAGGTAACAAAATGATTTACCCTTGGACATTGGAGATCACTGACAGTTACAGTCTCCATCACACTCCCGATCGCTGGCCCCCCCGCCCAGCTTCTCATTTCCAACATGCCGCATCTTTCTCAGCAAAAAGAACCCAACCAAGAGCACCCCACGGGATATCACCTTGACTCGAGAGTCCGAATGTTTGTCGCCATCAACAAGCAATCAAAATGACGGTACCCGAGTATGTTCATCACAGCCTCCCACCATCGATCACCTTCGTCCTCGTCTTCACCCCCGCCCTTACCCTCACCATCGTCCAACCACATCCCCCTGTCCACCTTCACGATATTCATCCGCCACTACGGGATGCCTTGACCAGTACGAACTTCCCTGCCTCCATACAGGACAGTCCTGACTGACCACAAGACCAGCCCGAATCAAGCCTCCACGAAACCCCACCCCGAGACGAACAGCACTCGACGACGAGACAGAGTCCTCTGAGAGGTTAAACGGCGGTGGGGGTAAGGGGGTGACAAGCAACTGGGTCGGATCAAATTGTGAAGGGGGGTAGCCCTAGACAAATGCCGGCAGCTTAATAAGAATCCTATTCAAAGTTTGACTCCGAAGGCAACAGACATCCAGCTATGGACTTGGTACTGCCCTGGACAGCGTCGTACACCAGAGATGCAAGAGATGTTCCCGCTCGGACGTGACTGGCAATGCTGGCAAGATCTTTGTCATTACCGGGGTCAATGTCGCTCCGCAAATACCCATTACTACAAGAATAGCTCTATATACCGCTGACAAGTCTCCCAGTCGGTGAGCGACCGCCTCCTAAGCCAAGTATAAGGGCGAGACCGACAGAGCCGACTCTAAATCGTTTCTCTTCGGAAGCCTCCAAGACTGATAGCCCGAAAGCCTCGAGATGGGTCCCAAAGACAGTTGTACAACGCCAGTTCTGCTTCGAAGTAGCTTGAAAGAGTATATCGATACTTCCCCACCTTAATGCCTTGGCTTCTTGCTAATATCTACCCAGTTTACTAACACCAATAACGGTTAACCATATGTCTTTGGCCTAAAGGCGAGGTAAATTCCGACCAAAAGATAGCTGGCATTCGATCTCATTGACGGCATCTCCATCCCAGCGAAGGGGTGTGAGGAGTGACGTGGAGAGGAGTGTTCTCGGAACTGGGATATACATCTCGAGCTCAACTTTTCGAACAAGCCAAGGTCTACCTTGCGACATTCTCGATGCTGGTATGGCCTCTCATCCCTCAGCCTTTCAACTTATGACACAGTCAAGAAGCGCTTGAACATCCTACGAAGTCCAGGTATACTAGATAGGCTCCGTGGATGGCTGGCCGCTGGCAAGATCCATTCATTCTTGGGGGGGCATGGGCGACCAGAATTTGAAGGCTTCAACTTTATCAAAGTTTCGTGGTAGGCATTTATTGATCTAAAGAAGGTGAGGTCTCAATGGTGGATGGAATAATAATTTGTATCTTATCATTTGTCTCCCAATACCAGAGATATAGCTCAGGGCTTTGAGAACAGAATGTGCATCTATGCTTCCAAGACTGTAGGTACTCCCCCAGAGAAATTGCACATCCAAAGATTGCTTCAAGGCAACACTGTATCTCAGCCATTGGAGGGTCAGTTTAGGCAGTAGTTGCAATTCGAAGCCAATGTCAGCGATGGCTTCTGCTAGAGTGGAAATCCGGGCGTGTGATCACTTTCTCCAGATGGAAGCAAATAAAAGGTTGATATTCTCCTGAAATACATACAATTATTGATATCTGGCTAGTCAAGGAGTAGTAGCTTCATACATGCTTGTTTTCTCAGTAATGGTAGAAGATACAGTGCCGCGAGGTGCAAGACAACTTCTGACATAAAACCGAAGTACCAAAAATACTTAGTCCAAGATCCTCTAAATGTATACTAAGTTTACCTAAGTCTGCCTAAGTTTACCTAAGACTTTTCACCACTTAGGATCGTGGTCCCAGGTTTTATTACATCCCCCGGTAGAGTTCATCAGTTTACTCACTATCTTCAGATGTAGAAGAAGACTCGGAGGACTCAGATAGCTCAGGAGGACTTCGAGGTGGAATGGGAGATATCACACGACGCACACGGCGGCGTGTCTTTCGATTCTCCTTGGCTTTAGCACTTTGGGTTGACAGGCAGCTTGATACGAGCATTACGGAGGGTATGAATACCGGATATGAAGTTAGCATGCACTTTGTCAAGCTTGCTCAACTCTTTCTTTATGATATCTTCAACAAATTGAGTAAACAGGCAGTGCGTCAGAGTAGGTATACGGAAGGTGATCCCCTGGGTTCTGGGGTCGTAGTCGAATTGCTTATGGACGCATGCTGCGATTCCGTCTTCGTAGCGTTTGAAGTTTCTGGTACTGAGGGGAACAGTTACCAGGGCGTCAAGGGAGATGGTGTTCTTCTTCAGGTAGAACTTAACAATACTTTGGGGAAGTCGATCGATATAAGGATTATCAGCGAAGAGGGAGCCTTGGTAGGCTCGACAGCTGGGCGCTGCAATTCGGGCTCGATTGACTTGACCTCGGGCGACGACTTGGGTAGCTTGTCAAAAACGTCGCCCGTCGAGGAGACGTCTTCAGAGGCGGCCGACGTCGAGGGGAGGGTTCGAGGAGATGAAGATGGTTCACGGTTATGATCTGTCATGGTGGATGCACAACATCGCGATGCGGAAGAAAGGGAAGAAACAGTAGAAAGGGGAGGAAGTGCGCGAGGTCGGGATTCTTTTGTTGCTTCGGCCATGGCGATGACTCCCTCTGTTGTTGTTGTTGTGATGGTGGGGTGTGTAACGCGAGCGATGGCGGGGCGCTTAATTGAATGGCTAAGCTCCAGTGGATGTGCCCTGTAACCCCCCCATTGGAGCAGAAATGCTGCACTCAAGAAATCGGATCCATTTGGACCTTGAGAAATGAACCACCAACCCACGAACTCACAGTCTGGAATCATTTATGAGGGTAGAGTTGCCTGCGCCTACGGTTAATAGTCTTGAGAAGATTAATCTCCTACAACTTTGTTCCTGACGCCGTCGATACATCCATTTTTACCCGGACCATCGGCGACATCTCATTCTCTCCACGTTCGATCTGCCATCGCCAAGCGCATCGCCTCCACGACTCATCTCGATCATGAACTCTCATCGCGCCTCTCTGACATTAGCCTGTCGATATATTGGGGTTGGTAGCGCTGGATTACATGATCAGCCTGCCACGTCACCTAACCTTCAGTCTACCTTACAGTGAGATATTCGCACAGCCTACCCGACCTCTCGCAAGCAACTGCCATTACACGACCGTCGCTTGTTCAATCAGTGAAAGCACGTTTCTGAGTACGCGCATCTTTTGAGAACTGATCTACGAGAAATCGTCTTGATTGCATGTCCCCGCGCTCTCATCGGTTTCTGCCATCTACGTTCCGCGCAGCCAAAAGCCACCTTGTCTCTCATCAGCAACGTGGGTTCGTCAGCCCTCATCCTGTCACTAATAATCGCACATCTTGTCTAGAATGGTACAAACACACGAGGCAACCCCGGCTGGTGTGGTTTCTGGATTGCACCAAGCCTCGCCAGCGGCGCAATACGCCTAGGAACCGCGCGGAGTTCTTGAGGCAGCCGATGGACCTGTTATCCTCATGTGAGCAATTCTGATAGCAGCACTTGGATCTCCATATCTTGAACGTAGTGGAAGAGCTTGTCTGGCGTCGTGAACGTTGCAGGCCGCCAGTTGATCTATAAGTTTGTGGTTCGAATGTTTACTAACCTGGATCATCATCAGCAGGCTTTCTTCTTCGATCCTTCAGAGACCATCGAGCAAGCCGCCTTCGCCTTATCTACCCTGCTCGTCTCCCAAGTCCAAAGCGCTCAAATACACCAAATCGTCTGTCTCTACAGGTTCAACGTCGAACTTCCATGATTCGATTAGGCCCTTTACGCATGTTGACAGAGTCGTTGGCCCCGAAGCTTATGACGCACAGAATCCCGTGAATCCGATCACTTTCTCAGCTAAGTCGCCACCAGCTTCAATAAGAAGAATGCCTACCGGTGTTACAATATCTGCACCGGCTTTGGCCGTCGTGTGTATTCTTCAGCTGGATTTCAGACCAATTTCTCCGATCGGTTAGCACTGCCGCTTCGAAATGTCCGACTTTGACACCCCGATCCATCTTGCGCAGATGAACCTCAAGACCGCAGTATAAACTCTATAGTATTGCCAACTATCCAATCCTTATTCAACGAGCTGTCTTCGGTCTCCTAAATATGATCCTCCTATTGAAAGAGTTGGGGAGGATATACCACCTGGGCAGTGGTCATGCTAGCCGAGGAGAAGTTGTGTGTCGAGGAGTCGACATTTTCCACAATGTAGATCATCACGTACAGGGCGGCGACTTTTTCGGCGATCAGGAGGTTCAATATGTCCATTCTTCCTTTCAACGTCGTCGACGACCTTCTATGCCTTCCTGGACTCATTCGTCGACGTCGCTATGTACCTTATGCTGACAGCAGCGCGCGCAAGGTCTACTGGACCTGTTTTCTCCCAGTGTTAGAGTCTTCTCAAGTCAGATCGCCCTTATTCAAGACCTCTACATTTTATTAATGAGCACAATTGGATCAGAATGAAGCCCGTCGCATAAACACGGGACAATATCTCCATTCATATAGCCATCTTTACTCACGGCCTTTCCCAGATTAGAGACTTAACTCTTTCCCTGAAAAGGAGCTCATGTATCGTCAGTAGGATGGTATCCTCGCTAAATTCGTCACTTGAACTTTGCTAGAGCTTTGAGCCTGGGTCATCATGTCAGCCCAGGGGTGGGCCTGGCCGTGAAGCAGCATTTTACACTTCATAAGTGTTTACAAACATCCGCTTATTTTGTATTCGCATCAAGGCAGTGTGTATGAGGATAACTATCCCTAGTAACCTGACACAGATGTAAGTAGTCCTCATGATATTCCCGGTATATCTCACGTTTGTATAAATTGCCTTGGACACCTCGTCGACCAGTTTGAGGCAACTCGCATCCTCTATGTGCCTACTCTGAGTCTGCGTGCCGATATATCAGGCGCTATTATTTGATCTAGCATCGGCGCTAGCATGGTCTTGTCAAACGTTGGCTGGGCAAGGAGCTCTCATGGTACATCCCCAATCTCTCTTCCTTCCAGTACTTGCTAGGCTTCTGTGGTCTCAATGCATCTTCATAACTACTGCTAACGCCAACTAAAGCTTGACTCCAAGCATTCTGGCGTCGCAAACGTGCGATTGAGACGAAGCGTCCTGTCAAGCTCTTGGGACATTGACCTTGAGATCAATCACGGCATCAGCCACGCAGGGATTTATAATGAGTTTCGACAACAATTTTTGGCATTTCTTATACAGCAGTATTGACGATGTTCGGTCTTGGAGACATTCGCGATTGGACGAGAACACCCAGGTGCTGTATGGAGGTAAGCCCTTACTATCACCGGGGGTTCATCATAGCAAGAACTCTAAGCTCGGCTCGGCTTACCTCATTGGAGCAGTGTGAAATTCGCCGTGTTTGTCCACATTCACTCCAAAGCCTTCATTATCATGAAGCTTGGGACTACGATGCACCACCATCAACTGGCATTTGCTTCGGTAGACTACTGACCAGAAGACCTGTCCTTTTGAACTATCACTGGCGGCCAAGTGTTCGTTATCCCTATTTCCCTTGGGTCTTCGTTAATGATCTGATGTTCCGATTATTCAACAGCAGTATGCCACCACTCCTTCTTTATAACTTGGGTTATTCCTCCTACCTAATGGTAAACCAACATGTAGGCGTTTACATCGCTGACTCGGTAATATACAGCATGTATTCTTTCTTCCCATCTGGACATGAGTGACTCCATGAACAGGTTTTAATATCCATCCGTCCAGCGTTGAGGATATCTCTTCAATATGAAGACCGGCTGCTGATGGATCTACAGGCGGCCCAAATTAATAAATATGATACTTAGTGCGTTTTTGGCTTTATTGAGGAATGGAATAGATATGTGGTTTACTGGCAGTATGGAACACAGGCCCTTATCTAGCTTGCCGGAGGAAACATGTGGTGAAATCACCACGACCCGTAGCTAACATGTCTGCTGCTGGCAAACACTCAGGAGTACCTCGGAAGCAGTAGAACGAGTCTCAGCATGTAAACCAATAGTATAAGCGGTGCTAAAACGCCCATGTTAAACTACTCATCAGTATTTACCCTGTCCGGTCCCCCCTCTCTTTCTTCTATCTTTTTTCATCTCCTCCTGAAATTCCACACATGAATTACAAACTCGACAAGGTCTTCCGTGTTGAGGTTTATCACAAAGCTAATGCAATACGTCGGCCGGAAAATCCCAAATCGGTTCATCTACACACTCCCACACAAAAACATAGTCTGCACCCCTGAAAATGAGGTCCTGAATTGCATCCCCGGCTTGTAGCCTATTACTCAGTGGCCAATCCACTGCGTTCAAGATGTCTATCATTTTCGTGCGATTTTCTTCCGTGAGGTCTCTCCAGTCACGGACAGTTACTTTGTACGGCCATCTTGCGCAGGTGAAGATGAACGGCATTAGTCCGTCAAAGTCATCGCAGACTTTGTTCCATGCTCTACCGGTATGGTAATGATCTTTCATCTTGAGGTATGTCTCCACATCCATTCCCAGCTTCTGAGCGACTTGCTCGATGTTTGTTGCAGTAACCCGATCTCGACCTTCTTCCTGTAGAATCTCGAGGGTACGTTTAGCAAGACATGATCGCGCATATTCGACTTGGAACTCTGTGAGGATGGTCTGTTTCTCAACTTGTTCGAAATACCTGAGATATGCATTCACATGGCTCTCGTCAGTCAGCTCGGCCTTCTTGGAGATAATAGTTGGCGCGGTCCGAAAGCCGAGCATGAGTGAGACGATCTGCTGCTTGGCTTGGTCGCTCAGTACCCAAGCTATCATCCTATAGAGATGAACTTTGCTGGGGTCCAGAGTCAGTGGCATTTTCAAGTCTGGAGCGGCAGTTCGTAAGAAATCCCTGATAACTCCCGCGCCCAAGGGTTCGTTCTTGGGTTCATCGCCAGACCGCATGACTTTGACACTCTTGGAGTTATCCCCATCGTCGTCGGGAAGTGCTTTTCGTTTCTTCCCTTTGTTATTCACAATCTCGACATGGAAGCCTGCTATGAAGTAGAGAAAAGCAAGGCCGCATTGGTTCTGACAGCATCGGAGAGGATTCTCTTGATCGAAGAAGGTGGGTGTTTCTGATCCACCGATGTAGTTGATAGAGAGCGCTAACGAGTCTTGAAGATTGATGACTTGGTGATATTGATTCCGTTCCGTGAAGATGAGATCTCCTACTCGTTGAAGAAGGATCGTGAATCGTATGTCTGCTTCTTCAAGTTGTTCAGGTTTGAAGAAGATGCCTAGATGGCGAACCCACTGATCACAGCACTTCCCTTTTAGAGGAGCATCGGGAATCGTATCTCGGACCCAATCCTCAAACATCTTTGTATCCCTTGTGTCGACGAGCAGGAAAGCCCTGGTCCCAGCGAATCCCACATTCACCGATCCAAAACTGGCATCCTCCTTATGCATCGCAATCCCCGAATAGTGCTCCCCGCAGTGCACGTAAGGCTCATTAGCCCTTCTGAGCTCCTCGATCTCAGCGAGTCTGCCTGTGTGAAGGGGACAGAGATCCCACAGGGGAGATTTCACGACTCCAGCGTAGTGAGGAACAGAACGGTCGGGGTCGTTGACGAAGCATGCTAATTTGCGGCCTGCTTCTCTTGTTGTCATACGGTAGTTCAAGCCCCCGAAACCAGGCCAATGGAAGGATTGCCCATTGTTGGTTATTCCGATCCTGATGATATCGTCGGAGTCAACTGTGATGATGTTTACGTTAACGTCTCCGCCATCGATTGGTTCGAGGTTCCATGTATCTGTCGGACGGTGCTTCATTGCTTCTGCCAAACCTGACACCTGGGCCTTTTGGATCTGATCAGTTTCAGAGGCTAGGGCATCTATTGTGGCGACGAGATTCTCTCCCAGCTGCTGTAGCTCTAAGGTTGGTATGTCATCGCGGTCGTCAATGTATTTCTCGTAGCGGCCGAGGTTCGGTTCTGGCTGAGCCATCTTGTTCAGTCTGGCGCTGGTGCGAGTTTTCACTCGTCGCTTGTGCATTGCTGCTTTGGCTGCTTTTGAAGTTACTTTTTTCGTGTAGCTTTGCGGTCTAGGTTCTGGTGATGTTTCCTCAGACTGGGTTGCGGATGCGGTTGCTGTGTTAGGATGAGGCTCAGAAGTAACGTCTGGTTGGCTTGGACTTGGCTGTCCCTCGTTCTCCGAAGTGGCAGTCTGATCTTGATCTGAAGTTTGCTGAGTCGGATCGTTCAACAGCTCATGTGTCGCCTCTGACTCGTCAATCGTCGAGCCAGGCTTCCTCGCAGAGTTCAAGTTCAAGAGTTCATTGGCAGTAACAACGTGTTCCACAGCCGATTCGAGTTCCTTAAGTTTCGCATCGATAAGCGTGTAGATATTCTCTACATCTTTTTGTATTTCCGCTGGCGATGTGTAGTCTCCAGGTTTGAGTCGGTTGAGCTTACAAGCCTCGGTCCGGACTTCTGCGACGAGGGATTTGAGCGTTGCAACGATGGCGACTGTGCGCACTGGTGTAGTTTGACGTTCAAGGTCCGCCATTATACTGGTATTCGCGATGCGGGTTTGACTTGGTTGTGTGCATATTATTAACGAGGCCTTTCTTGTCTTGTTCATCTTCTCCGCGCCGTGTGACGGACTGCCTGACATCCAAGGCTCCCTCACTCATTGTCACACTCGAAAGCAAAGCCAATCAAAACAACGAGTCTTATTCGTTAGCTTAGTTATGCTCTCACCTCTGATTTAACTAAGTCTGGATGAATATGTTTATTTTTTGCTTCATCACAGCCCGCCGCCCCGTAGATATGCGCATTCGGGTATGCCGACTCTTTACAGGCTGCCCGCATGCTGATTGAACATTTTATGGCGTGCTATATGTCGCTTTGGGACGCTGAAACCAGATCATATCAGAAAAGCCTCTCTTGTCGGTTCTCTCCCAACTCTGCGGCCTCGAACAATCGTTAGATGTTTGGGATTGCGCGCCCCAGCACCATCAGTAGCTCGCTGTCACTTGCCGGGGATCCCAGCGGCAGCCGTTGTTTGCTCAGAGGCGAGAAGGCGTGAGAAGGCTAGTAGCATCATGACACATCCATGTACTCGTGTTGCGATAGCCAAGTTTGGCATGGCGCGAGATCTTTGCTCCCCGTGGCTATCGTGCTGCGTTGGCATTGAGCAGGAAGTGGGAAACGGCTAAGATGTGATAGCCCAGAAAAAACAACAGGGCAAGTTCTGCCCCATGCAGACCTTGCTTCCAGCGCTCTGATTAGCGTCTCAAGGCGCAGGTCGTTGTAATTTTTCGAGAAGAATTGACCAGTTCAACAACAGATACAGGATACACACTGGTTGGATTCAACCTTATCACCAAACTTCTTCAAGAAGAATCCTATCTTTACTGTGAATGGCAATTGGAGCAATGATACGATGTGAATATATATCTGTCATATTTGCGCATCGTGACCAGACCCAACGACTTGATTCAAATTCTGTCAAACCGCCTACCCTGGAACAGGCCAACCGATAAGTACGCAACCAGGAAGGAAATGAATGCCACGAAATTACGCTCAAATATCTTGTGGGGCACAGGAAGGGGAGATTGCTCGATTCATGATGGTAGATCCAAGCGCTACATTCGTTTTCTCTAGGCGTGGGCGTGTCTGTTGAGTTGTTGGCATGCGAGCCGTTGGGAACGGAAAGCAACAGAGAGTGCTGACCTGTTCCGTTGGAGCCCGTGCAAGGGTGTGATGGGTACGTGGGCAGTATACCTGTGCTAACACTCGACCACACATATTCGCCCTACAACTGCTACCAGACAAGTCGCAGTCTCGTATCCATGTGTTTGGTCATCCTCATTGAAAGTTAAGTCTCGGGTGTCCGTTTGATAGCATCACAGCCTACTCACCATTCTCGTCGCTACCCGTCAGAATGGCCTCTGGAGCAAACGGGCCACCATCGAACCTTGATTGGTGTTGAATCGCCTGTATGAAAGTTACAAAAACCCCCATCGCCGCCTGTTCTTTGCATCCCACAATCACTTTCACTCGCAATTACCCACCTACAGTTACAGTACTCCCACAGCACATTCTCTTACTATGCCTCCTCAGACAAGAGGCTCTGGCAGAAAACGGCAGCGGTCGCCGAGTGCCAGTCCCGCCCCGCAGCCCACGCGGGCACGCTACACTAGTGGCTCGCTCGTTATCAAGCGGGGCCTTTCAGCCAACAACATCCCTGACGAAGAGCTCTCGGAGAGAGAACTTCGTCTCAAGGTCATCTGTGATGACATTAAGCTGTACTTTTATGCTTTGAGAGAAGCCAAAGAGAAAATTGGGGTTGACTCCATCGTTGTGCAAGTTGTAGGTAACAATGGTCGTGAAATGATGGATATAAACTGACTGTGATTAGTTGGAAAAGGTCAAGAGTGAAGCCTTCGCCGAATATAAACGGCTCGATGGTGAAGAGACGCCTGATGTAGAGTCGACTGAAGACGAGGTGCCCGAAGACCAGCCTGAGGTCCTGACTCTGGAGCAGCGACAGATGAACCTGGAGAGCGAGCTTTCCGCATTGAGAGGCAATGTATTCCCCATGATTGAGGATTTGGAGAGAGCAGTATTGGCGTTGAGAGAAGAGATAGAGGGACGGCAGGAGTCGGAGGATGTAGATGACCTTTCTCAAGAGTCATAAGAGATTGTTGGGTTTTGGAGAGAGTCAAGTCTTGCACATTGAGCGGAAGCCTCAATTTAGCCAATCCTATCAAGACTGAATAAATGCCTGTTGAGAAAAATCCTGAAGAAGATCATGTCGCGTTGCCGACGAAACCCGTATGTGGCATTGTTGTTTTTGATGGTGTTTGCTTATGAGGTCTGATTTACGAAGCTTACGGTGTTTTGGCGTTGGAAGAGAGGACTGAAATGTGGGGGGAAATGACTTGGATGTGAAGTGCAATAATCTCAAACATTCTGTCGCTGGCTCAGCCAGATCTGCGGGAGTGGACAGTCGGTTCTCGGGGCCGGGGCTCTGGACAGAAAACCCAATTGGCGCGTGTACGGAATGTCCTGTACTAACATGATATCACTCTTGGATGCTCTCGCTGGCTGGGTGTATTTTGCAGCTCAATTGACTTCGTAACTCGCCGTTGTTCAGACCCTGTTCTTCGCGGTTGCGTTTTGTCATTATTGGAGATTCAGAGGTGAGGGTTTGCGAGCTACAGTGGTCCAGGGCAAGGGTTGTGTCAAACTCCACTGCTTACCCTCTTGGTATCCATAGCCCCATCTCAATTTGAACTGCTCCCACGGTGAGACCCCCGTCGTTGTCGCCACGTCTATGCGCCATAATCGGTCCAAGGCGGAGAGGGACGACAGTGACCCTGGGTTTGTTAAGTAGAGACTCGGTTGGTCAATAGTGACCATTGTGAGATGCTGGTCTGGCACTGGCTGCAGGCAAGACGACCAGGGGGGGTTGAGATATGATGTGAACATGGGAAAGGCCAGCTTGTTTCTTCCTTTCCCTCCTATTCGATTGTAGGAATACACCCCTCTTGAAGAAGAAAGGAGCCTGCTGGATTATAGACATGTTAAGTTTTAACCCACTAGCTAGGTAATTTGGTTGGCCGGGGACTTGCCCTGAGGGGGAATGGTGAGGTGGCTACAAGATAGCCCCAGGCTAGTGGCGATCAGAGATCTGAAGCTAACTACGATACTGCCGTATTTGGACACAAGATTGTAAATCGTGAATTCTGATTTGGTGGTCCTCTGGATCTTGATCAGCGTTAGTTCACAGGTCTAGATCTTGGTGTTTAGGTCTAGCCTCATATAGCGGGTCAAGCCATTACTCTAACCTGATCTGATTGCTCTTCCGGCAAATAACCCCTGCTCTTGTGACAAAACCCCCTAATTTCACTACCTGATCAAAATTGTAGTACCCAGCTTTTGCAAAGTCATTTGCCAACAAGCCTCGCCACCACCTCCGAAGCCGGACTTACATTCACCTATAGTTCCCATACTTTTCTTCTTATCGTGGGCCTTTCCGCATTATATCTTTTTCTGAGTCTTGGTGTCATGCGCTAACAAAGCAGCCGACCTCTTGGCCCCTCTCTCTGCTCCCTTCCTTTTCACCGTTTGGCGATAACGCGCGAAAAGCTATAAGCACACGTGACTCTAAACACGCTACTGGTACAAGTTCCCCATATATTAAAACAAACGCGCTCCACCTCTTTTGTTTATTCTGTTCCCCCTTACACTAACGATTTTAAGTTACTGTTACCAATTTAAAATGCACGATATAAGCGAACCGCCGTCAACCGACTCGTTAGCTTCCAAGTCTGGTAAGTTGTTTGCGATTGTTCAATTTCTAGCATCTAGTTTTTTTAACAGTGTATTCCCAGACCAGAGCCAAATCGCGGATGATATTCCTGTTCCCGACGATCGTGTCAAAATGCAGAACGAACAAAGCGACAGTAACAAGGAAGTCAGCGCTCCCGATAGCGACAATAACCACGCGGAGCTTCAAGACGTCAATCTCAAGCGAAGCCACAGCGGCGCATTCGCTGGTGATGACATGAGCTCGAATTCTCCTCCCAGCGACCTCCCTCCAACAAGGCGTGCCAAGCTCGAGCAACCATCATCGGCAGTTGTCGACGGCTCTACTCCTGCTGAAAGCCAAGAGCCCAAGGAAGAGTCGCAAATCGTCGCTCACAGTGAGGCCTTCTCTGAAAAGGACGACGACTGGCTGTTCGATCACACCAAGATCATACTGCGAATTGGCAACGATTACTTTGCCGCCAGTTCCCAACAGCGAGAATCACAGCTTAAGAACCTCGATCATTCTTCCCTTGACCTCACACTTATTCCGCGAGATCACTACTGTCCAAAGTTCAAGGAAGGCATCAGCAAAGCACCCGAAACCTTGTCGCTCGACGACGTATACCTTAAGCAACCTAGCCTTATCTCGTGGGATGCCAAGGACCCAAATCCCACGAGCATTGCAGATCTAGTTTTACAGGAAGCGGAGATTTGTGAGACACTCAAGAAACATCCGCATCCGAATATTGTGCGATATTTCGGTTGCTTGGGCGAAGACGACAAGATCACCGGTCTTGTTTTGGGTAAGTACACCTCAAAACTATCCGACAAAGTGGCCGATTCCAGTCCCGATCAGAGAGTGAAGCTTTACAAAGGGGTTGAAAGAGGGGTGCGACACTTGCACCAGATCGGGCTCATTCATAATGATTTGAATCCTGCAAACATTATGCTCGATGGAAACATCCCCGTCATTATCGACTTTGACTCTTGCAGGCTCCAAGGAGAGAAGATGGGGGTCAAGAGAGGGACTTTTGGCTGGGAATTGGAAGAAGCAGAGCTTGCAGCACCAGAGAACGACTTGTACGGCCTGGAGAAATTGAAGGAATACATTGTTAGTGGTGGCAAGGTCACTTTTGATTGATTGAGGGGAGGGTATTGGCGCCTTGAGGTTCACAAGCAATGAAAGTGTAATTTCCTCGTTATATTTACGTCCTAGTTCACCGTAGTAATCTGGTAGTGATTGACATAAAGTGCATTCGACCTAATCCCCGTGTTGTAGTCCACCTGGCAAATTCTTGGCTAAGTTCCCTTCAGGTCGGTCGCTAAAGAGTAATCAGCGTGTCAGTAATACCCATGACGCACAGGACAAACATACCATCAGCAGGCTTAAGACAAGTACAATCATCGCCTTTTCCACAACCGCCGGAGTATTTGCAATTGCACCGTCGGCAGTCCTGGGACTTGTATCGGTAATACTTGCCCGCGTTATTCTTCCTGGTACGAAAGTCGCATTCGTCGACGACAACTTCAACCTCAGCAGCTGCCATCTTGAAGCTTATCGCTATAGGATACTGGATTGTTGTTGATGGTACGAGACAAGGTGAATGATGAATTCTATGGTCTGGAGAGCAGAAAAGACAAGGGAACACAGATAGCGAGCATCGGCTGGGGAGATAAAGGCACAATTGCGGCTCTGCGGAGCCCGATTATCTCTAAACGAAGGGTAACAAAGGGTTATTGACATGATCTGACATCAAGGCAACCAGCCACGGGACTGTGCCGTCACAAGGCAGAACTCGGGGTTGCAATCTGGGACGTAAGCAAACCAATGAGAGTCCATACGACGTGCCAGCCACTGTGGTACAAGGCATCCCAAAGGAAAGAAAACAGGTTGAACTTGCAACCTTGGCTCTGATAGCGTTGCAGAGGCGTTCTAGGCCGAAACGCCATGCTGCCATTTGGGCAGTCTTGAGATATCGCCACTTTTGTGGCTGCAGAGAGCTAGCTATCAGTATTGACGATGAAATGATAAATGTACAATTACTAGACATGGATTATCTATAATATTCTGATGATCTTGCACAAGGTGGTTCTGTTATGCTGGAATCTGAGCAGTTAGGTCTTATTTGCTGAATGCTGTGGAGAGTGTGTAATTATCACTCTGCGGCTGAATCAGGCTCTGTGAAACATGGGGGCTGCATTTCAGCTTTCGCCCGGGTTCCAATGACTCCTCTTATCCTTACCATGTCTTACCCATGCCAAGCTCAGGCAACAGTGCGGGATTTTCCCCAACCAGTATCTCAAGATATTCTCATCAAACAGTTACTGTTTAGTAGACCCCTTTCTAATCCGGCCATCCCTGAATTCGCTGCTGTCATCCGGGATAACGCTCATGCTTGACGGAGTGAGACCTGAAAATTCAAGGATAAGACCCCGGAAGAATGAGAGTGTTAATAAAAACGGCGGAGGGGCATTACGCCGGCGAGGTTTCTCCGCGAAATCTATGGTGTTGATGCGCGTTTCCGGATAGCCCTCCTCAGAGCAAGCCTGAGGAGCTCTATATCTGCATGCCGACATACATCACCATTGCATTGGCTCTTCCATGCCTTGCAGCATTAAAGCTGGTGGTTCGATCGCTTTAATATTCGTGCGAGGTGAAGAAAAGTGGCCAAGGCCAGGGAATCGCCGTGATATAAAGAGTCGCTGCGATGTCTTAGAAAGACTTGCGACTAAAGACTGGCGCTACATAAATCTCAGTTGATCTGTTGTCTGATATAAATCTCTACTTGACATTGTATAAGCTCGATCTGGATGTTGATTATAACTATCGGCAATTACCTACTGGCCCTGCTCTAGTGGTCAGGGAGGATCCTGATATCTTGATTGTGTTTATATCATGACTCTATGTGTCTTATATATAATGAAGGAAGATAAAGATCGTTCTGGTGCAAGTTTTGGTCCGTTGTTGTAGGTTTTCTTCATTTCGAGGGTAGATGTGGTCGTTGCCTGGCGACCACTTTATTTCGCAACTTGTATCAAGCGGCGTAAGCCGTCTTTGTGACCCAGTTGAGTGAATCTGTCCATGAATACAAGAGCCTTGTTTCACATGCTCGTTCTGTGGCGTTGGTGCAGGTGGTGCTTCATAACAAATTGTGATGAGCCAAATGTGAGTGAAGGGCTATGTGTGATCCCTGATTACACGATGGGCAAAGCAGTCTTTTTTCCTTTTTTCTGAGGCTTGAGAACGGAAAGAAGAACGGAGAACAGCTCTTGGGCTGCAGGACACGTCGAGGTCGCGAGGATGCCCCTTTTGCAGTGACATACAAGAAGGATGGATAGCCCGTATTGAAGCAGCTTTGATGCAACTTCTCCAAGTCGACGGAAGTTGGTCGCGATGCTCGTGAAGAAACCACGTCCCTCACTTCTCTCCTCCAAAAACCTCTCTTCTGCCTGAAACATCGAGTTGCCGAGGTTGACTTCTGCTTGGGAGTCTTCGAGGCCAGTAATTAGCTCATCGAGGAAATGTTTCTCTTTACGACATTCTGGCCATACGTAAATTGCGCCGGCCCGAAATTAACCAACGGCGTTCTCGGCTAACCTCCGTCGATGGTACTAACGACGACGAAGATGGCGACAAATGAGACCCTAGAGACAAAAATACTGATAATAAGAACGAGCACGAATCGACCCAGACGGATATTCAGAGGGGTGGCGGTTTTGGAAAATATCGCAGCAAATTTGTTTCGAGAAGAGAAGCGAGGTGGATGTCGCTCGCCTCCTTGCTCGTGTCGTTCAGAAGGTTTGCTGTCTTCGATGCCTAGAGGATCTCGAGCTTCCTAAATAACCCTAACTGGGCACAGGTATCTCGGCGGATCATCATATCAAGTCAAGCCAAGTCGCCGGGTCCGGTTTTGTGGGGCCGTGCGGCTCGGTGCGTAATGGCACACAAATTTATCCTTTTGCCCATTTATCTTTGGTGCTGCTTCGATTCAACTACGGGTTAATCCTTCACAGCCATCTGTAAGCACCTTCATTCCTGTAATCGTTATGGGCGACTATATCAATCTGTATGTTTGTTCGCCATTATTCGAGCCGACGGGCTGGCACGTCACGCGTCGCGTCACGTCTTCTGAGCTCGCGATGCTGCTGCAATGCTCAACATGCGCGCTGAGAGAACAACGAGACCATAACCATCCGAACGACTAGAGCCCGCGCCAGATGACGATCTATTAGTTCAAGAGCCCTTCTACCGGATTCCTCAAACCGTGCCCTTAAATAACGTCCAGAACCGCGACCGACGCCGTCCACATTCTCCCTGTCTCTTCCTCCTCGCCCCTTACGAACGCGCCGTCATTATTTCCACCCGACGCTATATAATATCTCAGCCATAACCCTAGGAATGGCGGTCTCGACATGACCTACGGCTGAAGGCATAATCGCATTCCTGATTGTCCATATTCCAGAAAGACTCGAGGGCAATTGCCAAGCCCCAATGCACGACCGAACGATTCGAGGGCGAGAGACATCGTTGGTGCTGAGCCAGATTGAGAAGCGCTCCGACTCACTCTTGATTGCTATGGTTATAACTGACCCTTGTTTGCTTCTCACGGGCGACATTCACTGCAGGGCCTCTGAGACGGGAGCGATCGTGACGGCTTTGGCCAGGGAGAAGGGAGTATGGGCTATCCAAGTTTTCAACGGAGAGCTGATACCTTGGGCCCAACATTGCTTACCATACGCCATGCCACTGCAGTTTGACCAGCCCCAGTCCTGATCCCCGATATTACCTCCTGCTAAGCCTACAAACTCAACTTAAGCACGGCCTCCCGTGATGTCGAATTGCCGCCGAGTCCAATCCCCATTGGAAAGAAGACGGAAGATAAACCCGAAGCTTAGCAGCACTGAGGCATAGGATCTAAGACTACTGAGTCTATTCTTGAGTATATCTATCTACACTACAAACTCTGGGTAGCTCGGCGGCTTAAGCTGTTCAACAACCCGATCCACGTCGGGACTTTATGACGACGCTGCAAAGCCGTCAATATCGATATGCACCCTCTTTCGACTCTATTGGGATACTTTCACTGGGTAGTTCACTCTGGTACGTCTGCAACCTATGTCGCACGGAGTCTTTACCAGTTTACTCCGGGAGCTCAGTCAAACCCGGATCGGTTCCTAGGCGTCAGGTGGCTGTCGACTGCCTTGCTGTTCACGTCATGCGACTGCTCATCCGGTCTCCCAAGCGGCCAGGGGCTTCACCACGATTGGAGACTTGTTTTTGAGTGGCCATCGTCATGACCCACCATGATTCTGTACTCATACCAGCCCACCCGTATATATCTCGACCAACATTTACATCTTCCCGCCTGTTCGTGCAGTGATCATGGGGCGATATGACATTCGACAGAGATCCTTGAGTAAACCGACTAGTGTTTTGGGGTTATCGCCACGTCTAGCTCCAACAGCGAAAGACCATATCTCGAGATTGAAAGCGTCATTGCCGGTACGAGACTTGTTATCAGCCACCTTGAGATTCCTAGTATAGTCGCTAGGGGCTGGGGCTGAAGTTGACCTGGCAGTCGATACTGACAATAATGCGCCTTTACCGGCTTCTGCAACAAGTCTCTTTATGAGCGAGGACTCGGCCGGAATCGCAGGGATGCCATTCGAAATCAAGCTCAACATTCCATACGTTGCTGGTGGAAGGAGATCTCATGCTCCTGTTCGCCCAATAAGTTGCTTCCTGGGTTTGATTTAGCTAGCAGATTTCCGCAGTTGGGATTAGCTGAGCCTTGACGATGAGGATGTTGGCGGTGAACTCTAGTGACGGGGTCCACAGTGGCAAACCGCTTGGATGTCTGCCCAGCCTTTAATTACGACCTTGATAATCCATTAAAGTTAATCATAAGTCCGTCAATCAGATAACGGGGTTAGGCCGTGTATCCATGCAGGACTACTGCTCATTGCGATATGTTGTGGTGACAAACCAAGCAGTCAAGCCAGTGTCGAGGCAAGCTGCATGCACAATGCAGCGATGTATTGGGATTGACTATATGGTCCGTTTTCTAGGAAAGGCGTCTAAGTGACGATATCTGGAATGGAATATGCGACCACCGTAGCAATCCGTCGTTGTCTCCACGACGTTCAACGATCTTGCAATGGAACGGGGGGTTGGGGTAACTACGGCATTATTAAGATACTACTGAGGGCGCTCAAACAAGTTCGTTGATATATATATATCGGATGTGAAGCACCTTGCGAATGTAATTCGATTGGTCATTCCCCCTCTAGTGGACTACGATGGATGCCCCTGATCCGGCATCTTCACCCATCTGACCAACACAAAGTTTTTACCGACTCTTAATGCAGTTAAACGGTGAATTAGCAATTATTAAAGACCATGGGGCCTTAAATAATCGCAAAGGGCAGCTACAGAAAGCTTTCTTTGAAGTTCCTTTTACATATCATGCAGATGCCACAGTACAAAGCTTTCATCACATCCACTGCTTCAAAGGCGGCCATTGCAAAGAGACATTGCAGTCGCCATCGAAACTCCAGGGATAAAAGCTATTTCGCCAGCTAGACCCTGACTTGCGATCCGCCACAACCGAGCATACAGTCCTCACTTCCCATATATCCTTATCTGTCATCTATCAAAGCTGATATACACCCCTGGAGGCCAACAATGACTTCTCCTAACAAACCATTCCAAGGAGATAAAGTCCGCAGATACTTCGCTCAGCTCTCCGATCAGGCGAAAAAAGACGCCATCTACAAGTTTCTCAAGCGGTAAAGCAAACGTGTACAAGAATTCCTCAACATGATCGAACCGGAACCCGAGCCCAATCCCGCTCAAAAACTCCAAACAAGTGTCTCCGAGAGTGATCGTTCGATCATATCGGACCAGCAAGCGACTACTGAGGCCATTTCACCACCGCCGGAGCTCACTAACAACTCAGCTTCTGACCCTCCTGCAGCAGAACATTTGCGACTTGCCTTTGAAGGTTTATCCTTAGGTCCTTCGGAAGCTGCGGTCATCGGGAAGAGAGCTCGGTCGCAATGCGTTGATGACAATGAGGCAGATGTTCAACCTGCTGCCAAGCGTCGCAAGCTTTTCCACGGTGGTTTATCTCATTGTCTTTAAAAGGGTCGTAAAGATCAACAGTTTTGACAACAATGAACTTAGAATGTGGTTGATAGAGGAAATGGACTTGCAGAAGGTCGGAAGGGACTGTTTGAGTCATTGAAGGGTTCCCTGCGTCGATGGCATTTTGGATAAAATGGTGTTCTTGTTGCGATAGAGTACGAGACAGTTGTTCTTTTACAGAGATTCCCCTCTGATCTCAACTCCCCACTGCAGTGACTTGCGCCCTGATTGTATCCAACCTCCCAGTTGTCATCTTACTGCCCTACGGCGTTAAGGTGAGTTCCAGGCGTTAGTACAGAAGTTTCTACCGCTTTCTCATAATGAAATATCGAATAAAATTCCCTATTTGCAGCGTGCAATCAGACGTCTTCGCGAATCGCCTAGAAAAAGCTGGCCCAGCAAATCGAGTGGGCCAACTGGAAGTGTAGGAGGGACGTCAACAAAGCCTTCAAGGGCCTTTTGACCTCACACGATCGCGTGATTTCAGTTTTATCTCATAATGACGCTATGTTTTGCGTGCTTGGCAAGATTTCTCTCAATGAGGGTAGGCCAAGTGTCAAACTTGGGCGTTAGGACTGCGAGATGAGATGGCACCCGCCCAGCCGGCTCTTTGCATTAGTGTTCGTCCGCCGCGATACAGCGACCCTCCTAACATCGCATGGATAAAATACCCCCCAGAGTGCCCATAACTTTAGCGGAGGAATATGACATATCATGCTCAGAAGAAGAAACTTGTCTGTTGGACAGAATGAGCCCTGACCAGATTGTGAGGCCTTGCGTGGTGGATTGTGCCATTTGGCTGCTCAGAAATAAGATGCTGCGCCTAACCAGGTCAGGTCTGCAGCCTCCCACAGACGCCCCAGAGAGCTCAGTGATGTTTGAACCTGACAGCATTTACAGAAAGCGTTCAAAGCATTCATTGCTATGTTTAGTACACGGCAAGTTAGCATTTCAGTTAATGCCTTTTCTATGCCGACTTGCATAAAGTGTGTAAGTGAATTGTGCTATCCATATCTGTTGTAAAACGCTCAAATCTCACTAACGTCAGCAGCCGTCCCGCATTGAACTTTTATTCATTAACGAAAGTCTTTGTTAAACAGAAAGCGAAAATAAATGAATCTGAATAGCTGATGATTCTTCATTAGCTCAGCACCTGTAGAGTTGAAAACTCTTCTTCCGTTTCCCTCTCTTCTCTTCCTTTTTCTCCTTCGCCAGTACTTCAAGCACGCCTCAAAAGACAATCACTGGCCAGATCAACCAAACCTCAACATCGTTACCAGGTCACGGCACAGATTTACTCCACCTTTATCTGAATCAACAATTACCTCTTGCGTGTTTGTATCTATCTTGATGTACAGCAAGTAACACACGCACAGCCACCGTAGTCTTCGTCTTGTTACTAACTACTTCCCACCGCAATAGACATGAGTCATTTACCGATGGTCAATACCCCCACTGGAGGAACGTCTACCAGCGACAGAGCTCCTGACCCCAAGCTCTCGGAACAGGCGCTGCAGAATGTACTGCGAAAGCTGCACGATCGCATCAGGGATCCGGACGCAGTCCGCGACTCCATCTCCCTCAGCCCTCAGGTCATGACATCCAGCCAACTTAAACATGGTCTTGAACTGGCTGAAGAGCAGAAAAGAATTTGGCATCAAGTCTTTGTCGAAGCCTCTTCAATGGAGCAGAAGACTACGGAGAAGGTCTCTCAGCTCACTAGCGGGCTTAAACGATGTGAAATAAGGGAGAAACGGGAATCCGCAGAGGCAGAAGTCAAGGACTTTAAGGAGAAGTATAAGGCTGCAATGGGGAAGTTGAAAAGATTGAAGAAGGAGGAGGTAGCATTTCACGCGAAGCTGCGTGAAGGGTCTTACTCTTACTTATTTGTCGTTGATGAGAATCCGCGGGATGTCTTCAATGAGACTTGTTCCGGTGACAGGGAAGTCACAGGCTCTGACATGGGACACTGCGATGGTGTCGAGGAGGGTTTTGCTGTTAAGATGGGGGATCATGATGACGTTGGGGAGACTGTCGAGACGGACGTGGCCACTTGGAAGGATTAGAAGCTTGGATGCTATCTTGTCATCCTGTAATTCGCTTGGTACTTTATGCTTCGCTTTGGCTATCGAAAAACATGACGAATGATGGAAGATGGATAGGGAACAGAGAAGAAGCACTTTACCTTCTCGTAATATAGGATCTTAGGGAAATATCTTTACCAACCACGATTGAGACAATTCGGATGCCACGCTCATTAGTAAAGCTTCATCAAGACAGACAGTCTATATCAAGTACTATGACGCCTACATGTATGCCATTCCTACACAGGAACATGATCTGACGACCTTTCGCATCCGTCAACTACTTGAGGCTCACCCCATAGTGTTGCTTAGTGCAAGACTGTCAACGTGACCGCTTGATGCTTTATGTTCGGCGTTTTCATCTCATATAAAGCTGCAATAGAGCAAATGTCCTCCAGGTATAGCGAAGAACCGGAGACAGCACCTACTATTGATATGCCAAAGTATTGATGTAGCCAATGCAGGACAACATCCTAACAATACCCGGTGCCTCACGGCTACCACGAGTGTGAAATGGGGCTATGCATACCTGCTTCTTGTAATATAGCCGTAGTCAGAGCCTGTTCCCCAAATAAGTCACTGTTCTCACATCACCGTAAGGGAGCCTCCCGTACTCAATCCTTAAGCTTTGTAACTCTTGCAATTACCGCTTGCGTCACTGAAAGGTGAAAAACAAGTGACTTGCGGCCAATCGCTCTAGAAGTTAAGTCGATACTCTTATTACCTATGCAAAGCGACGAGAAAGAAGAGAAAGCAGGCGTTGTTATCCCTTTCCATTCGAGTATTTTTCCTTTGCACTGCCTGATATTCAGCAATCATTTTCAATGAAGGCGCAGGCTGTATCAAGCTCTCCTTCGCGCTTCTTGTTCACAATAGTGTGATTTATATCTAATCATTGTCTTCGTAAGAGGACTTCGCAGTGAGGTCGCAGGAGGATCCTGTAGGGTTCAAGAACTCAGAACAGGGCAAATAGACCCGAGACACAGTCATCGTCTTAACGGGGACAGAAGAAAGTCGACGATGTCAGCTAAAGATGATGTAGTTGGGTTCGGGCAGGGCATTTTGAAGCCGTGGCTCGTTGGCAGAGACGACGAACTCAGAGGCTAATCATTGAGACGGGTTTACAGAGGCAAAGGAGGCGAAGCAGCAACAGTGGGAATAGCGACTGATGTAACAACGATGTCTTGCTGCTGTAGCGTTGCGGAGCCATGGATTGACGGGTATCCTATATTGTCTAGTAGTTCCGATCGTGATGGCCAAGATAGAAACAAGGGATCGAAAGATGACATAAGACTTGAGCGTTTAGCTGCCAGCTTGTTAAGTCTCCCGCTGAAGTGTTCTCGATGCCGCGCTGGGAACAATCTGTATCTATTCTCTTTGGACTAGCAGCTTCCCCTGCTCGGCTAGGCATCCTCAAGAACTCGCATCAGCAACAACGCTTTACCGTCATCAACAACACTGCATTCATCTGGCGGTCTGTGAAAGACATGAAGGTAGTGAGCTCCATCACAGTGCCAGGTACCCTCACTGCATCAACCCCCTACGCCGGCTCCCATTCAAGCCTGGAGCGTAGAGCTTCCTGATAACCGCCACAGTCTCCAATAAGACATGAACAGCATCTACAAACAGCTATGTCTCAAGGAATGCTATCTACTGAACCTGCAGTGGAAGACGATTGGACACCGCCATAGTCCTGACCATGCTGCAATCCGACGAAGGATTGAAGAGTCACGACTTTCGGGCCGCCTGACAACTGAAGAGTATTAGAAGAGCTCGTACTCCAGAGTGACCTCAGGGCCAAGGCTCGTGACCTGCAAAAGTGTTGGAATGGGTCCTCCTCGGTTGTAAGAGCAGGACAGGTACACCAAGGGCATACCCCGGTTTTTCGGTCCACCAGCCTCGACTCGAAGCTACTGCCCTTTCTGACCTTGCCACGGCTGACCGAAAGAAGATTTACAGTCAGACCGTTTCATCTTCAGCCATGAGTCTGTATCGTCCTCAACTCAACACAATACATACACTCCGAGCTTCGCAGTGGCATCGATATCGCGCCTTATCCGCGATTAATTGTCCATCTAGCCTTTTCCGCCGTCATAAGTCACTGTCCTCTCCATCTCCGTCGACACACTGTAGATGTAACAAGACTGCAATACCCTCAATATTACCTCTCAACATTACCATCACTCCTTCTAGACCATATCCAAATAGCAGCGGTGCCTCACCCTATCAGATATCGACACCCAAGAACGTTGCATTTGAGCAATTGTTTGTCGAATCTCCCATTGCCATGAGCGTTTTCAGAGTAGGTAATCGACTTCTTACATAAAAACGCGTCTATTCCAGAAAGGTGCCTGGCATCTTGCATCGCATGTTCCAGATCGCAAGCGGAGGACATCTGCGAACAGTGACATCGCTATGGAGGGTCTTGATAGCCCACTTGTGGGTTGCGCCGATAGCTGCCGGACAGGCAGGGAGAAAGAAAGATGAAACAACTTGGACGGAGGGGTGATGATAGAGTTTGCCATTGACATTAGCCAAAATGCAGGGTCAGTATGTGGATTATCTTCACCAACCTATACACTAGCACTAAGGACGGCGGTATAGCCCGGAAGATGGAGAAAATGCATGGTTACCAATGAATGTCGAGATACCAATAGACCGAGCCTCGCCGTTACTGTTACTCACGCGCAGGCGACGGGTCTGGCTTGACGGGGGTGGCACCAGCGGCACCTGGGAAGACGAAGGCAGCGTTGGGTATGGGAGCACTTGAGTTAGAACTTGTCTCCTTGTCGGCGCGATCGACAGAATGGTTCTTGGGGCACGCCCGTATCCAGGCTCAACCATCCTTTGCATGTGCTGGTGGCGGTTATTGTTGTTAATATTGCATCTGTGCTGAGGTAAGATGACTCACTTTACACCCACATATCGGTATCTGGTAGCCATATTGAACACACTAGAAGTCACTATTCAGGGTTTTCGTCGCACTACTCGTTATACTTGAGCGTAAATCGTGCCTCTTTGGCATATCCGCTGGCTGTTGAGCTTGGGCCGAGATGCCTCACTGGCATTTGGAAACAGGGTAGCAGTGAATAACGAATGGATCATGGGTCGGCCCAGGTCTCATGGTCGAAGATTTATCGAGTCGGCGTGGACGAAACGAAGAAACATTGTTTGGTGGTGATTCTGGCCATATGCCGCATGTAATAAGTTCACTGTGCGCAATGTCTTTGTTCTGTATTCCATGATTCCCTAAAGACGTCAGCTAATTTTATCTGTACCAATTCTTTTCGTCGCGCCTTCGTGGCATGTGCAAATGCGAGGCTCGGTGAGAGAGATATTCACTGGAGCGGTATACATCGAGGCCTCGTATTGAGGTGACCTACTTATAATTCCAGCTGCAATTCCTTACAGACAGCTCTGATGCTTGGAGCCTCCGGGATCAGCTTGAGTGTGCGTTTCAGGCATTTCAGTTCCGACTCGGAATACCACGCAACTTCAATCCCGGCTTCATGTAGCGGCGATTGACGTTCCTCCGAACACAGCACACTGAGGAGGGCCCTGAATGTAGACGTCTATCCTCCAGGTCATACACCAATCCCATGTCCAACCTTCTGAAGCTCCTCCGCGCAGACTGGCAGTAAGTGCAGGGCTTGGACGGTAAGTCTCGCGACTGATGTATGTCTCTTGGGAAAACCGGTCTATGCCTGTACGACCTTGGGTTTTTTTGGCGGTGGCTATCTAGCGATTGTTTTTCGTCGGTTTGCCATTCTTGCACTTGTCTTTATCTTCATTCGAGTCATTGGTTTTGTTGCCCTGGGTTCAGGTCTCGGAAACGACTGCACAGTTGATTGTGTGACTGAGCTTCTGCTTAGCCTGATCTGCGGATGCCGGATAAGAGCGAGTTCGGTTCCGAATAACCACGCCTGGAGAACGAAAAATAGGCATGACAGTGCAGAATCGATAGTTTGCAGAAAATAGATCAATATTAAAACAGTTCTTAGCTTAGTATTAAAGTAGCAAGTATAAGAAGCGATAAGGAGAATGCGCGCGATAGCGGCACCAATAGTCAATGTTAGGTTCTGGATAAAATAAATCTTTACGAAATTTTAAATCGTCAGACCTACTTCGTAGAACTTGTTCGATTCACAACAATACAAAGATCTCACATATTAGCAGTATAATAAGATCTAGTGACTTAAAACCCTAAGAAGCATTATGCGCAGGAATTGAAGATATTGAAGTCAAAAAACTCTAGGTGTAGTGCATTGCAATCTAACTTACGTCAAACGCTGACGGGTTAGCGCTTGTAGTCTTTTCCTCAGTAGACTACAGGGCACTTCCACTAGAGCTAATAACCCTAAGCTCTGGCTAATTAGGCAATCATTTTAGCAGGTTAACCAATTTATTAGCTCTATAAGCTAAAATATTCAGCTTTTGCAGAAAAATATATTATAATACTAAATGCATAGGACCCGACACTAATAGAATTTATATCACCTTAAATAGGAAATAAGTAAAATACTTAAGGAGACTAGTAAGATACGTATTTTCTTAGTGTATCTAGGGCAGGTTGGAGACTTGGAATTTACAGATGGTATAATAGAGGTTGAGTTATTTGATCGGTACTGGATTACTAGCTATGAGGGCGGCGGCCTTTTGCTAGTACAGACCAGTTACGATATGTTTTCTTATACACAAGTTGCATTTATAACGGTGCTTGTCGAGGGCCTTGTTACGTTATACTTGTGAGCATCTGGCATGCTTACCTTTGCTCTTGTTCCTAATGTAGATGCGATTTTTAGCTCTCTTTTGCTCTACTTAGGCGTCTTTGCGGGTAAGTTGTTATGAGGTAGTGCATTTTTGTTAATGACAGGTGTTCAGTAATGGCAAAGTGCGTGCATAGTCTGCCGTAAGGAAGTCGTAGGAAATCCCACGGGCAAAGGTGAGGCCCGTGGCTGCTTTGGGGCTTGTGAACCTCGAGAAAGTAGAGAGTTACACGGGCGGAAGGAAATGTGCTCATCAGAGCTCGGCTCCTCTCGCATGGCATACGAGGCTCTTCATCTGCATCTTCCGCTATTATGTTCATACCAGTTGCCAATCCAACACGCAACCACCGAGCCAAATCCATCAACTCCCAATCTCCGATCCGCTGGAAGCCCAATTGTAATCGTACTGTATCTGCCCCAAGCACGGCCACCACCGCCTCGACCATGCTCACGCCCATACGAACCTCTCAACCCATTGACGTGACTTAAAAATCAGGTAAATCGAAGAAAACTTCTTTCTCCTGCCACCTATCGACACTCCTCAGCCGGACTTACCCACATCATATTCCTTCGCTCTCATTCCTGCCCTACCTGGATCAATAGCCACGATTCCAACTACACGACATAGGGTTCCAAAGATCCTCCGCCAAACGCTGGTGCTCATCTGGAAAATCCACGTCGAAGCCTCGAAGGTGACATTTCGGGCCTTTCGCTAGGCAGACCAGGAGACGAGATCCCAGAAGCAGGCATGGCTCCCGAGAAACGTTTACGCCGCTGCCGACGCGATCCGCCACAAGCCATACTTACAGCATCGATCCGTCCAAGCATAGGTCACCACGATCGTGGCCGCGTACGACGATTCCAATCATTCAAGCGGCAATCAAGATCATGAATATAAGCGACAAATTCGATCGCTTAAGCACGACCACGGCTGTAAGCGACATCCAAATATGACCGCGCACGGTGAACCTGATCGTTTGAGCAAGAACAGTACTTTTACTAGACCAAGTGCTCAGCGGCGCACAATGCAGGCGAGGCTCTGTAACGGTCAACAGTATAGCCAATCTAGTCTGGGATTCTTGCTCCCCGTTGCCTTCAGCCACCGGAACCCAATGTCGAACCTTGTCACAGGAAGAATCCATATTTCAAGGGATGCGCCTCTGAGCTTGGTCCGTACCTCGCTTCACAACAGACAACACCAACCCATACAGGCCGTTACGTAGGATATAGAAGCATCCAGGTCTAGTCTTAAGGGGACTGGGGTGCTTCATCGCATTCGAGCTCATCACGTTCGGATGACAATATTCATAGCACAATGGAACCTACAAAGATCCATTGTAGACGACGCTCCCCGAGGGCCAGCGTGACCACGGACTTGTCTCCACCTGTGATAGCTCAAGAGGTCCTTTTGACTGAACCACCGCGACCGGGGATGCGCTGGCACTACGAGTGTGCCAATGCCGCGGAAGCAGCCTTGAGTATCGAGCTCTTCCAACGGGGCAGCTTCTTGACCATCATCGCCGGGGTAGCCTGGATCCCGAAACACCTGACGAAGTCTTCCTTCCTCCCCCCAGCTAAGTAGAGGAAGCTGAACACGCTGAATTGTATACATGCCGCAAGCTTTGCTCACGGTGATACTACCCTTACCATTCCCGAGCGCGATCGAGTTGCTACCGTCGCCGCGAGGTTGACCTCGAATGCTGTAGCTTCTCGAGCAACACCACTACAGGGTCGCAAGTTTCCGAAGCGCCTGATTTCAAGCGCCATAAAGTGAGCTTGCTACATGCGTAAGTTAGGTTCGAGTTGAGAGAGGAGATCGTGGGCGGGAGAAAACAATCAAGAATGCATATTAACAATCACAAAACAGTGTCAGTCACAACGCCAGATAGGCCGTGATCGTGGCGGTTAGTCCTCACCAATAGTGAGCTTCCCTCCCGTCTATCACCCTTGCCACACCGACACCATAAAGTCCATTGTCATGTGCCTGTGGGATGGGCTCGGCGATGTCTTTCCTCTTCATTGGACCGACTATTTTGCATCACTTATGGCATACGCTGTTGCGATAACTATCTGCGTTGCCAAAACTTTATCCCGGGCATACACCCCAGCCGTCTCGACTATTTTCTCTGCTTAAGACTGCTGAGGAATCCGACGTGGAAGACAACGGCACGCCGTCACCTGCATCAGCCCTTCGCCTCACGCGTCAAGATACATACAAACCTTTCTGGGCGCATTTATGCGTGTCTTCCTCTTAGATTATGATCAGTTACGATTGCTCGCAACCTGCGCTGAAGAAAGTTCGTTTCCGGCATCAACTTCAGCCATCTTAACCATCTGCTCCAGTTGAGACTGTTGGTGACGGCGGCCAAAGCGACGACTAAAGGGGTAATCAAGGGCAAGGGCAAAGGCAATGTTAATGAAATCCATAATGTTCAACAGCCTTGGTAAGGCTGTCTCAAGAATGTATATGCCCATGGGAAACCGATGTTGAAGACAATGGTACACCGTTGCCCGACTCTTATCCTCACACGCTAGATATGCATAAGCTTCTCCTGGACGCTCCAATGGATCCGTTCCGTAGAAAAAGTAATAGAACGGGTACGCCAATCCCTTGTGTTCCACCGATTGTTGTTGAGGTCCTATTGCAGAACTTCGTACACAGATGAGGCTTTCTACCCGAAGATTGTAAAGCCCTAAGGCTTGACTACAGCTTTTGCCATGATAGAGAGCCCGATGGAACGAAATGTTTACACTATGGAGCCAAGAACGTTCCTTTCAATCATAGGTTCGGTGCTGAGTTATGCATTGGGATGCCAACTGCGCAAACGAAGCTGTCCTGCTATCCTGGATGTTGGAACCCTTCGAAAAGCATCGACCTTGTCATGACTTCCACTACGGCCAGCCATTGAACACATTCATTGATACAAAACAAGGTGCTCACCCTCTCTAATACAGATTGCGGAAAGGCCTCAGACGTATGCGGAGAATCCCGAGTACGCGCCACGTTCAAATTACCATGTACTCTGGCACGTCATCTTCGCCGCCACTACAACCTCAGAAGTCCCTAGGAATGGAGCGTATTTGGTAGCACATTTAATAAATTTGGCAACTACTGGTCTTGGAAGGATGATGTAGCCATATTTCAGGGGCTCTAGTGATGGCCTATTCATGCAAGTCCACGATGAAACTGCCCATAGCATGACTTTCATTTTCAACAAATGCATCTCTGTCGATATGAGTGACCCTCACTTGCAACCTCCCAATAGACAAGATGGGTTGAGAGCCTTTCTCTTACAGATGCCTGAGAGCCAGCTTGATGATGCGGCTAGGTCAAAACGGTGGACCATGTTCGAAAGTCGATGTCTCATGAGCTTGGACAGAATCGACCATATTGGATCCTAATATATCCTGAGGGACGCCACGGTTTCAGGAAAAGGAGGCGATGAGAATGGTGTATCTGTTCGGTGGGACTCTTGCGAGGACTTGGGAATTTTCATTTGTTGAAGACCAATTCGAGGGGAGTCAGCGTCCTCCATACCTGCACATCACATCACGCTGCCCCATGTCTGAGATTCGGTCAAGACCCGTTCGGTCCACAGAACGAAGGCGAAATATTCCCAAGTCTAGGAGACAAGACATGACTTCTGAGGAACAGCCCTTCTGTCTACCCCCAAATCAACAAGTCCGGCAGTGGGTGCATCTTCATAATCAGGATGAAGTTCTGACGCCTTTCCTTGCGGCATGTCATTTGTCCAACTTACACGGCAATCGTTGAGCCATGAACTCTTATACTTTGTTTCTCTTTACCGCGACAAACTCCTCAAACGAACCGGCTCGGTCTAACGGCCTCTTGCGCTTGCCTGGCAGCTTGCCTTTATTGAGCTCGCTCTACAAACCATCAACTGCCTCGATTGTCTGATCATAACTGCGTCTCGCAGGATAGCGCGGCTCTTGAGTAAGGCCAAGCATGATTGATACAATTCTTGGGACGACCCTCATCTTCAGCGTCCTGCCTCTGTTCCTCACCTTTGGCCGTTGCAGCATTGTCGGCCTTCTAGTCAACAGCAGTTACGGCCTCTTCGAGGTTGAAATTATTCGTGAGTAGCACCATGTGGGCCTCTCGTTAGCTTTCCAGAGTGTTTCTGTGTCTTCTTAGTTGCTGATGTTTCTCATTAAGACTTCCTCTTATATCCTCAATCTCGCTCTTGGCACTGATTTCAATCTCGATCTGGCGCTCATGTCAAGCTACATCTGTCATATCCACACTACGTCGAGCTCTGATAGCAATCTTGTCATTGGTACTCAGACTAGCTCCGTTGTTGGCACTACTATTCTCAGTGGCTGGCTTGATGGTCTAACGATGGTTTACTTGAGGTTCTGTGTCTTCCTGATTGACAATATTTCAAGACGGCTCACAGGCTGGCCTCCGGAAAACCAAGACACAATGGGATTTTCTCTTCCCTCCCGAGATGTCAAGAATCAATTTGAAGCGCATGAAACAGAGGGCGACTACAAAGCCAATATCCCCCAACTCACTCTACCTCTCCCCAATAGGTTTGGCGCCGGAAATATAGTTCTCTTAAATGCAGCAAGCATCATAGCGCACGGCTCCCAATCGACCTCGATCTTCTCGTAACGCGGAAGAGGTCTGTATGCAAACCATGGGTCATTCAACTAGCACGATGCATGCTTGATTGAGGATAGCTCTTGAACAAGGAAATATATACTTATAAATGTACTTTCGTCTATCGACAAGTCTTTTGAAGGTTTGGAACAGCTCGAAAAGCTTATTGGGGTCAAAAAACCGGGGTCCGGGTCACCCATGGCATGTCACCCACCACAAGAACCCTGCCTTGTCTCCACCCTGTTCGACTTCACAGATAGTCCAGATGAAGTCCAAGTAGTTTCCGCGACGCTGCTTGTCTCAATTGAGCCCTCGAATCCGTAATCATTTATCTTATAGATCTTATTCCGTCGCTTCCCTTGGAGACATATAGCCTTCACTCCATAAATCGAGAGGCATGATGTTTTCTTGAAGCGAATTCATGGCCCATGTTATAAAACTTAGGGCCTCTATCCTGAGTAATACAAAGCCTTATATAAGCTTAGATAAACCTAACTTAATTTAGTGTCAATTTAGAGGATATTAGATTAAATATTATTAATATCTTAATTTAATATCAGAAGCCTTCTTGAATCCTTGGGTTTGCCAACGGATGAGTGAGCGGGTGCACGTGACTCACGGCCGGCTGTGCCTTAGTCATCGTTGCGCTGATAAGATAACGGTCCATCCAGCAACCCACTTCTCAACGCGCCCCGCCATCGTCATTTGATCCAACACAACATCACCATCATCATCGCATCGCTGTTCCACGCGCGTGCACTCCAAGGATGGGCGCTACCCATCATCCATCACCTGAGTCATCACCAAAGGCGTCTCTTTCGCATTCCAAGTCCCCTCGAAAGGTCACCCCGACCGAGCGCAAGTCTCGGTCTGGGTCTCTGCCTTCGCCTCCAGCCTCCGACGAACGCAAACGGGCCTCGACCGCTGATGAACTACCCCAACGGCTTATCGAGTTTAAGCGCAAGTGTAGGACCGGTGACTACTCACCGCTGACGGAATTCCACCTCAGCAAGGCTGATTACAGCCGCCTCCACGACAAGCTCGAGGCTACCTTTCGACGCTTCGATTACAACCCTCGACGTCAGCTCATCAGCATTCGCATGCCTTCCACGGTCCACGAACTCTTTATTTCGTTGTTTGGAAGCGCCATAATCAGTAAAGTTCGCGAAATCGGACGCCAGAACCGACGAGCACGCGCCTTCACTGAGAGTATTGACAATGCCTTGTCCTCTGATGTTATTTTGATTGATGGCGATGACAAATGGGAACAGCAACCGGACGCGCAGTTTCGTCACATTGAAGCCCGATACTCGGGTGTAGTTCTCGAGGTTGCATTGACTCAAGACGTAAAGCGTTTGCAGCGAATTGCCAAACGGTACATTCACTATACCGATGGACAGATCAAAGTTGTTCTTTGCATTGATCTTAATGAAGGCAAAGAGTCCACCATATCAGTATGGAAGCCCACCTTCAGTCCGGTACAAAATAGTGATGAAGTCGACATGGACATGGAGCAAGTTGTTCAGCCAGAGGTATATCTTCCAACATCGTACATGAAAGAAACAAGCTGACCCATTTAGCCCTTTCGAGACGCTGACAAGAACCCTGTAGACGGTCTCTTGGCATTACACCTTCATGACTTTGCGCCTGACCATCTATGTCAAGGTTACCCCAACACCCCCTTCTCAATCCCATACCGCGACATTTCAGACATGGTGACCAGGGCCGAACGGCACAAACTCAATGAAGGACGAAACAGGGTGCCCCAGCCTTCAATCCGCGTTCGCAAGCGACGCTTATCGGAAAGCTCAGAAGACCGGATGGCGGAAGAGGATGAGAAGCCCCGCAGTGAAACTACAGTTTGCCTGTTGCTTTGAACAGCTGTGGCCCTCCAGCCCTATGCCCTCGCCGGGGCAAGAGACAGCTGGTCGCGAGGTAAGGAATACCACGATTTCTTCGACGTCGAGAGTCTGCCCCCACGAATAATCCCGCCTTGAGATGTCATCACGTGGTTCAGCGATACGAATCTCCGTTGGGGCCTTATCTTGAGCCCGCGCTGTATCAAGGCGTAAAAACATTGATCCCACGATTAGAGACAAAGCCCATTATACTGTCCTATGCCTGAAAAACGGAGCTTCATACGAGGCCTTGGAATATAATAATCGCGGTGACCAAGAGGCCTTGCGTGTGGCTTCAGTTTCGGTGCCTTGCTAGAAAGCATTCTACTGCCCTTCATTGCGGCCAAAGGAACCGAAAATTGGGCCAGGGGAGAAAAAGAAATTCATGACCTCGATCCTAAACGATAAAAAGACTTAGGTAAATTGGTATAATTTCAGGCTCCCTTTTGACAAGTTTATCTTCATACCCTGTATCAAGGCGGTCTTGAATGTAACCTTGGCTTGGAACAGGTCAGGGGGTTGTTTTCGCCCAGTAACCCCTGACTCGATCTACCTGTTTCAGCTCTAGCTTTACAGTTCCACTACCTATTTGGGATCAAGATGGGCTTCCAATTGGATTCGTGTTGCAAAGCTAATCGCTAAGCAAGTGGATCTTTGTGATCAACCTTGCCTCTTCAGTCTGGGGTCTGTAAACACGTCAACCGAGTTCATCGCGTCAGAAGCTAACAGAACAAGGCTTCTACTCTAATTTACCCAGAATCGAAATACAGCTACATTTTCAGATTTCAGACTTACTCTTGGTAATGTGGTTATGCTTACCAGGTAGCGGTCTACTTTCTTGATCGCGTGGCGAAACAACAGTAGGGGGCTTCCGTTGGGGCCTCTCCCATCGACAAGCTGAGATATGGCGATGTCTTCCATTAAGCTTAGTTGTCTGGGCACCAGTTAACAGAGTCAATTGAATATCTAGACATTCTCTGGTTAGAGTGTTCTCCAAGGTCTTGTTATACCAAGAATTTCGCTCCCCGACTTTGGGCGCATTGCTCTAGGGGGCTCTCTGGTAACAGCGCGCTGAACCTTTAGGGGGGGGGTCAAAATGGACTGTGTCGGTCATGAAATGACTATACCAGAGCAGGTGAGGAAAAGGACGATGAGTGTATCCAGAAGGTTGCAGATCTGACGGTGGAAGAGTAAACTGGGCTTAGAACTGGAGTTGTTACAGTAGTCTGGCGTTTGGCTGGGTAGTTGAGCAGCAAGGATGATAGAGCATATCTACAGGGAGGTGTTCACTACGAGAGGAAGACGAGTCGAAACGTGGGAACGAAGTATCGGTCTGGTTTGATCTCAATTTTGATATGGTGAAATGCGTATTCGGTTGATAGCTATATTATGATATCACCTGAGCCTGTAGGGAGGAGGCGTTTTACTTCGTGCAGGCGATGTCCCTACCGTGAGCCCGAGGGGACTGTTCTCCTTGTGGGGAAGCTTAGTTATCTATCGAGTACCAAGGCCTGATAGACTACGTAAACCACTGAGTGATGAAATCGGTGATGTACTGATCGGCGGGTAAGCGTCACTTGGTGGACTCTGATCGGCCGACGCTGAGATGATGAGCGTTCCAAAAATGACTCGTTCTAGTGTTGGTAGGTCTAGTCGATGGAGGAGCCCATATGCGCTGAGGCGAACTCTGATGTGCAATTGCAGCAGATTCTTCTACGTGGTCGTATAACTTGTTGTTGGTGATCAAAGACTTGTATTGCGACACTGATGTAGCCAATCCCAGATGTGGGTAAAGACGCTAGCTTGAGAAATAGAGAGTTCCCAGCTCTTCGTCGTGGTGGCAGTTTTGATGAGCAGGTAAAACACCCTTGAGCTGTTGGCATGCAGCTTCTATATTGGAACCCCCGGCTCGCGGTATCAATTACGGGTGGTGACCCTCGATGTGATGAGCTTGTGTTAATTGGGAATAGACGCCGATGGAAGCATCCCTTTTTCGTAATATATATAGGGGGCGGCGGTGGAAGAGCGAGAATTGAGAGGAGGCAAGGAACTTGGACGAGGAGTGGCGTTGTCGATAAGGTTCTCAACGGTTTGGCTACCGAACACATTAGCTCAGAGAATAGATGGGGCTCAGGTGTCTTACCAACAAGGTGCTGCCCTAGCTCGCCAGGGAAGCCAGCATGCGCAAGGCAGATAGCCGTTGAAGGCGATGACGATATTCTCGCGCCAGTTGAAAGATGTCGGTGCTCGGAGGAATGAACCTGCAACAGAGTTAGCCAAAGAGAAGAGCGTCAACGCACCTGTTCAACACAGCGCACACAGCACAGCGGACCAAAGATCAAACCAGTTACTACACCAACCGGCAACCTGTTGACTCCCGAATCACAGCCGGCAAGATCAAACGTCAGGCCCCCGAATCACAGCCGGCGGGCGCTGAACCAGGTCCCGTCTACAGTGCCCCGGTTGTTCCAAGAAAGGAGGCATCGCGCTCGTTTGATGGGGTACAAGTCGGAATTTTATACCGGCCTGTAGTGGTGGTTTACCGGGTCTTTGGACTTGTGCCGTGTGCTTGTGAAGGGGAAGAAGATTTGGTGGGGGATGGAGAGGAGAGTTGGAGATGGAGGGGGAGAGAAGAGGGGCACGAAGATGATGCGCGTTGCGGGGCAGTTGGAAAGCGCGCGATCACATGATGAACGCGACATCGTTTGCCAGTGTCAACTTAACTTGGCTGCTCAGTCGCTAAATTTAGAACACTATGGGATAACTGCGGCCTATAAGGTTAAGCGTTAGGCTGCGAACACAAGCTCGGCGATGGGTGTTGTTGTTGCCTACGGGGTGGATCAATTCAATGACCGACTTGCTCACCTTCAGGTGAACATACTCTTATTCATTCCCATTTCTCCCAGAACAACACCCCTCGTTCTGAACGACTGAACAAATATGTCAGAAATAAATCCTCAAATCTCTACGGCTGCCGTCGTCGCCTGGCAAAGTCGCGATACCCTAAAGTACCTGGCCGAGCCTGATCCCAAACGAAGAAACTTGACATTCAGGACACGATCCGACAAGTATTCCTCCTTCTTCTTCGATATCTGCATACCTATCTATCTCAAGCGCACCGAAAACAAAAACACTCAGCCTTCATCGCTTATTTTGAGTATCCCCCTCTCCACCATCGACACCTTTTCATGTCAAGTCCTTGCACCAGTCCCTCAGCCTGTGAGGAACAAACTCATTTCTCAGGTCCTTGGTCTCGATTTCAAGCTTAATGAGAATGTCACCGTTCTTATTCCTCTCCAAACGAAAGAACAGCCGATGCAAGGCCGCACACAATCTGGCGTCGTTCTTGACAATGTTCGTGAGATATCACAAGTGGCATCTCTATCGGTTTATATCGATTACAGTGCTTCATGTGAAGCTCAACTGAATTCTTTCCGCAATGCACTTAATGAGGGCCGCTACCGATCCGCTCGCAAACGCCAGCTTGACCTGCAGAGCCATTATAACGGCCAAGGTGCCCAAATTGCTCGTTTTTCTACTGAGCCAGAACAGGTGCCTCGCACCCAGCTCGAACAGCTGCCCGCTTACGATGAGGTTGCATCATCCTCCTCGAACACAGCAGCACAAAAGAGAAAACGGCCTCGCGTTGAGCCACACGGCCAAGAGAGCGAAAGGACCCCATTGGAGGCTGAGAGTCTCCAAGCCCTGAATGAGAGGATGGCTGCCTTCGAGTTGCGGCAAACTTCGTAGGAGGAGAAGCTGGGCAAGGAGAGTCAAAAGACGCAAGAGTTGCAGGAAAAAGTGGGTATACTGGAAAAGGAAAAGATGCGACTCGAGCAACTCCGTATTCGAAACCAAGGACAAGATTCAGAGCCTGCATCGCCAGGCCAGACGGTGGAAGCGAGAATCGAGACAGCAGAAAAGGAGATCAAGGCCGTAAAAAGGAGAATAAGAACAGCAGAAAGGGAGATCGAAGCCCTGCAAAGACGAACCGACGAAACCGACCCCGAAGTCTATGACGCAAAGCTTTTGGAGCTACAACAGGAGCTAAATGAGGTCGATGACAAGTGCTCAGGCATCGAAAATACCATGGTGACTCGAGAGAACTTGGAAGATTTCGGAGAGGACATTAAACAAACTATCGGGAAACGAATAATGGGCAATGATCATTGATGGTGAACTTTGCAGGAGGAACGTATAGTTGGGTATATTGGCCAGGTCGTTGGGTAGGCTTTTTGAGTAGGTTGGAGACTCGTCTGTAAACAAAATTGAACCAAGGCCCGCCACAAAGAGCGATAGTGTCATCAACAGAATAAAATATCATCAACGTGAACCACACAAAACTTGAGAAAGACATGTGTGAAAAAGGATACTAGGGATAGATTCCCAAGTCCTGGTTCAAGGGCCGATAAGGAGAAGGGATGGTGATTTCAATGAGGATCCAAGACGTTGGTGTGGAAATCTTGGAACAACCCATTTATTAACAACGCCCTCTCTAGTTGAGTCATAACGCCAGATACAGGCAACCGTTAATTTCGCCCTCTGGGGCTACATCTGTTGAAAGTTTATCTTACATACTATCTCACCAAACTTGCCAAGAGTGATGTGGCCAATCAGCTTCTTCGGAGCGGCATCTTAAGAGGAAGACTGGCTGGTCAGCCTCTTTACTTGGAATGCATAAATGAACATCTGCGTAAAAAAGTATCTTCCCTTTGACTTCATTGAAGTTCCACCATGTTTTATGTGCCGGTGAAAGATTAAGACTTTTTTTCATCTTGTCGGTTTTGTTCATTAGTCGGTGTTCAGAAACTTGTTGCCGGTTACGATGTGTTGCCAAACATCCCCTAGCGCGCCCCCCACTATAATCTTATTGCTCATGCAGTAAAGAATACTGCTCCCGCGATGAAAGCTCCCTGGCTTTTTCGAAAGACCTGCCTTTTCGACTACCGCGTAGTAAAAAGAGTGGATCCGTAATTCCACTGATGAAAGCAAGGCAAGCTCGTTCTTGACCAAGCTAGCAGTTTACAGATCGTTTCTTGCTGGCCGCCTTTTCTGAAGTCATGTATGTAAATTATATCAATTGAAGCCTACCCTATCGTTGCGCCTTTCTTCCTCCTTCTGCTGGTACATAATATCTAGCGAGAGCCTCTTCTCAAGTACGTCCGGGTTTGCTGCTACATACTGCAAAAATTTGGTGTAGGGAACACTGAACTGCCAGGGCTTCTTTGTGGGGCAGCAACTATTGACAACCAATGATTGACGTTAGCGCTCACACCCACACTGGCAGTAGCAGTGACAGTGGCAGTGACAGAACCTCAGGTAGCACAACATTCGCCCAAGCACACATCTTTTCTTCTCCCCTTCTCTTCTCCTCCTCTTCTCAACACAACGCCAGAAAGACCCGGGAAACATCACGCACTGCAACCGGTATAAAATTCCGAAACCTACCCCTCAGGACGAGCGCGTCTGCCTCCTCTTGAGGACGGATCGGGGAGTGCAGAAGGGACTCCCTCGCTTCCTCGCCGACTTGCTGGGAGGAGCAGGGCTTGTCAGTCGCCTGCTGTGTGACCGGATTTTTCTGTGCCTTTAGCTCCTTTGTTGGCTCGAGTTTGGGTGTTCAGTGTACGCCGACTTGCTGGGTGCCTGAACATCCTCCGCGTCAATAAAGACTGATCCCTTCGACACTTAATTCTTTTATACTGGCAAGTACATTTATTCCCCTTGACTGTGCTGACGCTTTCTTTTGGAGATATGTCATCTTTACAGTTATCTGACCTCGAGGTCGAGGTCGTCACTCTCGAGTAGGAGCCGGAGGACGAGATACTTGTTACTCTCGAATAGGAATCAGAGAACGAGATCATATATCTAGATGAACCTCTCTCTGCATCTGCCAACAAGACATTTAAGCTTGTTTTCAAGCTTGATGATCAAAATCAGCGAGGATTAATTGCCTTTAAGTTCCCTCTCTACCTTAAAGACATGACATATCTATCGCACATTAGTCTTGCCCTCAATATCTGCAATCTCTCTTCCTTTACCTCCTTACGCGGCCCGAGGGTGTCAGAGAAAACCCAGCAGCTATTGCAGGGTCCTATCACCGAGCTGTGCTTTCAACTCAAGATCAGCACTAGCCTCAACACCTATATACCACACGAAACCAACGAACCCCTCGTCCCGAGAGGAGCAAAATCGGGTACAGTGCTCGACCTTGTCCGATTATTGTCCGAAGCAACCGCGTTCAACGCTTATATCCGGACGAACGATTTATCGGATTCTGTGCTAGATCGTATTATCAGCATTGTTGACAACCAACCCGCAAATATCCAGCCTTGGCCGAATCGTTCCACCGATTTACTTCCAGGCAATCAAGCGAAAGCCGTTTCCTTCCATGATGAGGGACAGTCACCCCCCTCATACGAGGCCTCAAGTCACATCATACCTCGCAACGAGCTGATATCCAACGTCTCAGCCAAACGACGTTGTGTATCTCAAGGCCCTGATGCTCCCTCAGATATCGTCACCATGATGGAGGATTTACGTTTGCAGATTGCTGAGCTGAGGCAACGACAAAGAGACGATCATGCTGACATAACGGGCCTTAAATGTGATGTGGCGCAGCACAAGGCTAAAGCTCTTGTCATGGAAATGAAGCTTTGCGAGTTAGAGAAGGAGAGACGGAAGAACAATGAGAAAATTGTTAAGATAGACAAGGATATTGAAGATGTACAGGGAGAGGTATCTGCTATCAGCGAGAAGATTGAGATTGACGACACGAATCTTCTCCAGGCACGAGAAGATCAGGAGGATTTGGCGGAGAGGCTGGATGCGATTGATGAGAATCAAGAGGAGCAGAAGAAGCAGCATGAGGAAACTACAAGGAAGATCAGCGATGATCTTCGCCGCGCTATGGCAGAGGGTTTGATGCAGGGCCTAGATTGGGAATGAGTTTGTGGTCTCTTCCAATGGTATTATCAAGGTATGTTTCATATTTCATCATTAGGCTCTGCTGATCCCACCAGATGCATTTTTGGTCAAGATCTTACCAACAGCGGCGTTTTACATCGTGTCACTAGTATGGCCAGAGTACGGTTGCTCGAAGGAGGTGATTCTGAGATACTAACAATTTATCACTGTTCTTAGCGCTCATAATGAAAGTCTCTAAGGCAAGAAGTAATGGAAAGAAAGCGCTGAGCGCATTGCAGTATCACCCCAATTGTCATGACAACTCTTTATCAAGACTCTGTGTGGCGTGCGGTACAATGAAAAACTTTGAGATTTGCATCGAAGCCTTGGCTTTGGTTCGTTGTGCAATCCCCCAATTGTTGATTCCTTGTTTTTCACATAGCTAACAGTTCCTCTGATTCCCATTTCGTCTACGATGACTGTACCACACCGCCGGCTTTTACCTAAAGCCGTGATCTACTTGGCAGGTGAATCATGAGACAAATCTGCCTTGCGGTACCCTCATCAATCTTGCAGTTTATCGCCTCTCACTATCGCGGTCATATAGGTATCTTGACGGTATTTAATCCATGTTTAAATCGGCATACAGCTCAGACTTGCTTTGGCAATGGTTCCATTACTGCTGGTCATGACGAGATAATCTTCTTATGATCGAAGCAAGTCGATAATGGGATCAAGCCAACAATTTGGGGGACTTGTCCATCGGAGATTAGATCTCCCAGCGAGCTTCAGACCTCAATCATGTATAAAGCAGGTTAAGAACGGAGGTCGACCGCGCTAATATACTCAGACGCGACCCACATCAACATTTATATCCAGGTTAACAGTTCCTCTCTTCGAAGCTCATGGTTGAGGCCTGGATTTATCGAGGTATTGGTTAGAGGCCAATCCTTGCCTGGCGGGGAGCTGGCTCCGGGCGGCGATGAGATCCAGGGTATTCTTCCAGAATGACATAGTAGTAGAGACCGCAGGACCCAATGCAAAGGGTCTCGCCTCGAGTCAAGGTCACTGTGAGTGAGAAAAATCACGTCTGGCGGAAGACCATTCAACTGGTCTAAAGAATCCTTTAGATTTGGTATCTACCACTGATAGTACTACCTCATCTGACCCTCATCATAAGAGTGACAGCAACCTAAAAAGCAGATGCCCTCTATACAAATACAATGTTTTCCTGTTGTGCTTTATCCATCGGTATGCCCCTGATACCCGCGTATGCTCTTCCTCGCGATGTTGACAGTCATGCTCCGTCAAGGAGGGCAGACTGTCGCACTGGTGTTGAGACCATTATGAACCCTTCTTTTCGGTTTTCGTTTCACTACCGTGTTCTTTACATCTCATCCTCTCTTTGACGACATCCCAGTTCCTGACTGGCGATTTCATCCGTAGCTTTCCATGCCGCTCATCCAAGCCTGTAGCTGTTGGCAAGCACTGGCTAGTCGCGTCGGAGTTTCTCAGCAGAAGACTGGTAAAACATGTCAATACTTTGTAAAAAGAGATTCTTATAGGCAGGGTCTGACCTTATCGTCGAGCGTTAATAAATGTGCCATGAGGCAATCCACGACGCTCGTGCATTCGCTTTCCCAGGCGGAAATCATTCAGAGTGTCCATATGGTGCAGGGGGGCCGGTTTCGCCACGCGCCACTTTGGCTTATTGGCCCGTCGTCCGGGTGGGAGTCCGCGAACATGTTGGAGGATCTCCAGGTCTCGGAAATGAGTAAAGAAATGAACTGTATTTTGTGTAAGACAACGGCTTCTGCACTGTGTGTCATACTCACCAGTCTGTTGTTGCCACTGGTCCTCACCAGAGTCTTGCGGCCACTGGTACTTAGCGTGGGTGTTCATGTTTGTAGTTAGTGTCACTTAGTGAGAATGATAAGAAGAAGAGGAAAAGAAGAGAGAGAGTTGGGGGAACTTTCTGCACATGAAGGCTTATAGGTCGTTGAGGCATATGGAATAAAACCTCGCTTCTTGAAGCGCTACGTAAGTGTTACAGAGACAACAAAGAGATCGTGGAGGTGAACCCCGCTGGTTATTAAATGCAGCCTAGACTGGGGGCCCATCAGGGGTTATTGTAGCTAGACGGTGTGAATATTGCTTCTTTGTTCGGCGCCGAAACGTTGAAGATGTTACATCGCAGGTGGAAGTAAAAGCTGGCTTGGTGCGTTTTCAAATGTCGGTTCTATGTTTCAAATGCTGTATTTCAGTTAGTGATTACAATCAAATTGAGACCAAGCTGCGCGGCTGGCCTCCCATCCTGTCCGCTGTCTCTTCCTCTAGATCAGCAGCGACGCATAGTCCATTCACTACGTAGCAAGGCCAAATCTGCTTCTAGCGCCTTTCCAGAAGCCACAGGCCGCTATTACTCCTTAAATATGATATATAGTATTTTTTGGAAATCGTCGGACTTCACCGACATCCACCCTACTCCATCCTTAACCCAATATAGAACCCAAGACATGGATATATAGGAAAGTAACTCGTTGTTCATTGGTTGTTTAAGCGAAACATCACCGTATCTGTTCTAACAATAGCTTAATTTGCTTTTGTATAATGCATAGATGAGTTTCTAGAAACCGCCTTGTCAGTTTCAACTGAATTTAGAGGTCAGATTAGGCTTGTCAAGCTACTAAACCTGCGCCGTCGATCCAGTCTGACCAACCAGAGAGTGCAAATTTTCTGGAAGCAGTCAAAGCGCAACGTTGGTAAAATCCTCAGCTTGCTTGCAGAGATTAGTTCTAACCTAACATGGCGAAGTGGTGGCGCATTCAGTTGAGATTGATGACATTATACCTACATCCCTGTCAACTTCGGTTATCTTAAGCTGAAGCACACTGTCAACCCATGCGACAAGCCCTTGATCAAATGTTACACCTTGAACTGACTATTATAGGATTTAGCTTATCATTTGGGATCGTGAAAGCGCGTCGAGGAAGGGCGAGAAACGCTCGCTCAACCAGTACATCATTGAGAAGAGACTAAAAATAGAACGAAGGCGCAATCGAAGATCAGGAGATTGTGACTATCGGGTCGACCATCAACGGAACACTTTTAGTCGCCGAAGCCAAAATTCAGCTACAGGCCCCACCTGGATGGCAGTCATAATTCCTTTGTGAGAAGATCGAAGAAAACGTCGTCTTGTAGAGGGTTCCCACGTTTGGGAGTGAGGATAGCTTCAAGGAGAGACAGAGCAAGAGGCGAAAGACGAAGCACGGCAAAAACACCACCAATTCAAGTTATGCGGAGGCATTTGCCTCGGCGTGGATGAATGTTATCGTGAACTACATGGATTTCAGCGTTCATACCGATAGGTTAGCTTCAATTCACACGAGACGTAGAAGAAAGGCTGCCTGGTTCGCTGCGAGATGCAGAGCTGTTGTCATAACGCACCGCAATGCCCTTACTCACGAGGAAAGGAGTAAGATGATGATGTGAATAGGCTCACTGTCGTCTGGTAATCATCCTGAAAAGCATGTCTACATCGTCGTTTAGAAACGAATTTTCTGATTATATTAGAACCGCTTACTGAACGTCAATAGTCCTTCCGATTTTCAGGTCTCACACGGCTTCTGCTCTATTATCTCAGGAACAGCAACAAAGTCCCGATCGAGCTAAGACGCCAGATTGCCTTGATTCCCCAGAGATTGGTACCGAATTAGGCATCTTGAGCTACTCAAGTAGTGCAGTGGTACATTAGAAAATAAAGTAATAGCCTGGGGCTGATATGTCCTGGTATTAGCGATACCCGAGGTATGAGACCATCGAACTGAGCCTATGCTATTGCAGCAGTTATTGTGTTACGCGAGATGGCAATCAACGATATACGCAATATAATATAATCATCGGACCTCAATGAATGGTTGAAACGAGTTGCTTATGCCGCGCGTCGTGAAGAATGAAGTATGCATGTTATATTACAAAGTTAGCTGCAAGAAACGACCGTCCGACAGAGAACTGGCAATAGTAGTAGCTTAGACCTCATGTTAAAAGTCGATTATGGAAACAAATAGTCCTTTCTCGTTGATATCACGCAAAATGTTGTCGCCGCAAAGATTCAGTTGGCAGCCCTTGCGACGGTGATGGATCCTGAACATCACTTCATCTAACACGTCACCGGCATTGCCTGTGCAGCAGCAAGTTCTACTGCCTGCGCTAAGAGATGACGCTCATCCCATAGGGAACAGTTACAGATCTTCCATTGTCTCCCGCATCGGTAACAGAATTGGTGTATGATCCTGTCTTACAGGAATCAGGTGTTTTACTACCTGAAGTCCTTCATCGATAGGCTATGGTTCAATAGTATCGTTCCTTGAGGATAGTTTAACGCAGCTGACAGGTGCTTTCATTGTATCTTGCTTCGAGGGTCGCCGCTCGTCTGCAAGGTATTTTAGGCCCCATTTCGAGGATCAAAGACAACCGCTTTCATTTAGAGTAAGGCCCGATAAGGGGAGAAAGAAAACAAAGAAGGGTAAGTTGTGGAGTTCATTTGGCTACACTGCAGATTGGTATTATCGTGGTGAGTGATGCTAGAATCGGATAAAGGAGACGGCAGACTCAATATTTACTGAAACCAGATACAATATCATTTTCATTTGGCGGGATAAATCTTGATTGTATTCTTTGTGCTGCACTTATGCTGTACCGGTGAATTTATTATGTACTGCAGACGTCTTGCATGAAAGGAAGTCAGTCACAGACGCAATAAAGAGACTCTGGTCTTTATACCACATGTTACGCCTACAATTGATTACACAGCAGATAGCATTAACCTTCAACTTGCTGAGTATATAAGAGCCTTTTATTTCCCTTCTAAATTTAAAACTGCCTCCAAAATCGTCTTCTCCCATCGCCAACAATGGGTTCTCTCTACCGACCTTCTACCAAGGCCAAGGCTCAAGAGGCCGCAGCTGCCCTGTCTCCCGCACAGAAAAAGTCTGAAGAAGAGCGCCAACTTATTTTGCTACGTACTGCTATGCAGCAGACCATTTGGAAGCTTGATCCAGAGTGTAAGCTAGCTAAGCATCTGAAACGAACTATGGATGAAATAAGACGTCATAATCTGGCGACGTTACTTCCTGCAAGCCCTATCAATACTTCTCAAGAGTTGAAAGTTGATAAAAGTTGCAGCACTGCAACTAGCGAAGTCTTGGGGGACAGTAACATGGACGAACCGGTTTCTTGTATCGAGACTGCTCCCGAGCAAACCTCACACGAAACAGGCGCAGAGAATGGCCATGAGAAGCAAGACCCTGCCGATCATGAAGTTCCGAAGGAAAACACTGCCGCCAATGGGAGCCAAGTATCAACACGGAAGCGCACGCTGGAGAACGATGAAACAACCATGCCTCTTGCGAAGAGAGTGAGGACCTGGATAGGTGGTGTTTTCACTTCCAGAACGTAAGTGGGCGCCTGAGCTTGAAAGCACAGCTAGTAATTAATTAATTGATAGTTAGGGCTTATGATTTGTCAATCAAAAATGTTAAGACAGGCCAGAACTTGATGGTTTGAGTCTCAATATGGCACAGAGATTGGATCATTAGTTTAGTGTTGCGCAGAGTATTAGATGACTACATTATGTACATCTGTCACAACCATTTCTCACTGAAAGATCATAGACGCGGCTCCTAATGCAACATGTTCTCTTTGAACCTTTCCTACCTCCCTCTCCTTCTTGCCTAGTATCTCCAGACTGCGCATGATCTTGATACGTTAATATAATCAGAAACTACCTGAGGTTGTATAAATTCTGATGGTGAGTAGGTTGTCTTGGCCGTCCTGCATGCTATCTTAAAGATATGTTGAAAGTGGGTAACCGTTGGATATCTCTAACGTGTTCACAAGCCGGTTTGCTAGTAAAAATGTAATTGGCGGAGGCCCTTTCAACCAGAGGCATTACCAAGGGATCGACATCTCGGTCGACTTGGGACGTCGTTTGTATTACAATACCTTCTAGAAAGAATATGAGGCATAGCAAGGCCTTGAATCATAGCATAACGTGATATAATAATTATTTACTAAGTAAAAGCAGGTCTATTCTTTATTAGAGTCAGATAGGGTTAGTCAGCCAAGCCTTACCAGCTAACTTACTTATTAATTATATTATTCTATTTTCTAAAAATACAATTTTAAATATTTAAACTTCCTGACAATTGATCAATGTCTATTGCCTCAGCCATTAAGCGATAGCCCTCATCATTAGGATGGACCCCATCACCACTATCATAGATAGAGGCCAACATGCTTTCATCCGTAGAGGATTGTAGTGGGGTTGCCAGGTCGAAAACGGCATCAAAAAGTTGTTTACCCTGCCCCATGATCCAGGCATTGACAACTCGGCGTTGCGCGTCCTGTTCTGGTGTATAACCACCAGGCAAAATTGTCGTTCCAAAGACGCGACTGTAAGTTTTTCGTGTTGCTTCTCTAATATGCTGATAGGCTTTGATTATATCTTCTGCCGCCACTCCGGATCGCAAGTCATTGGATCCGATATGCACAATCAAGTCTGTTGCTCCTGGTTGCTGAAGAACATCCCAATCTAGACGATGTTGTCCTGAATCTCCAAAAATGAATTCTGGCACAGCACTCTGCTTCATGAGAGGCAATACCGAGCCTGTGAGCTGATTGCCAGATATACCAGCGTTGACGACCGACATGAATTTTGTGCCACCTAGCTTTTGCAGTCGGCGGGCCAGGTGATCCGGCCACCGCTGATTTATATTAGGTGTAGAGCCAAAGCCATCAGTTGTAGATGAGCCGAATGCCACAAGAGTATTTAAAGGACTGCGTGGCATGATATCAACACCCTTGAGCAACCACCACGAATGTGTTTGTAAAGGGTATGCAAAATTCGTAAGTTCAGGTGGAAACTTCTGAATGTCCCCCTTTCCAGACACGTAGGACACCTGTAGAGCAGCAAGATGGCCCGTAAAAATGTCTCCCTTCACCAGATGAAAAGAGATGGCTAGATCGGTGAATGCTTCCGTCGACAACTCAACAGGATCACTGACACCTTCTTGGCCCGGACTGAGAGTGAAAGTGGCCTGACCGCCAAATGTTACGTTTGTCGGATGCTCTCCAAGCGCTGGCTGAGCACGGCTGACTCGGATGCTAGCGAGTGTGACTGGCTGATCTCCATATCGATTGGATAAGCGCAGGCGGACTTTCTGCCCACCTGCGTGGAGATGTATGATTTGGCGAATCGTCCGATCTTCAAGATTTGCGCCAAACATACGAGATGGTGCTGCGTACCATGCGGCAACCCATGATTGTGCTGTAGGCATTGTAGTTCCTATTGTTGCTCGAATTCTGATAAGCTTTATGAAACGATAGCGTTGAAATCTGGGTCTTTATATGATTGCTACGTTGGGAAATCGGTGCTACATTTGAAATCCGAGCACGACTATTCTTGCCGCATGTTCCGGAGTAGTCTAAAGATTGTATAATAATTAAAGGTGATTGGCTAGATATGCAGTGATGATGAGACAGATTGAAGTTTAAAAACAGGCTAGGCCCCAAATGTTAGCTCCGATCCGAACCACTCTGTTCTTAGGTCCCTAGTTATTGCAGGGTAGGCATGATCTGTACAGCCTCAGGAAACAGCTGTATTAGTGACTCAGCTGCGGGAAAACGGTACGGCAGCGTCAATACCTCAAGCGAGGACGCCACCAGCGACTGAAGACATAGAATTATCCCGGATGGATACAAGTGACATTGCCCAAGATGGCGACATTATCGATGTGGACCGGATGATGCAGAGAACTCCATGGGCTGGCCAGACAGTAAAAGGTGGGTTAACATTATCCTGATCTCAATATTTATATTCGTAACATAGGTCCTCGTCTTTGATATGTCTGACCAAATAGTACGGAATAAGACGCAGACCTCTAGTAAGCGTGGCAGTACCGGGTGTCTAGTCGCAATACTGACGTTCTAGGGCTTATTAATATTTACACCCGGAATTCCTAGAATTATGGTTGAGTTTAACGAGATTTTCCCTCTTATTACATCATTCGTCGTGTCTGTCTAGGTTCTCGGCTTTACCTTCGGACCACTTCTTGTCATACCAAATCCAAATATAGCCCGAACTTTGTATCACGTTGACAGGCGGTTGAGGCTGTGATAACTTACACTCAACCATCAGTGACAGAGCCGTTGAGAAACCCAATAGCGCTACAACGTAGTATTGTGCATCAGTACTTGATTGGAGGCGTTAACATTTGTGCAGGGCTATGGATCGTGGCAAGAGAGTCGCCAGTACCGTCATACACTAAAGACGGCCAATATCCCCGATTTTCCCTGCCTTAGAGGTTAAACGGCGATGGTGTAAGGGGGCGACAAGGAATTGGGCCAGATCAAATTGTGAAGGGTGGTAACCCTAGATAACTGCAGGCAGCTTAATAAGACTCCATTCACACGACGGCCAATATCAGCTGCGGCCATGGAATCAGGACAAGGACTCTGTGAGAGATCCAAAAGCTTCAACTACCCTGTACCCGCCGTGCACGTATCACTAGCGTAGCGCCAACAGGGCTTGTGGCATGTGCATATCGATAAGCTCATGTGAATTGCGACTGATGCAGGTCACGGAATGTGAAAAAAGGAAGCTATTAGAGTCCGAAAGAAATAACGATGCCATTACACGATCGTTACCCAGCAAAACGCCAAATCTGTCTCCAGGAACAACCCCAAAAATCATCAACACATAAAAAGCAATAATATCCGTCGTGACAGTGCACCAACACCTCAATTACATCCCCGACCACATCGGGCACAGCCAATACAACCTAACTCATCACCTTCCTCACACTGAGGCGCGTCTTTTCGGGTAAACATTTCACCGCGCGGTCCTTTGTAACATGACAAGCGACGCTCGTACTCAAAGAACATGATCTGGTGCTCAGCGATAGTTTGGATGATATCCTGCAAGACCCATGAGAGTTGACCTCTCGGATATCCTGCCCAATGGACAAGATACTCAGACTCGCCGGTTGTGTATATTTTCCGAGTCCCAAGGACTTCTCGAATGACAGAGTTGTTGAAGACTTTGTCTGAAGAGTGAGATCGTGCACAGTTGCCTTGTTTTTGGACAGAGGAAGGATGTCGTTGATTCTTGCCGTCACAAGTGGCATCATAACTCGGCCAGTGGCCAGGGGAACTGGGCAAACCGTTGATTAGGGACGACTGGTGATGTTTCATGTAGGCAGATATGAGGCGTATTTTAGAGCTAAGAGATGACAACCGACGCTTACGAGAGCCATCGGATTCATCATGGTCCGAGAGATTGTTGGCCGTAGTAGACTCCTGGCCGTCCAAGCTATTGAAGGTGGAAACCTGGGGGGATTCATCGGACAGCGGCGAGATTGCGGAATCAGACACCATCGAGACTAAATCCAGATTATTAGTGATGTTACGGAACAACATTGAAAGGGGTAGTTACTAAATCTGCGATATTCATCTGGATTCATGTTCAAGAAAACGGGGTCATTTAGGAGATCAGACATGATGGCTGTGGTGAGGTGTTTTAGACGCAGTGGAGAGTAGCAACGATTCAATGCGGTGTAGAAAGTGATGGGATGTCGAGATAGAGAGGAAAGGATCTGAGTTGGAAATACTGTCGCAATGAGGGCTTTTAAATCCATCTAGCCACAAAGTTCTTTGATGAATCTGCTGCATGTAGATACAGCTCTGTTTGCTGCAAGCATGCATTTACATCACTGCAAGATAAAGGATGGAAATGCGGTGAATTTAGATTCCTTTGAGACTTTCAGAGTCTGCATCTCTATCGCTGCGGCCAGAAACTGCGGTGAAGTAAAATCCCTGTCAGTTTCTGATGCATGTTTGTGTAGTTTTCAAAGGGTGAGGAAACATCAGGTTAAGGATGGAGGCATTTCAAAGGGTTCAAGAGACAGCACCTTGAATACGCAATACTTGTTACCCGGGCCTTTGTTCCCAATGACAATGGAGGATGATACGTACAACGTTTACGCATGTAGGCTTAATTGGATCCAAAGAACATGCGTCCAAAGCAATGTAGTTGCTGCAATGTTCGCTCATGATGTTGAAGATGGAACCGGACGGTGTTAGGGTGGCACTGACTTCATGTTCCCTCCGCGATATACCAACTCAGGAGTAATTAATAACCGCAGCTAATACTGGATCAGTATAGTTTGTCAAATATTACGGCCAAGTGCACTGTATGACTTCTTTGCATACAAGACCCTGGTGCTGACAGGCTGTCATCCTAGGCGAGGCAAATGCCTCCGCCTAGCTTAACCCCACGGTCTTCTTCTTGCTATGCCTCTTCTTCTTAAAGCTATCTACAGTACTAAAAGAGGGAATTTTCTACTAAAAAAGAAGGTTTTCTTTAATTTTTATAGAGGGAATTTTATAACTACCCTCCGGGGGGGCCTGTAGCTAGCTTGCCTTTAGTAACCCTTTAGGGACCCTGCCAGGGGCCTCCTTAAGCAAAAGGTAACCTAATCTATTGCCTATAGCTCTAGAAGGACCTTCTTCTAGCTAACTAACTAACTAACTAATCAGTACTTTAACCTTTTCTTTCTTATTTTTAATCTTAAAATAGCTTTACTTTTAGGAAAGACTTTATAAGGCTATAATTAGCTAATAGCTAGTCTAATTAACTAAATTTAATTAATAGCTAAAAAGTAAATTTCTTAGTAAACTTTATTACTCTTACTTTAAAGAGGCAAAGCCAGAAGGTCCTTTTCTTATTACGTTTAAAAGTCACTCTTTAATTCAGCTTTGCCTAATAATTCTATATACCGCTGAGATTCGCTAGAGTTTAAACTCCTTATGCTGTAGTATAGACTCCATTGAAGTAGTTTTAACTGAGATTTTGCAGTTTATACTAGGCCAGACTTAACCGTATCAGTGAGCGATTGGGGTGTGATGGATAAACTTCAGACTTGTCATATGTCGGGGTGACGCGGTAACGCATATGTTTAAAGAAATGCCGCTTTTCGGTTTGATCACGAGATACAAGGCCAGGCTCCATGCTTATGCCTTGAATATTGGTGCAATTCCAGTTTACACTACAATAACTCAGTCTAAACTACGCCATTCTGACCTGAACTTCACTTCTTGGCAGAATATATGCTTATTGGCAGGCGTTTAAAAGTTCGCATTCCTTATCCCTCACCTGAATAGAATAACTATTCTAGTAATACTATGGATCAATAGACACTTGATTAACATTTCCTTGTCTTGGTCATACCGGCCGCCCTCTCGTCAGAGACTCTTGGCGCATGCATTAGTTCGTCAACAACCAAATCATGCAGACCGCCAATCCTGCTCGAGCATAATTTCCCGGAGCTGCCCAAGAAACACCACATCGTTCAAAAGATAGTAAGGTGACCACGAAGCCCATTACATAGCATATCCGAGCATCTCGGCGAGTATGAGGTACAGGGTTGAACGTTGACGCTCAAAAAGGTTGTCGCCCCATCTATCCGGCTCAATAGTGAACAGGGTCCCAACGACCAAGATCCATGCTATGCTCGTGGCAATACGGATACTCCAAGAGGAAGACTTGACAACAGCAAGTTGCAACAGATAAGGGACGATACCTAAAGTAAGGCAGTAAACCGGAACCCAAAGTGGCAGATTGAAGCCCTGGTCTGTGATGGCCCACGAGCCTTCTAGACTAGCGCCAAAGGCGAAGAAGACCAAAGGCCATGCAACACGGACTTCAGAGGGTGTCGAGGCGGATCCAGAGTATGACGCAAACAAAGGAGAGGGCAGGGATCAGAACAAGCATGTCAGTGAGGATGTTGCTATCGCCGGTAAGCATAGCAGCAAACTCCAAGAGGCAAGGGTTGACGGGAGGAGGTCCTGGCTCAAGCTCAAAAACTGGTTCAGGTTGAAGCCAAGAAACTAAGAAGAATTAGTAATTTCGGCTGAATGTATGAGATCATCTTACACAAGGAAGCGAGTGTGGACATGATTACAAGTGGATATGGCATATCGTAGTAGAAGATGAGTTGAGTTAAGCGTGGTTGTGGGATAGTGGTTCTTATGCTGTTAGAGAAGAGTTGCGAAAGATAAGAAAAGAAAAGAGGCCCGCGATAAATAGGGTTTTACAAACTACAAATGTTAGGGAGCTATGAGCGGTGAAGTCTCGCCACGTCAGTTCAATACGCAGGTCCCCGTCCAGGAATAATATCACTGGGCAGAGAGGTATTATGATTTTTCACGACCTGAAAGAAATACATCAATCCATGTGAAGTTAATTCAACAGACTCAAAACAGTAATACAAGTGAAGAGACAGGCTCCCTTGACAGTAGTGAATGCAACAATCGCCTGGTCACGTTGACAACACAATAAAGCAGGCTGGGGTTGTTTTCCGTTTCACGCACGCTCTCCTACACCACGGCGTTGAGAACCCTCCACTGCCATCTGCCACTGCGACACAATCAAGACAGCGAGGCCGGTGCTCAGCAGCAGCCTGCCATTAAAACTTAGACAGCAGAACGCCATAGTGGAAAAGACCGGGACAACGGTTGTAGAGCTGCAAGGGGTGTTTCCCACCGCGAAGCTCAGGCTCTGGCAGGATCTGAAGAAACAAGTAGACTCCCATTTCGAAAGACATAGGCTGGGTCGCAATTCACGAGGCAATCCAAGCCGAAGTGGCTCAGCGACGTCATTGCTAACGACGATATAACACCACCTGAGTCCCGTTTCCGCCCCGGTGTGCTATTGTCAATCTGGAGAGTGCGACATGCAAGATTATCGCGGGGATATTCTCGTGCGGGGTTCTTCCAGTACGGGACCTGGTGATAAATAGACCGATTCGTCCGACGATCTAGAACTTACTGCGTTGCTGAGATGTTATACAAACTACGATTAGAGCACGGACTACTCTGGAAAGGTGTGTTTCTACCAGGAGCTTAGGACATCTGTGGCTGATTTAGGGGAGGTCAGTGTCTTCATGGTGGGTGACACAATATTCTCCATGGCCATGTCCAGGGGCATCTGGACCGACCCTGACGAACACCACTCCGGCTTCACCGCAGACCGCTGCCTCACCAACTGGCGCTAGATCAGCCGCGGTGCTGAGAACTCTACAAGGGAAGAAGCGCACCGGAAGGAAGCAGAGCTTCGAAGATTCGCATTCTTCCAGCGGCGGGAACTCCTCAAGCACAAGCCTCAGGAGTTCGAGTCGCTCAGAGTTGCAGTGCAGCTCGACATTGGCATCTCCGAAAAAAGATTAAGTCTTTACAACCATATCGGGAGGATGGCAGTCCTAATGAGGTTGAATTTCGCGTATCTACCAAGCATCTTTGTATCGCCTCCCCGGTCTTTCGCAAGATGATACAAGGCAACTTCCAGGAATCGCAACCCAACGAAAACGGGCTATTTGAAATCAGAACCTCGGACTGGAATACCCAAGCTCTCCTGGTCTTACTTGATATTATACATGGTCACCACCGCCAAGTACCTAGAGACCTGGATCTCGACACTATAGTACAAATTGGGTTCCTTGTTGATTACTATGACTGCCTTGAAGTTGTAGAAATCTTCTTTGAACGGTGGGAAGCGCATATCACCGATTGGTGGAAATATGCTTGGATTCGCTTTGATAAAAGTTCAGTGGATCCGTTTGGTAAATCTCAATTATTGATGTTATTTGTTGCCTTTATATTTCGAAACGAAGTGGTTTTCAAGAACCTTACAGTTTCCGCAATACTCACAACATCCGGCCATATTGAGACACATCTACCAATACCAAGCCAGATCCTCGGTATGTACTCTTGCTTAATATACCACATAGAAAAAGTGGCTAATCCTGGGTAGATAAGATTGATCGACAGCGCATCGGACTGCTCGATCAAATGTTCACTCAACTATATAACCTGCAAGAGGACCTTTTCGTGGGACGAGTTGGTTGTTCCCTGGAATGTTCATGCAGACTTCTCGGATACCTGATGAAACAAATGCGGGACCAGGCTCTGCCGATGACGAAACCAGAACAACCGTTTCTGGGATTTAAGGTCAATTCAGTGGCTGACTTCATTCGTGGTATCAAGACTCCGTCTTGGTACAGCAAAAAGCAAATCGTGGACACTTGTAAACTGGAGAAAAGTCTCTGCTTGGGAGAGAAAGAACTGGAAAAATCGACAGAAGGGTTAGACTTAGATGACCCTTAAGCAACCTATTTAGAGCTACCTGGTCAGTTGGTGTAAATACTTTACTTGCGAAGTTCTTCTCTTCTTCTGGGGTTTGACTACTTGACGCTAAGGCACGTTCAACTGAACAATTGACTAACGTAGCCAATGGCGTGCCGAACAAATGAGTGTATAGACTTCACTAATACCTAGCTATCCTCTCTCGATTGAGATTGGGTGTCCAAGCTAACTTAATCTCAGCACGTACATGACTTGCCGTCCCTACTAGGGCTTACAGCACTACACAGTATGTGCAAAGTAAGAACATAAAATATCGTATCCTTTTCATCGCGTCATACTCGCGTCATGACTGCATCTTCCCCTCCTTTCAACTTGAGAGTACAAGTATGCCCCATCGATCTCTCATTCTTGTCATTGCTGTTCTGCTCATGTTGTCTCGAGAGACCTGCACAATTGAACTCTTTCTTGGAAATGCTGCCCCTTCTAAATCATTTTCGCTGTTGTGACTGCAAGCGTAATTTCAAGACAGAGGAAAGCCTTTTACAGCATCTTGAAAGCAGCCCGGCACATCCATGCAAAACATCCCAAGAGCGTACAGGATACGACATGTACAGAAAGACCTTCCACAGCAAGGCTGCACTGAAACAGCATAAAAGCTCGATCCGACACCAGCCATTATGTCACATTAAATGTCTAGCAAGTGATAAATGCAAGAAAACATTTAATTGCCTGTCAGCGCAGCTGCATCATTTGGAAAGCGGATCTTATCCGTCAAAAATATCAAAGGCACAGTTAAACGCAGTCATTAAAAAGAACGATATAGAAGGAATAATCATAAGCAATGGCTTAAGCATGCAACTTTTGGAGAACCACGTATCTACGACCTTAACATCGTTAATATGCAGCCTACTGTTAACTCCTACGTCTACGGAATTCTTTGAATCCTATCCATCATCAATGCGAAGTCCAGTCTCGGATTTATCGGATACCTCGGACCTCGCTAAAGAAATCAACCGTCGACTGGATGTTATACGTGGGCTTACACGGTGTCCCCTTTGCCCAGCCAGACGTACCCGTACATACAGTCCCAAGGCCCTCCAACAACACTTATCGTCAAGCGCTCATCCCAAGATGCCCCTAACCATGGTACGGAGTATACCAGACGAAATATCGTTCCATTGTCCATTAGCCCTCACAAAAGACAGGAGTCCAAGGAAACTCCAAAGAACCTTCTCGACCGTGAGCGGTTTGGCACAGCATATTGAGAGTGGTGCTTGCTATGGAGGCAAGGAAACATTGCATCGTGCTGTCGAGTATCTCCAGAGTGAGATGAAGACTTTGAATTTGGGTGGGCTGAAACTGCTGAATTGAAGTTTGGACTTCTGTCTGTCTAGATTATTTCTTCTTTGGGCGATCGAAGGTCTTAATCCGACTTCAAGTTCTTGCATAGTACGCGACCGACGTATTTATAGTACTTAGCCAGAAGCAACTAATTATTACGGCACTTACGACAGCGTCAAACACAAGCCTATATAACCTAGCCAAGTGTCTAATACTGCCTTATAGCTATAGCCCCGAGATTATACTTTTTCGGGCTCCGAGAGGTGCTATTGCGCCTATTGCCATAGTCTTGTAGATAATGGGCTAAGCTTCTATTCTCTTCGGACTCTCCGACGCACCACCACATTTTGAATAGCACAATCGGCAAGATTAGCTTCAGTTCAGAAATTACCTCATCACGTTAGACCAAGTAGTTATCTAGCTACACCTTCCAACCCTGTACCCACCCGCTCAAGCCTTAGGTATGTCGTAAAACCACCTTAGACTGTCCAGTCCCATCTTGACCCCTTCTCAAAGACCTCGATCGACTTGTCCTGGAGATGAGTCTTACGGTGCAGGTTGGCGAAACCTTGCCTTATATTAGACTGCAACACAGTGGTGGCCTGGCAATGTTGCTGCAGTCGCTATTCTGTATTCCTTAGCATAGTGTGCTTTAAGCTGATCCTTCGGTAATAGTTCTTGGATTCGAGGGTCGGATCTCTCTTGATGTCGGTGAATGAGGGATCCTCATTGACTGCCGGTTCCTCCTTCAGCTTCCGGATCCTGCTTGCGGTGTTGTATACATTGGCGGCGACCCTTTGCGTTTGCGTCCAAAGCTTGTCCTTAATGAGCTGATACTGGTCCTTGTGGAACCTATGTAAAGACTCGATTGCGTGGATGACATGTGGATCGACGGTGAAGGGCATGGGTTGGTCGATTTCGTTGGAACTGTTGAATCACTTGGGCAGGGTTGAACAAGTCCCAGTCAGTCCGGATCACTTGGGCAACGCTCTTGAAAAACGAGTTCTCAGGTGAGTCAAATAAGCCATTTACAGGCTGACTCCCTATGATATAATGCAGTCTATGCCGCACAGAGTCAAAGGTTTCCAGGGTCTTACCGTATTTCTCCTCCATATCCTTTATCCTTGTCAAGCTCCACCAAGGCAGTCAGCAATACCGTGAGATTTCCGTTAGGATGGTAGTCGGCATTGGCGACGTCCAAGTCCGTCTGTGGAATTCTCAGCCCGGAAATCAGATACTCGACATTGGACAAGACGGGTTTGAGCTGCCAATCAGGGAATGGGGTGAGCACTCGGGGCGGCGGGTTTATTATATCTCGAGCCGCTTTGATCTTGGGGCCTAAGATGCTGAGTGCACTGCCGACACCAATCCTGACACCGCGCCAGGCAGTGAGAAGCTGCCCGCCAAACGACTCGGCCATGTTTAACCACCGGTGAATTGAGATATGGTTTTAATGCCTGCGGTTGGTAATTTGATGGAAAACTTTGAGTCGAACTAGATGGAAAGGATGGCCTAGGCTATTTTGCCTCAGGATCTAATTTGTTTTCTTTTGTTCGGTTGTCATTTTCAGTTTTCCTGTATCCTCTCCTATGTAGTTCCTAAAGCATACGACTGTCTTCCATCAGATGTTTTTGTACGTCTTTGATAAGCTGCGCCATTTCGTCGTGGTCTAGATCCTCCAATTTGAAATCTATTACAGCCGCAGAGCCGTCGCTCTGTTGAATCGTCTCCGATACAACTGGTATTGTTAGGTGAGTCCAGTTGCAGTGCGGGTAGGAGACTTACCTGACTCGGAGGCTGGATTGTTACAGAAGATCTCAGAAGGGAGGGCCAGGTGACTCAGGTCCAAGAGAGCCAGTCTCCCTTCTATTGACATCTCCTGCGTCGTTCGTGCCGCATGGTTATCTGTTTGTCCTGCGTGCTTTTCCCTCTCACGGCGTTTCTGTTCCTTGTCGCTCATTCGATTGCCCTGCATCCAGTCCCTCGCATTTTCAAAGCATGTCAAATTCGCCATAACGACATTGGTATTCCACATGTATCGCTGAGTTCCGTTGATCGTGATTGCGATGAATGGCTCCCAGCCGTGAACCTTACGAAGCAGCCATCTTGCTTCAGAGGCCAGCTTGGCTATACTAGATCAGCGCACCCCTCCTCATCCATACGAGAAAGACATACCGCGCAGTACGTCCTCAAATCCATGCTTGTATTTTTCCGCAAGGCCCATGTCTGTAAAGATGCTGTCGAATCTAGGGTCGGAATTGAAGTTCTTCAGTGATGGATCGTCAACAACATAGCTTCGCGCACATAGCGCAACAAGCAATTTGGCCTTGAGATCGTCACAAAGTAAGAGTCGGAACCTTTCGCCGGTGCGATATCTTTGGTGATAGTCTTTGATGAAAACGCCAGCGATGGACTGAATTGTTAGACTTGCAAGAGAGGCTGGGACTAGACTTACTTCTGGACCGTTAGAGAAACAGTCCGCGCACATCTTGGCATGTATTTGAGCGAAGGGAAGTTTGATGGTGGATTTGGGAGATGGAGGCCGACATAACGTGTCTTGGTGACGCGAAAGTGGTTACACAGAGTATGACACGACAGGCAACAGTCTTCCATCGCGGGTTGAAGTACCTCATGATAGCAAAAGTCTCCCTGATAAAGGCCGAACAAATAATGTAATCTAGTGTTTATAGGCCCCTCCAGAGTCCAACACATAGAATCAGCCCCTGTCTATCTTTGCCATGTTAGCTACTAGCATTGGTTCGAGTGTTTCATGATTTGAAACTACTCTTGACTGCATGCTGATGCATTAGCCGAGGCATCCCTGGCTTTTGTTGCCCGAAACCCTCTGCCTTCATTTTTCCGAAGAAATCCTCTTAAAGCTTGGGGTTTACTTGGATGGTTCGAGTAATTCTTTTTATGTCCTCGGGGGAGTCATTGTAATTCCTTGGCAACTTGGGGGTAGTCACGTCATCTGGATAGTGTGACTGCAGATGTAGAGGGTGATAGCTATTGCTTGAATGAGGTAATGCTCACTCAACAGGAGACTCGCCATTTCGACGATCCTGTGGTGACTCCAAAGAACCATGGTTGTTCTTCGAGAATATGTTATCACGTTGGAGATCGTAATCTTGGCAGATTCTCTTATCCCTTGCTCTACTAAGGTCATTGTCAGGGCGGTCATCAGTTAACGGCCTTGTCATCACCGGTTGGTATATGTTTGTGTTGACAAATCGAGGCGTGGACTCGTGGCAGATGATGGTAAGGAATGAAGCTGAGGAATCGAGAACCAGGGGTGCATCTGGGATGTACATATAGATTCTCCAACAGATTAGCCTTCTCAGCTTACTAGTTTATGTATGTCGAAGCCCTTTGATGTAAAGAGTGAAAGAAACACGATGCATCAAGTTGAAATCTTGTATATAGTTGCGCCTCTTTGGGCCTTCATGATAAAGGGCAGCCATTTAACATGGCACTGCCGAGAGCAAAGCAGCTGTGTTTTCAGCGGGTGGAGGCCTTCAAAGTGGTACAGCAGCGAATCAGCGCTAAAGACTGAGGTTTGCTACAGCGATTATTCTTCCATATTTGGTGCAAACTATGACTGGACCTAGGACAATGCAGGACAAACACTGGCAGCCATGATCGCGGTAGTGAGATGTGTTGGCTGACGCCAAAGAAGCATTGGACTTGAATGAGGTGTAGATAGGTTTACCCAATGTGTAATCAATATTCTTCTAAGCCATTCTTTGCCCGGGTGATCTTCCTATACCGATTATGTTGCTGGCCTACCCTTGACCTAACCCGCCGGAGTTAAGGCTATAAACGCTGGCAAATTTCGACGAAGCGCATGACTGAAGCGGGGTCGGACTAGTTGATCGAGAGACTTAACCGTCAAGAATAGCCGCCACAATACTCGAATGTTGTCCTTGCGCGAGCATATACACACCTGAACAACATAGTAAAGAAAAAAAACTCACGAAAATGGATGTTCTAGTGAAGAGAGATACATATGAACTTCATACTATGAAACATATGACTGTCTGAAGGTGGCGAGTATCACAATTAAGTGGCTGAGGCCAGAGTGGGATGGCCAGTTTTGTGTGCCTCAAGCTGAAAGCCCAGTGGATCTGAGGAGTGCCCGACTGGCGTTAAAGCAGACACACTTCCAACAGATGGACATGGTGCAAGGCCATATATTCGACCTTGGGGTGATGACGGACCGGGCGGCGATAACACTTCTCCTCCTGCTTATCCTCCTTCTCCCCCTCTGCCTTCGCCTCCTATATCTCCACCGCCTCGCCATCTGTATCCCGCTATTCGTCCGCAACCTCAATTCCACCCGGCGCTGAGTCCCCCGTAAGGATGTAGACAGGTTGGTCAGAGTCAGCTTGGATTAGCTCAGCGTCGTCTAGCGCAGAACCAACGCTTCCATCCCTCAAATGAGGCCATGATGAGATCTTTAGGTCATGCCGGTCTTCAACAGCAGCTCTACCTCCGTCCCCACCCGAAGAGATCGCTCTGGATAACTTCTTCATCCCGGCGCCCGGCTATCACCGCGAAGAGTACCTGGCTCGGTTTGACGAGGGAGTGGCCCGGGCACACGGGGGCGATGAGGCAGCAGAGCGATATGCCGAGAAAGCAGAGCGGGCGGCAGAGAATGAGCTTCGTATGGGGCGAATTACGCTGGATTGGATGAAGGAGGATAGAAGGAGCACTGTATTCGACGCGTCGTCTCTTTTGCTTTGGCCCTTGATGATGGGCTTGAGTCACTAGTAGACACCGGATATCCTTCGCAATCCATCACCAGGCCAATGCTGTTGGCCATCGGATTACTTTTGCATGTGTTGGGTTGGAAGATCTGTGCGGATCTCTTATGATGTATCATATATTGCAGAAAACGAGAACTTGTTGAGTCTGGGGTGTCAGGGAGATTAGTCACAGGTTGAGTCTCCTCCTCACTGTTATATTTACCATCTGATATTAACTTCAAGTGTTTCATTTCACGAACCTACATTTAACTCTCTGTATCCATTTTGCTCATTCCGCGGAATGTCTTACCAGTATGTGTTTCTCACCTAGAAACCCACCACTCAGCGCTGTGCATTCTCACACATATAGTCTCTCCAGAACGACCAGTTATGATTGTCCCTATCTCGAAATGGTGGAAGTAAATACCAAACCGGTGCCTCCGAGCCTGAGCTAGTCGAAGACGATGCACCGAGCACTCGTCACCAATGAGCAGCCTATGAAGCTAAACATCCCCCTCTAACTGTCGCCGGCCACAGCAGTCGCCAAGAGGGGAAGGTCGCCAGCGCCGTCGCTGACAACAACGACACCACCACCGAGGCCACTGATGCTGTTATCCCAATGGACAATGTTGACAGTCCAAGTGAGAAGGGAACAAGTAATACAGTGACAGATGACGGGGAGATTTCTTACGAAGAATTTTGCCAGTTGGTACATTCATTCTACCGCGAAAGGCGCAGTGCTGGTACATGGCCCGGAACTAACAAGGGGGAAGGTGAGGGAGGGTAATGAGGTCAACTGCTCACCTATGATGGTACAAGATGGAATTCACAGTCTCTGTGAGGAGAGGCTGACGGCAGTGTGGCTTTGGGGAGGTGGCTGTGTATAGACTGGTAAGTCGTGGTGTAGACTAATTTAGGTAGTCTGCGCCACATTGTGCCCTCACTTTTGATCACTAACCATGTATGTATGTAGATTCCCGTCAAGCAGGTCAACTCTTTACCCGCACCCGAAAGCGTTCACCACTGATGAGTCACCAGCCTGTGCTTGCTACTGGGGTGATGAGTGTTTGTGATGATGCAGATGCAGAGTTGACTAACTAAAAGTTTGCCCTTCACTATTTCGACAATCAATAGCTCGTAAAGGATGTGCCCAACAGCCGAAAGTCTGTGGCGGGTTGCCAGCTGCATTTCCGTATTTTTCATGTTTCAATCGATATGTGACTGACATACCATATTGTATATTGAACTATTGCTAGGCCTGTCTGCAAAGTCCTTCACAAACAAACGTTGGCGATGCATGAAGCAGCCAACAATGTCTCAGCCTCCACGCGTGGCTGGATGGGAGTAGAGGAAACGAGCCGAAGCTCGTCCTCACGTCTCAGTCCGGGTAACTACACTAGCTTATCGGGATGGCAGCTAGCAGCGCAATGGGGGTGATTATATCTTCTTTTTTATTCCTCGGCATTCTCAAGGCTTGACAAGTACTATGGCGTCAGGTTTGGTGAATCCAGGCATTTCCAGGCAAACGATGCCATAGCCCGCATCAGGAAATCGACCGGCGACCTGAAGCCTCAGTCCGCCAAAAGCAACCCCAGGCCAACCCTCTCAGATCTGAATGCATAGTCTGTAAAAAGTCTGCATCACATCTGGTAGAAAGGCTTTGCTGTCATTTTTTAAGGTAAACTTTAGAGGCTTGAGGTATCCGATTATTCACGACTGAGATGCAGACCGAGCCATTGGTGATGCCTGGCCCTTTGCACGAGCGAGATTCTCAAACAGCTAGCGAGCAAAACATGTTTCATCCACCTGCAAAGGCATCCGACGGGAAGAAGCTGAGAGATATAACAATCAAACAACTGAGACAAGAGGTCAATGCTTGAGGCAGGCGGGGTTGAGATGTTGCCTTTGTTATTTGAAGTTGATCAACATCGAATGCCTGATTTGAGTCTAGCCTGCTGCAGACGGGGTCTTGGTACCAGACGAGTCCAATTGGTACGGATCAAGGTCACGCTTACAGACACTCAAATCCCCTTATTCCATGCATGACTTCAATATCTATACATTAAGTGAATATTACAAAATAGTAAAGAATTCTCTCCGTTTCTGTAAATGCAAAGAATAATAATTTACAACACTTGGCCCCTCAATTATGAAACACTGGCCTTTAGGTAGTTGATGTCGTTTGTCATTATTCTTAGCAAGATCTATGCATATACCCGAGACATTCCCGCCATGCCAGAGATGAAGGACATTGTAAACAGGAGGAGTTGTCAATGGTAAAGATGCGGGACCCTAGACTCTGGGTTCTTGCATGATATTGCCCTCAACAGCTCTGTTATATCCAGCTCTGACATAGTGCCGTTGCCTCTTGGTTCAATCATATTGCCCGATTGTGCCTCTATCTACTGTAAAGCACGCAGACAGTGTGAATAAGAACAGATGCCGTGGAAGATCATTTGTCTCTTTATTTACATGGCACTATGAAGAGATTTCATGTGTAACACTTGGCTTACTAAATGGTTTTTCGCATTGAAACAGAGGTTTCTGTCCTTGAGGTAACAATTCACTCTTGTAACAATTCTCAACGTCACTACTACACACATAATTGAACCTTCCCCCAACGACACAATCAGAAAAAATCCTCGGCGGATGCAGTAAACCCAACCCGTTACGACAAATAAGACGACAGAATGACCCTCTCCCTCTAAAAATACTACTTGCCTGCAAACCCTTCTCCCCCGTCCAGCCAACATGGCGCTTATTCCCAGCAAAGCCACTATCTTGGTCAGCTCAGGTGATCATGCATTAGAGGACCCTCCGCACCTGGACGCAAAAGCCGCCCTGGTCAACAGACCTCAACCGCTCAGACGGCCATTCTCACGCAACTTCATCTGGCAAGTCAAGAATACTCTCCTGCACCGATGCTTCATTCTTCGTCATCGAAATGCCAGTGGCTGTCCGATCAACAAGCCCTGTCGTCACTGGGAACTGCTGAAGATGACGGACTGGTTCCTGAATGAAGAAAAAGATGTCATCGACCTTCGAGTGAACGGCGTCACAAAGGAACTTGTTGCGAAAGGCTGCACTGGTCGCCTAGAAAACGTCGTCATGTTCGATGACCAGGAAGGCGAGGGCGATAAGATCACCAGCCAGCCATCTTACATCTTCTCTGCTCTGAAGCCTGACTTTAGTGTCATAGAGCGAGTGGGGTATTATGTGCTTGATTGGTATATTTGCAATGGTAGAGGGGATTGGGAGATTGTGAGTGGAAGACGGATGGATGTCTTTGGGCGCGTAGTAAGATGACGCTGTCGCCACTGCATTCATCGAACGGTAGAAGCGGCCGATGATAGACTGGTGGATGGTGTTCGAAATGTAGATACGTGCAGCACTGGCCTTGATAATAAGGAGAAGATTGATGAAACGATGCCATCACGGCCTTCTGCCTATTTCATCCATTTGATTCCAACGAGCCAGGGCAGCTCGTCCTCAGAACCCTATCAAGTTACTCCGGGCTGCTAAGTCGTGGGAACAGCATCGATGCAAGGGTTACCTGTGTGAATGTGCCGCCTGTGGCTCTCGCTGGGCCAAGAGATTGTTGATTGTACAAATCGCAGTTGGATCACAGGGAGCATTTCATGCTTGGTTGAAAGAGTCTTGTTGTCTTCAGTTGAAAGTGGCGGCGCTCACTAAATCGGGCAGTGGGTTTCTTTTGACCAACCAGAATGTGTTGTGCCCAAGAGCTGCTAAAGTATAGGGCACCTCCCCACTGAGCGCGCTATAGCTTATCGCAAGAGTAAGTAACAAATTGAAGGAGCAGCTGAAGTGCAGGGCTGCTACCGTAGGAGCAAGCGATTGCTCGCAGGAGCAGGGGGGGCTACAGCGCTCCACCAGCGCGGAATTGATCGCGGGAGCAAGTAACTGATAGTCGGGGCATTTTGCGTGTAATTAAGGTGGAAGAGTATGGTAAAGAAAGATATAAGACGTGTTTGGCCAGCAGTTCTCAGAAAGTTGAGATCTAGATTAATCCGGGATATGTCTAGGGCTGTATCCAGAGTCTGTATCAGAATGCCGATGCTTTACGTGTAATGCATCACAGAGTAAAACCAGACCACGGTCTTGGTGGCAAAAAGAGGGTATTCAGAAGGGGCGGTGACGTTCAGAGACCTGCCCCAAGGCTCCGGTTAACTAATCCCCGCTAAGCGAGACCCGCAAGATTCACGCATTCAAGGCCTCATCCAAGATTTAGCTATAGAATGTTGGCCTTAGTCTTCTTGTCATGAAGAATCTGAGCTTTTATCTCCGATATCTCAATCCTACATGAGAAATTATCTTTTGTCGACTTATACTTAAGGATATTACCTACAATAATAAGACACTATAACCAGTTCATAGATTCTTAGTTCGTCCAGTCGCCACTTGATATCGATGACCTTCAATTCTTCGTTCCCAGACTAATGATGTTTATACTTACCTACTTCACTTAATTGAAAATCATGGTAGTCCGCTGTTTGCCACTATCCCATAGCATCTAATAGCATAGTAGTTAGGCTTCGTGGTCCTGCGGCTGTACGAAGGTCATTTACAAGGTGTCAAGATGGGATGTCCGCCCTAGGGCTGAAGCTACGGCTCTTGTTGTCATCACACAGAAGCAAATGGGAAACTTGTCTGTGTTTGTCTCCTCGGCCAAGTAGAAGAATCTCAAAGACGTCTCCGACGCTTTTGGCAACGACTCACAAATATCAAGAGCGGTCTTGGAGGTGCCTCTCAACCAACGTGGCCTCCGGACGGGTCTCAGATCGTCATAGGCTCCGGTGTCTGACTGTTCAAATCGGGATGGAAACCCTGCCGCGATTTACCTCGCAAACGCGACTACTCATGGCTTTACCAATCTTACAGACAGTCAGAGCAAGCTTAGGTTTGGGTTCCCTTCCTTCTCTCCTGTCTGAACTAAGTTAGTCTATCATCTCCGGGACTTAGAGTCGGAAACTTTATTTTGCTTGCGTATTTTTCACTGGATGACGGCCTTGACCAGCAACCTTACACCGGGATGCAATAACACTCCCGGGTGGTCTCCGGATTAAAAACGTAATGTATTTACAAGACAACTTAACTGGACACCAGAATATAGAAGTCATTGGTACGACCCATTCGGTCTGATGATAGCGACCTTCCACACTGTACAAACTGTAAACTCATCTAATAGTCTACTTAAGTTTCCTAACCAAATTGTAGACATTGAGTATTTAAAATGCCAGTAAAAGCATAGAGTATGATTATTATAGCTGCAGACTATGGAGGAATGAGCCTGAAATATACAAGAGCCTTTTGTAAGGCCTTACTTCTTATAGAAATAAGCTAGAAACCAAAACGCCCATAATAAGAAGCACACAAGGGGCGGCATGTGTCGGTCCTGATGCGGCAACAACTATCGGGGCGGTGTGAGTTGCAGATGGAGGCGTATACGTAGTGGCATGTTGTGAAACATTTAGGGAATTGCTGTGATAAGTATGGCAAGATGTAGTTGCGTCAGGGGCGGAGTATGTGATGACAAAAGAACTGGAATGACCATCGATTAGATCGCTTGTGACTACGCTAAGGGGAGTAGTAGCAGAATAGGTCGGCGGTGGCGCTGTAGTCTTGTCCCTCGAGCTACTCTGTTGTGTGCTGGTAGTTGTATGAGGTTTGGCGAGGATTTTGAAGGGATTTGAGTACTGGAAAATGCTAGGGTCGGACTGTAGCTTCATTTGTAGGCCGTAAACATTATCAGCTCCTAGAGAGGGATCGACTCTCCAATCATAACGGTCCACGTCGATGTCAATTCCGGCTATGTGTAGGTTATTGTTAGTATCTGAGTAATAATAAAAGTTAAGAGTCAAGGGACATGAAGGTAAGGAAACACTAACAAGCAATGTTCATTATAGGGACCTGCGTGCCCTGAGAAGCTCCTCCGATCAGAAAGATGTCAACTTTCTGACCAGAATATTTGCCTGGTACATTCCAACCGACGTTCAGAAGGTCGCCAGCGTTGATTTCTTGCCAAGCTATTGGGCTGAAGATTACAGCAAAGTCGGGGGTTTGAGCAACAACAACAGCGATAAAGGAATAAATAAATAGAAATGGAACGAAAGAGGAAATCATTTTAGTAGATCCAGGAATCTAGAATGAAACAAAAGTGTGTGGCTACTGTAGAGTAACGGTGAAGGAATGGTTATGACTGAAATGTTAGGATGAGTTGGATGAGAATGTGTTGGATGCAAAGAGCTTGATATTTAATTTGATAATTAATTTGGATTTCCGTAAGCACCAATCACCCATTATGCGGTATTTGATTCAGCCTACTGAGGCAATTACGTGACAAGACGCTCGGTGTCGAGACGCTCGGTGTCAAGACGCTCGGGTCATAGAGTGGTAATATCGCAAAAGACAGATTTACAACTGGCTCCTGATAAGCCTCAGCCATTGGCAAAGCTCAAGATAAAACACTCTAAATTGGAGAATAGCGTCAAAATCTGTAATTAGTTAGTTATTTGCATACTAGTAAGCATTTAGACCCCCTGCATTAACGTGCTTCTTCCTACATCACATGTACGGTTCAGGTGAGCGTAATTTCAGTACAGCCACACTGGTTGCTAATTATCTCGATTAAAGTTTTCATTGAAACATCGGTGGCGGGATTGGGCAAACAATCTCGTATTCAGCCAAAGATAATGCCTTGCATGATGCTTGAAACCATTACAAGAAGGTCAAAGACATCAGGAGGCATAAATTAATCAATGACGTCAAAGAAGCTCAAACCTCAAGCGCTTAAGCTAGCGTTAAGTATAATGATAAGCAAGAACGTTAGGCAGCAACACAATTACTAACTATAGGACGATGCTGGTGGCAATAGCCCACGTAACACTCTGCCGATCCTGTCGAGATGTTAGTGATATAAGCTCTCTGCCATTAGTCTCGACTGCAAACAGGGCATCTAACATCAAGACGCTGCGGTACTTAAATATTCGATATTGCCTAGCTAATTCCTGCTACATCCTACAGAAAGTTTGCAGAGAATCCTTCGGCATTCCTCGATAGCTAAAAGAGGGACATGAAGGATCTTCTTGAAGTAAAGATATACATATAGAAAGGTTTCACAAAGCTTGCTATTCTGGGGGCCTTTAGCATCTCCGATTGTAAGCACTTACTGCTATAATATTAGTACAACGTCTCTGGTAATTTACTCTACTAATAAGTAGTTTTAAAATGCCTGTATAAATCTAGCAAGCTAGGTTCTATAATAAGCAATACTAGATTCAATGCATATAGCTGGTAAATCGATGTTTTAGTACACGAATTGCTACACTACTGATGATCCCCTGAGAATTAACATGAAAGCGCAAGATAACTTATCCACTCCTGGTTTTACTTCGCGGCTCCTTCCAGTATCTTCACAAGTCATGCGAGAAAGGGTCTAGTTAGTGTTGACAAAATCCCAGCTGGACACGGGAGCATCCTGGCCGGCGATCGTGGCTGTAAGGCGGTCGTAGAAGTATTGGACGGAAGTCTCGCCAGCATCGCTGAGAATGCGGACTACGAAGCGAACGATAAGCTCCTTTCCGCCGTAGATGCCCTTGACGACGGGGAACCTTGAGGCCGAGCGCGGTACCGCTTTTGGTGATGAAGGTAGTGCCCTCGACGCTAACCTTGGGGCTGGAGACGCTGCCACCAGTAAGGTCGCTGTACTAGACAGTGGACCTACTAGTGTTGTCCCCCTTAACCTAAAAGTTGAAGGCCCAGGAGGCGGCAGATATCATGTTGCCGGCGACGACCTTGAAAGCTTGGCGGACATGGGGGGAGGTGAAGACACGCTTCTCGAGCGAGGCGACGTCCTCATCGACGCTACGTACGGCGACGGCATTGGTAATAGGAATGCCGACGGGGGTGCTGACGACCTCGCGTAAGTATTGGACATCTATCAGTGGGACGTAAGGTTAGCTCCGCTTTTTGAACGAACCTCTACTCATCTAGAAAGATGCTGCATTTGGAGACTATGTTGTAGAACTCATCTGTCTCATCTCTAGACTCGACGACGATGGCAGTGTTGTCGATTGGGCCAGCAAACACGGCCGAGGTGAAAGTGCTAGCTACGAAAGGACCAGCGTACAAGAGTTTCATGATAGGAGCTATTTTAAAGACTGAGAAGATGATAATGGGTGATTGTGAAAATAGATAGGCTGATGATATTGAGAGTTGAAAGTGTGGTTGATGATAACCAGACGATTCTTCGAAGGCATTGGACACCCTCTTATACAAGTTGATGCAATGTGCTAGATCACGAATTTCCATACAGTTAACGCTACTTGAGATTTTCCAGTGACTGGACAGGCCACCTCGAAGTTGTGTTCTTTGTCGTCTGTTTCGAATGGATACTTTGCGGCTAGTCGATGCTATGTGTTTCAAAGACGAACATGTGTCTATTGTTCTCAGCACCTTACTATTGTTAAGCCTATGGGATAGCGGGAACACAGTGCAGACACGTGTATAGCTTGGAATATGTGAAGCTCCAACCCGTTTTGATAGATTGTTTCAGCTTGCGATTGACAAGCCATTATCAGTAGGCAGCAGTTACCAGATCGTTGCTTGATCTGTAAAAACACTTACAACTACTGACTCAGACACTTCAATGAGATCTGGCCTTTACTAACGTTTTACCCTGGCAGCCTATAGCTGTTTACTATTAACACCTGTTAAACAGCTAATTTTAAGCTATTAAGACAAGGCTTGGTATTTTAAAATAAAAAGAATATAATTTCTTATATTAAAGATTATTAAGAGCTTAAAATAAGGTAGCTTATAATACTTAAAATATATAAATAGAAATAGAGCTAAGTAAAAGAGTAGTATTTATTAAAAGAATATATAAAAAGGATTTATAATTAAATTATAAATATTATATAAATTTAACTTTAGTTAATAATAATTAGCTATAAAAAATAGGTACTTTTACAGATTTCGAGAAATTAAATATAAGGCAAAACTTAATGTAAATTGCTATAGATAGATTAACTAATAGCATCCGTTGTACTCTTACTAACCCTGTTGTCGTTCTATCCTAGCCCGTTCGATTTTGTTTTGCACTATGATAAGGGTACTAGAGGTCGCTGAGAGGGGTAGTTAAACTTCTCTTGTCTACGGATAACGCACTGGTCATGATCCGGTGTGGCGTTGTAGTTAGTGGCAGCCCTACTGAGATTACAGCCTGACTGACCTCGAATATGCACGTCGACGGAAGCAGTTAGCTAGGCTTAAGCTTGGCATAGACCCTGAACCTTGTTAATCACTAAATGATCCTGAACCTGTTGAGAGGGCTAGGGGGGAAAGAAAAAACGACCCCTCGATGGGTGGAACACCAGCGAATTTTGGTGTAGTTGGGGTCGTTTAATTTTTCTCCCTGAGGGAGGGATATGTGTTTATTGACCGTAGCTGACTACGATCTCGGGCCGAGTGGGCGGGCTGATATACAAGGTAGGTGCCCTAGATACCTTGAACGGAACTCAACTCGCAGCAAGTTACATCATCGTTTCACCATTTTATCAGCACGCCAGCGCTAAAGATCATGTCCTTACCAATGCGAGAAACAACACAAAGCAGGAATCTTACTACCATCCGCCACCTACAGGGGGGTTTTGCCAGATTGTAGACTTGACTAATGCAAATTTCCTAATAGCTGTCCTACTAATGTATAAACAAGTATGCGTAAGATTTACATCTCTTATGCTATGAATTAGACAGGTAATAGTATTTTATTAAAGGGTTACCTGGTAAGTTATAGTTATTTAGGCTTTATTTTATAATTTGTATTTACTTCTTAGTAAATTAAAAGAATAACTATACACCTTGTAATATTTAAGTAAATAAGGGGTAAAGTATTAAAAGGCTTCTTACTATAAAAAGGGGTTTATTTTATTAAACTTATCTTAGATTTCTAATATCTCGATCTATCTATTATTTTTAAAAGGGCAAGTTAATATTATATTAAAAATTATTATATATTAATCTTATAAACTTAATTAGCTTATATTCTCTTAACTTTTAAAGCTTTTAGTTACTTAGATATAACTTACCTTAGTAAAAGTATTAATACTTTAACTTTTCTAGCCTAAATAACTTAATTAATAAAACTTTTAATAGTTTAACCTTTTTACTATATATATAATCCTTCTTAAAGTTATTTAATAACTTTAATTAAGCTAAAATACTTTTTAAGCTTTTAAAGCTTTTTATAGTATTATAGTTTTTTATATCTAGGCCTTATTTTTCCTTAACTTTTTTAGCTTCTTATTAATATATTCTTAAAGTACTTTAGCTTTTTTAGGTATATATTTTATATTCTTAAAGGCTATTAGCTTGCCTAGTAATATAGCTTTATTATAAGCTAAGGTTATATACTTTTCTTAAGTATTTATATTCTTTATAGCTACCTTAAATATATTATAAGTAAAAAAAGTAATTTTAGTATAGTTAATACTATTGATATTTTAATTAAGGTATTTTTTATTTAAAAACTTAATAACTTTTAATAGGCCTTTTTCTTAATAGTAAAAATACCTTTTAATATAGTTAGTAAAAGTAATAAGTATAATAGGAAATTAGTATATATATTTTTAAGTTACCTAGCTTATTAAGTTATTATAAATAATAGTTTAGCTTACTATAAATATATTATTTATAAAGTTATATTATAGTATATATATAAAGATATAAACTTAAGGTTATATCCCTTTATATACCTTTTAGTCTTTTTTCTTTATAATACCCTAAGGCTTATAATAAGATTTTTTAGTTATTATAAAAGCTTATAGATAAAAGCTTATATTAGGAAAAAAAACATTATATTATTATTTATTATCTATATTTACAGCCTAAAGCTTAACCTTATAGGCTATAGTTATCCCCTAGGTAAAGGGCAAGTTAATATATCTAAAGCACAGTTCTATAGAAAATACTAACCTTATAATAGCTAAAACCCCTGCTAATATAGTTATATTTAAATAGGGGTATTACAATCTAGGTTAGTATTATTAATACTAGAGGGTTAGGCAAATATGCTTTAAGCAGACCTGTAGCTTTTTTTTTCAAATTCCAAGACAGTAATAAATTGTCCTTGTGAAAATAATATCTCTTTATATCCCTGGTATTTCGCTTGCCATCGCGCGTCCTAACTAACAATTTCCAAACTTCTTTATCTTAAGCAATTATTATATTTCTTTACTAAGATAAATAACGGGCTATACCCTTGGCGCCTTCGATATTAGCAATCAATACGATATAGGCTCAACTCTAGGCAAAGGCGCATATGGCACTGTTCGGTATGTCCCGACAATATCTTACATCACTATAACCATACTTACTAGCCTCTCTCTACTAGATCTGCTGTTCACAAACCCTCAGGTCGCAAAGTCGCTATTAAGAAAATTGAGCTACCGAACGTCCCGGTACATTGCTTAAGAGCCCTTCGTGAGATAAGACTATTAAGACGTATTAACCACGAGAACATTATATCTGCTTTAGATATCGAGAGACCTTATTGTTATAGCAAATTGTCTGAAATATATATTGTCCAGGTAATATACTTTCTAAAATATTCCTATTATCTTTATATCTACCTTATATATCTTATTCTTAATAATTTAATACTAACTCTAGTTTTAACTTATTAGGAGATAATGGACACAGATTTACATAAAGTCATTAAATCTCAGCCTCTTTCCGATGAGCATTGCCAATTTCTGATGTATTAATTATTATGTGCTTTGAAGGCATTACACTCTCTGGGCATTATCCACCGGGATCTTAAGCCCAGTAACATCCTCCTCAACAAGGATTGCGACTTGAAAATTTGTGATTTTGGACTTTCCCGGAGTACCACTTCCAGTCATCAATCTCGGGGTTTCATGACCGAATATGTCGTGACACGGTGGTATCTAGCGCCAGAGCTTATGTGGACTCCTGGACGATACACTGATGCAATTGACATCTGGTCACTGGGATGCATCTTTGCTGAGATGCTCAGCGGCACGCCTATCTTCCCCGGCAAGCATTGTAAGAACACCCTGTCTTCATCAGCAAGGGAAGACGGCCGCTTTATGGCGTAATCAAGTTGAACAAAAGCTGACACTCTCATTCGGTGTAGTTCTTAATCAGCTGTCAACAATTTTCGACATCCTAGGGTCACCCACAGCTGAGTTCTGCGGTTCGATTCGATCCCCACAGGCTCGGAACTACATGTTATGTATGCCCTACAAGATTCCGATTCCATTTCGACACTTGCTTCCAACAGCGTCGAGTCAAGCGATTGATCTACTTCGAAAGATGTTAACTCTTGATCCTTCCAAGCGTATCACAGCTGAAGAAGCCTTGAAGCACCCATACCTTGGACTGTACTATGACCCAGCTGACGAAGCAGCTATTGCCTACAACCCAGGCGTGTCGATGGACCTCATCGATGCTGAAGAAGGCCTATGCTTGGAGGAGATAAAGCGGTTGATATCCGAGGAAATAGACGCAATACACGTGTAATTGGAGGACTACCATCAGGGCAATGAGTTAGTAGACATTGGTAACGGTTTTTGCATTTAATTGTTAAAGTTCTATAAGATGTATTTATCATGCCTTATGAAGTGAAACTGTAGGTTTATAACAGTCTAAGTTAAATGTGGTAATATAAGCTCTTAGCTATAAGTCTTAACTACAAACGAGACATCCAGCCTACTACTTAGGCATTGTGCCACGGTGCTTACTAATTGCTGCTGGCCTTCTTATAGAGTGACTTTTTACTAAATACAATTTAGTCCTAGTGTTATAAATTCTCTTAGCTTAATAACTACTTATACCTATTAGGTAAAGTATTTCTTTATATAACGTAGTAAATATATAGCTATATAATCTTATAGTAAATAAGATTATTAATATACAAAGAGTGCTCTTTTAATTAAATTATTAAGAAAAATTAAACTTATTTATTATATTATTCTTACTACCCAATACCCTGATTTTATATACAGTAAAATACAATAAAGCCATAAACACTAACATCACGATACCCCTGGACTCACTAAATGCATCTAGAACTCGAAACAAATCCGTGATAACTATCTCTTCTTTGCCAGTGTTGATGAAACAGACTTTATACATAAGATCGGCGAAAGGATGGCCTGAAAGACCGGGAATTCAATCCTCCTTGAACACATAGAGCCTGGTGGTAGTCGTCGAGCCCTGGTGTGGATCCCCATAAAGTTTGTTCTCGATCTTGTCTAGACTTGTCACTTTGTGGATTTATCCTATAGATCTCGCTCGTCGGTTCAGATCGAGTAGTCATCACTTTTGACGGAGAAAGATAGCCACTTGGCAGCATTCTCTCACCTCCACCGCGAAAGAACCCTTCGTCTCTGACAAGTAGAATATACGCGACAGACTCTGTCTCAGTTTGAGAAACCGGAATCATGTCAGCAAAAGATGATTCAACTTTCGACCAACCAGATTTGGGATGATATGCTTCGTTTCTGATCTCTTTCTGAAAGAAAGGCTCAGACATTTTCCTGTCAGGCTCCAGCATGACATTGAAATAGTCGCTGGCTGTTCCACTTAGGGATGGCAACAGTCTTGCAGGCGGGGTAGAGGGTAGAGAACGGTATTTCTTTCCCTATTCGCCAATGGTTAGGTTGGAAGAGTAACATAAAACGGGAAAAGCACGCAACAAATAGAGAGTAAATGAAATACAAACGCTCTCATAAAGAAAGGCATAGTGAGTCAGTAGTTAATATAGGTAAGAGTATACAGGTCAGGAACAGGAAGATAATAAGGATATAAAGAGATTAATAAAAATAAAATTATAAATTACCTGCATCAAATGGTTCTTAAATGTTTTATTTACTTCTAAAGTTCTTGTTAAGTGATCTCGGTGATGACGATTATATGGCTGCTTGCCTTGATAGCCTGCTTGAGGTAGTAGACATTGCTGTTCAATATTGAGACTACGCCCAATGCTGGAGGATCTATTACTGTGCGCCGCCTGTGCTTCATCGTATGCTGATGACTCAGACCAGATTGGACTGTCACAATTCTGGCTTGTAGTGTTGGACTCATCCTCCCCCTGGAATGAATCCAAGGTGTCGAGGTATTTCCAAATCGCTTCTATCAGGTATCAATAATGGAAGATGACAACTGCGTCTTGAATACGTACCACTATCGTCCGAAATAGACGGAGATGTGGGTCGAGAAAAAGACAAACCGAAATCCACTCGAAGGTCGTCAATATCTGCCAGTAGTGACTCGAGAGAAAAATAAACATTCTCGGGTGGCGTGCACATGATGGCCCGTGGAAACACAAAGGCCTTCTAGTATTCAGACCTGGGATTTTACTTAATACCCTCTTGCAATAGCGTGTAGGAAAGTAGCATAAAGGTAATTCAAAGTAAGACAGACATGATAATTAGATAATTTTATCTGTAAAATACTTCTTTCTTTATACATTTACAGACTTCGTTAATTGTCCAGTTGCAAGGTTCTTGATAACGGTGATTGGTAGAGCCAGGTTGTGAGTGATAAGAGCATGGACCACATCGTGTTAATGGAAACCTATCTATAAGGACAGATATCCTTTAAATCTTAACACGTGTACATGGAAATGATCTATGACCAGGAAGGATTAGGCTAAACTGAAAAGGTCGATTGAAAGTCACCGATCTGTTGATAAGTAGTAAGACTTGTGTTGCGTCTTGACCAATTACCTCGAGCTAAACTCTTTGCGTTTTATCCCCGGAAAATCTGGCCTATGAAGCATTTTGACGACCTCAAACCTACGTCACTTTCGTGGGACAACTGCTCACGCGTATAGCTGTGGGGGGCTCCGGATCCCGGCATCAAACGGGCTAAACACCAAGCAATCCCCCCATGCGGCGTCGAGGGAAGTGGGTTTCAACACGTGTCGTTTATTGAAATCTACCCACGTGCAAGGATGACAAAGGACATATTGATGTTTCACTATCTAACGTTATGAGGCTATCACAGGGATGTTCAGAACCGTGACGTTACTAAGTAGTTGCCAAGAACACTACCATTGATGTATGCACGACGTTTTATCGTCACCAAGCACTACTATATCTACGACTTCGATCATGGAACGACCATTACGTCATGTAAACTGGCCGTCAAGAGCAGCTCACCAGTGTTCAATTGCAAGAAACTCAAGGAGCCTGAGACCTTCACCAAACTTAGGTCTATACCTAGTTTGCCAAGTTCTGTCTTGTTATGTATGAAGTGTTGAACTCGAAATCTCTGACTTCCGTGCTACGGAGCTCCTTGGGCTGGAGCACATTTCTCTATTCCATTACGGCCCTGAATCCATAGGTAGTCTCCTGCGACATTCCGTTACGTACCTCATAATTAGTGTTGTGCCTACTTCGTTTTTGACAATAGGTATAGATCTTAGATGAAGGTAGAATACCTGAGAGATGTGGCTAGATTTCTTAAGTGCGACTTCAACATGGCGCATTGTCCTTACGCTATGGATACCAGTCTTGATTAAAAGCGTCTTCATGATACTTACTAATATCTTGCTTTAGCTTTGCTGAGCGAATTTGGCCAGTGGTTTCTGAATGGTCGGCGCTATACTCTCTCACTCATCTTATCCTTCTAATGAAAGTGGTGAGTCCCGCAGTCTGGGTTTTCTACTCCTTCAAAACCCCTAAGAATAGCTACTTGTTTCCGTTCATCTGAGGTCTGGGACTCGGGACTCAGAAAGCTGAGGTTTATTGGGGACTTTTCAGTGTGTTGGTCTGATATGCCTCGTACAGATGTCATAAGCTTTACTAGCAATTAATCGGAAGTGAGATATCGATATCTATTATAGAATACTTCCAATTTAGATACAAGCAAGCCAATGTCGCACCTCCTAATCCTTTAACGCGCTAATGGCACCAACATCTGGCTCATTAATCAAGCTACTGATCGTCAGTGTCTATTATTATTAAGCAAAGATTGCGTTAGCGACGGAAGGGAAAGGCAATGTGTTAGTACCCCGAAGATGTCAAAATGGGCAGGCTGCTCAGAACTTATTCGCATCGCCACAGACCATACCAAACAGCTTCATTCTTATTTTCAGGTATTGGGATGGCCTTGGACAGAGATAAAAGAAATTACTCAAAAGGTTACCTAAATTTGTGTTTGGAAAAGAACTCGGGAATATGGGGAAGAAGAAGTATGCCTGTCCGAAGGTAACCGTGCAGAGAGTACAAGATCTCACTTCAAGATAGAAAGTGTTTGACGAAATGCCTTCCCCCTGCCCTTGGTCGAACTGTTTCACAGTAGCAATTCAGTCGCACGGTGGAGCGTGAGGAAGAAGGCGAGAGCCATAGAGGATATTAATAAGTCTTTTGATTTCTTTGCATGCTTTCAATTGAATTTATTCATACCTACCCTGGAGGCCCTGATGGTATTTCCTTTGTATTTTCACATCACTCAGGTTCACCGATATCGGGAAAATGATTTTGCGCACCCCGCTCCGAATGCTGTTAAGGCCCAAAGGCTATAGTATTAGCCTCAGGCAACCGTAAGGACTTAACCCATTTATATCAGCTTCAGACTACAGAGCTTCTTTTAGTCAATCGTGGGTAGGGACAAATTGTAATTCGCTACCCCAGTCACCAAAGTCAAGGCCACTTAGCCCCTGACACTCATGTTATAAATTAGCCTCGATGAATTATGAAAGCCATTGAGATGACACAATGTCGAGACTCGAGAAGAGACAGGGGTGGGATGAGATGAATGAACTGTTTTGGGTTAGTGAACAACATCCTTGCGCGCCCACGATCACCACTCCTCGACAATCATTATGAGAACACTAAGCCCAAAGTGTAACCACTGCACTGCGCTATTGGTTTTATCCAGTCGATCATTTGTTAAGCGACACGCTAAGGTTATACCTCTCGGTTGACATCCGGCTGGACCTAGACTCTACCACCAACTCCGCCATGACACGATGTCCCCTCGACAATGGGTGGAGGCTATTCGCTCATAACTTGATCTTGTGATGCTTGAGCAACGTGCCACTAGTGCTCGTGTTTCTGCCCGGGCGAGTGCTCGGGCAAGGTCGGAGAGTTTGGGGATCTCGGCCGAGAGACCTTCAGAGACTGTTATCACCGCTGTTCCTACCGCTTACGCTGCGAGTATTGCCCGTAATTGGATGCCCAGGCTAAGATCCGATGCTACTACTGCGACTGTTCCTGCTAAGAATACCAGCGGCGCGGACGTCACTGAGGCTATGGAAGTAGACGAGGATATACCAGCTCCAATAAAGCTTCCTCGTCTGGACAACAAATCCCTGCGAAAGAACCTCATTCCCGCCTTAGAAAATACATCCAGTATCTGGGGCTTGGCAAGGCCATTGACTAAGATACACTGGTCGCTAGGGAGCAAAGAACCAAAACCTGTCATACTTGGCAGCTCGTCGGAGAATGCTTTACAATATCTCCAACAAAGAGATCCTTGGTGATAGCCTGCCCGTCGCGCTAGAATTCCCAGTCGTTCCGGATTGCGAGCTCCCACTTGGTCGGGGTCATGGTGGCCCCTGTGGCAGGGTCCGCTGTGCTTAGCCTGACCTTTGCCTTGTTAATGGCGGCGGTGATGCGTTCCGAGAATTGTTTCTGTACCTCTTCTGAACCATAGTGAAAAGCAAGTATCTGTCGCATGGCCTGTTGCGTCGCATACATGTTGTCTGAGCCAACTCCAGAGTACCAGCCGGCCTTTTGTGCTGTGATGATAGGATCACCTGGGTTAGCAGTTTTGACGAGACTACCCGCGATCTGCACACCGTCGAGCATGACTCCTCGCTAGGCCGTAGGACTAGTGGGGAACATCCCTTTATTGCCTGCGGAGCTGATCTTGTCAATCCTTATGAGCGTCTTGTCGGGCTTTGTCAGCTTGGTGACGATGTCTTGATCTGTTTGAGCCACCACTATGGTGTTCTCTGACTTAGTGAAGTCGTTGTCGGCGCCCACCATCATGTCTCGAAGGTTAAGTGGCGTTCCGGCGAGATCAGTCATGGCCCAACATCCTTTCAAGCGATGGTACTCGTCGTTATAATCCAAAAGACTTGTTATTCAAAAATCTAGGTCTGATGGGCGAGACAGTATTTGGGGAGGTTTTGACGGACCTGAGGCGCGCGTCTAAGGGTACTGCCCGATCTCAGTTACGATCCTAATACAGCCAACTCGGGCAACATGCATCTGTAAGTCACATTGTGACCTGCCAAGCTAAGAACCATTTTTGACATAGAATCTACTAGTAAATTGTACGTGGTCAATGGTAACCCGTCGGCGTCAGCCTCTCAGACAATTCAGGTCTCGTCACCACCGCCATCGTTCATGGCCATTCCCTACACTCTTTGGCTTTTCCGATTGCTGTCCTCACAAGAAGATAGCCAGCAACCTCGTGCTAGTTTATTCTCTTAACTATGCGACTACAGGTGTTTGGACGCAAGACAGCTTTGGTCTTTTGGGCAGCGGTAGCTCCTGAACCGTCGAGGTGTTTTTGTCTTGCCAATATGAAACAAAATCTGCTGCTACTCTCGGGGTCATGTAAGTATTTAGTAATAGTAGAAACGTAGTTCTCTCCAACTTCAAGTCACAGGCCTATGGTCGGATTAGCAATGTTACAAATTCTACCCTCACATAATATGATATATTGTTGAGTCTACTCCTGTATCAACCATCAACATCCTGTCTAGGCTGTCTATCGATCGATCGATACTTCAGACCTTAAAGTCTATCGGCGAGGCGTATCAGATTGACAGTGGAGGAGATCTCAGTTAACTCAAAGTTCAGGCATAACAGGCTCCTGTCCGAGGTTTGTATTGTCGGCCAATAACATTATGCGTTAATACTCATGATACAGTACACTTATCTCACCGAGTGAGTATCACCAATACATAGGAGGGATTATGTACATCAACTTCCTGTGTAAAGACTGGTGATAAATCCGCATTGATGATATATACAAAAGAAGAGGTTCAAAGAAATATCTGTGGGATAACAGCAACGAAGGCGACAAATATGCCAGCCAAACCAAGCTCCCGACTGGCACCTGAAACGGTGACTGGGACATTCGAAGCTTCTGCTCAAGTCTTAGTACGGACATGGTGAAACGAGATGTACGAGAGCAATGAAACTTACCAGGAGAGACAGTCTCAGAGGTCTCAGCTACAGAGGTCGGCCTGACGCTGGACTTGAATTCCCTTTCAGAGCTTGTAGCCTGGGGTGTCGCATTTCCGTGACCGGGCACCGTATTCTGCCCACTGTTCTGAGTGCTCTGGCCTCCGCCCTGGCTACCTCCATTGCTACTACCTTTATCACCCTCGTTGCCACCGCCGTTGCCACCGCCATTGGTACCACTGTTCTGACCCCTTTGACCTCCGCTCTGACTACCTTCGTTGCTACCACCTTTGTTATCCTCGTTGCTATCGTCGTTGCTATCGTCGTTGCTATCGTCGTTGCTATCCTCGTTGCTATCGCTATTGCTACCAGGCTGGCCACCACTCTGTCCTCCGCTCTTGTTACCGACATGGCTGCCGCTGTTGCTGCCAAGCTGGCCACTAGCCTGGCCATTATGGCTATCGCCGTTATCAGCCTTTCCGCCGCTAGGCCCGCTGCTCTCGCCACTGGTCTCACCAGGCCTAGCAGGTATCGGCGTGGGCTGAGCGCCACCGTTGATGTAAGGGTGGCCATTGACTGGATACGTAATTGTTGCAGTAATGGGCGCCGGGCCACATGTAGTACACGTCTGGACATCGCAGGTGAATCCAAAAGGAATAGCTTGAGATGCTATGGTAGGCTTTGCCTCCATTCCTTTATAAGTTTCTGTAATAACGTACTCCTGCTCGTAGAGACCAGTAGAGCAGAAGGCTGGGAAGTATCTAGTATACTCAAAAGTATGTACGCAACTCTTGCAGCCACAATCGCACTGGGGAGCTTCAACCTCGACGATAATAGGAGCCCCAAAGACGTCTGGATATCGGACGATGCAGGTCGGGCCCAGGACCTCGACATCGACGGTTTCGGTCGAGACTTCAAGGGCGGCGCATTTAGTTATTGTTGCTGTGGCCAGGACATACTGAGCACCGTTTTCGGCTGCCTTCACGACAGCGGCTAGCGCCGGGAGGATAAGAGCCTTCAAATGCATCATGAAATGTTAAATAGATGGCCCCAAGCAGCAACAGATCGAGGTGAGGTTTAAGAGGAAGAGACACAAAATGACAGAAGAACTAATTGGCCTTGAAAGATTTAGGGAAGTGCGAGAATTAAAACTGTAGAAAGAGCAGACCTAGCTAACTTGTTACTAATTGTTAGTTATAATGCACTTTTACAGCAAACAGCAATTCTACCGTATGTCTAATTACCGCAAAAGTGGTCTTGAGTCAATAGCACTCGCCTAGATAGCCTAACGGATAAACGGACCAATCTTTGCCATGCTAAGAGTCGTTGTGCTAAAGCTTCAATGCCTTGGTGTTAAGTTTCGCTCCTTTGCCCCTCGTTTGTAGAACGAGAAACTGCAATAGAATCTGCTCGAGTCTCGACCAGCTCGTATTTCGGGTAATCGGATATGATCTAAGACACTCTAAGAGGTAGTTAGAAAGCTTAACTGAAGCTAACTAATTTAGGTAAAGAAAAGAGCTTTTCTAACTATAAATCTCCCAGCCTATCCGTAAATAAATTTAACAGCATTCCGTTCCTTATCATGCACTGCTGTTCTAGACTTTTACGCTCAAACTTTAGTGTAGTCACCTACCTCAACCTGTCTTACGGTTTTATGCCTGACTAAGTCTGATTAGCTGGCTAAGTTCTGTCCGCTGAGTTAAGCTCTTAGCTAAATAACATATCTAGCTCAGAAACTGGCCTGCCCCTAGCTTGAGCCAAAGGGTAGGCTAAATCTGATTAAATAAAACGTTTTGGCAATTCTTTGCCATTAACAGCCAGCTGCAATGTATTGTTTCCTTATAATAGCCAAGCCTAAGAGTATAAATAGGTATATAAGCTTTTGCTAATAAATCTTCTTTTTAAGCAAGCAATAACGCTCTTATTTATTTACTAACTACTCACTTTTAATAGATACGATTACTTTAAGAGCTCTTAACTTTATCTAACGGTTAAAATCGAGTTGACAAAATGAAGTGGCCCCTTCTTATCACTACTGCAGGTTTTGCCCTGCCAGTTACGAGTCAGCCTGAAGGGTGTTATACCTACCTCTCAACCTACCTTGTCCCTCTATATACCAGCAACACGACTTGTACACTAGTAACTCCTACTAAAGTACCGACAACAAGAATTTCTTCAGCTATATATACATCAACTGCATTGTTCAAGACCTCGAAATTACCAACAAGAAGCATTTCTTTAGCTACACATACACCAACTGTATCTTTTAAAACTTCAAAATTACCGACAAGAAGCATTTCTTCAGCTTCATATATACCAGCTATATCCTTCGAAACCTCCAAAGTTTCTAGCTCCAGTATCGAACTAGTTCCTTCATCCAGACCTACCACTTCAGCAGAGACGCAAGGCTCTGAAACAGTAGTCACGCGGCAACATGACTCCACAGGAATCCTTTCCGAAGCTTCGACTTCAACTATTACCTCGGAACCTCAGATATCTAACGAGGCTGTGATCTTTTTCATCACAATTAACCCAAGCATTAAGAAACGAGATTTGTTAGAAACCTCTGATAAAGGCTTTCTTGCAAGCACTGGAAGTACTGTCTCCAATTGTACTCTTGCTATTAGCTTAACCCTGACGGCTGGGCAGCTTCTTAACCAAAGAATCCCTGTTTACTATAACGGCGAGTCTTTCAAGGAGCTCCTTGGACAGGGAAATCCACCTCAAGGTGCTATTACAACAGAGTTCACCAGTTCTGGGGAGGGGCTTCGCTTTATCAACAGAGCCTTACCAAACCAACAGGCAGGGTTTTGCATGAATCCATCGAATCAAAGATTGTATGTGACATTCACGTCTAGCCCACTAGGCTGTGTTTCAGTTTCTTTACATCCTTATGGTGGTAAGTTATAATCATATATCATATCGACCTAGCTAACCATAGCAGTTAAGCAATGCGAAAACGGAAAAATAATAGGACTTGGCGCATCCTCATTAACTTCTATCAGCACTGAGACAAAAAGGTCTCTCCAAGCTACTACTACATCTACAACCTACTCTGTTTTCACTAAAAACCCTATATTCACTACGATAGCAGAGAGCAATAGTACTACTGGGGGACTTGCCAGTACTGCACCTACAGTGACTGGAACCCCCGCTACTTTACTCGCAACCACAAGTACAACCCCAGCTCCATTCTCCGCTTCGCCCTCAATTTCAACCTCAACTTTTAGTCACGTGATTATAACCTTGGCTTCAACCTCAGTTCCGACATTAAGGACAATATCAGTTTCCACCTCTATCTCAACTTCGATTTTAACGTCGCTTGTCTCAACCTCTACTGTAAAGATTTCAGCCTTTTCTTCACTATTATCCCTCACATCAACTACGGCCACAAATACTATTTCAGCCTCGACCTTAGCCTCAACCTCAGCCTCAACCTCAGCCTCAACCTCCACCTTTTCTTCAAAACAATATTTAACATCAGCCATTACCTCGCCTCTAACACAAAGTGGAAGCTCAACTTCTACCTCAGCTTCTTCCTTAATTTCACGCTCATCTTTTACCTCAATTTCCACCTTTATATCTAGCCTCCCTTCTAGCTTGGCATCTAGTTTAACTACTAGGTTCTCTTCTAGTTTAGCCTCTACCTCAGCGCCTTCCTCGATTTTAAGCCTAACTCTTACGTCAAGTTTTGCTTCAGTTTCTACCGTCATCTCTAGCCTACCGTCTAGTTCAGCATCCAGTTCAGCATCCAGTTCAGCATCCAGTTCAGCATCCAGTTCAGCATCCAGTTCAGCATCCAGTTCAGCATCCAGTTCAGCATCCAGTTCAGCATCCAGTTCAGCATCCAGTTCAGGTATTAGCTTATCTTCAAGGTTGCCTTTCACCTCAATGATTAGCTCAATATCTAGCTCGACTACTAGTTTTACTGCTACCTTAACTTCTCCCTCGATATCCAGTTTAGCATCTAGTGGGAGTTATAGCTCAATATCTAGCTTAGATATCTCCTCAACATCTGGCTCAACGCCTAGCTTGACTTCGACCTTGATTTCCGGATCAATATCTACCTCAAGTTTCACGTCAAGCACAACATCAAGTACAACTTCAGCTGTATCGATTTCAACCACAACCACAAGTCAAGATCTGGCCTCGACTTTAACCTCAATGACAAGTATAGCCCAAACATCGACATCAACACCAACCACTCAAGAAACTACAGCCACTCAGGACACAACCACTCAAGAAACTACAACCTCTCAACAAACTCCAGCTACTCAGGACACAACCACTCAAGAAACTACAACCTCTCAACAAACTACAGCTACTCAGGAAACTTCAACATCTCAACAAACTACAGCTACTCAGGAAACTTCAACATCTCAACAAACTGCGACTACTCAAGAAACTTCAACATCTCAAGAAACTACAGCCACTCAGGACACAATATCTCAAGAAACTACAGCCACTCAGGACACAACCACTCAAGAAACTACAACCTCTCAACAAACTACAGCTACTCAGGAAACTACAACAAGTAGTACTGGAGCTGCTCAACAAGCTAACCTGTTTCAAAACGGAGACTTTGAAGATACACTCAATCCTATATGGTATTTGCAAACCTCTTGGATTCAGACAAGTGGATTGGCTCATTCAGGCACCAACTTTGTGTAGGTTTTACTGTAACCCTGTGTGTTATATACCCCTTCTCTGACAAGTATTTACTTAGTGAAATGCCTATGAATAATAGCATTGAAACCGCCCTACACCAGGTATACCAGACTGTTACCGGTCTTAGTACATCTCGACAATACACGTTTAGCTTCTATGACACAGTCTTTAGCAGCCCTCCCCCAGTTGCATCGACCAGTCAAGGAAACCCATGCCGGTTCTACGCATATCAGGGCAATCGCTTCATTACTACATGGCCGTTGGACTTTTCTACCCTTGACTTATATCAGTATTATAGCGTTAGCTTTACGCCAATTGCCTCGACTTTTATATTTAAACTAAAACTTATTTGTAGTAGTGGGGGGAGCAGTTTACTATTTAATTTAGGCTTAGATGACCTTTTTCTTGTTTAGTTTTAATATAACTATTTTTTATTAGTTTAATATATTATAGCTAACATTAAGTAGCTCTATATAGCAGTTAAGGATTACTTATTATATATTGTTGACATGGTCGCTTTCCTTCGTGGAACCTTAAAGGTGTAGCCTCCGCGTTCTCTGGGGGAAAATGCGCCGGGTCGGACTGTATGACTGAGGTTTTGGTCGTCGAACCTAAGTTCTTGGCGTGATAGGGGTGTTTTATCTTGGAAGACGGCATTTTCAACGCTCAAGAAAATGACGTGTCCTAAGAGTTGTGTGGAATGTAGTGTCTGAAGAATGATAGTTTTCTGTGTCCAGATGACGTTGGTGACCACGTGAGTTGCTTTTCCCTTTTCTCTATCTTCGTTTGATATCTCAAACTAGAGCCTTGCAACCTGGCCACTTGATAGTTCCAGAGCGAAAGATATAGGTCCATGGAATCAAGCTCCCTGCGGTTGGGTTGAGTAAGTTTGACAATTGTCTGCCTCGCCGGGGCTTGGATTATTGACATGATTTGATCACGTCCCTTTGTAACTACACATATTATCAATATGTGTGCGGCCCTCTTGTCATAATGTATTGACTCCTTGATTTAACTCTGCAGCCTAAATAGGTGTCCCTCTTAATCAAGCTTAGTAACCTATTTCTGTTCACCGTCAGCCGTGATGAGCGCAATGACGCCACGTCAGATACCAGGAGGAGGCCAATTATAAGACCTCCTTCCACCTCCATCGTAAGCTCAGTCCCGCTATACCAGACGTAGATATATAGGTAGATACTCTCAGGCTTCAATCCTTTTGTCTTTCGCGATCAACGCCCAGTCCCTAAAGTTCCGTCCCTATATTGCCAAAGCTTAATACGCATCCATAATTGAGTATCTATATATTCCAAGTCCATCAGTCCTTGTTCACGTGTCAGTACTTTTATAGACGGTGTAATAACGGATGGTTATGATAGCTCAGAGTACTGCACAGCGGTGATTTTGAGCCCTGTCCAAGAAATCCTGCTAAGTTCTGTCTGCTGATTTAAGGTCTCAGCCACAAGCCGCAACTGTAAATCCTGCAAAGCTCGTCGTTCTCAACGTCCGCGCCTAAGGGCCCTGGGATTATGAGTTCCTCAGAGAGGATACAAATACTTAAAGTCGATCAGAATGTCACCGAGAGACGTCCTTTTACTCAGGAGGCATGTGAAGTCAAAAGCCGGCCTAGCTCGAAATAGACCCAAATTAATGCTTGCTCAGAAGAGCAGGATAGACGTTTACGTCGTTTTTAACTTGGAGGGAATCTCTAGATACTAGATACTCGGCAAGAAGTCTGCACTAATGCATGCTTACGCTTGATACACTCTGAGAGTAGAGCCATAAGCTCAACCGAAGAATGGAGAGGTCAGGTGGTCAATCTTGGCATTACAAAACGACGTTCTAAGAGCCTCATTTATATCAGCTCTGATCAACAAGACCTACACATCTTTCAACATGGCACCGTCGCAACTGAAGCATCTCGTTGATCCACGGTCTCTGTAACTGAGGATCTCTTACCGTTGCTCAGCTTCAACCAACCAAACCGCTTGTCACTGAATCTCTTATCTCTCTGGAACACGCGATCGTATTTTCGAATGAGACGCAATAGCACTACTGAGCCAGTATGGTCGGAATACTGAAGGGAGATAGTTGATATTTATTCTCTCTATCCATCAACAGCTCTGAGATGCGGTCCATCGAAGGAGGGCCAAGGCAACCAGAAAACAACAAAAACGAAGAGTTATGAAAGGGAAGTGGAAGAGTCTGAGGTGGATAACGATTACTGTAAGCGAATCGACAAAGTCACAAGCAAGGATATGAAATACTCCTCCCAATACCTCATTGATCTGCAAAAAAAAAACACCAGTCTATTATCCCAGATCCATTCTATGAAACACCAAACACTCCCAAAAGCAAGTTAGAAATGTTCTATGAGGTACCAAACACTCCCGAAACAGATCAATACATCTTCTTCTTCTTTACTGGAACCGTCAACCCAAATCTAGCAAACAGTTACTCGTCATCGCCAGTAAGATCGATCTCAAGACATCCATTCGACATGGTTCGAACAGCATACCGAGGTGGCTCTGGAGCAGGTTCATGTGTCTGAGGCATGCCCTGCGCAGCCTGGTTGATATAGTCAGGGTTCATGATGCCCTGAGCCTCGAGGGTATCTAAAACGTTAGCAGGATCTCATCTCATCAACTGAAGTGGCATACCCGGTGAGAGATACACAAAGTCAAAACATCCAATGGCTTCTCTGATATCGACGTCATAGTACTCGAAGTGAACGGGGACATCAACAGGTCTGTAGCTTTGCAATGTTAGTCATGACCTTCTCGAGTTCGATTCGTACTTACCCAGTGCCGTGGGTTTGGCCATACCCGTTGAGTATCAAGGCCTTTGCGGATGGTTGCAGAGTGTTAAAGGTTTGCTGTCTATCACTAGGGCCAGACATGGGATCAGAAATCAATTTCTTAGCTGATCTGAGAACAACCCTGATTGTCCCCAGAGTCTTCACAAGCTGCATGTCAGCCTGGAGGGTCGCGGCAGTAGTGCACTCAGCTGTACCGACGTTAGTTCTGAGTGTTCCAAGACAATAGGGATACTTACCAGGCGCAAGATCTTGGAAACAGAAGGTGTGGGTGTTTATAGCACCATTCGCGTCTTCCCTATGAAGGTGAGATATATAGTCGATGAAGTCTTGCTCGCCAAGAAGACTTTTGAAAACCAGGGACTCCTCGACTAGACTCCCGTCAATGTAGATGGAGACCAAAAGGGTGTCTGTTTCGGCGCCGAAGTAGAAAAGGGGAGATAATCTGAAGCGAACCGAGTAGGTCTCGCCAGTCTCTGCAGCAATGAAACAACGCGTTTGAGGCACACCTTCGAACTCAGCATCGTATGGAATTGCGATGTGAGGCGGTTGATACTCATTCGCCGGTTCACCATCGATGATGATGGTGGTAGAGAATGCTGGGACCGCTGGAAGGATAGCCATTGTTGAGTTTTGGTGTGGTATGAAGATGAGAGAAAGATAGAGAGTAGCGATAACAATGGTAAAAGCTGCTTCTGTGATGGTAAACTTCTGGAAGATGTGGAAGAAGCGTTGGTGAGAAGAGAAGATGGTTCTGATCAGAAGAAATCGGGCATTATATGTCCCCATGGTTCATTCCATAGCACCGGCAGCGCAAACAATGTTGTCAAAAGTTTTGAGCATGATTAAAGAGATATGTAGTTTGCCATGAACTACTGCAGAGTCTTTTGTGGGTGGTTATGCATGCTGCAGCTTGCTCAAAGGGGTTCTGCTGCAGCTCATGTAATCACTCACCTCTGCGCTGGCAACCTTTGTTCAGCTTCAAAGAGCTGCATATGCTGCTTGCTTTTGATGCGGCAGTGGATTAAAAAGGAATTGTATTTACGAAAGCGGCAAACAGCAGCGAAAAGAAAAGTCATAAGTTCTGTAGTACGCGCATGAAAGATAACGACTGTTTGTTTCTTTGCTGGTGGCACAAGGCATGGTTTATGCACGTGGTTCTTTGACACGTGCAGTGAATGATGAGACTTGCCTCACGATAGCTTCAATGATGCCGATGACGCGACATCCGGTCATTTGATCTAGGCGAGACAAAGACATCGTTGGCTTTCGCACATCACGACAATTGCAGATGTTGACATCGGTGGTTGTTTTGACTTGCCTGATATGATCCGTCAGTTTACACCTTGGAGAGTGCTGAAAGGAAAGAATGTTGACTAGCTTTTTGGAGCTGCTTATGAATTTCCAAGTCAATTGGATACTCAAATGTTTCATTGCCGCGTGCACGCAGTAATATTAAGATTAGCGACATCCAAGTCCGCGTCCTCCATGAAGCTATCACGACACTGATACTCATATTGCTTCCGCCAAAGGTATTAGCTCAACATCCAAGGTCAACATCTGTCAATGCATCTTCTAAGTCAATTAATATGTTCCAGCCCTCCTACATCTCTGCTCTTTGCTTCGTTCAGGTACGATCTGGCATCGCCATTGCTTTTGTATCTGTTGGAGCATTCTAAACATGCTGATGTAAGACGGCCAATGTGTAAATCTCTTAGGCCGTTATTTATTCTTCTTCGTGACAAATCCATCGATCCGCTGAATTATCTTGATAGACACTGCGGTAAAGGATTCAAGATATGATGGATATTGGTATTTTTCTCAGACCATTGCGAAGACATTCTATCGCTCAAACGCCGTAACATTTACTGCTTTGTTCTCTTGATCAAGGTTAGTGATGTTGGTGACAGCTTGGATATCAGCATGATCCGACCATGGAGCAACGTGACGATAGAAAACCAAGTGTTATTGCCGTACTAAAGGTTATACTTCTACGTCTTTCATTTTGCCTATGGGTCTCGAGCTTCAATGTACGCAGGCTGATTCAAGTTGGCCTTCGCCATCCTTTTACACACACTGTTTAGCGAGCTTCAGAGATTACCGACACAGCTCATCGACCTCTGGGATGTTCAAATTTGCATCAGCAGAGGCCAGTATAATCCAAGATAGTCTTCTCCTCCCCGATATGAGCCAGGATCTTGACCCTGGTAGGGATCATTATCTTCACAAGTGTAGGGACTTTCTACTGAGAAGATCATCTCAAAAGACGCTCAAGTCATCCTCTGTAACATGAGACTAGCCACAGCCTCATCGCGTATCCCGTAAAGATCTTCAAGCATCCAAACTCCCTATCCTTCTTAACTATATATAGAACCTCCTTTAGATAGACAATCCCGAAGGTACTATTAAGAGAAACCATCATAGCCACTGCAAACCTATCCCTTCTAATTACTTCTCCCTTTGCCATGCATCTTGTGTCTCTCATCTCACGCATCCAGCACCATACGTCGGGCATAGCGGTAGTTGGGATCAATTGGGGATTTACACTCATCGTGTAGAGAAAGGCGGATCTTGGTATGATCAATGTCCAGCACGGAAGCCACGGGTGCATCAGGAGGCCAATGTTAGAGCTGAGCCAGGCTCTGACGGGCGTTGAATATCAGCCCAAAGGAGAGACGAGTAATTGTTCGCTCTGTGCTAGGAATTGACAACGGCTAAAAGGGGCTGGGGACTACCATGATGAAGGTATCAAAGGACTCGCCGTAGCGCGCCTTTTCCATCTCATCCCCTATTTGCCTCCTAAGCTTAGCTTAATTTGCTGTATCGGCTTTGCTATTTATCTCAAGAAGATGTAGTCCAAATTCTGCGCTCAGATAGCTTCTAACTAGAAGCAGCTGTGATGGGCTACCTTTAGCATGACAAAATGCCAGGGACCAGGTTTGAAAGCGCTAGGTACAGCGTCGAGCAATATATCCTTCTGTGGCCATGGCATGCCAGTTCCTCTTCCTTGTTAGTCACGAAAACATGCTTCACGCACATCAGACCCACGGGCATCAGTATCTCAAGCTTCTGTATCAGAAGCTGATGCCACCGAAGAGGATTCTGTGTTCAACACACCACGTGCATATACCAGGTTCATTTCCAGGACCTACAATGGAACAATCATGACGATCTGGCACAATACACTTTCATCGGCCTTGACTCGGTCGTGGCGTTAGGCTACTACTCTGCGCCCGGCCCAGGGTCAGAAACAGAGTCTGAGCCTACGCCAATTCTAATAATGATACTCTGTAGCGTATATTGTATGACATGAAGCGGGGCTTGCGGTCTAGTCCGCGATGAAACAAACAGCCCAGCGTCGGGCCGATAAGGGATCTGGGAAAAGGGAGCTTTCATCTTGCAGTACCGGAGTCCCCGGTGGTCCGAGCCGTGGACTGCCGCCTTCAACTGCCTATTCGGGACATGGAATAAACTCTAAGTACTCCTGCCAAGAGCTGAGACGTTGAAATAACTTTTGAATTTTCTAGAATATATCAACTTTGCGTAGAGATATTAGACTGAGCTTAAGTTATGTAGTATTAAGCAAGACGAATCCGCCAGTTATGTCTACTTATTTAATTCAATACCGTTACTGTAACATATTGTGTTTACAGTGCGAGCTTCTATCTATATGTCGTCTACCTCTCCCTACATACATTTTCTCAAACAGATACAATCGGAAATATACTCTCAAAAGTCAGAGTGAAAAAAGATAAACATTGGCAATTTTAATAGCTGGCAGGGCAAGGAGCTCTCCGGATAGGTATTTTGCGGCATATGTTCTCTTAGACTCGAGAACAGCTCAATCTCCATTCGTTTGAAGCAGTGCAAAGAACCCTGTCCTTGGCCAGCTGCGTCATACCTTGCGGGTTGCTGCGTGCATGGTTGTACATGAATTTGACTGCATATTGCTGAATCTTGCGTCCGTCGGTACTGACGCAAGTGAGGTCTTCGATATTCCAAGATCCAGCCTTGAGATCCAGCTCATCTCTTCTGTTGTTAAGAGCCCAATGGATATCTCCGATGGACAAGGGACTGCCCGTGTTGAAACCCGCACAGGTGATGCTGTATGGAGCCACAGTTGCTCCGATTAGAGCTGGTTCTGGGGCTGGGGACGCAAGAGTGCCGAGGATCAGGCTGCTTGCCGAGAAGGTGAGAGCTGAGAAGACTATACCGCTGGTGAGTTAAACTCCATGGCAATGGCATACTCAACCTACATTTCATTGCTGTGGCGTAATAGTGAAAAGATAAGACTTGGATGGTAGGAAAGGTTCAATCAGCTGATGCAGCAGGTAATAAGACAATGCCTATGCTTTCCTGTACTGAGGTGACTGATGTGTTGGTGTTGGGCTTTGCCAAGGCGGACAGCTTAACAGTATTTATGTCTAGTGTTTGTCTGCTAACTTGAATGGACATGCCGTACTTCCCTGTGCCCAAAACGAGAATATAGGGAACACAGTGGATCTGTCAAGTGCCCATTGGTCAAGTGAAAATGCCTCATGGCCCCATCCTATTTGATAAAATGTATTAGACTGATAAAGCTACTGGAAAGATTTATTTTGTAAACTGCCTGTTTTGATAGGTGGATATATTTCTCTTGAATACAATAAACTTTCTTCACATAAGGCCATGTCATTAAACTATAATACAGTAGAATAAAAGTTTATTTCCTATATATCTGGGTTTAAACCACTCGGCAGTTCTTCACCGCCATAGTACTACTTAGCCAACTGCCAAATTGCATCTAGTTTAAATTAGCCACAACTTTAAATACGAATTACAAATACCCTAGATATACGGCTCATAAGATATATATAAACAACAGGAGTTTCTAGCGCGTACTGTAGAGCCCGAGAATGAATGTGCTAAAGGGACTATGCCTGGGCCTGTTTGGCCTCACTTCGAGGTAGCTGTGACCTGGCACCTACACTGGGGACTGTGAATATCTTCTTTTTGCCAGTGACAGAATAGCCTACCGTTACAACCTGGACGCTAATCAACTGGGTGACACGGGAGAAGCCACAATTACATTTAGTGCAAATTAAAGCGTTTCTTGTGGAATGTCCGAGTTTTCTACTTCCTTTGCATAAGAACCTCACTCAATTCCTTGCGTGTGATGAACACTATTCATTCTCGAAACCACGTGATCTCACGAATCTCATTGGCGATTGAAGCTCATATGATTCGAGTCTCGAGCTCTACCGAGTTTTAAGCTCCACGGTCATGCGCTGACATTGTGAACTTTAACCCTTAGCTCCTCTCTCCCTTAGCTACTGTCTCTTAGTAAGTCCCCTACAGTCTCTCGAAAGGTACTCTGCTGTACATCATGATGGCTGTGACGATTCAAGACTGGCAGGAGTTTGTCAACCACGACGCGATCGATCTTGATATATCTGCAGCTGCTCTCGAGGACGAAAACATTGAGAAGTCTTCCTATGGGTTGCCGTCCTCCTGCAGCCGCTTACCCGGGGAGAAACTCGGTAGCGCTCGGCTATATCACCTGCCAACCGACAAGCCTATCGAGAAAGAGGAAGCAGACTATGATTTTCTTCGACAATATACCTGCAAAATACAAACTACTATCGTCTTTGGTAAGGAAGACGGCGGCGTATACGAGAACAGTATAAGGAGCATCCGCCTTCTGTCATTGCTAGATTCCGTCAACTATCCATAAGTATTGCGCCTGTAAGCTTCCAGATGTTCATCGATATAGTTGAGAGCCGCGCTACTGTTCTCCGAAGTAATGCAGCCTAGATTGCAAGCGTAATCGGCCATGACATCTTCATTGTCAAGGGATTCTTGATCCTCCGTCAATTGTCGTCCAGCAGAACTTGGGTAAGTGAAAGGTGTTGATGCACCGCTTGCGTTGATGAGGCGTATTCTGGCGCCCATATTCTCAATGCAGCACATGTCGTAGTGGTGTTGTAAAGCGTTCCGATCAACATCTCGATGGAGCCGCGCTTTCTTGCCGTTATATTTTGTGATTAGGGAATATGGGACAAAGGAGCGGATGCGGTGTGTGTCTGGATGGATAGAGAAAAGGCGGAGATCGAAGAAATAGCGAAGATGTTCCATCAGCATGATCCCATTGTTAGCACTCCATGTCTTTTCCCAAGCCGTTTGAAGATGGGAGGTAGACAGATCCGGAGGTCCACGAGTAGCCTCTGCGTCCTGAGTTGTAGGGTAAAGGTGATACTGCGCCTGCGGAACGATATGGCAGGCCTCTAGACCAGGACCAGGCCAATTTTCGATCCAGGATTTGCCTTCCCCACTTACTGCACATGAACTGCTCCTCATGCAACAATTCTCCCAGAATCCACTTATACGTTGGCTGATGTAATCCTGGCACATGTGGGAGTCATCAGTGACAACGACACTGGCAGGTTCATAGTCCGAGGTGGCGGTAAACACACTGCGCTTTGAACCAGCTTTATTTCTTAACGGTATAGCGGCAATCTTTGGGTTACTGGAGGACTTGTTGGGCGGTAAGTACCGAGGCTCGTGTCTGCGAGTTGGTTCAGACAGGTGTTGTGCACACCCATCTAGGATAGGTCAGCATTAAAAGTTGCATGAAGGGTATGTTCATTTTCACATACCGCTCAGATGGTCGGCAAGAGGCGAGCTGACAGGCAAGTCACATGGTCTGTGGATATAAACGTGGTACTTGATGATGTCCGGCGTGTTGGGACTAAGCTGCGGAAGGCTTGGTACAGGTGTGTTGTAGGCATCTTTGTTGATAAGCTTTGGGATCGATGATTGATGGGGGCGGTCCATCAAGGCAAATACGATGTTGCCCCAATAATCTGTAGATACATCACCACCGACGGCATCATTGTTTTGGGGAACGATCTGATTGGACCTAAAGGCGTTTTTCAATATCGCGGGATCAGTAGCGACTTGTAACTGAAAACAAAGGCGCATCTCATCAACAACGTCGCGAAATGTTATCAAGTCACTACCCTCGACCTGGAAGATACCGGCAAACCTTTGTGGAAAGCGGCCAGAGTAGAAGGCGACATTCCATCCAAGGGCACGACTCTGAGGAGTTACGGCTGAGCTTGTCATAGCGTTGAGCAAAGAGGCTGTGGAATGATAATTCCGCTTGTAGTGTTGATATGAAGAGAACACGGTTGCTTTACTGGGACAGGGAGAAGAGGAAATAGCTGCTTTAGTAATCCATGCTGGGAAGGGCCTTTCATTAAATATTCTCCTACTTAGACTTTGCATAACAGTACTTGGGTTTGGTGGGCAGAATAGACTTTGGTGTCGATATCTCATGAGACGATATACTATTCGATAAAATATATAAATAAGCTTTTGCCTTGAAAGCTAGGCTGAAAAGACTTCGCGAAACAACAATCAAGCTTTTGTGTCATACCTATAAAGGACCTTTATAGAGAACCAGAGTTCTCAGGAAAGTATAATCACCATTTAATAATATCCAGCGATCTTGAGACTTGAGTGGTCGAGCTACTCTCTTTCCTGAGTTGTTCAAATTAATTCAGTATCTGCTCTTGGATGTGCGGTTTGCCTGGTTTCTAAAAGGTCACCATCTTTCCTCCTTGTCCTCCTTCTTCCATACCCATCCTGTGCAATCATTTAGATACTAGAATGTCTCTGTGATTATTCAGTATCAGAATTCATCTGGTGGTCATAAACATGTCTAAGTTCGAGTTAGCCGACACCACAGGCCGAGTTAATATGTACACTTCTGAACTGCTCCATGGGGGGGCTCCATGCTCGGAAGAGTTCCGTCTACAGTTCTCTACGTTCTATCCTCTTCAGGTCTATTGGTTTGAGCTCTAGACTAAGCGATCAAGGTGTGACGAGATTTCGTAAGCAGCCACCATGCGTACAGTAGTAGAGTAGTAGGCTAGATGTGATAGTAAGCTGACTGCGCAATGCCAGTGAGAATCCTTCAAATCCTGTCAGCTTACTTGATAGAACATTATAAAAGTAGCTGGCTCTCAGCTCTAGCCTGATAAAAATCTCCCCTTGCGATACAGGTACTTACTGGAAACTGTTAAGATGTCTTCATCACAGCTTAATGCTGAGCAGGCGCAAGTTTTGGATATCGTCCGTTGTTTTCACGACTATTTCAGTTCCCCACCCCCTTTTAAAGAAGGAGAACGCTTCACTCTGCCGCATGGCCTGATCACTGTTCCTTTCCCACCAGAGATGGGTGGTCTCAAGACAGAACGCTTTGATGACATGTATGAGCGGGTCAGTGGATTGCTCGCCAACCAACAAGAGTCCGGACCATCAGGCTTCAAACATCAATTGGCAGAACCATCGGCGGATGCATGGGTCTCTCAAAGCATAGCTGCTGTATTCGTGGGTTGGTCTGCCTCCATGGATGGCCGTGGCGAGTTCATCCACACTGTTCACCTCTGCACCTTGCACCGCCAGCCTAACGACATCCTGAGCGACGGAAGCCCATGGCGTATTTCAGCACTTGTTGATATGAAGCATCTATCACCTGAGCAGCCGGTGCCGTCAGTCGAGACGGGCCCAGTGTCAGAAATCATCGCTCCATTCCAAGACTTTCTCGAGAGCATCAAAACTCAAGACTGGGAGGCCATTCCCGACCTGCTGTTGCCTGGTGCGGGGGCTACGATATCGAGGGATGGTCATGCACCGGAGACGTTCATGTGGCCGGAACTCATCGAGCGCCTGAAGCAACAAGCTCAGAGTGGACCTACAATTGAGAAGCGGCTTCTGGACTGCGAGGTACGGCGTTGCGGCGATCTCAGCTTCGTCTGGGCACCGTTCGTGCTTCAGGATGACGGCACTGAAATTTCCCATGGAGTCAGTGTCTGCTCCTTCAGGTTGGAGGGCGGACGATGGCTTATTAGTAGTCTTTGCGAGACGCGTAACACTAAGTGAACACATAGTTACAGTCTAACACATATTTACAGTCTTAACCTGCGAACTAGCCTTCTACGTTCTGTCTGCTGTTTCAAGCTCTTAGCCTTCAACGATGCGTGAACTCGTAAACTCTATTGTATCAGTCCCTCGGAGTACACCTGACACCACTTCCCAGTAAAACGATGCGGTAAAGTTGAAGGGTAGTTATGTGAGGTCAGAAGAGTCACCTCAAGTTGCGTAAAGTGGTGTTTATCCTAGGAGACGGCGTTGGGAAGTGTTTCAGCTTTGGGTTTGCTGAAACATTGAGCAAGGTTATCGATGATGATGCTAGCATCATTAAAGCGACGGTTGACGTTATCCTTGGACCCCTCGCGCTTAGCTCCGGTCTGTTGAATGGAGCTGAGGATGGTTTGGAACTCCGAACCTTGCAGCTAAAAGCTGTGTATGATGATTTGGATACCAACTTGGCCGTCGTCTGTATGCAAGACGGTTCGAATCATAACGGTCAACTATATCGCAAGCTCGCACTACGGTTCGTCATCTCCGCAGACAGCCTCAGAGCGATTAACTTGGAGGCGAGGCGATGTAATTCTTTGTTAATTGTCATCAGATCCACAGCCATATGTATATCAACCTATAAAGAATAAGTTGTGATGTAGCTCTTACTCCAACTACTCTGGTATCTTTACTTCAGCTTAGGCAAGCGGTAACCGCCAATTGAAGTAAAGAATTTCTTTGATTCTGCCATCAAGTTTGCAATATCCTGGCCTACGATAGCCGGAATGAGGGCTGTTCTCGCCGACTCCACATTGTGAACAAATCTCCCGGCAACCTACAAAGAACATAAGCAAGATAGAAAAAGGAAGAAGAAGAAGGGTAAACATACCATTGAACACTCTCCTGTCAGAGCGGTATCCACAGACATCCGGTAAATCTCCTCCGCAACGGTCTCAGGGGTGTTTGCCTCCAACCCAGAATCCTTCCATTGCTGTGCAAAGCCAGCAGTGATCTGGGTCGGAGTGAAGAAAGGGGCCACGGCGTTGACTCTGATTCCTCGACTTATCGCAACCTCCTGGCATGCGCGGAGGAGACCTATGACACCATGTTTGGATGCCACATAGGCACCCACACCGGTGCCCCCAAAGTATCCAGAAGTCGAGGCGATGAGCACAATTGAGCCAGCGTCGCCGTCTGCTCTAGGCTTGCTCATGTGGTGCATGGCTAACCTTAGGGCTAGGTAAGATATATCAGCATTGCTAAACCTGAAAGAAATATGTGCACGTCTTACTGTTAAGTGTCCCTTTTAGGTTAATATCGATTACTCTGAAGGCTTCCTTCGACTCCATCAGCTCACCATGTTCATCAACCTCATCAAGTGCAAAGGTATCCTTCCGCTCCATAATCCCAGCATTAGCCACCACAATGTCGACTTGTCCAAAGCGCTCAGTCGCCTTCCGAAACAGCGACGTCATTTCGTCCCAGTGGGCAATATCTACCGCTATGAAAATGGCGTGAGAGGGCTGGCGAAAGGATTGTATAAGTTCGTTGGCTGCATCATGGGCACTGGCTAAGTCGGCGATTACCACTTGAGCTCCATGAGCATTATAGAGTCGTGATGTCGCAGCTCCAATGCCTCTGGCTCCTCCGGTAATGATGACTGTCTTGTTTTCTACCGACATTATGGTGTGTTGACCAAAGATCGAAGTTGTTCAATCAAGGCCGCTTCATAAATGTGGAATTGTCCAAGGTTAAGCAGATCCTTACCAAGACATTTCTTCTGATCCTGGAATCATTGGTTGATACAAGGGGAGGGGAAGCTTTAATCAGGTGGCTGGGTAGCTATGGAATCGCCAGGGGGAGACTAATAGTACTCCGGGAAGAAGAGGGGGATGCATCTTATAGTGGATTTCAGACTTCCCCGCAAAATTGAAACATGGAATGTAACCTTAGGAAGGATCATCAATTAGTAAGAGCGTTGGTCATGGCTACGATCTTTCTTCTTCGAGAACATGGTTTGATACCCCGCAAACGATGTCCTACCCTCAGGGGGGAAAAAAACACTAAACTCTACCCACACCTAAAAACACCCTTTCTATAATAATAACTAAGACGTAATATTTATATTATTTTAAATATTATTTATAGGCAGATTTTTTTATAATAAGTATAGAGTAATATTCTATACTTAAAAAAGCTAAAATTAAAAATATAATTAAATTTTATAAGTATTAGGGTCTTTTCTATATAAAAAAGGATATCTTTAAGTTTTTTAAGGCTATAAAAATATAAGGGTTTAAGATTTATAAATAACCTAATAATAATAATTCCCTTTAAATAAAGTATAATAATATAACTAAAGAAAAAACCTAAAGTTAAAAAAGACTTAATAATTATTAAGGCTTATATAAAATAGCCTATAAGCTTACTATAAGTAGTAAGATATACTATAGTAACTAATAAGGAAGTAGGTAAGGAATTAGGTAAATAAAAGGTTATAACTACTAAATAGTAAGGCATAAGGTAGGATTTATAAGATAAAAGTAAGTTTATTAAATAAAGCAAATTTTTTTAAATTTAATAATATATATTATATAATTAGAAAGTTAATAAGTTTCTAATTAAAAGGGAGTTCCTTAAGTAAAAAGTCCTAAGGTTTATATAAATATTTTAAAAAGTAAGTATTAAAATTCTTAAAAAGAAATAAACCTAATAGTAATAAGATAACTATTATAAAAACTGCTAAAATTTAAAGAAAAATAAAATATACTTTATTTCTAATTTAAAAGGCACTAGCTTTTAATAGGTTTATAAAGCTTAAATAGGAAAGTAAGGTTTTCTTATAATATATTATAAATTATCTAACTAAGAAGTAAAATCTAATATATATAATCCTTATTATATAATTATTATATAACCTAAGTTACGTAACTTTTTAACTAATATTTCCTTAGTAGAAAATATTTAAAGTTTATAGGAAAAACTTTAATATATAGAACTTACTTAATTTCCTATATTTTACTTAGGTAAGTATACTAATTAAAAGCCCTGATTTTTCTTATTATTTTAGTATATATTTTACCTTAATTAGTTATTTAGATTATAATATATTCCTTAGTTATATAATAAGACCTTTATATAAAGTCAAGTCTTAATAGCCTCCTTTAAAGAGATAATATTAATTATTTTTTTAAGTTATAATAAGGGATATAGTTATATCTTTTATAAAAGAAAAATAACTTTTATTTATTATATTTTTATTAAAGGAATTTTTAACCTTTATAAAAGAAAAAATAACTCTTAGTTATATTATATAAAAGAAAATATATTTATATTTTATTTTTATAAAACTCTTATTATTATAAGTATAAAAACTTCTTTAAAGATAGTATAGTTATTATAAAAAGAAAATACTTTTATTTTAAAAAAAAAAGCTTAATATTTATTAAACTAAAAAACTCTTTTATATAGGATTTTTAAGCTAAAAAAAGCTAGTTTTTTATTTTATTAAATTTTATATTTTCTAGACTTTTAGTAAAAAAGTCTACTATATTATCTTTCCCTTTTATAAAAAATATTTTAATATTTTCTTTTTTAACTTTATTTCTAGTAAAATAATAAGCTATATTAATATACTTAGATTTTTTATAGTTATTAAAATTCTTAGCTAACTATTTAGTAGCTAAGTTATCTATTAAAATAAGGAGTATAGACTTATTATAAATTATAAATAAATTATTTAATAAATATTTATATAAATAATTTAAAGATTTAGCTTTTTTAGTAGCCTCCCTTAAGGCTATATACTTTACTTTATAGGTACTAATTACTATATAGGTTTATTTATTAGTTTTTTAACTAATTAAATTATTATATAAATAAAAGTAAAATTTACTATTAGATTTTCTATTTTCTATATTACTAGCTTAATTAGTATTAATATAGCCTCTAATAACTAAATTTAAACTATTAAAGTTTATATTATAGTTATATTTTAATCTTAAATTAAAATATTTATTTAAATATTTTTAAATATTATTTAAAGTATTAAAATAGCTTTTATTAGGCTTATTAGTAAATCTAAAGCTAATATTAACTATAAAAGCTATATTAAGCTTAGTTTTTATAGCTAGATATAATAAAAAGCCTATTTCTTTTTAAAATTATAATATATTTTCTTTTAATATAATTTTAGTAAATTTTACTAATTTTTCTATATTTTTTATAGGTATTTTAAAAAATCCTATATTATCTTTATTATATTCTTTTATTTTATTATAAATATATTTAGTCTAGGATAAATATATTTCCTTATTTTCTTTATTTATAGTTATATATATACTTAAAAAGTCTTTAACCTTTCCTAAAGCCTAGATAACTATATCTTTAGAAAGCTTTTTAGCTATATTATTTATATCTTTTATATTTAGGCCTATAAAAATTAAGTTATCTATGTAATATATAATAGTTATTTTAGCTAATTTATTTATAAAAACCCTACTATTAAAGGGTAATACTATAAAACCTAAATTTTTAAATAATTTAAAGAGTAATAAGTACTAAAGTCTAGGACTTTATTTTAGGCTATATAAAGCTTTATTTAGCTTTAAAGCTATTTTATTTAAATTTAGTTTTTTATTAAGATATAACTTCTTATAATTCTTTATAAAGTCTTTAAAAATATAATCTTTAAAACCTATAGAAATAGTTATATAAATTTCTTTATTTATTTTAGTATTAGTAAAAGTATTTTTTATATTATATTATTATAAATAATAGTTATTAGCTATAGCTATTATAAATAAAATCCTAATAGTTTTAAGCCTAGCTATAATAATATAGGTTTTAGTATAATTTAATAAATATATCTAATTAAATCCCTAAACTATATATTTAAATTTATATTTAATAATATTATTATTATTATTAGTTTTTATTTTATATACCTAGTAGCTATTTATAGCTATTTTTCCTTTTAAAAGAAATACTATATTTTAGGTTTTTTACCTAATTAATTTTATTATTTTTATTTTTATATATTTAACTTATTTATAAGCTAAAGCACAGCTTATAGCTTAATTATAGTTATTAGGTTTTAATAAATTATTATTTTTTATTATATTTAATATAGTAAGGAATTCCTTATAGTTTTTATAAAAATTAATAGGCTTTTTAAGTATTTTTACTATTATTTTAAGCTTATTATATATAATATTAGGTTAAATATTATTTTTTATAAATTTATTAATTTTAAATAAGTTATTAAAAGTTATTTTATTATTTATATTCTTTTTTAAAAAACTATTTTTTATAATAGTTATATCTCTAGATATAATAACTTTCTTTTTATTAAAATCCTAAATTTTATAGCTATTAAGTAAATAACCTATAATAACCTCTTTATAAGCTTTAGTATCTAATTTAGATATAGGGTTATAATTCTTATAGTATACTATAGAACTAAAGGTTTTTATATTATATAAATCTTTTAAATTTAATATAATATTATTCTTAGCTTCTAAGGGACTTAAATTATTTTTTAAAGTAAAATACAGGCTTTTATTATATATATATATAGTAGCTTTAAAGGCTTTACCCTATAAATAGTTAGGTAAATTAGCTATAAATAATAAAGCCTTAATTATAGCTAATATAGTCTTATTTATCCTTTTTATAGTACTATTAGGTTCTTTAGTATAAGGAGAACTAGTATTATAAATAATACCTTTATATATATAATAAGGTTTTATTTTATATATATATTCTTTAGTATTATTTAAAAAGAATTCCTTTATAGTTATATTATAAGGGTTATTTTCTATTTTTACTTTAAATATCTTAAATTTTTTTAAAATCTTAGATTTATTTTTTATTAAATAAACTTTTAAATATCTAGTTACCTTATCTATAAAGGTAATAAAATAAGTATAGTTATTATAAGTAGGTATTTTAAAGGGTCCCTAAATATTACTAACTATTTTATTTAAATATTTATATTTAGTTTTATTAAATAGTTTATTTATTTTATTAGTAGCTTTTACTTTAAAGTATACTTTATACTTTTTTATTTTCTTTATATTTTCTATTTTATAATAATATTTATAGTTATTATTATTATTATTATTTTTAAAAATAATCTTTTTTAAAGTCTTAAGATAAAGATATCCTAGCTTTAAGTATAATTTATATATATCTATATAAATATTATTTTTATTTATTAATAAAGTAATAAGTATTTTATTATTATTATAGTTATTTTTAACTATTTTTAAAGGTATATTATATAATTTATCCTTTAAATATCCTATAGCTAGAAGATTATTTTTTTCTAAAAGATATAAATTATTTTCTTTAATAATAAAAGTTATTTTAAGTAAAGAAAAGTAACTTATAATATTTACTTTTATTTTAAGTATATAATAACAGTTTTATAAAATAAATTTATTATTATTATTATTAAAATTTACTATTAAATTTCCTTTTCCTTTAATTACTATAGAAGTAGCTTTTCCCTAGTTAACTCTAGTATTTATTAATTTATAATTAATAAGGAAATTTTTATTAAATACTATATGCCTAGAAGTACTTATATCCTTAATAAAATTAGTAATATTTTTTTTATAGTTATAAATAGGACTTTTTACCTTATATCTTAATAGATTTTTTTTTAAATCTTTAGATAAAGAATTTATTAAAGTTTCTATTTTATTTTTAGTATTTTACTTTTTTAAAAGTAAAATAGGGTTATGTATCTCTAGGGAGTTATTTTTAGAATTATATTTAAAATCTAAATCTATATTAGATAAAGATTTTTCTTTTTTTTCTTTTTTTTTCCTTTCTTCTTTAGCTGGTTTAGCTATAAGAAGTTTTTTTATATTTTTATCTTTTATTTCCCTTTTAGGCTTAGAATTATTTCCTTTTTTAGGATTTTTATAGGTTTTTATAACCTTATTATTATCCTTATTTTTAAAATTCTTAGGAGCCTTATTAAGGTATAGAAAATAGCAGTCTTTATTTAAACATCCTATAATTTTATAATAAAAGTATTTATTAGCTATTTTTTTCTTTTTCCAGGGTTTTTTACCTTTATAAGTATTTTTATTAGATAAATATACTTTAGAATCTCTACTATATAGCCTTTTAGACTTATTTATAAGGCTAGAAGTAAGATTTTCTATAGTATAAGAATTAGAGTCTTTTTTTAAAGCCTAGGAGATATTAGTTATATAAAAAAAGTAATTATTATCTAGATTATTTAAAATCCAGGTTATAATTACTTTTCTAGGTATAATAATATCTTTAGATTTTAATTTATCTATTACTTCTTTTACCTTATTTAAATATTTTTTTATAGTAAAAAAATTACTTAAATTAAGGTTAAAAAATTCTTTTATAATTAAGAATTTAAAAGTAAATCTAGAAAAATTATATAGATTTTTTAAAGAATCCTAAGCCTTTTTAGTAGTAATATAGTATTTTATTTATAATAAAAAGCTATCTTCTAAATATAATCTTATATTAGCTAAAGCTTCTTTACTTTTATTAGTAAAACTATTATTTACTAAAATAGTAAAAAATAGTTTTTCCTTAGCTAAAAAAGCTTAAAGTCTTAAAGCCTAGATTATATAATTATTACTTCTTTTTAAAGGAAAAATATTATATTTAGTTATTTTCTAAATATATATTAGCTTTTAAGAAATATATAAAGAAATAAAAAATATTATTATACTTAAGAAACTTATTTATATTATCTAAACTAAGTCCTTTTTAAAGATATTAGTTATAGTTATATATAAAAAAGGGTTATATAATACCTTTTTCTTTTTTTTATAGTTTCTTTTAAGTATTATTCCTAGATTTTTAAATTTAGTATATTATTAATTATAAATTATAAAAAGAGGTTTTTCTTTTATAATTTACCTTAAGAAAAAGAAAATTCTTTAATTTTAATAAAGTATTTTTTAAACTATTTAGCCTTATAATATTTATTTTAAATAATAAAAAAGCTTATAAAAACTAGCTTTTATATTTCTAGATTTAAAATAAGTAACTTATTTTTAAAATAAAAGTTATAAAAAAGTATAGCTATAGTTTTAAATTCTTTTAAAATAAAATAAACCTTAATAGGTATAGTTAAAGAAGAATAATTCTTAGTAAAAATATATAAAAAGATAGTAAAAGTATTTTTATTTTTAAAGTATTTTTCCCTTATAATAGCAGGATTGCTACTAGGCTTATAACCTGTTAAGGCTTATATAAAATAGCCTATAAGCTTACTATAAGTAATAGGATATACTATAGTAACTAATAAGAAGGTAGGTAAGAAATTAAGTAAATAAAAGGTTATAACTGCTAAATAGTAAGGTATAAAGTAGGATTTATAAGATAAAAGTAAGTCTATTAAATAAAGTAAATTTTTCTAAATTTAATAATATATATTATATAATTAGAAAGTTAATAAGTTTTTAATTAAAAGGGAGTTCTTTAAGTAAGAAGTCCTAGGGTTTATATAGATATTTTAAAAAGTAAGTATTAAAATTCTTAAAAAGAAATAAACCTAATAGTAATAAGATAACTATTATAAAAACTGCTAAAATTTAAAAAAAAATAAGATATACTTTATTTCTAATTTAAAAGGCACTAGCTTTTAATAGGTTTATAAAGCTTAAATAGAAAAGTAAGGTTTTCTTATAATATATTATAAATTATCTAACTAAGGAGTAAAATCTAATATATATAATTCTTATTATATAATTATTATATAACCTAAGTTATATAACTCTTTAACTAATATTTCCTTAGTAGGAAATATTTAAAGTTTATAGGAAAAACTTTAATATATAGGACTTGCTTAATTCCTTATATTTTACTTAGGTAAGTATACTAATTAAAAGCCCTGATTTTTTTATTTTTATAGTATATATTTTGCCTTAATTAGTTATTTAGAATATAATATATTCCTTAGTTATATAATAATACCTTTTATAAAGTTAGGTCTTAATAAAACCTAGCTTTAATTAAAAATACCTAAAAAGTATTAAAGTTAAAGATATAAAAAACCTTTTTTTAAGATATTAATTTTATTAAAAAAAAGGCTTTAAAAGCTTAAAATAAGATTTTATAAGCTTTTATTAATATATTAATAAGGTCTTAGCCTTATTAACTTTAATAGTATATTAATTATAATAAAGGTAAGATAAGCTATTAAAGCAAGCTTTAGTAATTATAAAAATATATATTTTATATAATAATTATTTTTATTTAGTATTATTATAATTAATTAAAGATTTCTAGGTTATTGTAATAAAGTAGTATTATGGGTGGAGTTTAGTGTTTTTTTTTTTCCCCTAGCCTACCCTACAAGGCTTGTATTACCTCATGGTAGAGTGGAGAGAGCTAACAGCCACTCCAGGATTTCGCGATGCCGGCTACCGAGAGGATAAATTTGGAATATTTTCTAGACTTTTTAGTAATGCTTGCGTTCAGAATAAAAGACTCTGTCGCGGTTATACGGCAGCGGGTACTACAGGTGTCCGAAGCTATACACAAGTTCTCCCTTGGAGATGGTGTATAGGCACTCTGGCGGGGAGCCTAGCACCACCCCGATCAGCACATGGTATTTGTCGATACCATCGGAAGACAGAAGCGAGCACAGTCAACCATAATCGAACGAACGTGAAGAGTATCAATAAGTTACATATTTAGGGGTCTTTATTGACACTACTAATTGTTCAGCTAGGAGTGGGAGAGAAAATAAGGCTTGTATTTGCAGAATGACATACGTAGTAATTAAGATTGCCTCGTTGAAGTGTCGACGCTTAGGTAAAACAGTTTACAAATTCCGATAATAATTAAATACAATTTTAGGACAATCCTTAGGACACAGCAGATTGTTCTGAGTCTAGCTAGTATATGAACATGCTACTCTGGAGGTCACAGTCCCCTGGCCAAGCGCATCATTTGACCGCAGCCAAGTTTAGGACGTCACAAATTTCTCCACGACCTGGTCAAACAGTTCTGGGTTTTCCCAGAATGCAAAATGACTTCCCTTTTCGGCCTTGGTAAGGATATGCTTCTGAGCCCCTGGGATCTGCGACGCAGCCCATGTGATGCCTGTCGCATTGTTGAGACTTGCGTCACCTGCAAGGACTAACGCAGGAATATTGATTCTTGGTAGGACTCTCGCCAATTCATAAAGGCGTGGTTAATCAAGAGGGTGGCGGCATGTGCGTCGCTCATCTTCCTGTGCTGCTTGATCATCCAGTCTAAATCGGACTGGGAAATGGAGGATGTAAACATGCTCTTAATGAAAGGAACCAATCAAGCGATAGCGTTAGTTCCAGGCTATCATCAGGCTACGTCGTATCGGGATCAATAGAGCAGGCTGGTTTGAGGACATATCACTTCCCAGTTTGTCTTTCTCAGGTAATCTAGCTTCGATCACGATCACGGTCACGATCTCAGGCCACCAAGAGGGAACTGAGCAGAGAGACGTTAGTGCTTTGTAATATCGGGCGGCTTCTTGTGCAATAAATAGCCTCGATTCTAACAAAGTTCAGTCTTCTCTTCTTCACATTCAGATCGCAAGCGATCCATCACTATACGTAATACAATCAACAGCTGTCGTGATCATTAAACATGGAATTCTGCTCAACACATCCTGACCTTGCAGGTAAGGTCGCTTTGATCATGGGCATCGGACAGACGCAGACAGCATCAAGAGAGCCAGAACTCTGGAGAAATGGCGCGGCCATCGCCTATGCCCTTTCCAACAACGGCGTGACTATATTTGGATGCGATCTGAACCTTGAAACGGCCAAGCTCACCCAATCGCGTCTCCCGGGACCTTGCGATATCATGACGACCAACGTCACTTCCTCCTCAGATGTCAAAGCCGTAGTCGATGCGTGCTTCAGCAAATACGGACGAATTGACATACTCATCAACAACGTCGGGTTTCCGGTTGCGGGAAATGCATCCACGCTATCTGAAGAGGCTTGGGATGACCAAATGGCCACGAACTTGAAGAGTGTCTTCCTCGCCTGTAAACACGTTTTACCCATCATGGAAGACCAAGGCTTCGGGTCTATTGTCAATAACGCCTCCATCGCGGGTCTTCGATCCCTTTCAAAGCCACAGATAGCTTATAATGCGGCAAAGGCAGCGGTCATACACTTCACGCAAGTTACAGCTACTGAATATGCACCCAAGGGCATCAGACTAAACTGCGTCGCGCCGGGTATCATGTTAACACCGCTGATCAAGTCTTGGGAGAATTCCGAGGACAGTGAGCAGAAGAAGATGTATCACAAGATTATGAGCAGTAATATCCCGCTTGGAAGGGTTGGGAGACGCGTTCGACGTTGCAAACGCGGTGTCGTTTCTTAGCAGTAACGCTGCTAAGTACATAACTGGTCATACAATGGTGGTTGATGGCGGCCTGACAATCACTACTGCAGTGTAGAAGGATACAGTATACCTTGGTGTTAACTAGCTCACTGATATCTTAATATGGCGGTATACTCCTATAAAACTTTCTGTTCGTAAAGGTCATGAATCGAGGTGAACAGGCCCGCATTACTACCTATGAGCAGCTCCACGGCGGAATGCTGGAACATGGATCTGTGTGGCAGACCAAGGGATGCGTTATTCAATATCAGGCTGATAGCTATTAAAATGATATAAAATAAGTATGTTAGCCTGTTAAATAATCGTTCGAATTATACTTATCTCATTATGGTCTCTATATGCATATCTGCGTAGGACTTTATATATATATCTCAAAACTGTCTATGTCGCTTGCTAGACTTCTCATCATCTTCAGTATGGCCCAGAAGCCTCAGGGCCTCTTTTGCCGTGAGTCTTGATTGGCGCTGTGTCGATATCTCAGCATACGGATGCCGCACCATACCAAGAACCGCATCCCTCAAAGCTAGCAAAAAGGTCAGCACAACTCTGCCACAACGGAAATAAGGTCGTACCCTTGTCGTGAAGCTTATTCAAAGCATCAACAGCTTCTCCATACATGTCGTGAAACTCTTTCTGCAACTCACTAGCCTCAGAACCAGGTCTCCAAGGATTCTTGCCCTGTCGCCACGGGTGCCGCCCCGAAACCATCTCAATGGCCATTACGCCGATACTCCAGATATCAGCCAGCTCATTGTACCCTGTCATCTCTCGCTCAGGTGCTAGCCACCCGATCGTCCCGCCGGTACCAGGCCGAGCCGGGTGATGTCTACCTGGAAAGGGGCTTTCCTCTGCATCGTCGAGATCGAGCAGCACCACAGATATACCCTCGCTGGTCCAAGTACGGATGCCAATGTTGCCGGGTTTGAGATCTCCGTGTATCCATCTGTTTTTGTGGAGGAAGTTTGTGGCGCCGAGGATGTCTATTAGAACGGTTGTGACGATGGATATCCTGGTTGGTAAGCTCGTGCGGCGAAGTTGTACTGTCAGCGATGATCTCACCTTTCTTGACCTTGTTTGAAGAACCCCCTTGCAAGTGCGGTGGAGAGTATGTCCTGAGCAGCTGGTTCTTGAACGAACCAGACGTCAGCTATCCTATTCGCCGATCTCACATCATCCGTGATAACTTCAATAAGTCGCAGTAATCGGTTTTCGTTCTTCCTCTGGCATAATGCAGCGAGTGTCTCCAGCTTCATCTGAACTTTCCGTGTGCGCTCCCTATCTCTTCCAACCTGCACTCTCTTCAAGGCAACACGTTGACCATGGTCATTCGAAGCGATGCTGACCATTCCGGATGCTCCTTTACCTACAGTGCCTGCACTGATAGTCCACTGTCCGATGACAATGGGACTGCTTTCAGATGGTGTTGGTGTCAGCGCTAGCTCCAGCAGAGTCTTAGAAATATTGAGGTGCTCGTCCAAGTAACGTTTGACTCTCCTGGGGTAGTCGTCGGCGTATGACCCTCGAGCATACTGGATGCGGTAGCAGAGGGAGCCGAATGCCAGGCGAGCGGATGACTGGTTGAAAACTCGTTTTCTGGTGATCTTATCTCCGTTGACCAAGGTGATAGATCTATCAGTCATTGGCTGCACATATATGAAACTTATTTCATCAATTTGGAGAATAGCCTGATTGCGTCGGACTTTGTACATCTTTTCGTTAACCGAACGTAAACAAATGACGATATCGTTCAAATGAGGGCCATTTCTCAAAGAACCAACAACCCATCCTCTTGACGGATTTCGAGGGGGTTGATCGAGCGATATGAAGTAATGGCCTTTCCAGATTCTAGACTGCTCTTGATGCTTCTCCTCTTCCTTGTCTGAGCGAAATGATGATTTTGGGTCCCGTGGTGACGAAATTGGTGATGACGATGACAGGTTTTCCGATGCTGGTCTAAGTAATCGACCAACTTCATGGTCATTTTGTTGCTTTGAGGAAACCCACATGCATTTTCGTGTGTGTTGTCGCGCAGCTTGGATATCAGGATCTTCGCTCTGTTCTTGTAGCCACTCGGCAACTTCACTAAATGCCAGTCGCGCCTCAGCGTTATCTGGTGTAAGAATAATACTAGCCCCTTCAGCTGAAGAGCCTGGCAAAGTAGGGTCTTCGACCGTTTCTTGGCTACTTGGGATATCTGATACATCCATAATTCTGAGTTGTCCATATGAGCTTGAGTTAAAAATAAACAATTGCTGGTGGGGTAAAATGATTTTGAGTTTGGCGAGTGCAGGGTAAGTTACTAAGCTGGGGTATCTTAAGATGAAGGATGCGACCAATGACGTGCTGGTGTAGACAAAGCGTAATCAGCGGGCAATTATTCTTCCGCCATCGACGCGTCAATTTGGCGTCAGGCCATTTGCCTCTCACCTCGACAACATCAATCGATCAACGCCGCAAATGTTTCCAGACCAGAGAAAACGCGGCTGGCGACAATGCCTGGCCGATAGTTATGAAAAAAACCACGGCGTAAGTATCTCGACATGTCAAATTGTGGTCCGAACTGTACTGATCATATCACAAGCCTCTTGAGGACCCAGTCCCAACCTTCGGCGCCAAATTGGTGACATTTCCATCGACGCCAACTCTACCCATGTGCTTTGCCACACCTGACCCCGATTTCCTCGAGGAACTTGATCGACGTCTCTGCGCTATCGAAGCCGACCCAGTACCCAAGTGCCTGCAGCCCCTGTGTTTCGATGAACCTGTGGTCGAGTTGAGCTGCTCCGACAACGACACCGAGGATGAAGGCTGCCCAATTATGCGGGAATCGATGCGCCAGGCCACGATTCGCACCTATGCGAGCTTCGGAATAGATCTTGTTGCTGTTGAAGCTAAGCGAGAGGCGCGAAGGATTGCGAGGGAGAAGAGACGCGAAGCCAGGGCAGCCGAATCGAACAGTACCAAGTCTGCGCTTCTACCATCGAACGACCATGCTACCAAGCCCTCCAGCAATGCTACTGAAGTAAACACGGCCGTAGAGCAGGCTAGACACCAGAAGCGTAAGCGTCAAATTGAGGATGAAGAAGACCGACCTCGTCGCAAGGTCGCCAAACCCAGAGACACAATCACCCCTCGAGCAACGCGACGAACTCGCCCATCGTTCAAGCCACAAGCTTCATACAGTCCTCCACAAACACCTTCACCGACCGAAAGAGAACATGCACAAGGACAAGCTGCCTCTGCGTCATCTCCCGAGTCTCTCATCGTGCAACAGCCAACACCCGAGCTCGACAGCTACTCGAAGCTCGGGAGGGGTCAGGAATCGCCGACTGCAGGAGCGGAATTGTCAGCAGGCTGAAGATTGTCGGGTGTATGAGATCTGACTTTTAATATTGAGGATGATGCCGCGACGCACTCCCAACTTGTCCCTGATCCGTTCGTCACTGAACCTGAAGCTATTATCGCCCTTCAGCCTGACCATCAACGTCAGCGCAAGCAGCGATCAAACTACGTACAAAGCTTCTCTACCGCCACAGCCTAGCTGCGTCGCTCGAAGCTGCGCAGTCGAGTCATCGCGTGAAGCATCGAGTCTTGACCTCACCGCTACGCGAGCTTTGGCCGTTGGAGACCATGCCCAGAATGGCTCGCCGGCCAGTAGGGGCAATTAACCTTCCATGATGAGGATACAGATATCTCGTCGCTGTTTATTTAGTGTTGGCGACGCGATGCTCTCGCTGGGCAGAGACACACCCTGCTGATGAGAACGCCCTTGATGAGGCGAGGAACCTTGCTCACATGGAGGATTATGTGTATCAGTTACAAAGTCTTTGGTTTTGCCTACATATAGATACAACATAATAATAATTAATTCGCCCAAGCTGCATCACCTCTTTTTGCCTCTGTTCTACTTTCACGTTATTGAAATTATTACACTTGTAATTTTAATGCATCTCGAGGTGCTTGACCAGCTTTGGGACCCATTTTCGATCCGACGCAAGAGAATAGAAAGTGGATCAACTTGCTCCTCGCTAATTGGCTCACCAAAACTCAATCAATCTTAAGATAGTCCTCGGGCCCAGCAAATCTTCATGAAAATTTAGCCTGTGCTCACCACCAAAAAGTCTCACATCTATTTCCCAGGCACATACAAAGTAAATCATGTAAAGTTCTTAACATCAGGAACCTGCTTGTAGGCGCATTTTCGTTCGGCAAGCTTCTTATTTTCCGCCTACCACTGCATTTGCATTTTAACAACTCATCTCGCCCATAGCCCACGGTACATAACTTCGACCCTTACCTGCGGGCCTTGACCCTCTGCTAAATAAAGCACAAATATTAGCACTTACCCTATCCAAGCTGGGAATTTTCCCGCTTATTCTGTAAGGCACTTACTTAAGATAAAAGACATATATAGTATAAAAACATACTGTAAGTAATTCTTATTAGTTTTAACTTATTTAATTTACACCGAGTAGTATATACTAATAGAATGTTATATTACTATTTCTTTTTCTTAATCTTCTCTTACTACCTAACTACTTCCAGTAACCTTAGATGTCTTACTGATTAAATGACTCTTGAACTTTAGATATCTGGTAATAATAGGTTAGCACGGCATCTTGCTGTATACTTGAGTAGCGAATCCCATACCTGTTTAGAAACCTCGTCCAGCTGTATCTCATCTCCTAGCTGTTTCAATGCCTCCTGAAGAATTAGGAGGAACTCAAGCCTGATCCCCTCAACAAATGCGCCATAATCTAAACTCCCAAGCGTTTCCAAGGACACTTTGCAAATATTCTTAGCCTGATCAAAGTCGCCAATTTTCAGGAGGTTTGTTCCGAGGTGTAGGTATCCTGGTATACTTGCTGCACTGGGTTTGTTGCCCGCGTCATGATCTCTCTTGCACAGTTCCATGGCCTTTGCTCCGTGTGATTGCGCAGCAGCTATCTCTCCGCATTTGGCGTGAAGTTCCATTAAGTAGAGTCGCATTTCCAGATCCTCCGGACTTCGTTGTAGTGCTTGATCCAAGCAGTCAATAGCTTCGTGGTATCGTTCTTGTAGGTCTAGAATCATGGCAAGATCAAACAGAGCCCCGCATGGAGCTGCAATGTCCTCCTGGGCTCCCTCGTTCAGTTGGTATATCTCCAGTACATTGCGGGCTAAGCTCTCCGCCTCTTGTAACTTCCCTAGTTCTCGGAGGATCTTTGATACTTGGGCTGTTGCAATCGCTTCCTCGAGGCTCCCTGGTGCCTCAAGTTGCTTCACCAGGGCGAGTGCTCGTCTACCAAGCCCTTCAGCCTCGTCAAAACGACACTGCCTGATGAGAAGCTCTGTAATATTCTCAACGAGCGTACATATTGTAGCTTGATCTGAGCCCGTTTCCTCAAAGTATAGAAGTAGTTCCCGATCTAGCTTCTCGGCTTCACTCCACTTCCCAAGCTTTGCGAACAGCTCGGACGTCAGCAACGTGGCACGGACGGTCTTATCGTGGGATGCACCAAGGGCATGAACCCGCCATTTTAAGACATCTCTTGCAAGCGGCAGAGCAGCTTGGTAATTACCGGCCGATGCATACCAATCTGCGAGTTTGAACCTGGCATCCACCACCTCCTCCGTATCGTGGCCGACAATGGTTTGCAGTAGACTCAGGATACTCTCCTGCTCGCTGATATTGTTCTCTATACTGGCGTCGTTGATTCCGTTTAGTAGCTGGAGACAAGTTCGGGCATTGGTGACGGTAATGAGTACAGCTGAGTCAGTGAAGCCGTCGCTCTCGCGAACTATTTCCTCACAAAGAGACTTTGCCTCGTCGACGCGCCCAACAGAGCCTAGGGCGTAGTTCAGGTGTAGAAGAGTGGAAAATATTTGCTCATTATAGCAATTATAAAACTCTCTTGCCAACCTCAGTGCCATTTCCTGAGCCGAAATAGCCTTCTCAAAGCATGAAATAGCCACCGGAGGCACTCCAGTTGCATTGAGCGGTTCATGTTCGCCTTGTTTGTAGTAGCAACGGCCTATCAACCCGTATGCTAGCGCCACGTCGGAGTTATCCGCGGTTGGGTCTTGCTTGGTCAGATCCAAGTATAGCTGTGCATTCGCCTCAGCTTCTTCAAATTGCTGGTCAGATAGTAGAAAGAGGGAAAGCTCCAAGATGGCAGATCTTATTTGGGTAGGGCTTGTGTGCTGGGACGCTTCCAGTGCAGAAATATTGCAAACCTGGAGCTCAAGTGCTTCCTCCATTTTGCCCGAATCTGATAAGTTGAGTGCAAGCAAGATGTTGAAGTTGATTGTAAGTGAATGGTCTTCTCCTAGCGTATTCCTGCAATGATCCAACATCTTTCGAATGTGAGGTTCTGCCTCCGCAGGATTGTAATCGGGGGCTGCCCGAGCGGCGTGGGTTGCTCTGAGTTCGTACTCCAGAATTTCTTTGGAGTCCTTTCCAAACCTTCTTATCAGCTCTCGCGCATACTGCGAAGAGAAGATCTTAAGCTCGGTCGCATGGATCTTGCTATCGTGCAAAAAAAGCATAGGATGCTGGTTGTCTGGGCTTTGGCCCACGCATCGAGGCCATTTTATAGCCGATTCCTTTCCAAAAAGGGAGTATCTTGAGAATGGTGCCAGGGGCTGCCCGGGCAGCATGACATCTTTGGATGATAAGCCAAGGAGAGGTATCGGTCCCATAGTGAACCCTCTCTGGTTGCGAGAATCTCGTTCCAAGACGGAAGTAGCAACAGTGCTCCTGTCATTGTTTCGCTCTTCATAGTCATGAACCAAGTCTAAGAAGTCCTTGATCTTTTTCATAGGAGCCAGGTCCTCGGAGACCGGGTCGTCGACATGCTCCAACACATCGGTAGTGTTTACCAAATCGATTGGAAGACGATGGAAAGCATCACGAACCATGACTAAACTGCTGTCCTCATCCAAAAGTTCCATAATCTGTCGGAAGTTTCCCGTCTCCACCGCGAAATGAAGAGCTGTGCGCCCATGGATGATCTGACGCTCGTCTCTCAGGGCATACAGCAAACGGCCAAGCTGGCAGCGCCATCTGTACAAGGGCATCTTGCCATCAATATCGGCACAGCCTGTGTCTATAGTTGGTAAGGTCCTTGGGCTCTGTGCAATGCTAGTGATGACGTCGCATAAAAATTCGACGTTCTCTTCATCACCGACATCAGCGCCGGCGTGAAGCAAAGCAAACGCAGCGCCGTAATTACCATTGCTGCAGGCCACCGTTAGCGGTGTGCCGTAGCCAGGGATCTCAACATCCTTCAGGGCTTGGATCCTGGGGTATTGGAGGAGATGACTGGCAATGTGCTCCCCATCAATCCAGCAGTCTCGTGTCATCGCCACGGCAGCCATGATTGATGTTTCGTTTTCAAACAAAGGGGCACCTCCCTCAATGAGCTCAATTATACTCGCAATATGGCGACCAGGTGAACCGAATGCAGCCCCTATTAACCAAACCGGGCGAGCTTCATCCACTGTAAGAACGCGATTGTGGTTGGCCCCCGAGCTGTGAAGAAGCTTCAGAAGCTGTCTCGGCTTCTTAGAGCACATTGCCCCAATGAATAAACTCTGATGTACTTCTCCAGTTTCTGAGCAGATATAAAAGCGACCTGGTAAGCTTTCGCCTTCACCATCGATGTTACATAGCATGCGAATAGCATCCAAGTTGCCCTCCAAAAAGGCTTGCCCTAGTAAGTATCCGTTTCGAGGCACAAGCGTATTTGTTTCCAATAATAGGCGTAAGATATCTGCTGATGTCTTATCGCTATGACTTTTGAAAACAAGTCCTATTATTTCGTGTGTGTCGTCTTCCGAAATTGGCAAAACAGCTCCATTCCTGATCAACTGGCGTGGTATCTCCATGCTGAAGTCGCAAAGGGTAGAATTCATTGCTTTTGACAACGCTGTCTGGCCACAATGGTCAAAATCGTTTATGGTGCACAGCTCCCTGCTCAGAATCTCATGAATAGTTTCATCGACGGCCTTTGAATAATCTCGGCCATGAATAAGAAAGGGCATAATTCTGTTGGCAGGCGTCCCGATATCAAAAAGACCAAAGGGGAGTAGGGGTGATGGCCTGTCTTCGGATAGCCTAAGCCGTGCCTGGACATCATTGTTGGGTAAATTCGCTTGGAAGTCCTTTTCAATGGGTACCAAGATTGGAATCAGCTCCCAAAGCTGGTGTGAGACAGCAATGCAAAAGGTGCCCTCTGTCCAGCCAATATCTCTCGGGAGCTTCGCGTTTCCTTTCTTATTTCTCAATTGCTGAATTACTTTCAGGAACATTTTCACTAATGTCTTGTTGTTTGTGGCGATCGCAAACTCAAGCGCTGTGCCTTGTAGCCAGGCACCGTGTACTTCTATACCCGGATTGGTGTTGGGAAGAGACCAGGAAACCAATGTTAGAAGAATTTCAAATGCTTTCGGGAGGTCATTGAGAGGGAATTTGATTAGCCAATGAAACATCATAGAATTACTATGCATGTATACCTTCTCAACCTCTCTCAAAATATGTATCAACATTGTTAGGTGTCCTCCCTCACAGGCACCAGTAAGGAGTCCGTCAGTCATCTGGTGATAGGTGGCCTCCTGTTCAGGGAGTAAGGAACGCGGAAGACCGCGTACTAAGTAGTCGACCAGACCACTTTGGTTAAGCCTGGCTGCCAGATGAACAAGACTGACTTGACGCTGTGGTATGATCATGGTACCAATGCTAGATGGTGAACATTGGAGGTCCATAGGAGCAAATACCTGTCCGCCAAGATCCAGCTTTGACAAGAGTTCGGTGAAATAGCTAGAAAATAGATATTTTCCTTGGTAGAAGAGATCGTACTCGCAAGACAAAGCCTCTTGCTGATATAGTCTCTCGTATGCAATAATCCTTCGTGACATGTAGGAGCCTGGCAATCCTGCTGGTCCTTGAAGACCCGGAAGGAGTTCGCGCTCCAGTCTAGCAACCGGATGATTGCTCCGTTGCAACGACTGGGGCAGGGCTCTCGACAGGGCTTCATACAGCCTGAAGATACATGAAAGAGACTTAATACTGCCGAGTTCTGCGGCCTCTTCTAGGTGCTTCATACCGCTCTCAAAAGGGACTGTGGATGTAGGGACACCACTGATGATGCACATTGCTAAGTCGAACTTGGCGTCACATCGCTCTTGCAGCGACCCTGAACTTTCGGAGCTTGCTTTGTACTCGAGTACGCGAATCAGGTCATCTCGCACCACCAATGGTAGTGTTCTAAGGTGCTGGTAATCAGATCTTGATCGGCTCTCCGAGTCCAACATACTCATGTTGTTCTCTGGCAGCGGCTCAGGACGATCGAACATCTCAGGCGCATCCCTGTATCCGAAACATGTATCAGTATCTCGAGTTGGACAGTTATCTAAAAAGCAAGCGAACTTACCAATGGGTATCTCGGAACTTGCATCCTCGCCCATCGAACATGGCTATCACGTCCCCTGTAAAACCCCTCTCATCTGGATCTTCCGGCAAAGTAACCCGAAAGATATCCCGAACGACTTGATAGAGAATAGGATCCTCCGATTCGTACTCATGCGAGCAGACAAGAGCCTGCAGTAGGAGATCGTTTTCTGGAAGGGAATTCAATGCATCTACTATCCAGTCGGAAGCCGCCTCTTCCTTGGCAAGTTCCAGACCCTTTATCATTGTCCTGGTGAAGGGAAGTCCGTCGATCAATATCTCCCAGGCCATAAGGCCAAGGGAGAAGACGTCGCATTTATAGAGCCCCAAAGTCCCATTTTCGAAGCCAGTGGAACCATTTTTGCGTCGTACCTCTGGAGCATTCATTATTTGCGTTCCGTTGTATCTTTGCGGGGCTCCGTCGCGCCCCAGATCAACCAGAGAGTGTCCAAAGTCCGACAGCTTAGCGACATGTTTACGGTCTAGGCCGGGGAAGACCAGTATATTCTCAAGCTTCATGTCGCCGTGAACAATGCCACAGTCATGAAGAGATTTTAGCCCCTCAGCGATGTCACGCATGAGACGGACTTTGGGTTTGAGGCCCAAGCTACCTTCCTCTGAATAGCCTTGAAGAATGAGAAAGTCCCGTAGTGTCCCGTAGGTTGCATATTCCATGACGAGCGCAATTTCACTGCCACCAGGTCCTTGTGGTGCAGAGTGAATCCCTGGCTCACCGCTATATTTCGAGTCTGAAAAGTAGCCCAGGAGAGTGACAATGTTTTCGTGTGAGTGTAAGGGCGGGTGAGTGAGGACTCTCAACTCCTTCATTATAGCAGAGATCGGTAGTTTTATATCTTGGCTAGGTATGTCGCGACATTTGAGCTGCTCTCCTTTGGAAAGGTTGAGTGTTTTGATGGCCACGTAAGATGGCTCATGATTAGTCTGTGTCTGGCGACTGATTTGTCTTTTCTCGACAGTAAACGAGGCACCTGATCCAATGAAAGACGGTAATTCGATATTCCGGGCTTTAATGTCTGAGTAGGTGTACCGTTCTAGGATTGCGGCTTTATTGGCGTTGACGCCTCCTGTCTTCCCGCGGGTCAGAAACAGCAGATTGCCCCAAATGTCGACCACCCCGGGAGTTCGAGTACGACTCTCAGTTTTAACTCTGGCATTGGCGCCGATTTGAGATGTACTGTCCGAGTCGGAATGTAGGACTGAGCGCGGGTCGGACATGTATGAGGAAGCCATGCTTTGATGTGTTCACAAAATTCAGATATGCAGAGAGAGTTTCAATAACAAATAGTGCTAGATTGTAAGCTTTGAGTGAGGGGTAGCTTCACATCTTACAGTAATGTTAAGTAGCTGCATGTCGGAACGACTCATGCGGGCTTAGCTGCGGCTGCACGCTGACGCGTCGACGTACTGACCGGTTTTTCTAGGACGAGAGCACTGATAGAGTACCAACCTATGAGGAAAGATTGTACTAAGAATAGGGTGTAAAGTGGCGTCCGGTGACTAAACCCTCATGAAGGAGACCAGTCTATTCGCCCAGCTATTCTGTTGTCCTGCAGGTGGCGCACCACCCCCTCACCTTGTGTAACGCACGGAGCCTGAAAGATGCCCAACGAGATTAACAGTCGGAGATTTCTAAGGATATGAAAGATAACACATTGCCTCAAAATTCACTCACGTTTTCAAGATTCCAGTCCCGATACAAGAGGATATTAACAGATACAATGGATCCTGCATCGCTAGTACTGGCCAGTATTGTAATCATCAAGCCTCTTTGTGTCACCATCCATACAACGCTCAACAACTATTCCCACTACACAAAGGACGCCGAATCTTTGCGAAAACGTTTCGAGGCCCAGTGTGCACGCCTCGAGTCCTTCCTGTCTATCCTCTATCAGGAAAACAAATTCGCCCCCTCTATCCCCGGCCGACTATTCGATAAGCTAAGTAGAAACACACAAGAAACGGTGCAGAACCTTGTGGAAGAGCTACGCAATGGGTTCGAGGTGTACACTAGCTTGAAGATGCATCGTGAAATGGCAAGTTTTGGGACGCCAGACCAAAGTCCGTCGCCGGGGGACTTGCTGGCTTATCACTCTCCTACCGTCCCAGTCATTGCCAGCTGGCCTGTTCATACAAGAGGCCAGACTGTACCAGATTCCTTCACCGTGACGAAGGTGAAACTCGCCTCCGTCACACGGAGGTTGCGATGGACTTTTGGCAGGCGTGATACAGTGGAAAGCATTGTGAAAGGTTTTGAAGAGTGGACTGAAAGAATGCGAGCGGTCATTGAGCCACCTATTTGGACGTTGCAGCTTTGCTCCACCACTGCACAATTTTCAGACCTCCGGAGGGATAATGACGCGAGCAACGCTGGCCTCCTAGAGGGTATAAGGATCAGAGAATTATTGGTCACGCCACCAGTTCTCCTTGAAACCCGAATACAGGGATTATATGCCCGCGCATTTCAACATTCCTATGATGTAGGAAGATTTGAGGTTGGCTCTCTTACCCGAAAGGAAGGCTTATTCCTCATCGAGTATAAAAGCGCCAATACTGGCCGGCAAGAGAACATTAGTGGCTCCACGCGACAGCAGATTGTCATGCTCAGTGCCCTTTTACACGATGCACAGGACTCGGATCGGAGTCTGCAAATTTTGACTTGTCAGAGCTACATCGAGGATCTTTCTAGGAATACCATAGGCCTCGTTTACTCCCTTCCCCCAGCATATTCAGTCACTTCACCCCACCCCAAGTCGCTTTCTGATATCATCACACACTCAAAACATCCAAAGACAAGCCTAGACGCTCGTATCCGCATAGCCTTCGGCATTTTCTACACCGTCCACCGACTTCACGTATACGGCTGGGTACACAAATCGCTGCGCTCCGAAAACATCTTGTTCTTTCCGAAAGACCCGGCTTCTCAGGAAAGCGGTGACTATAACCTGGATGATCCAAAGCTGGTTGGCTTCGAGTGGGCCCGCAAAGAAAATGAGGCATCTCCCGAAGATGAAGGTGTAGACATTCGCCGAAACGTATATCGGCATCCAGATCGATGGGGTCTGCCAACAAGTCGTTTTGACAAAATCCATGATATTTACGGTGAGCATATGTCATCCCTTCTTTCGAACATAGCACGGTTTCCTGGCTAGTTGCTAACAGCAAGCTTTTATCAGCCCTGGGCGTTATCTTGCTTGAGCTAGTTTTGAACGACACCATTGCGAGAATAGATAATGGGAAATTGGTAAACAATTCGCGCTATCATGAGCCCGACGCCGTAAAGAGAAAGCTGGAAGAGCATGCAGAGCTGCGCTGTGGCTTCTTTGGTGGAGCTCGATTGCGAGAGATTGTTGTGGGGTGCTTGACAGGGGAATGGAGGGGCAGCCCGGTCGATGAACAGCTGCCAGATATTGTAATAATTCTAAAGGATATAGTATTAGCATTAAGGGAGGGCGAGGATAAACAGGAAGAGCTATAACTATCTTTAGAGATTTTACTTTATTAACTTTAGTAAATAGTATTTTATACCTGTATTTAGATAATTTAAAATTATTTTATTTTATAATATATAACCTGCTAGCTTACTACTTATATTTCCTTTTTATATTATTAAAAAGGATAGCTTTATATATTAAAATTAGCTTAAAGCTAAATCCTAGGAGCTTACTAATTATACTAGTATTTAAAATTAATATTACTATAGTAAAGCTATAATAAGCTAATTAGTAAAATAAAACTAAAAAGGCTAATAAAAACTTTAATAGTAATATTACCTTAATTATATTTTAATATAAAAATAGTTAACTAATAAGCTAGCTTTATATTATAAACTATACTAAACTTAATTAAATAACTAATATAGCTTAAGATATTAACTAATATTAAGAATAAAATAAAAAACTTTTTTATAAAATATTAGCTAGATTTAAAATTATTTTAGCTTTTTAAATTAATTTATTAAACTAATTTATTAAATATTATTATTAAAATATTTTAAATTTATTTTTTATATACTTATAATATATAAAATTAAAAATTTTATTTTATAAATTTAATTTATTTTATAAAATTAATATATTTAATTTTAAAATTTATAAAATTTTTTATAAGCTTTATATTTACTTTTAACTAAAGCTTTAGTTTTTTTTACCTTTTTAAAATATTAATAATCTTATTTAGCTTTTTTTAAACTTAAATAAACTTATTTAAAGTTTATAAGCCTAGGCTTTTAAAAGTATTTTCTATTATACTTTACTTTATAATATTATTTAAGTACTTTATAAAAATAGTAAGGATAATATTCTAGTTATAGTTTATAATCTTAATTTAAAGAATTCTAGTCTTAAGATAGTATTATATTATAGTACTAAGACTAGCACTAAGCGCTGTGGATTGGCTGCCTCTTACTAACGAACTGGGAACCGATTCGAACCTTGAATGACAAAGAACGCGGTGCTTCGAGCATCCTCGGGACTCTCGGCAGGTGCCGTACGTGCATGTCTCCCCTCCCCAGAGTTCCCCGCACTGGCTCCAAGGCACTAGCCGTCCAGCTAACGCTGGCCGCATCTTTGGGTTTTGCTTTAGCTTCTCCACCATGTTCCCCGAATATTTCGGGGAGTTTATGCCTATATTTAATGACGTCGGCGCGTCCAAGCCTGGCATTTTCTCTTGGCGCTTTTGTTTTATACTTGCCTGTTTAAAAGTTTCGATTGTCCCCAAATCGTTATTTATCTCTCATTTAGCTTCCAACTTCCTCTTGTAGTTCCTGCCGGAAATTGTTGTAGTGTCATCCCCCCTTAACTCTGTAAGTCTGATACTCAACAGCGTCCATCAGCACTCACCTATCTGATACTCTGTCATGCAATAATAGCTTTGAACGGTTCTTTAGGCTTACTAAACGCCCTTAGTCTTTTGAGAATTTGCGAATAGGGACTTTCAGAGGATACAATGTTGCTATATACCCGGGTTTCGTCCCCCAAGGCTCCCAAGAAGCGCTCCCGTATGGGTATGTCAATATTCCGTTCTGAAACCATGTTTATTCTGACTGCTCTCTCATCTTCAATGCAGAAGTTGGCTAACCTTGACATCTTTTTATTCCCGTACAGGATGTTCTCAATGGTAAGCGGAACAATCATTATGTTGCAGAATTGACTTGCTCACATCTCGTTTTCTGCAGCAAAGCAAAAGTAATTAACAGACACACGTATTCTGTATCGTTGGTAAGGCACTGATACAACTATTATAGAGGAAAAAATGCGACGAGATTCGACCTACTTGCAGACGATGTCAGAAACGTGGTCAAGAGTGCATTTATGAGCCTGTTCCACCTCGTCCGAAACCCGACCGACATTCCATTCATGCTGAGTCTTCAATCTGTACTGATCTCATGTCGAGTCGGGATCGGGCAACTCAAGCTTCAGCTGACTATGCACCTACTTCGGGATCGGACGAGGATACCCTAGAAAAATTAGCCGACAAAGACCAATTGGAAGAGCCTCTCATAAGGATGCAAGAACCGGCCCTCTGTCATCTTCAAGTCAACCAGTTCGTTACTGAGCCCACACTTAGTCTATCAGGTTTTAACGCTACAAAATCGTCTTTAGTGTCCCTAATAGACTCGGCGGGGTTCGGGTTGGCAGCATTGGATGGCTCCGAGCATATTGTTCAAACGATTGAAGGAAATGAAGTCCAAAATATGGTCAATCAAGAGCTCGTCGGTATTTCAGCGACAGCTTGTGACAGCAAACAAGCAGGTGCACGTGAGATTTATCACCCCTCCCTAGGTCTTGCAGCGCCCGGCTCAACGCCCTCTTTTGGGTTCAATCATAACCCTACTATGTTTTGTAAGGTATATAGCCGCACCAACCGCCGTGTCTTGTTGCATCACTTCTACGACGTCGTATTCCATCTTACCGTCTTCCATGAGGACTACGGCAACCCCTTTCAGCAACTTATTTTACCTCTATGTCAAGAAAGCCAAGCTGTTACCTATGCTGTCTACGCTCTAGCAAGCGCTCACCTAGAGTATCGTGGGGTATCTGGTCATGAAAGAAGCACGTATTTCCATAACCAAGCCATACAAGGTCTGTCACGCTTAATTCAAACAGGCGGAGTAGTTAATAGCAATGAGCTACTAGCAGCGATCATGCTCCTTATTTGCTATGAAGTGGTAAGTCTGAGATGTGTATACATGGGCTTGGATTAATGCACTAAGAACGCTGCAGCTGGTTCACGAGAATTGTTCCAATGTTGTGATTAGTCACCTCAAAGGGGCTATGACAATTATCAACAATGGCAAGACTATTGATGATCCTATTAGTGCCTTTCTAGATCGTGTAAGTTGACTTTATGCATCTCAAGCAGGCAAATTACTTACCATGCATGAGGCATTCCTCTTCTATGATGTTATCACGGCATTATCTTTTGGGACTGCTCCACTCTCAAGTGCCCTCAAAATAAGCAACCATCAACCATTATCTCACCTGAATTCAGATGATGAGACTTCTCATGACACTATCGATAACGTTCTCGGTATGGCGACCTCTCTTTGGCCAATTATTCATCGCCTATCGAGCCTCGTGACTTTGAAGGAAGAACTCAACGTTGCCATGGCCAACAACGAGATCTCCAAAGCCGCTGTCTTGTGCACTGAGCTGGAAGTCTCGGCGTCAGCAGTCGAAAATGCCTTGAAAGAATGGCACACAATTCTTCCTGATGACTTTATTCCATGCCACTGCTCTAAAGAAAGAAGAGTTGGGCAATCTCAGGACAGAAATCGACTTGAGAGTATTCTCAATAACGCGTTAGCTTATCGTCACTCTGCCCTGATCTACCTCTATCGCACCATCTACCAATATCCCCGTACGCACCCGCTTGTACAACATCACTCGCACATTAGCCTCACATATTGTGCTAGTGTTAGCAACATTGGTCCCAAGAATGCTCTTCTTTGGCCACTTTTTGTTGCGGCATGTGAGGCTGTTTCGTCTGCTGACCGTGAGCTCGCTCAACAAGCATTCATCTCCATCAGCCGTCGTCAAGGCATGATTAATATTAATCATGCATGGACTATTGTGCAAGAGGTGTGGCGACGTATTGGCAAGGTGGAGATGTTACAGCAACAAGACGAGATAACGATGATGGGTTTCGGAAACGAAGAACTTTGGAGAACAGTGGGTGTAGATATGGGAATAGTTGTTGTCTTTGGATAATAAAGGCGACTCGAACGAACGCGTAGCAGAACGGTGGCGGCGACCCTAGCACGATTAATTATCCATACTATGTATATCACAAGTGCGTTCACTTGGCAGTGGGCAATACAATGTATTTGACATTGGTGTAGGATTAAATAGCTCGTCAGGAAGTAATTTGCGCTTATTATTCTACTACAAACAGTTTTTCTAGGTTAAGTCGCGCTTTTGTAACTAACTAGCTACTAACCTACACTGGGCATATCTGTTTACCAATACTTTCCACCTCAACCCGTACTAAACATGGTCACCGATAGTGTTATACACTGCGACATATCGAATTTCGTACCTCCCTCCAGACACAGTGGTCTCGAGAGGGGTTTGGCCGCCGAAAACACCATCCGGGAATCCGCCACCGATAGCCAAGTTAAGAAGGATGAAATGAGGCCGGTGTATGGTTTGCTCCCATACCTTCATAGGTATTTCTGTCTCGTTGACTTGGTGGTACTGGACTCCATCGACAAACCATCGCACCGTCTCAGGATGCATCGATCTATCAACTTCGACGGTATGAGTGTGGAAGTTACCTGCGCAGGATGAACCAGGGCATGCTCTGCTACTTACCAAGCCGTTGGGCTCGTTGCATGGTCCACCGGGGTTTGTACCGCAGTGTAAAACAGACCAAGTCCGATCAAGGTTATTGACGTTTTCCATAATGTCAATCTCCCCTACAGCAGGCCAGTTCCTGTAAATCGTTAATGAAGCTGATTGAATTGCGTAGACCAGTGTTGCCTTACCGGAAATTGCCGCGATACTCCGCACCTAGTGTCTTAAACGCCGCCCAGTAACCAATGCTATTGCCGCCTAACGAAGGAAGTCTCAGGTCGGCCTGGATCCGCATCTTTCCTCCTGGTTGTGCCAGGAAGTTCTCTCGTCGCGTCTCGATTCGCGCCGATGTCCATTTCTCCCAGTATTTGAGAGCTGTGATCAGAAGATTCCCTTTCCATTAGTCCGGATATTCTCTGTGTGATCCATGTATGTCTGGACTTCCCCAGTGCCCCAGGCCGGAGGACCACCAGGATAGCTGGTGCCGGTATCAATCAGCCACTTGCTGAGGTTGGGTAGGGCGTTGTTAGGGCCATCAAAATCATCGGCCCAAGTTACTCGGAAGCCGGGGATTTTGGGGATAGCTGCCTGCACTCCAGCTACAACGAGTGCAAGGCCTAGAATGGAGATCTCAGGGAGCATTTTTCACTGACCATTTCATTAGCGATAGCTAAGCAGGTGAGGCATAAGGTCACTGAAAGTAAAGACGAATTGGAAGCTTCATGCCAAAAATAGCAAGTGTGAGTACGCACCTGGGAAGTCAATGGTAGACCACAAATGACCGTTGGATCCTAACAATGCTCTACTCAAATAAGCAAGTAGACTGGAGTAAAGGCTCAGAATCAAAACAAGTGATTAGAAATATTGTACTCTAATAGGTGTCCATACAGAGACAGTATATATTAATTCAGTAGTCATTACACACAGGGCTGCTTGTGTTTCTTATACTTTTATAGACTGACTTATCTACTGTCAGTACTCTTCTTTTACAGGGACCATCGGGGCAGAGAAAGTCCAGGGGTCAGTTTCTCTACCGTCAACTTGCCATTCTGCCAGCTCATGGGCGCTCAAAGTCTAGCCACATAATCAAAAGCTTATATGTTTAATTCAAGTCAAATAAAGAGTGCATAGGTAGCTGGTGTAGAAATAAACATAAGAGCTAATAGAAAGTTCGATAATGTGAGCGTGCACGGGCAGTCGTAAAGTCTAAATACTCTACTAGATGAATGATCTGGTATAGCAGCAATCTATTCTATACACACCCTTGTGAACTTTGTCCTTATACAATTGCGTTCCCGCTGATACTCATAGAGCTGGGCTTCATCTCAGGAGGCCCCTTCTCCACACATGGTTATCTTTCTAGGCTGACAAATCGCTCGCCCTGTACTACCTCGCATGGGTTTAAGAAGCGTGACGCTAGTCGAGGTAGCCACAGCCTCATAGGACCGGAACACAATCCCTAATAGGCAAAGATCATTTTTAGTACCAACTCTAAAATTCCCTTGCTTCCGAATGCTAGGAGCCAATCGGAATGCTAGTATATCGGAATCTGATCAAAAGAGGCCACCCATCATGACGATGAGCTAAAGTCGGAACATATCTCCTAATCTTTCGGTATGCAACTGCCGTATTTAGAAATAAAAGAGGCTTCTCGGAATATCGGAAACGACCCAGTCTAAAGGTCGGTCTGCGTGTGAGAATCCCACAGGCTTGAGGAGGGGGGGTGGATGAAGGCAATTAGCATAACTGGCGGTTGGTGGCTGTCGACTGTAAGAAATAAGATTGCCAGACTGTAAAAAGGCTACACGGCAACGTCTCCGCTTCCTCAGATTTAGACAAATCCCTATGACTCCCTTATAGCAGGGTGTATTAAATAATATAAAGGTCTAATTAACATTATTTAAGAGAAAAAAAGGAAAAAAGGAAAAAAAGATTATAAATATATTATCTTACTATTAGATATAATAAAGACATAACTACTATAATTATAAAATATAACAGTTAAGGTAAGGTACTGTAATAGAGGTATAATAGGACAAGCTTTGCTTTCAGGATGCTTATTTACTGGTTCCGGGGTGTAGGACTTCTCGTTTGTTGACCTCCTAATCCTTTGACTTAGCCATGAAATGACGCGGCATATGGAGAATGTTTGATCGGTCAGGCGCTTTTACGTCAAGAACCCTGTAAAGCTTAAAGAAGAAGCTTGTATTCCGCACAAACTACTCATTCATTTGTAAGCACCTAATCAAACGACACCAGGATCCCAGAGTAAGTCAAGAGGCACAGCCGACTTGTCGTACATTATTGCGTCGTCGCTATGACGGTAAGCGATGTCGTAAGCACGACAAAGGCTTACCTAGCTATAGATTTCAAAGCAACTCTACAGCATCTGACCGTTGATCGTTTTGTCAAAGACGTATGGATAAAGTTTACAGACCAAATTCTGCGACTAAGCTATAAAAATCCAGACTGCCACTCACAAAGTAATCTGTGTTCATCTTTCCTAAATTGCATTTAAACTTCACGCTTCTGTACAAATATCTACTGCTAGACTCTACAGTCGACCCTGCCTTCAGTTCAGTACCTAGATACCTGTTACGCGCTGAATCTGTCGCCAAAATGCTATCCCTCAAGACCCTTACGTCCATTGCCATCAAACTCCTTTGTCTTACTGCGGTTAATGCTCAGGATGATTCCTCTGGCTCTACCACCGTCCCATCCTTCACTTGCAACCCAGGATATCCCGTCTCGTCAGCTGAACAATCGATCATCTTTACCAACTTCTTGCGCAAGTTTTACATAGAAAAGGACGTCTATCGCGCTGGCAGGGAGCACATCCTCCTGAATGCCATCAACCATAATCCGAATGTATATGGCGACCGCGAGGCTAGTCTGGCCTGGGTCGCCCCTCGCATCGCGGAATGGAATATCACTATCGCAAACTCCGGTTTCGCAGACAATGTGGGGTGGAGCCATGTTAAGGTTGAGGGGCCGGGTATGGGACGTTATACGGTTGCGGTTGACATTTGGCGGTTTGAAGGAAGTTGTATCGCTGAGCATTGGGACGCATTGCAAGGGGCACCACCTGCTAACAGGACCAACCCTCTGGAGCTCGTTTGAGTCCGGTCTTATCCAGTCAAGGCCTTATTTGTCACTATTTCAAGGCTACCAAGTGTTGATAGACCAGGACCTCAACAATTCAACATTCCCTTCTTATCTCCCTTTTTAAACCGCACCCTTTATATCTAGACCTGATTATTCATATACATATATATATATCGATATTGTCCAGATAACACTAGTTTCCAAACCTTTTGAGTTATCTTTCATGGCATACAGGGCCACCTTATAATGGCTGCTGGAAATAATAAGAATCTTTCTTCTTCCAGGCCATACTGACTGCTGTAAACCAGTTAACCTTTGACTATTCGCATGTACTATCCTTGGTAAATTTACAATATCGGGACCTGTCTATACGCTGACAGAGTACGAATATGAAAAGCTGTAGCCCGTCGTGATGATTCCCGGGGGACATAGTGGCTCTAAGATTCAATACAGGACACGACGTATGACAGAAATGCTCTGCGTCCCAGCGAACTGATTTGGACCGTTCTGGCTGACAGTCGCACAGTTTCCCGTCTTACAACCATAAGGAGCTCCACTGCCAACATTGGAGTCTTTGTTTAGATCCTCTGGAACTGAGTACTTCTGGTTGTAGGCTGTAGAGCGACTAACAATCAGAGGAGATGCAGCTACCTTATCAGAGATGAATACCTCCCTTGTGATCGTGTATGACGATGGAGGTACCGAAGAGACACGGTCCGCCATCAACGCCAATATGGCATGACCTAGAATCTTCCACTTCATATTGATACTCTAGATATGATGTCAGAGATTATGCGAATGGAGGCGTGTCAGCTCTAGTCTGGTAAGCAAAGTCAGTTTGGTGATACTAACGTAAGAATTAATAGCTCCTATAGAAGCAAGAGCAGCTTTGAGCTTCCGGCGTATAAGGGGAGAATAACATCCAGTCGATTGGGTTTTGATCTTAAAGACCAGTTAAATAGTTCATTTTAGCCGTGTGTTCTTACTAGGATTATTATGTTTAAAATTATCGTGTATTAAATCTTATAAACTTAATTAGCCTGTATTCTCTTAGCTATTAAAGCTTCTAGTTACCTAGATATAACTTACCTTAGTAAAAGTATTAATACTTAAACTTTTCTAGCTAGCCTAGATAACTTAGTTAATAAAACCTTTATATAGTATATATATAATCCTTCTTAAAGTTATTTAATAACTCTAATCCTTAGCTTTTTAATTACTAAATATATCCTTATACCTTAAGTACCTTTTATAATACTATAATTTCCTATAGCTAGTTATAATTATTTTCTAATAATATTATATTTTTCTTATTATTATTATTAAGCTTTTTATTTTCCTTTTTATAAAGCTTTTATAGCTTTTATACCTTTTTATAAGTAAAGTATAAAAGGTAATAAGTATTTAGGTTAAAAGTAACTATATAAAATACCTTATAGCTAAATAAGGTAATTTTAATATAATATTTACCCTTAATATTATTATTATTAAATAGCTAAATAGCTTTAAAAAGTAATAAATATTTTTTTTTTAAACTAATATACTATTTAGTAATACTTTTAAGGGCACTAAAGTTAATAGGGAAATTATAAATATAATCTTAAGCCTTCTGGCTTATTAAGTTATTATTAATAATAGTTTACTTTATTACTAATATATTATTTATAGAGTTATATTATTATATATATATATATATATATATATATATATAGAGATATAAACTTAAGGTTATATTTTTTTATATACCTTTTAGTCTTTTCCCTTTATAATGCCTTAGGGCTTATAGTAAGATTTATTAGTTATTATAAAAGCTTATAGGTAAAAGCTTATATTAGGGAAAAAAAAATATTATATTATTATTTATTATTTATATTTGTAGCCTAAAGCTTAACCTTATAGGCCGCAGTTATCCTATAGTTCTTACTAGGATAGGTATTGGAGCACCATTAGCACCACCCTGCCGTTCAGGCCAGGGCGTATTCGGTCCACAAACCAAGACTAGTGTTTTTATACTGTGCTAAGTGGGAAAATCTTATCTTTTGAAAGTTTTGCTATAACTGTAAGTAATGCTTGAGTTATTACTGCTTGTATATAATACTACAGCACCGTTTAAAGATGAGTACAGGTGTCCCTTCAAGAAGCAATGTATGTAAACTAGACCGGTTTATGATTAGACAGACATGAAGTTTGAACGTTGATGAAAGGTGTCGGATAGTTTGAGGCACCGGAGGATGTAAGCATGTATACGACATCCGTGATATATCAAACGATATCAGTCTTTACGATAGGAATAGAACTATAACTTCCATTTCAAGGGATAAGGAGCTTCTTAAAACAAGAATGCCCTAATCGCAAGCAAGGTACTTAAAGTTAATGCACAATATACTAGTAAGCCCGCAATATTCATCTCTGATACAAGCTAAACAGACCCCAGGCACCCGATGGATGAATTATGCTTGATGGCGGTTGGGCTTTTACTATCACGATCCCTTTTCGCTCGTATTTCAGAAAGGTGAGGAAAATGAACTGAACTTACAAGACAGAGAATCACGTAATGGCACGCGACGTTCGAGGCCCTAGAACGAACAAGACCGTGAAGTGCGCAGGAGAGGTACCAGACAGTGTTCGAAGAATTACGCTAAACTATCAAGCTATGAAAAATATGCGTTTTATGGAGATAACGGAGTGATTTTCGAGATACCTCCAGAAGTCAGCCTTTTGATGTGATTTATAACATTAATGTATACGGTGAGAAACAAATGCTTGATCGCCTACCCTTGGGCATAGGAAGGTATCTGGTAATATCTGGACAGCAACTAACGTTACGCTGAGTAGAAGAAAATTATCTCAGAACAAGAAAGATAAAACAAAGTAGAAATAAAAACCGAAGCATTGCTTGCGCTTTCGAATAGGCAACAAGTCGCGGGCATCTCCGTCCCCAAGGAATGAACCGGGCCACTATACGAGCGACAACAAAAGCGAAATCGAAAAATACGGAGATAACAGTCTGATGTACCTTTAGATTTATTATAGAAATTTTGAAATTACTTCATGAAGTCAGTGTGGACCTATGAAGTCGCTGAGGCCTTTGTGCTTGTGGCCGCCGATGTAGCTCGTGTTGAGGTTATGGCTAAAAGTGGGAACGCCGGAAAGTCTACGGCAGATCACACTGACTAAGGTTATCTTAGCGCGATTTCCCTATCTTAATATATTCTCATTCACACCATGATCATCACAAGAATCCGAGCTTATCCTCACGGGGATAAAACCGCGACCTTCATCCGATCTTGAGAGCGCCTGGTGTTTTCGCCCATGCCACTTATAATTTAAGATATTACTTCTGCAAGGAGATAACGCCGGCTCACTTGCGGCCACCACTAGTATAGCCAGTCCCTTATCTTGACATCGATGTCCGCAATGGGCCGTCCCTCCGTGCCTCCATGTGGAGCGTGGAATATCGTGTCAAAGTCACTACTAATCATGTACGAACCAAGGCGAGATTAAGGTATTCTTAGAAAATACAATTTGCAGGTCGCGACCCTGGCTCTTACTGCTGTGCCCCCTTAATGCTGCGATTAAATCTGTAGAGGATCATTCAGTAGTCAATTAATACTAGAGTATGCCTGACAGAAGGTTCCTTACGGTCCTTAAAGTGGTAGAGAATTAGGCAGTAGATAGTACCTGTAGCCATGCAATAAGCTTGTATTGATTCTTTCCTTGTAAGGTTAAAAGCGAGGCAGAACTTGTCACTACACCAAGCACGAGGTAGCTTAAGCACCGTAGGTATAAAGTCAACTCAAATTATAAAGCTTTGTCATCATTGGAATCTCATAGAAGCTGATGGAATCTTCGAGCTTCCTGGACGCGTATGCGGCTCGTATCTTACTCTATACGCATCAACGATACCGCCAGATATATAACGCATGCCACCAGGCTAGAAATAGCTTTACTTGGTTTCAAAATCTCTATGCATCAAGGTTTGTAATTAACACAATATCACAATAGGCACGCAAAAATAACACAACAAATTCCAGCATGATAAAAGCTTTTCATCTGCTTATTCATTGTCGGTCTGCAGATCTAGATCCTGTGTACTAACGAGTGTCCAAGAATTATTCCTTATTCCTATCTATATCGTAGGCCAAATCACTTCCCCAATTCCACCAGTCTAAAGCAATTTCACAAATTGGACTGTGTCTACGTCCGACAGTGTCTTGCGCTCCGCGCAGACCTGAGGAACACATTTGTGTTCAAGAGGGCACCGTGCTCCAATACAAGTGGTTTTGACCAAGTGTACGCAGGTATTCTTCAAAGCCTTACAAAAATCACATTCGTATCCAACATTATCAACCATTGTATCGTCTTCGCCATCTGGACCCGAAGAGCATTGATGTTCCTCGGCGGCAGATATGACACTGAAGGTAGCCAACCTCTGTGGACAAAAACAATAGATATGGGTAATCCATTGATTAACAATACATCCTTTATTACCTACTTCGGATGTTAGGTCTTCCTGACCATGCGGGATTGATTCCCCGCCGCGAGGTACAGCATCGCTACTATTATACAAATGACTCTGATCCACAGAGGAATTTGGGGGCCTGCCACGACCAAATTGAGTGATGCCATCCTCAGAGCTAACGACATTTCTGTCCTGAGGAGCGTCTGGAACTTCGATATCCACGACTTGATCAAGAACGTCTGTCATTTCGGTATCCACGCTTTGAACAGGTTGCTCTGTCTCAAGGTTGACCGATGAGGCTGACATCTCCGTTTCTAACTTACACAGAGAATATGATGACAAGAACTGATAAGTACTGCGCACTACGTATAGCCTTATAACCTATGAACAAATCTACCTAGAAATATTATCATTAACCCCCAAGATCTGCACCGTGGTCGCTTTGTCATTTTACCTTTCTTGCGCTGCATACACAATTAATTATTTTCACCTAAAGCAAGTCAAGAGTAAATAATGTTAGATTATAGTGAAAGGGAAAATATTAATAGTCGCATAGAAACCGGTCTCAGACGCGTTCGTTTAATGTGTTTCTAGTAACTCAGGTCTTGTCAGAAAAGCCTCTCTGATCCCCGCTGAGAGAGGAAGAAGAAAAGGAAGCAAATCTGTTGGCAAGGTGGGTGATGCTGCACTTTTGTACTTCCCAATCCATCGTCTGGACGGACAAGTGTCCGGCGCTCTACTGGTGGTGTGGAGTTACCCCATCCAGTCATCTCCGTTGTTCCAGTTTCTTATCAGGCGGGTGACATGACCTGGCATGGCATGCATTGCTGCCTACTATGTCATGAGCCATAGGAGAAAACCCCACGCCAACATGCTGTCTATCCACAAGGTTTTGTAACCAATCAGAAATTCAGCGACAGAAAAACCTCTGATGTAACCAAAGTTAGGACACCCACTAAGGGGAGAACAAAAAATGACCCCTCGGTGGGTGAAATGGAAGTGAATCTTGGTGTATTGAGGTCGTTTAATTTAGTTCCCCAAGGACTCAGCTCCAGCGTCATCCGTTCTTCATTATCATCACATGGACTACTCTCCTCTTCTCTCTGACCAGAAATGCTCTAGCAATGCTAAATGGGATGACTGCATATGCAGCTAGCAATCGACCCTATCAGAAGAAGTTTAACTTGCTATCTGCCGCTCGCAGTCCATGCCCTTTGTAGAGTTCATTTGCCACATCAGCATAGACCGGGGTGTTGGGAGGCCTCATTCCCCAGACACAGGCACTCACAGGTACAGAAATTAGAGAGCAATAACGAGGTATGGCGCGTGGTGCAAGCATCAGGCGCCGAATCGACTTAAGTAAGAATCAATTGAGAAACCATTAGGAAGTTGAGAAGTGCGATGCTCAACTGGTGGCGCCGAGGTGAGTGCAAGAATGAATCTTCAATCGAAATCACATTGGTATTGTGCAAAGCGTGGAGTAGCCACAACGAACATTCCAGCTTTGGTTGAAAGAGCCTCAATTAAGGTGGAGGTCAAATTGAACCAGCCAATTATGCAGTCGGCTTGATCTAACCAATCAAGGAGAACATTACAGAATAACGCCTTGACGGTTGAAGCCAGAATCATATTAGTATTGCCGTATTTGGAACTTGGGTCCATTTTAGGGGGTAAATCGTATTAGAAGTTGACCACTGAATGATGGGACTCTATGGAAGGGCCACAAAGTCCAATTTTAGAGCAAGTAAGATATACCAAACCAGGTGCAGGGTATAAAAGAGGCTGAATCAGTTACTTAATCTACCTCTGCTGGGTGATGTTGGTTTACAAATAATAATACACCAAGAAGGTTAGTAAGAAAGGTTCTCAGGTACGTCCGCTATACTCTGCTAGGCATTCAATAGCATGAATTTATAGAGATAGAAACAAAGTTTAGAGATAATTTATTAGAAAGTAAGTGGCTATCATGAGAAAGTAAAAAACGCATTTGCATACGTAAGTAAAACAACCACAAGCGATTAATCGACATGGGAAAGACAAGTCGACAGAGTATGGACACGGGAAAAAAGGTGGTGAGAAAGAGAGAGGGATGCACGATAACTAAGAATAGAAGAGGGTGTTTACAGCTGAAAGCGAGTGGGTGTAATTTGATATGAGCTAGTCTGGTTTTATCTTTTTACACATAGCATCGCGCGTCTGTAGAACAAGGGGGAGAAGATCTTAGCGTCTTGGTATGTGTTGTCTCCCTGTGGTGGGCCTCCTGGTGGGCCTCCTGGGATGAATGCTATCCCCTCCTCCCTGAATTGCATCTACCCGTCATTCGCTTACAACTTGAGAAATCGCCACTTCTCGTGCATTTAACAATTTCAGAGAAAAAAAACCAAGTTGCAACAGCTGAAGGTATCCTCATGGCTTCTACAGACAAGAAGCCATCCGAGGAGACGCTTTTGAACTGGTACAAAGGCTTACAGCCGCTCACAGTCGATATTGTGGGAGACTTTGCAGGCCGAGAGCTATTCCTAATCCATGGAGAGGCTTTGATGCAATATTGCCTTATCGAGGCCAGAGTTGATTTTGACAGTAAGTTCTTCCATTTCGCTGGGGTTTGTGAGATAGCGCCTGACAAACCATTGTAGAAGGATTCCAGTTGTTGCACGCCATCCAAACCGTGGAGAAGTTCCTCGTAAGTCTAAAGAACGGGGACTGCAACTTTGATATAGCGTTCTTTCGCGACTTTGAAAATGTCTGCGCGTCTGAGGGTAGCGCCGGCTCGAAACATCCTTACAAGTACAAGCTTACACGCCGGATTCTCATCCAGCATCTTACCAGAGGCATCGCCGACTTCAATATCCTGGAATTTGATTCGTTTGACAGTCCAGAGTGTACAGCGTATCTCGCTAACAATGCAATACATTTCATGCTCTGTGATGATGGAAGGGGAGTTAGCCTAGACCAGTCTGTTCGCCTTCGACATCTTATATGGAAAGTCATAAGCAGCGGGAGAAATGTGGCCCTCATCAACTCGATTTCATGGAAGAGTTCAAAAGTGAGCCCGATTGATTTGAATCTAAAGGTTGTGTAAATGCTAATGGGTTCAGATTTTCATGCCTCTCCTGAGTGGTTCGAAGGGTATGCTGCCAGATCTCCATATCGACACTCCCGCTTGTGAGACGAAACCATTGACGGACTTTTCCCAAAAAGTACTTGATGAGGCGCTAAGACTCTCAATTGAAAGTTCGGATCTTTCAGCAAGAGAAAAGTTCGCTGCCGTGTTTTGTCGCGTTTTCCTTGAACGATCCTCAAAGGAAGGTGAGATATCTGGCGTTGACCTCGAGCTTGTGGAGGCGCTGCTTCTTCACATGGCTGCTCTCAGAGCCTGTCATCTCCAAAACCGAAATATCCATCCAGAGAGATTTTCGAAACGCGTTGTTGATAGCTACGACACTGGTTTTGTACAACTCTTTTGTACTGCGTCCCAAAATCTGGCAGAGAATGGATATGCTGTGAGAGGGCAAGCCGAGTGGGATTTATTCGATCTCTTCGATGGCCATATATTCTTTTACATTCTCCAATCGATACGGGATGGATCCGAGTTTCCTATGCCCATTATTGACCGAGCAAAAGTTCTTTCGGCAAACGCCTTTGGGCAGAGGAGCATGAATGGTCGAAGTCTTTTCGTGGCTCTCAAAGGATCAGCGAGTAACTTACCTCCTGTACCACCTCACTCGACTCCCACTGTTCTGTCATTCGATCACCCCGTACTAAATGAGTTTCTCGAGGATGTCCGGGTTAAAGAAGTGCTAGATGATGTCGATCCTGTTGCTGAGGTTGTGTTCCAAGATCTTCGTCACTGGCATGCTTACAAACCAATCACCACTAGTACAAGGATGACACGCGACAAAGTCCCCGTCTGGCTGGAGAATCTTAGGCGCAGGAGACATCAAAGACAAATGGCAGATGTCATTTTGTACGCAGCGAGTCTCAGCAACTCTGTCGGAAAGGTTTTCAGCCGAGAAACTATTGTTGTGGGCGCACTCACTAAGCAAAAGTCGGCTCACGCTGGGTTGAATGCAGACACTGACGGTAGAAGGCAGGCAAAGGTAGGCAATCAAGCTCTCAGAGGTGGCAAACAGAAGGCACTCCTAGCTGCCTGTGCGTTGAATGAAAAGAAAGCGCTAGCAAAACAAAACGATGCCTTGCACCTCTGGGCCATAAAGTGCGCCGAAATTGAGGACACTGATAATCCAGTTAAGCAATATCTGAAGGCTTTGGCTTTTCTATCTGATGGATCCCCAGGAAGCCATATTTCTGTCAAGCCAGAAGTTTTACTATATCTTTGTCACATACTTCGGAGAATCTGGGACCAGACGCGTAAACAGGTCGATGAGAATTCCCCCAGAGGTCAGTTCCAACTTCGGCCATCAGAATGACTTTTCTGTTATTGGAAAAAAAGAACTAACGTTCTTAGGGCTATACCTTATATCTATGATATGGAACTGGCTTAAGGTCATTTCGAGATCGGACAAGTGTACGCCAGATGTTGCAAGTGCCGCCCAAGGAATCATGAGAACCCTCGCAATAAGCCAGCTGAGCATCACTATCCAGGAGCCACAACGCAAGCTGCCTTTCGCCATCTTACCTTGGATGATGATGAAAGATGCACCGAGACTTTTACAGGGTCATCGAATTCTTCAGCTTCATCACGGGGGGCCTTACATGGATAGGCGATTTGACTCTCGGCCCGATGGACGAGTGCCCTTTGAACCAGATGCCTGGCAGCGGGACATTCTCGACTCGATTGATGCCGATGAAAGCTTGTTAGTTGTGGCTCCAACATCTGCAGGGAAAACCTTCATATCCTTCTACGCCATGAAGAAAGTACTTGAGAAGAGCGACGATGGAGTCCTGGTGTACGTCGCTCCCACAAAGGCCCTCGTGAACCAGATTGCTGCGGAGATCGAGGCCCGATTCTCCAAACGATTCAGGACGCAGGAGGGGAAATCTGTTTGGGCAATCCACACACGCGATTACCGCATCAACAACCCTGCTCGGTGCCAAATCTTGGTCACAGTGCCTCACATGTTGCAAATCATGCTCCTGGCCCCGACAAACGCTAGCAGCCCAACTGCATGGTCACGGCGTGTGAAGAGAATCATATTTGACGAGGTTCACTGTATCGGACAAGCTGAGGATGGTATCATCTGGGAACAGCTGCTGTTGCTTGCCCCGTGTCCTATCATTGCCCTCTCGGCGACTGTTGGAAACCCTGAAGAGCTTAGGGACTGGCTTTCCAAATTACAGGCACAAAAGGGGTTTAAAATGAAGATGGTTGTGCATGAGGTCCGATACTCTGATCTCCGTAAATTCATTTACGAGCCTCCGCATAACTTGAGCTTCAATGGGCTCGCAAAGGTTTCCAGACTTCCTGTACCAGGGCTCGACGAGGGTGACAGCATCAGTCCAAACTTCAAGTTTGTGCACCCTATAGTAGCCCTTAAAGACAGGCGAGTTTGATCCCTAATGCCGAGGCTGGGAGCAGGTACTGACCGATCTGTTTAACAGGAACATTGCAGCGCTAGATGATATCACTCTGGAGGCTAGAGACTGCCTCACTCTTTGGAACAACATGCAGAGCACTTTTACAAAAGACCTCCTCGGAAACCAGAGCGAACTTGACCCTCTGAAAGTCCTGCCAGAGGTCATCGAAAAATCTCATATTGTGGAGTGGGAGAAACGCCTGAAGAGGAAGTTAAAGGAGGCCATGGAGAGCCCAGAATCTCCCTTCTACATTTTGCAAGAGAGCATTGACTCTTCAGCAAATAATGAAAGGACTTCCAAGATCCAACACTTCGCGCAATCGAATCCCGTTGACCATATTGATAGGCTGTTTACTTTGGCATGTGAGCTTCACTTACAGGATGCCTTGCCAGCTCTTGTTTTTAACTACGACCGCTCCGAGTGCGAAATGGCTGTCAGAAGCATCTCCTGTAAGCTGAACGACGCCGAACAGGCGTTCAAGGGAAGTGACGCTACCTGGAAGAAGAAACTCCGTGACTTTGAACAGTGGCAACGGCAGAAAGGAAATAACCGACAGGTTCGATTCTCCAAACGCTCAGAAAGTGGGGAACGGAATCCATCAAAGCTTGAGATCGCCCGCGAGGAGGGGAGTGTTGAGACTAGCCCTTGGGAGAGTTTCGATCCCGAGGCCCCCTTAGACCACTTCAGCTTCGCAGACGCCAAAAGAATGCAGCAGAAAGACCTTGAACATTTGTTGCTTCGACTGGATCCGAAGAAAGTCCACCTATGGCTGATCGATGCCCTTCGACGTGGATTGGGTGTTCATCACGCCGGTATGAACCTCCAGTACCGTCGGATGTAAGTTCAATCTATTTGTCTATCTCACATTCAACCCTGGACCCAGGGTTGAGATGAGAGGAATGGTCTCTGACTGAACGTAGTGTAGAGATACTCTTCCGGAAGGGCTATATCCGACTAGTCGTTGCAACTGGAACCCTTGCGCTCGGCATTAACATGCCCTGCAAGACAGTCGTCTTCAGCGGGGACTCTATGTTTCTGTCCCCTCAGAACTATCGCCAGGCGTCGGGCCGCGCTGGAAGACGTGGGTTCGATTTACTTGGAAATGTCGTCTTTAACGGTATCAGCCGAGATCGGGTGCACGAGATCATGTCCTCTCGGTTACCTGCTCTTAAGGGCCAATTCCCAATCTCAACCACGCTTGTCCTTCGTCTATTTGTCCTCTTGAGTGGAACGAACAACAATGAATTCGCTGTTAGCGCGGTCAAATCTCTCTTATCATAAACTCGCTTATACCTAGGAGGGCCAGATGCCGAAATGACAGTCAAACACCACCTGCGCTTCTCAATCGAATACCTGAGACGCCAAAACCTTCTCTCGGTAAAAGGAGTACCTATTCACTTCGCGGGACTAGTAGGTCATTTGTACTTTACGGAGAACGCCGTCTTTGCATTTCACTCGTTGCTCCGCGGTGGCTACTTTCATAAGTTGTGCAAGGACATTGACTGCGACCGTGAGAGAGTGCTTCGCGAGATGATGTTGGTGCTCAGCCACCTGTTCAACAGAATTCCTATTCAGCAGACTGCGAAAGCCCTAGAAATTGTCGAAAGCTCTTCATCTGATATCTTCCTCAAACGACTGCCAGTTACCGCAGAGCAGCTACTTGTTCGGCATAACCGGGAAACCCTCTTGACTTTCAAGGACTATGTATCATCTTACATCAATGCACACTTGCATGACCAACCAGACCACACACTTCCACTGACCAAGATTCCGATTGGACCAGAGAAAGGACATGGGTGCAGTCTGACAAGCGACCCTCCACCGGTCATCCGGTCTCCATTTGTGGCACTTTCTGGATTTACGGATGACTTTGACTCAATCAAAGAGTTGTGTTCGACAGTTAGAAACGGGGTATTTCTAGAAGAGTCTTCTATCCCTTACCTCCCAGTCTGGCCGATCGATACCACTGTTGAGCTAAACGCCTATCTCTATGACTTTTTCAAGCACGGGAGTTTGAAAGTGCTGGTGCGCGATAACCTTATCAAGCGGGGCGATGTGTGGTTTCATCTCAAGGACTTTTCCCTCGTGCTTAAGACCATCGTGATCAGCCTCAAGGGCGTGATTGACTCAGGGGGCGGCTTCTACATGGAGGATACTGATGGTGATGACAACATGAGTGACATGAGCGAAGGAGACCACGAGACTATTGCAGAGGTGGTTGAGGGAAAGAAGGCAGATAAAGCACCCGAGGAGATTGCTAAAGCGTTAGCAAAGACTAAGGCCAATGCTGAGGTTCCCGATAGCTGGGAGGATGAGACTGACGCATCTGCATCCGAGTCTGGACGTTCCATGCCCGATTCGGGTGTTGTTGGCTCATCTGCATCTAAAGATCCAGTCGTTATGCAGTCCGAGTTCGATAACGGATGTAGATTAATGCAGGTCTTAAGGGCGTTCGAGTTGCTGGAAGCAGAGTTCGCGGACAAGTTCTACAAAATTGGTGCTTGACCGGCACTAGGGACTCATGGAGGAAAGCACCCGTAACAATACCAATCCACTTCAAAGGAGAAGACATCTGCTTTCCAGTACGAGTGACACAATTCAGCGCCAAGATATAACCGGGGTCTTCAATATGCCCCAGCTTTGCCTCCACTCGCTGTCCTTTGTTTGTCATGGAATACTCGGAATTTGAATCGAGATAATCGTGATACGCTAGAACATCTTGACATTGAGGGAGCTCGGAAGGCTTTAGTGCAAGAACCCCTCTGAATTCCGCAGCTAGTCACTGCTCCTCGTATTCAATTTAGAGCATGGAAAGAACTTGACCACCACGGTAGTGTCCGCGGCGAAACTACTACAGAACCCATTGCTGCCATTGAGATCCCAAAAGATGAACCGACAGGGACATTCGAGCCCAGAGCGCCATGAGACTGGACGTTGGAAACCATTTGCGATCTTTCTGGGCACAGCCTTGGCCTGCCCGAGCGGCTTCAGATAAACTCGACGCTGCTTAAACTCATGCTCCGTGGCTTTGATGCATCGTTGGATAGCCAAAAGTCTATTGCCTCCAGTCTGCCTCTTACGATTCTTCGGCCGTTCAAGATATCGAACTATTACTATCCCCAAATAAAGAATCTTCTAAAGACCCTCGACGATGAGGCTGGTTATAACAACTTGAGCACTGAGTCCAAAAGTGACACTACTTCAGGTGGCGAGGGCGAAACTATCACAACAGCCGCAGACGAGGAGGACTATATCAATGATATACACTGCTTGGTCGCGTTTCTCGATGGCTCAATTCTACCGTTGTCAAAGAGGTTAGCAGAGGAATCGGATGTCGTCCGCTTTTCGGATTTGTGGTATTTATTCCCTCCCGATTCTTTCATATGTGCCAGGAAATCAGACTTTGTACACAAAGTCTGGCGCGTTGTTCAGAGAACAGGTGGTCGGAGATATATGAGGAGGCCGGATCATGTTCCCGAGAGCTCGTTCCGATACCAGTTTAGTCTCTTCGTTGTTGATCGCTACTCTATCGACTTTGACAGAAGGTATTTTGTACCCGTGTTTGGGCAGTTCGAGATTGACTTCGATGATGTACAACCCGTCAGCTCGATGCCTGTATTCCCTCTCCGCATGGCTGAGAAGGATGGCCTCGTCTATCGGGATCAGCTCGAGGCTAGAGCCCGGGAGTTTATTGACCATACAAACGTTTGGCATCAATACTACTGCGGGTGGAGCCATGGTAGGACGATCGGCGGGATGAAGCTGGAGGAGGCCAACGAGAACTTCGATAGCGACGTCATCGTTGAATATCGCCGTGCCGTCGAGCATGTTCCAGCATGGAGACCATCAGCTGATGACCCACAGCTTTATGCTATGGACCATGCTGAGCTCAGCCACACGGGAGGCGTGGCTCAAGATATCGACTACGATTGGAAATGGGATAAGAAACTCTGCAATGAGATATTGGCCAAGTTCAGAGAACGTTTGGCTTCTTGAACCAACCCGGCAGACGTTCCTGATCGCGAATATTTACTCTTGCTTCCTGGTCGGGTGTTTGGTTACGTTCTGGGTAACCGTAAATGGGGTATGATTGCTAGCAACCTTCCCGTCATTGCTCTCCCATGGTGTAATTTCTAACTTCGATTCAGCCTCTCTCCGGGTTGGCAGCTCAGATGAAGGCGAGAAGCTCTTACTTCCTATCGCCACCGATGATGACCCCTGGAAGTACCTATACTCACCAAAAGAACACAAGGAAATGATTCGGTCATTGCTGGAACACATGTTTCGGAACTCCGCGGAAAATGAAAATGTGGATATAGTTAGAGATAAAGGTAAGATGATTGACCGCGATATTCCTTCTGTCCTTATTTTGAAAGACTTGTTTGCGGAGTAAGGGAGAGCCATTGATTTATACTCAATACCTAAAGATCTGGAAGGGGCTAACTTATGACATTGCAGGTCGTGGGCTTATCCTATTATTGCATGGTCCACCAGGGGTTAGAAAGACATTTACTGCTGGTAAGGCTATAAAGCGACTCTTGAAAAGTTTGTTAAGAACGAAACTAAAGAACAAAATAGAGTGCGCGGCCCTGGCTATAAACAGGTTGCTGTTTTTCATAACTTGGGGTAAGTTGAATTAACGCGGTCCTAAGAGGAAACGATCCGTTGTCCTTTACTAAAGTCTCCATAGGCGACCTTAGTCTCTTGGCAGAGGATATAGAAAGAAACTTAAAAGAATTCTTCTATTTATCCTATGCCTAGGGTTATGTCTTACTTCTAGATAAAGCTGATGTTTTTCTATTAAAGCGGAAGCAAGAGGATATTCTCTAAAGCAGTTTAGTTCCAGGTTTGCTTTCTGTGCCGCTATCAAGCTGACTTGTGTCCACTGACGTGATTCAAAGTCTTCCTCCAAACCCTCGAGTATTATCCTGGTGTTCTTTTCTTGACAATCAACAGGGCTGGGGACTTTGACGAGGCATTCGCTTCTCGCATACATATTTCCCTCCATTATCCAGCTTTAAACGTGCAGGGAACATACGTAATTTAGAACAACATGCTTTCGAACATGAAAGGAAGACACCGAGGCATGGTGGCGGATGATGAAGCACTTCTGGACTACGCCTGGCAGCTATATAATGTACAGTCTTCCAGAGGTCGCCCTTGGAATGGACGTCAGATTCGAAACGCATTCCAGAGTGCCGTTGCCATTGCTGACTTTGAGAAAGAGCCCGGCTCGTCTTTGAGACTGACTACAAGCCAGTTCAGGAAGGTTTCGCAGTTATATGATGAATTCAACCAGTACAGGTTTAGCATCACTGCCTAATCAAACCCTGCGTCAGAAGATACAGTTATTGAACACAGCAGGCGCTACGCGCAACGCCATCGTGACAGAGAAGCGCCCGGGGAATCCTTGCCCTATAGCACTAAATCTTGAATCTTTTAAAAATAATAAAGATTAAGTTTAATATATTTTAATTATTTTTATATCTTTTATAAATATAAATAAACGTAAGTAATAAGTATATAAGATTAAATATTTTATTCTATATACCTGATCTATTTTACAGAACTAGCAAGCTTAATTCCAAAATCTATAAAATTCTTCATAAACTCCATGCTTGCTTCTGACTCTGGCCCTACCCTCTCCCACTTCTTCAAGATATTAGTAACTTTATCCAGCTCTTCCCAAACTTGAATAAACTTATTCGAGGTCTGTGAGCCCAGACTCTCAAAAGCGCCCTTCATCGCATCCCGCTTCATAATATCCTTCAAGCGCTCCGTGGGAATAGCAGGGATGACATTCTGGTTACGGTTCGCAATCTTGATTCGGAGAATGCTGGCCTTGAGACAGTATAGTATCATGGCACCAAGACCAGCACCAAGTGCTGTGGCGACGCTGGAGCCTGTGTGTTCTATCATTCCCTTATCTTGGGTAGATTTGCTTCTTATCCCATCCTGGTTTACGTGTACGCCGGGCAGGATAAAGGTTATGTCGTCAGGTGTCCAGTTGAATACAGTGCCATCGGAATTTGCAGCCCCGATACGGAAAAACTTCTTAGGGAACGGGGCACTCGGGTAGTCAGCTCCTGTGAATTTGCCCTTGTCTGGTGCAGAACAAAACATCAGGACATTCCGACTTATGGCCTTTTGTAGAACCTTGTGCACTGTATCAACTATTAGAGTGTTCTAACGGATTATACATCTTCATCTCATCTACTTACGATTCGTCTTCAAAGGGTCCTCGTTAGTTCGGCTCGCCATCGGCAATGTCCACGACATGGAAATGATATCTGCTTGCTTGTCCAAAGCTGCCTGGATTGCCTAAGACCTGTTAATATCGATAACTACTGATAAGACAGAAGGCAATACTTACACGTGCTGCATAGTCGGCATTAATAGTAAAGTTTCCATTGGGGTCACCATAGGTCTTGAGGCGTATAGGATATATCTCAGCCATAGGGCAAACACGCAATATCATACGAGCCATCGTGGTACCGTGGCCCTTGGCGGATAAGAAAGGCGAGTTGACTCTCTCGTCATGAAAGTCAAAACTTTTACCTTCAAGGACTTGGTTTGGGTGGTCGATCTCAAACTTGTTCACGCCATCGTCGATCAACGCTATTGTCACCGGCTTCTCAACCCCTTCGGCGGTCGCCATGTTTTGGTTCATCTCTCTAAACATCTTGGCTGTACTCTCCCAGAATGGTTTCATGACAGAAGCAAATTCTTCAACGGAACTTAGCCATTGGTGAGCATTGATACCTTTTTCGGGAGCAAGAGAGTTTGTGGAAAGGATACCATGGGGCGTGACTCCTTCCTGGACCCCAGTGGTTGGATCGACCAAGTTTACTCGGATGTAGCCTAACGGCGAGCCTTCGAAAGACACCTCTCGGGTAGCTTGTTCGCTTCGAAGAGGTTCGCGGCTCTTGTTAAGCCGATTCTCGAAGTCGCTGATCTTCCTGTTGATCCACTCCTTGCTGTCACAAATCTTCATCATGATTAGCATGAGAAATGGAGTGACACCACCTGTGATGAATATAGACGTACCATGTGAGGCGGCGGCCGAACGATCTCAACTTCTTGGAGAAAGCGCATTTTTGGTAAAGCGTCCTCATCACTCCAGGCCCGCAGGACAGCATTACTGCCGCTCCAAACCAGAGTCAACTTTCTTATCTGCGATTCTATGACCGGGTTATTATCACCCGGGCCTTCAGCAGATGGCTCTTCTCTCTGACTGCCGATTTGCAATATAGTCTCCGGGTCCAAGTCCGTCTTCTTCCAGTCCAGATGCTCAACAACAAACTTCCCTAAAGCTTCCTGTATAGTCTGATCTCCGTGGACCCCCCGGCCCACGTCCATGGGTTCTTCCACCGACAACTTAATGATATGCCGCACGCCCTTTGCGTAAAGCCAGTCAAGAAAGTATTTAATATCTTTGCGACCAACCGTTGTCTTTGCAGATTCTTTTCCAGCTGCTTCTTTTTCTGCGGGGGTGAGCTTGTCGTAAACCTTGACGTATGGAAACGTGGCATACTGAAGCACAGGATCGAATTTATACCCTCGTGAGAGGTCTGTGCCAAATCTCCTCTTGAAGTCTTTCCAGGATATATCGGATGGTGAGCCGGTATAATCGAAGCCTGTTTGGATATCTTGGTACATATGTCAGCCCTAGTCAAAGGATGTGCCGCGTCGTGGATCTTACCATTTGTGTTATTGCCATAAAGAAAGAACATGACCATCTCAGGGTTTCGTGTCCTCATATAGTACAACTTGAGCTTCTGCAGGATCTTGTTTGAGTTGTTGAGATGCTTTCGAGTTTTCTCTGTTGAAGCAACCTGCTTGGCTGCTGAGCTCCCGTTGTCAGGATCTTCCGCCTTGACACGGCCTGTATTACTTCGTCTCATTCCAGTATTTGGAGCAGTCTCCGTTGCGCGAACGGGATCGAAAATCCTGACATGCAGTGGTTCTTCTCTCTCGGCTGTTCTGCTCTGGCGGTATGGGCTTGAGGCCCTGCGATCACTCTCGTCGTTATCAGTCGGCTGGTAGTCCTTGACAGACAACTCGTCCTTCTGAAGTCTCGCCTGTTCTTCGTCTTTCATCTTCTGCCTCAGTAGCTCTTTTTCCTGGGTGGCAGTCAATGATTGACCTTTCCGACCGGAACTCTCTCTATCGCGGTCCCCTGGTATCTTGGGTGTCGCTTGGGGTTTTGGTTGTTCTCTTGTCCTAGTAGGTAGTCTTGGATCCCGAGGTGGAAGTCTTTCCCCTGTTCTTGGGGTATCAGCAGCATCTGAATCTGCTCTCGACAGGGATTTTGCTCTAATCATCAGTTCCCAACTCTTTCTTGTATTCTCATGTTCCTGAAATACCGAGACGCCATCTTTATCGCACATATCAAGAAAGGTCTTTGCTGACTTGGTCTTGTTTACCCTCTCAAGAGAATCCTTCTGGATGAGTAATTCAATGAGTTCCACTCTTTGTTGATTGCACCTTTTGAATTGAACTGCATGGTGCATCGGCGTCTTTTGTAAGTTGTCTCCAATACTGAGAGTCTCGTTTGTCGCGTGTTCCATCAATAATTTCAGTGATTTCCAGTTGAGCTTTTCACCAAAAGCGGCATGAAGTGCTGTTTCTGTCCCATCGTGAGGGAGGGACAAGGCAGCGTTGAGACACAAGAGCGCATTTGGCTGATCTTCGTGCTCGACGCATGAAGAGATCATATACTCGAGCATGCGATCCTGGCAAAACCTGATAGCCATCAAGATTGGGGTCTTCTTGTCCTTATTAGAGACCGCGACGAGATCTGGCGCCTGCTTTACCAATGCCCTGGCGAGAAGCTCTACATCCTCGGGTATAAGACGATTGTGCTGAACCACTTCGACGAGCACGTGTAGGATGTTGCCTGCCTGAACGTTACATTGGCGGGTGACATCCCCGAATTGATGCAAAAACTCGGCGACTTGAAATTGAGTTGTGAACTGTTTTTGGTTTCTTATCGCTTCTCCCGCCTGTTTCAGACGATTCTCCCACGTTGTGTCTGGGTGCTGGGAGTGGAAATTGTGAATGGAATCGTCGTCAAGCTCGTCTTCAGCCAAATCAAATTCAGCATCAGGCAAATCCTCATAGCCTGGTTCCAAAACAGTTGCCATCTTCGTCATTGAGTATTTATCTGTTGCTCTTGTGGAGTGATTGGTAAAAATGTGAGGAAAGGTTGCCTAAGGTTTTGCAGGTACCCAAACGAGGCTCTGTGATTGTGACCAGGTTGTGAAGAACTGGTTTGGGCGCTTACATGCAGATACCCCGCAGGAGCTAAGAGGAATGCCACACAGTGTGAGCTGACATATGCGCCTGGGAGCCTGGCCAAGGCCAAATGCGTGAATTAAAATCCCAGACACATATCTTTACGTAGAGGCAGCTTCTCAAGCGTCGCTCCTTGGTCTATTAACCACTTCTTCGAACGCCGACTGCAACATGTCGATCTCAGAGGAAGATTACACGTCGTATGAGCGAGACGGAAAGGAATGTGTGAACGTGGAAATATACGAGACTGGAGACGGCGGATTCCACGTCTTCAATCTTGCACCAAATCACTATCATCGGCAAGAAGCTCTCGAACGCACCGGTGCAGTTGAAATCACTGGCTACCTCGACAAGGTCATACATGGTACCATCAGCCCCACCGAATATGGGTCCATCATCGTTATGCAGTGGTATTTCCAACCGGGCCGAGGGCGACGTATTTCCGAAGCCACTATTACTTTACTCTTTGAACCTGAGTCGAGTGATAGCGACACCGAGCTCGAAGTCAGAGACATATCTTTCGAAGGCACATACGGCTTAATGACTACATCGCATGAGAATGTGACTACTAGGGGCCTAGAGGCTACCGCTGGCGTGCAGCAAGTTGCTCAGGCTAACTTGACTGCAAAGTGGGAAAGCACAATGACAACAACCACGTCAGACTCGATTACACTCATGGGCGGGAAGCGCATGGTTAACCATACGCCTCCTAAGCGTATCGCAGAATGGGAGCTTCAAGAGAATCAGTCGCAACCGCAGGGAATTCCTGGCATGCTCAGGGTAGCGGTTCTGGTCGCAAGAGATGACGAGGAGAAGTTTCAGTGCAGGGTAAATTTTACCTGTAAAACAGACTTGAAGACGAAACTAGCCGGAATGTTTCAGAGGATTCCAAAAGATGATCCGATCATCTTCCAGCCTGATAGTTCGGATAAAGGTAGGCGAGAGAACAAAGCTGTTACCTATGGTATCAAGGACTTGGGGAACATGTCTCTGGATGATTTATCGGATGTAACTTATAAGAGAGTCATCTCAAATGGGGAAAAGGCTTGGAAGTAACTAGAGCTGCGGTTGAGTAAATTCTAAAACTTCGGTTTGGCATATAAGGATAGCACTGTCCATCCTCCAGCAGCCTTTGGCTACAGCAATTGGTTAGTCATTATGATATAATGTTTATGTTGTTAGCTAGATATGTTATTTGCAGATGTGACTTATGGCTAAGAGCTCAAATCAGCAGACAGAGCTTTGTAACTTAGTGTATACCGACGACAATTACTGCCCTTGAACTACTGGGTTTATCTTTCACTGTGCGACTATGAACCCACAATGTGAGATTTCTCCACTTCGGATATGGCAGGCCCACTCAGTTGCCTATCTAAGTGCTCTCCCCTGCATCATCACACAAACTGCGAATCAGATGCCACCAAACCATGGGGCGGAGTGAGAATCTGACCATATCAGTCGTAAGCCCACCAGTAAAGCGCAGCCACGTTTGTGTTGACGAGGCCCTTGATCGGCAAATGACCATTCTGTTTCAAGCTTCCCAAACAACAATAGCTTCTCTCATTGACCATTTTACCCGTCTCGACAACTTCACTGACTAAGGATCTAGAAACGAAGCAATGGACGACTCGGAGATCCCTTCACACAAACAGCCAGATCAATCATCAGAGTCACTAGATGAGCCATTCACAAACGACACGCGAGATGGTGAAACACATCTACCTGAGAGTTCCAAGGCTGAGGCTGAAGGGAAAGACGACGATGCAATAAGCATCCAGACAACAACAGATGTCCTGCTTCCTATAGCGCCGGATTCAGAAAACCCTCCTCAGGAACACAAACTTGGACTGGACATCAACAAGATTCGCGGTTGGTCCGGCTCCGAATACGACGATTATGAGTATGCATGGTTTTGAGGCTTAAAAAAGCATTGCTAACTGAGACAGTGTTATTGCCGTCCATGGTATACGAGATGATTATAAAACCGCTTGGATAGGCAAGAAGGGCGGCTGGATTCTGAAAGAAAAGTTATGTAAGGACATGTCGATCAGGGAAATTGACTATTCGTACGAGATCCACGGGAACTCAGTCCTTCATAGTCGGAATGGGATTCACATACTTGCTCAAGAGCTTGTCGACCGTTACGCGGAGGAGCGTGCCCATCTGGCTGAAGTATGTGTTTGACCTTTCAAAGTGGTTTGTGAGTCTAATCAATAAACTACAGACGGAAACCGACCGGCCAATCATCTGGGTGTGTCATGACATCGGAGGCACCATCGTGAAAGAGGTATGTGAGATCATGTCAATGAGGAAAAGGTTGTTAACTTGACAAGGCACTTCTTCTAGCTTCGCAAAACTATGCGAAGTACGGCAAAATATTCATGCATACAACAGGAATAGTAAGTCGAATCATATCATCAAAGGGCCCCTACTAATCTTAAGTCACAGGTGTTCATTGGCACGCCACATCGATTCGAATCGCAGGACGACGCCGAGGATCAAATGCTCAAACTCCTGCTTCTCTCAGGACCTGGCATCAAGAGAGGGGATTTGATAAAAGCGAAGTACCTGGCAGAACAAACAGACCAGATTAACAAGAGATTCTTAGCCACGAAACTCTTGGACAGGGCTTGCATTTTCAACATAATGTCCCAAAACGCCATTGACAGCCTTTCATATAAGGCCGCTGATGACGAATCTGAGGCCGCCGATGGATACAACTACGCCATTACGGACTCGAATGCAGCGGTAACGCCTTTTCGAAGGAATACACACTTTATTGGCCATGCATTTGAGGCCAGCGGAAGGGCGCGAAGTGATGTAATTGACCATCTTGATCTCATCCGAGATGAGGGCGTTAGAATGCTGGAACTGACTCACGAGCTATTTGAAAAGGATGGAATTTGTAAGCCATCTCCCTTCCGACGCCAGATCATAATAGATTTGCTTAACCGTTCCTCAATTGCTAGGTCTCAAAGTCAGCTACGGCCTGATTCCACTACAGACACGTCTACTATCACTTGTGCCTCCAACCCGAGCGCTCAGCATCCCTTTTGATCCAGTACTTCCGTTTCCTCCCGTGTTAAGATGGTTGCATGAACAACCGCCTTATCTATCTTTTATGGAGCAGAAACTAGGTCCCAATTACCTGCATATTCATGGTTACGGAAATTCGTCGGTTGACATTAAAGATACGTCGCGTCTTTTGTACGCACACCTTGACAGTAAAGCTGCGCTTGAAGACCCCAACAAAACCGTCATCTACTTTGAATTCGACCAACATGACTCACGGTATCGAAGTCTCTCGTCAATGCTTGTATATCTAGTCAATACCATCTTGTGGCATTTCTGGACCAATTCCGAGGTATTGGCTTCCAAAGAGCTGACTTTCTTGACCGACACGAAGTCATGGACTGTCGACGACCTATACCTCATCTTTGCGAAGCTCCGGTATAGACTCATTGTGAACCAGGACCTGACGTTCTTTATTGGTTGCTTTGACCAATGTCCTGAGGATCAACGACAATGGTTCATGGACCGCCTGTTGAGGGAAAACACCTACAGAGAAGATTCACTACGCATCATCATATCTACATCGAGTAATGACAGCCTCGACATTGACAGTGTGACGCCGAATAGGCACATCAATGTGGCTGAATGTCCTCTGTTCAAAGAGCCACAAGAAAAACTACTGTTGGACTTGAAGCCAGACCTCGATGACCTGGTAGCCACACGGCCAGTATACAGCGAATTCCTATCTGAGATCAAGGATCTACTCACGGACTACCAACACATGCCACAAGTTGTAAGTTCACTCCTGAGATTTCTAGCATCTTGCCATCGGGGTAAGAATAAGGCCGAGATCTCCTCTATCATCGCTTCATTATCACCAGCCAATGCAGATAATATTGTGAAGGTCTTTATAGAGCACCTATCACCCCTTCTCCAGGAACAGGCCAAGACAGCTTTCAACTGGATCCAGCATGCTATGGAGCCCTGGTCAGCCGATGCTCTTATCGAAGCACTCGCATTATACGCATCTCACGATGAAGACCCTTGTCTATGTGACCTTGATAAGAAGGCTCAGATAGATGAATTGGTCAGCGCGCTACGTGGAATCATCTCTGTGGAAAATCGCGACGTCAAGTTTTGCCACCCTTCGTTTTACCAAGTGACAGGGCTTCTGGGGGATCAGAGCCAAGAGGAATACGTTGCCAGAATCCACAGCTCAATGGCGATGACATGCCTACGTTACTTTCAACTGGATAGCGCAGAAGTATTCATTGATGGGCTTTGGTCGAGGAGTATCACTGGATCTTCAGATGAGCCACTGGAACCCTTCGTCGTTTACCACCAGCGAGATTCTATGGCTGAATACGCAGTTCGGTTCTGGGCAGAGCACTACAAGCTCAGTGGACCGTTCAAGCCAAAAGAGCTTGTCCGTGACCTCTTTGCTAATAGATATCACCGCGCCCGCTGGGAAATTGCTTTTTGGATTCTTTCTAACCCCTTTACGAGAATCGGTCGACACTACATATCGACACTTCCCGTCTTCGCTATGCTGGGTCTACAAGACTTGGTGGAAGAGGATATCCTGTCTGAACGTGGCCAACCATTGTATACCAAAGATTGTTGGTTTGCTATCACAGAGGCCATCCGATGGGGCAATACAGACATTGCCAAGAGACTCTTGAGCCTTACGGAAGTGGATGAGGGAGAGCTGCAGGTCGCTCTACGCTGGGCCGCGGCAAAAAACGATCTAGAGATCATTGAAGACTTGCTCGCCAAGATTCCCGACCTACAAACTTTCAGTTGGCCCGAGAACCTGATCGATCGAGCTGCAGCAATGGGACAGGAAAAGCTAGTGTCTGCCATACTGACATCCGGCTATGATGTCAACAAGGTCGGCATATACTGGGAGGCTCCACCTACAATCATTGCAGCGTGGCGTAACCAGTTAAGCACGCTCAGAATCTTACTAAAGTCGGGGGAAAAGCCCGATCTGTCTATGACAGACGGAGATGGCGATAGCCTCCTCGTGTCAGTCGCGAGAGTAGGAGATCCAGACTTAATCAGACTTGTCATAGATGCTAGGCGGGACGATAAAGGGGTTCAGGCTGACAATTCTACCGGAGAAGAAGCCGTACGAGCTGCAGTATTGAACTCTGCACATAGAGCTGTCGCTATACTATTGGAGTCCGGATCAGGATGCATAGAGAGCAATGGTGATGACGAGCCTTTCCTTAGAATCGCAGCTTTTTTCGGGTTCACCGAATGCGTGCGCGTCCTACTCTCTCATCAAGTGGACCTGAACGCGGAATGGTCAGGTTCTACTCCGATCTACACTGCTGTCTCAAAAGGTTACGTCGGGGTTGTGAAGTTACTGCTGGAGCATGACCCCAAACCAAGGCTGGATATCACACCGCCGAACGAAGATACGATCTTGGTCCGCGCTATCATCAGCGGCAATGTTGAACTGGCGTCGCTACTTATAAAACACGGCGCCCTCGTGGATAGTATTGACAACAATGATACGTACAACAAAACACCTCTGTCCCGAGCATGCTCGGAGGGGAACTTGGAAATGGTCAAGCTTCTCGTGGAGAACAACGCTGACGTGAATTATACTGGCGACATATCTGACCCGCCTCTATTCGCAGCTCTTTATAACAAGAGACTTGAGGTAGCCAAATATCTCTTGAGGAATACCGAGCCCGACGTTCAGTGGAAAGGACCTGAAGGGCTGGGGGCACTTCATGGAGCCTACAAGTATCCTGACATCCTTTCCGAACTCCTGGTAATGGGAGCTCCGATCGATGGTATGAGCATATGGGGTACGGTACTCCACATGGCATGCGAAGGACTTCCCGAGTCAGTTCAGGCTCTACTCAACAATGACCCGAAGCCCGACTTGGAACTGGAGATGCCCGATGATGCAGATGTTGAGGACGAAATAGGCTACACTCCTCTTCAATTGGCATGCAAAGCCTGCTCATATGAATGTGTTAAAGCCCTGTTGGAGGCTGGAGCCAACCCTCGTGTCATCAACAGAGATGGCGAGTGTGTTGTTGATATGCTACTCCGAGCGTCCTTAGAGTCTCAAGACTGTGGCAAATGTTTGAGGCTGTTGTTTTCCGCACCATACAACCTGCCCAAAGAGCGGGTGGACGAAGAGGGACGTACTCGGCTTCACAGAATACGGAAAGCTACACCGGTTGACGTTGTACGACGCTTCACAAGTCTCATCTCTGACTTAGATGTTTCAGATGGAAAAGGATACACACCACTGGCCGTGGCTGTGAGCAAAGGCAACATAGACGTTGCCAGGTATTTCATCGAGTTAGGTGCCAAAGTCAATATCTTTAGTCCTCAGTATGGCAGCATTCTCCATATAGCTGTCAGCAATGGTGCGATAGATCTCGCCAAACTGCTGATAGGCTCTGGGGCGGATCCTGAGATGGTTGACCCCCGGTATGGCGAGTCTCTGATGTATACGGCTCTTGGAATCTCCGAATCAGGAAGCCGTAATCGTATGGTCCGATACCTAGCCGATGAAGCTAATGTCTCAATCGGCAAGGCTGGTGGTACATTGGGATACCCAGTAATTAGGGCAGCATCCATGACGATTCAGCCCATCGGAAGCTCTGAACTTCTCAAGTTCTTCATTCGCCGCAATGCTCAACTTGATGTTATCGACAATCAGGGTCGAAACGCAGTGCATTTCGTCTCAAAGTCAAGATCTTACGATGTCTTCAAGATCTTACTACGAGACAAAGAGACAATCAACGTAGCGGACAAAATTGGTCGAACGCCTGTTCACTTTGCTGCCTCAAATCCCGATCCCGCCTACCTGGATTATCTACTCAACACAGGCAAGATCGTCGATATCGATGTAAAGGATCTTGATCAATGGACGCCACTGATGTGGGCAGCGCGGTCCGGAAACCATGTTAATATGCAGCGTCTCCTATCACAGAAGGCTGATATCTGGGCACGGAGCCTGTCTTCGGACTCTGGAGATGATTGGTCACCCTTGAAGCTCGCACGCTTTTCTGGCCTACATACGGGCCTGGAAGACCTTGAGCCTCCCCCTCAACAGCGCTCGAGACTCGGCCAGAATGGGTTGGAAGATATATGGGACAATTACCTTCACAAAACTAAAGAGGGCGATCATAAACATGTGCCATGTGGCAGTTGTCTTGTGGTGAGTTTGAATACCATTTAAGGGATTCAAAATATCTAATACTTCTTAGGACATCATTGGCTTGATGTGGAGGTGTATAGAGTGTAAGGAGGACTTTAATCTTTGTTTCAAATGCTTTCCCAACAGGTCTAGCTTTCATAACCTGGATCACAATTTCGATTCAATCGGACCCCTCTATTATGAGGATGCCGATCATGAGAGTGTTACAAGTCATGTCACAGAGGAGGAGGCATTGAGTGTTCTCGAAGTGAATCTCATCTCAGAAGAGGACAATGAACATAGCAGTGATGACTTGGATCTGGATTCAGATAGTTAGCGAGGCCCATTATACCATCCGAGCTTGATACAACCGCCAATCGCCCAGGTTGAGAAGTGGGTGTCAGAATTACATCTAACCATCCTCAAGAATATGTTTCCCAGTTATCTTCTCTCTACCGATATGTATTATAATCTCAGTCACATCAGTACGGCAATCGGAACTGCATTAATATAATACATATTACTAATAGAGAAAAGGCCAGAAGCGACCGTGGCCATAGGCCCTGTTAGTAACTATGATTGTAGCTGTATGCTTACTGGATACGAATACACTATATATAGGGCAGTGCAAACACCCAATACATACGAGACAACCCCCTCCCTCATTATTTTAGGGCTACATTTTCGGTGACAGCAGCCGAAAGCTGGCTACTTGAGGTGCTACGTAAAAATTCCGACCCTTTTAAGTGATTCTGCCTTACCCCGCTCGTATCGGCAGGCTGACTGCTCAGTGATTAGGATTGTACATAAGTGAGGGACTTTCCCCTCAACGCTTTCCTGCAGCGTTCTCCCGTTAGAAAGCCCTAAGTGAAACAGAAAGCAAAAGCCCTGCGGCCTACATTTAATTCCTCTAGCCTCAAATCAGGTTATATACCTAAGACTAGTCGTAATAATTCTATTACAGTAAGTTCCGAGAGCAATCTGTAACGTTCACCTTCAGAACACGGCTAAATATCGGTAGACAGTCCTATCTACAATGGAACAAGATCTATTAAGCTTTCAATCTGACGTTACTGCCTTGCAGTCACATTCTTGCATTTGTTGCCAGAAGCTGCTGATCCATAATATGTCAACCTATGGTAATATTACAGGCAGGTTTCCCTATACCAAAGTGGCAGAGATGGCTTCATCGGGTTGCCTGCTCTTCCAGACTTTACAAACAAAGTTCGACCGTATCTCATATCCAGCTTGTCGAACACGTCATGACTTAATCTTAGAACCACAAACTTGGACTAATAGTGACATATTGCGAGGTCTTGGCTTCAGATGAGAAATGCAGCCAGAAGATCATCAAGTGAGGGGTTACGAGGAAGATGAGGAAAAGAAGATGCTATTTGCTTTCGTCCCAGAAGGTGAGCAAGAATTCCATCCAAGATGAAATAAACATACGATTTGTCATGCTTAATAAATCAATAGATACTCTTGCTCATGAATTTGTTGAGGCTTTGCCTTTCAATCTGGATCCTGGCTCGGCCGAAAGCTTCGCATGGATAAGAGAGCGGTTTCACAGATGCCGACGACGTCATGTCGAATGCCGACAACGCACCAGAGACAATCAACAGAAGTTGACCATGCCGAAGAGACTACTAGATGTAGGTCAGCCTGGTGACTCCTTCATCGGGCTGTTGGAAGCAAGCGACAATGCCAGAGTATCCTTTGCTATTGGCAGTTATGTATGGGGCAACGGCTTGAAAGAAAACGCTATAAAACAAGCTCGAACGACCAAGGAAAACATAGGGTACAGAATGGCTTCTGGAATCGAGGTCACAGGCCTACCAAAGAGTATTCAGGACCTCATTGAGGTCACGCGACAGATCGGTTTTCGATAGCTTTGGCTGGATGCTTTCTGCATCGTCCAAGATGGCAAGGACGATGCAGACCATCAATTTAACTCAATAGCAGAGTTTTATAAGCAGGCAGATATCCTAATTTCAGCTGCAAGTGCTTCGGACTGTGGCGAGGGATTTCTGCAATCCAGAATGGTTGATCGGTGTTACGGCTCGATCTTTGAGTTGCCTTACGAGTGGAAAGTTGATGGCCACGAGACTCAAGGATCTTTGCTCTTGTCGGAAATGGACATAGACGGTTCTACAGACAATGACCCTGTGCATATGCGAATTTGGACATTTCAGGAACATCTCGTCTCATCGCGGATCATTAGCTTTGGCTCTCGACAGATCAAGTGGACATGCCAGCAAGAAAAGAATTCTGTCGATGGCGGCAATTACTACGAAATGGCAGATGCCCTGAACGATAACCTCAATACAGCATTTTCCCCGTCTCCATATCCCTCCGAGACTTTCATAGAAAAGGACTTCAGGGTTTGGAGTTGGATGAGCATCGTCGAGGAGTACTCAAGGCGTGACTACTCTCGTCTAGAAGACAGGGTCCCGGCGTTTTATGAAGCTATGTCGATCTTAGCACCTCACATGGACTGGACAAGTGATCAGTGTGTTTATGGGATATGGAAAACTGACGCCATCTGCCAACTTTTGTGGAAGAAAGACAAGCCTCTGACTACTCAAGAGAATGAGGACCTCGGAGCTTCTGCAAAGGATGGAAAACTTGGACTATCGTGGTCTTGGGCGACCTTACCTGGCGGAGTTACCTATGATGCTAGTTCATGGCTTCGCAAACTGGGCAATAGTAATCCAATAATCGAATTCCAGAAGACTGATGACCAACCACTATGCCTCACGATGGAGGGTCTAATTAAGGAAGCCGACTGGATTGAGAATTGTACCATCGACCTATCGCCCAAGGATACCCAACTCTTTCAAGTTGATCTGGACGTCGAAATGCCACCACAGCCAGTATTTTTGCTTGATTTGTCCAGATCCAATACATCACCATTCAGTATGGGCTTAGTTCTGGTAAAAGCTCCAGGATATCTGACACGTTTTCAAAGGCGTGGAGGCTTCGAGGTTATTGAAGCTGATCCAGATGGCTCACATATACTCTTCTCAAACAAAGGTGGATCATTGAAGACAATTACCATAATCTAGTTTATAACTGTAAATTTTAAAGGAAGATTATTTTACACTTTAGAACTTGTTCACAGATGAAATACCTGTCTTATTATTTAAAGCTTATATTATATTTACATTTAATAGATTAGCCCTTAGATTATGGGATAACCTACCCTCTTGATGGAGCTGGCCTAATAGTAGTCATCGCAAGACAATATTCAGCTGTCTATTAACTATGGTTGAGGAAAGTCATCCAATTTTAGCGCTTGGATCTTACTCTCTGCTACAACCAACAAAGGATCGATGAAACTCTTCAGAGAACAGCTGTGTTGAACAAGCTTCTTAGGCGCGTCTTTATTCTTAGCAGGAGCTGAACTAGACGGTTCGCTTGTTTGAGACACGGTCCTTCCCCCAAAAAGCCCCCCAGAAGGAGCTGTGGTGCCAAAGCTAGGTTGAGATGATGTGTTTCTACCAAAAAGTCCACCGGTTGTTTGGGGGGTAGTTGAAGTGCCGAACAGGGAAGCAGGTGGAGATGCTAGCTGCTCTTGTAGTAGCCATGTACCCGAATGTTTTCCTTCGAGGCTCCCTTTTACCGAACTGTAATACATCGATGGCTGCATGTCACGCATAGAACTGATAATCGAGTCGAGTCTAAGCGAGTAAAAGGGAGATTCGGGTCGTGGATACAGGGAGGTTGCTGCCATGACTTGTAGCAAAGATCCTAAGAGCAAAGCTCTACACCCTTCGCTACATCCCAGCTTCCGCTGAAGAAGGTCATCGTGAGCCTTATACAGTCCATCAACTAGGTACTGTAGGACCTCTGTCCTGCATTCTTCAATGCGCCCTATCTTTGTTAGTATAAGCTATAATGGACGAGGCGACATACTTGGAATATCTGCGCGGATTGGTAGATCAAACGTAGGCATGCCCTCGCAGGTATACCGAGCAGCTCTTTGTATACACCTTTGAAAGATGTCTTTATTCGCAAACACAAAAGAAACGAGAATGAGTTGTGCCAGTTTCTTATCCATTCTTTCCGGCAGTTTATAAGTCCCACCGTATGCCCAAAGCCATATGTCAGTACAGAACGAAAGTGCATCATAGCACTCTAAATCATCAACAATAGAAGCCATTTGTGATAGAAGATCTAATTGGGCAATCTTAGGAACTCCGCGGGGTTTGCCGTGTATGATTTTTAAGACCACCTCAAAGGCATGCACATCGAAAACATCCCCAAAATTCCAATGGTAAAGACCATCGTCTTGTTTGGAAGCTTCTTTAAAGGCGCTTGAGAACAGCTTAGAAGCACGACGCGATGCAAGTGTCAGGTGCTTCTGAGAGCAGAGGAAACGTTTCTCGATGAATGTCGGCGACTCGGTGGTGCCAGCAGGTTCGATGACTTCTTTGGAGGGAGGGTCCTGCTTGGTTGCAAGGGTGACTAGAGTGTCGCCATTGGGGTCGATTGTAACGCAAGTATTTGACATGTTTGTTTGGTTGAAGTAGTGGTGGGTAAAATTGGTCGTAATGACAGGAATAAAGAATAAAGTTGAGTTTCGTGCTGGGGAAAAGCCGTTCCCCTTTAAATGTAGCTAACTTCTCAGATATCAGAGTCTATATTTACCCGCCAATCATGGCGTGCCATGAGACATTGACGGCGCGTTTTGAGCCAATAAAGAGCTGGAATCACTGTTAACACAGCGGTTACAGAGATGACTACCGCTTGGAGCGGGAAGGCGCTAACTAAACGGCACTTAACAATATACAAGAGAACAGGCAGGTAATAACTAGTAGAGAGACATAATTAATTATTTAGGCACACAAATTCATAAAAGCAAAGGTATGTCTGTAGTTCAAACGTCATTATTCACCTCGTTAATGCATAGCCATATACAAATCTGCCTCTGCCTTGGGCGCTAAATGACTCCAGACTATTGGTGTAGTTGGGGATGTTAATAACAGTCTCTTAAGATGATCCAAGAGCGAGGTTAGATGGGGAAACTACGCTAAGATAAGCATTATCGGGGTAGTGCACGTGCGATAAGATATGGAGTTATCTTGAGATATCAGCTCAAATCTGAACCGTGCAGGCCACAGCGTGAGTTAATAGAACCTTAACAATATTTAAAGTACCTGCTACAGATAATGCCAATATTCAACTGGAGCGAATCAATAACAGATAGAGCGGTTTCATCCCGACAAGCTCGAAGCCATGGGACCGGACCTCAAAGCATTAACTCAACAAGCTCGGAATTGAGGGATATAGGCTTCAAGAACACAAATCTCACAGACGTTGACTTTAGAGACTATAGCATTTATCTAGCACACCACTTGCACCAGCGGGGGCGCAAATGCCTGTATGAGATCATTGGCAGACCGTGGACGCCGGTCGCGGTCTTCTCTGCTATCTTGAAATATGCTTCCAGGGCTCATGGAAAAAAGCTCATGGGAAAATAGGCCATGATATTAATAGCATTATCAAGTTGCTTGATGAAAACAAGACTGATTTGTGCTCGGCGGAGCGGCATTTCGCTCCCAGATAGAAGGGAGCGGAATTAAAAGTGGACGTGGAAGCGTTGGGCAACAGTCCAGAAAACTCAAGATTCGCAGCTCCGGAGGTGAACGGTGGGGAATATACATAGTCTGCCCCTGTTGCTGGTTCCAAAAGTGAAGAGGTCGGGGTCACGATTTCGGCAAACCTTTTCTACGTTGTGAAGGCGACCTTCGGGGGCAGCTCATCGCAGCTCGGTGACTCGAAATTCCGGAGGCTTGAATCCCGGGCAGCGCTTCGGCCATCCCGATTGAATTCCGTGATCTGAACTCAAGCCCGATCGCTCAGAATCCGGCGTTCTTATCGTGTTTTGTATCGCTTTACTGGGGCAGTATATAGCCCTTTAAAGACGAGGAGGCAGCTTTGATGTACCGGGACGGAAGAGTTAATCCGGTAGCCTTCGCTTACACCGTTCTGATGACTAAGTGACTGTTACATGATCTAATTGGCTATTAGGGTCTTATGATCTCATCGGTACATTAAAGCTGCCTCCTCGTCTTTAAAGGGATGTGACGTAAGTCTACGCTACTCGCGCGCCTGCTTCGGGCGAAGCTTGAAGCCGTCTGAAGGTGCCCACTAGAGAGATAGAAGATGATCACAAATTCCCGGAATTGAAATGGGAGACCCTCTTCGTATCGTGGTCGTTTATCGAAGATGTCGTTAGCACAAAAAAATCAACTAAACCATTATTGGAGGATGTGCAAAGCCTCGAAAACACATACTCTGTGCGGCAGTTATAAGATCAATATGAGGGCCAAGATCTCAAGAGGAACCAGCGTCTTGCCGCTGTTGAGGATACCTGTGTGCCAGTACGGCTCTGCCGGCCTGGTTTCAGAGTCCAGGTATACAATAGCATAAGCCATTCTGATGGAAGTAGACTTCATGTTCGGGACTGGGTAAAACTCGTCACGCGCATCACGCGGTGCAAGGAATGCAGGTTCATGATTTCATCTCGACAATTTGTTCGTGCTTTCCTCTTCCTGAGTCTATCAAAAAGCGATAAACATCCAAATTGGTATCATCCATGTCAATACAATTTGACTTTTCCTTCTAACTCCAAAACCTCCGACAAAAATACAGGAAGACCACAAAACAGTCAGTCATCTAGGCGACTGGTGACTGCAAGACACCGATCGCACCCAAGAAGGCACTTCGCTTCTTCCAAAGATCCCAGCCGACACCGATGTCAACACCGAGGGCTTCAAGAAGGGTTGAGACGCGTTGATCTGGATAAGATGTTAGACCAATTAAACCAAAGACATTACATATTGACGACAGCAGGCTTACCAGTCAGTGAATTGACGGCCTTGAAGGTGCGGGGGAAGTGCGGGATTTCACTGCCATCTGCCTGGACAAGAGGGGTATAGTCAACGCCCTGCTCATATGCGCGAGCATTTTTAGCCCGAGCGTTGGCGTTGGTGGCGAAGCTCTCGAGCTTGTCGAGCCGTTTGTTAATTCCCGTTGCCATTTCGTCAACGCGTCGGTTGAGAGCCTGCATCTGCTCGAGGATCTGGGCCAGGATGACCCGGTCCTGAGTTTGGACCTCGAAGAGGTTTACTTGGTTCGCCAGACCGTGAAGATGGTGGACGACGGTGTCTTTGTTGAACTCCTCGGGAGGAGGAGACAGGGGCGGCTGCTGCTGCGCGAGAGGAGAGTTCATAATGAAGAGGCTGAACGTATCGCTAGTGGTTAGCAGAGTCAGTCTTTGGGCGTATCTAATCTTACGTTGGTGTTTTTGTGGTTGCGCTTGGTTTTTAATTCAAGCTGTTGTCTTGGTGCGAGGGAGATGGGCGGGGTAAATGAAACGCGATCTGGGTGCGTCATCACGTGAGCACAGCTGTTGACCAGGCAACACTATGTGTCACCGCCTGCTCTTCTAGGTCCCGGTCAAAAGAGGCAATATATTTATCTAGATAACATAGACTCTTCTCTAAAATTAGTTGATCTTGTCTAAGATTAGTGGATTTGCTTCAAGTCTACGGAGTTTTGCTGTACTTAGAAGCCCTTCTCATCCGTAACTCAATATCATCGACAGTAGCTCAATCCCACCTAAGGTCCATGTTCTTACGTGGAAACTGTCTTATCAATACAACAGGAGGAATAAAACCGGCCTGGCATTCAAGACAAGGTCATGGCTGGAAGTGGCTTGAGAACGATATATGCCCAGCATCGCCCAACTGCACCAATCCACAGCATTGACAATAGACCCTCCGAGTTAGATAGTAGTTCTAGCCAAATCCGCTGCCATGATATGTCGCGAAAGTAGCGTGCGATCCATATCATGTCATGGACAAATTAAGCCTTTATGATAAGGCACAACGACGCCCGACATTGTTGTCACCAGAAGACTACCAAATGTGTTATTGAAAACATCACTTCTTCGAGGACATATATTATACAAGTGATTTCATTGATATGTGACAAAGCAGCTTGTGCTAGTGAACGCTTGTTTGTCGGACTTTGTTCACAATGAAACGAGCACAATCATTTATCCGTGGATCAATGATCAATGCTCATGACAGCTCGACGAGATTTATCAATTTTAGACCTAAAACCCCCAATTGACTGTGACGTAGACTTAGCAAACGTGAAAGATAAAGACAGTAGCTTAAACGGAGCAATCTGAGTGTCACCGGATTTGCTGACCTTTGTTGCATGTGGAAAAAGCAAACTTGATGCAAAAGGAATGTTGGTTAGCAAATACATCGCATGAACGTTTTCCGTGGTTATTGCTCTGCGCTGATGCCTATTCATTATCACCCTCAGACATGCCTCTCTACGTTTGCTGCTTTTGAATGCGACTTTGTTGGCATCTCAGTCACTGTTGATCAGGCATCCACTCCGCGCGACAATAAAGCCCCAAGATCGGCCTTCACAATTCAACCTCAACCTCCTCATCTCCAATCACGGATCTGTCAACACTGAGTGCGCATTCTACTGAGACAGATTTTCCCTCAAAACCTCACTCAACCCTTGTCACCTTCGATCGTACTCAACGTCGAAACTAGAAGTAGTAACGCAGGAAATCAAGCCAAAATATCAAAGTCGAAGACGAGATGGACGTCAACAGTAGGCTCCCTCCAGTTGATCTGGTAAGTTCAATACATGTTCAAGCATTGTTCTGGCTGACCGCAAAGAACTTGGAACTGGATCTCGAGACGGAATACGAACTTGTGCGCGACTTCTATCGAGACCTTATCCAACTGAACAGAGCCCAACGTGACGTGGGTGTTTGGACTCCCGAAATGTCTCATAACCCTTTTTCTGTTCGCAACACTGCGCCTAAGCCCTTGGACAAGGAACCTCTCATGAGCACGTCTTCTTTCTTCTCTGCCCTCTTCATCGCATTTGTCCTCGGCGCCATTTTCGGTACCCTGATGCAAATGACTGTGACTGTCGCAGCACTCAGTGAATTGAGAAGGGGTTGAAAGGGCCTTGATTATGTCTTGAAGGGCGGATGCTTCGACATGTCAACACGCCAGCAGCCAAGATCCGTGTGAACAAGTCTTTCAACATATCATGGACCGGGAACCACGACACACGACATAAAGCAGGTCGGGATTGACTTGCATTCCAACATAAATACTTTGGACTGGGGGAGTTCTGGTTCTAGTTCTATGTAGTTGGCTTTACGTAGTCTCAATGAATTCTTCTGAATCTCCACAGAAAGTAATTAGCCCGACTTGTCTCATCATCCAAGGAAAGCCTGCAGTGATCGTAGATGTTTTCCATAAGCGAAGCGAATCTCATGTTAGGTTATGCTTTATAGATTGAGGCATTGTGTCTTCCTTTTTATGCCTCACGTAGAATCATGAGTCTAAACCTGGCAATGAATACGGTTCATTGCTACTGAGCTTGACGGAACTACTTCTGCTGGCAATAGAGAGCAGAAGCTCGTTGTTCAATCCGGGAATGCAGAAGATTGTGGAGCGGAAACTGTAAACATGCGACGTTTTGGTCTGAAGTGGCTGCTACTTATATATGAAGATCACTCTGGTCCCCCTCCAAGACAATCAATCTAAGTTACAAATAAACATAATGGAAGTAACCAGAGCACATTAAAATGAATCAGGTTTCCAGTGCCTTCGATCTACGGATGACAATCGAATGGTTATCGCTATCATTGCATCCAGCGACTTAAGGTCCTCTTGAGAAAGGATTAAAGATAAGAAAGGAAGTCCTACCCGTTCCGTGACCCCGGGTACTTGAGATTTCCTTTCCATGACCATTTAGTTTTGATTATCTATGGCAAATTCTGGCACAGCCTCTGATGAGCTAAAATGGGGATTTCCCAGCGTCCGTGTTTCGGCCTTACGTGTGCTGGTGGGTGCCACCCTAAAGCCGGTGGTGGCTCGGAAGGTGTCTCTTTTGGTTCAAAGTTAATCCCGATATCCCTGTGCCCCTACCTCGCGACTTCGCTCTCGAATTCTGTTCATTGTCTGAGCTTGAGATCTTGGGTTCCATTGGTAACAACAGGAGAAGATATGAAACCGGCAGACGTCATGGAGAGCCTATCATAACCATGAAATTTCCCTTTAAAACCCAACGTTGTTATTTTACAGCAATGCATAGCCTCCGTCAACCTGTAAACCGCTCTGTCAGCTCCCTACTATTATGTAAAAAAGTTCATTATGTATCATATTGCTTACCACAATCATCGCGCCGGTAATATAAGTAGCTCTTTCGCTGACAAGGAAGCTAATACTGTCTGCTATCTCCGAAGCATCGGCCAGTCTTCCTGCTGGGATTGAGGGGATTCTATCCTTGAACTAAATACTTGTGAGCAGATCTTTATAAGTTTAGTTTTACTAGAACAAGGGTGACTATACATGCTCTCGGGTGCTGGCAGTGTTTAATGGTGTATCGATAAACCTTGTACATAGTTAGATTCGTCGCCTGTACTATACTTTGAAGTAAATACAAACCCTGGACAGACGGCATTCACGCGGATATTCTTCTTTGCAAAATCAATTGCATCTGCCTTGGTAAGACCGACGATAGCTAGAGAGGAAATATAATCAGCCAACAGAGTGTGTAAGTTAACTACAATAGAGTGCAATTAGTAAACTTACCATGCTTTGACGCAGTATACAGAGATAATACGGGCAACCCAACTAATCCGGCAATTGATGCAACATTAACGATAGAGCCGCATGAATCCCTGCGAAAGCTGCAATAAATTATTAGTACTGGTTGGCTATATGTCCCCCTTTGAGGTACTAAAGAGTTTGAAAGCATACGGATCAATTGGTGGCAGAGGTTCTTGCTTGGCCATTTGCTGAAGCTCAAACTTTGCACAAGAAAAGACTGAGCGCACGTTGATATTCATAACCTTGTCGTATTCCTTGAAATCGACGTCACTGGTTGAAAGTAGTGATTGCCCAATGGCTGCATTATTAACTGCGTAATCCAAACGCCCAAACGTAGCCACGGTCTCTTTAATGGCCATCTCTATGTCCGTCTCGATGGTGAGGTCAAGTACAATTGGGTGAAATTTGACGTCGGGGAAGTTGTGAGCGAGCGTGTTTTGAGTTTCTTCCAGTGACGTTTCGCTTATATCGAGACCAGCAATCATCCTCAAACCGTCCCGTGCAAACTGGAGGCATGTCGCTCGCCCAACCGCACCGCCAGCGCCTGTGATTAAAGCAACTCCTGCTGGGTTGAGCATCTTGGGTTATGTTTCGTTATTTTGCAAATAGCTAGATTTAGGAGGAATAGATACCTGAAAATATAAAACGGGTTCAGCACCTTGGTTAATATTCAGCGGCCAATATTACTCAAGCGAATCTCAGTATGCTGGGCCATTTCGCGACAACTTCGCTCTAATTAATTTACAGTGTAATTTTATTAACGCCCTGCAATGGAAGCACTAATCAGGGTAGCAGACCATCTGACTCTGACCCCGGTTTAAGTTCGGAATTGAGAATATATAGCACAAATGAGCTCGGGACGGAAGCAATAACAAAAACAATGTAGAACTTCGGGCCGATAGTCTCCAACGCGATTGGGGCCCAGGGTCAACTGTGTGGTGTTGGTGAATATAAAGTGACTATAGCGATCGTAATATCTTCGCTACGCAGGTGATTTGGCCATATCTCTGATGTGCCCATGAAGGTTCCAGAATCGATACATGCATTACGTAAAGCTACGAATAAGAAGAAAGCAATAACTATAATAGAATTACTAAGTTCTGTCTGCTAAGTTAAGCTCTTAGCTATAAGTCTTAACTATAAATAATATATCTAGCTTATAACTTAAATATTATACTAAATAACTAATTAATTACTATAGCTAAAGGCTAATAAAAGGAAAACCTAAAGTATAACTCTTTAACTAGCCTTAAAGGTATATAAAATAGTATTTTTAATTTATTAACTAAGAAAGGTTAGCTTAATACTATAAATACCCTAGATCTTTAAGATAGTAACTTTTATATTAATAAAAGAAATCTTTACTTAATATTCCCTTTAAATAGTAACTATTAATAATTATATTAATAAAACTATAATTATACTATAAATTATATTTTAATATAAAAATACTTTTTAAAATATAAATAGTTATTAAAACCTTAAAAAAAATAAAAAAAAGGCTATAAAATTAATTTATATATAGGACTTTAGTTAGCTTAGTAATAAATTTTTTATAAACCTTATTTTTTTTAATTATAAGACTATTACTTATATAGTAGCTTTTAGTAAATTTCTTATAAAGGTTATTTAAGTTACTTATTAAAAGAAAAGTATACTATTTATCTTAAAGAAAATAAAGGTAAAAAAATAAAATAAAAAGGAAAAGGCTATATAGTTATTATAGTAAAATCTAATTTAAATTATATTTATATTTAAAGTATAAATAGTAATTTAGCTAAAAAGGACTTTTTATAAATATAGTATATAGTTATTAAATTTATTAAAAAATACTAATATATAAAAAAAGCTTAACCTTAAGAAAGTTTTATAATAATACTTATATTAATATAATTAGGGCTAAAAAAAAGGTTAAAAAGAAGGTTTAGGGTAATTAAAAGGTAATAGCAAAGTTAAGTTTATAAGTTAATTATAAGGTTAGAAAACACGTTCGGGTTTAATACAATAGCAATGGAGTTATAAACCTTATCGACGTGCTAAGATATATTGCATACATTGTCATCTCCACGGCCAAGCCAGGTACGGAATGGTATAGCACATAGCCATAATAATTGCCATTCCATCGGATCCATACATAAACTAACAGGTTGAAGATATGTCGAGTTCCCCATCGTTGGTCCCTACCGACGCAATCAACGAATAATCCACTGATGGCAGCACAGATCATACAATACACCTACCAAGCGGCAGAAAGGCGGAACTGCTGCCCGGGAGTATTATACCTGATACTGGCGAAGAGAACCGTGGAGTACATGGCGATAACGAGAACACCAGTAGACAAAGCCATGAACTAAATCATGATAGTGAAGAGGATTCGTCGTCTGGGAGCCAGCTCGGTGAAAGCACAACGGAAACCACGTGGCCGACCCTTGTGCAGTTCAGTATCCTGCCGAACCTTAATAGTCTCAGCCTGTACAACAGTTCCTTCTCTGTTGTATTTATTGCTATGAAGCTTTGGGTGTGCTTCAACTATCATCAACACAATCTTTGGAAACCAGCCAACGAGGAGACTCGGAAGCGGAGAAGACCAGCACGAACGAAAGGATGCTAATAGCCGTGTTAACAATGAAGTTGAGCCGCTATTGGTAGTCAGCTGAGATGTATCTAAAGGCCAGTGATCCAAGTGTTGAAACTATACAGCCAAGATTAAAGAAGAGATTGTGAAATAAGACCGTTCTTCCACCTGAGCGAGTGAGATGGTGCAAGCCCGCTGATGAAGATCGGGGGCAGCCAACCTTGCGGCACTCAAAATCACGCAACCCAGGTTTGGTCAAATCCGCGTCTGGTACCGACTGCCGTCTCAAATAAGACTTTCCCACAAGGCTCGATCCAATAGAACACGCCTCGAGGCCGGTTATGTTGCCGACTGCCTGTTCCTCCGGGGAACCCTCATTTTACTCGTGGGTCAGTCTGTAGTATCATACGGCGACCGAACTTGACGCCGATGACGCTCCCGCCCTTGGTTCAGACCCAACCCGATTTGAATCGAGCGACCCGTGGTAAGCGGTATGAGAAACCCAATGTGATATTGTTGGAGGCGTAACGCATCGCGGTATGATCGTCGGTAGGCGAAAGACAACCTGTGCTATTCAATCTTTAAAAGCTTCTCGAGTTTGAATCTCCTGTCTTTACTCCTCGTCTCAACGATGCCGTAAAGCATTGCATACCAGGAATAGCCAGCGGTACTGGCCACCCTGGATCATATCAACACAAATACCCCCAACCACTTTATCGCACCGGACGATGCGTCACCCGAAATCCGGGTTTGCCCTCTTCGACTTCAAAGCAATCTCAAAGCCCCTAGTCTCCAACCCTCAGCTCTGTACTGAACCCTCTCGTCGCCGCAATTGCCGACTACCCGAACGCAGTCACGCGTATAACCTAGTGCCTGGCCCTGTACGGAGCACACCATTCGCTAGCTGAATAAGACAAGAAGAGATGAAACTACCTGGACTTTGCGCAAATAACATGCAAATCCACGGACCTATGAGAGCAAATATTGAATCAGAGTCGCAGGAGCACGACGGATGATAGGCCGTAGATCGTATTCTCCTGAGTCTTGCATATTCCTACTCCAAGTGGCGACGAAGCTCCGTGAGGTATATAGCATACCGAACTTTTGTTCAGATGTGGTCTTAAGCGTTTGGTGATCTCGGAGAAAATAGGTAAAAAGGTTCGGTCTACATTAAAAATATATAGTATAAATTCTCAAAGTAATAGAACGTGGCCATTCCGCCCCAACTCTACCACAGAGAAATCTCAGCAAAGGGTAATCACCACGATATTATTCTTGCAGTTAATAATTTAGATGTCTTTCTTGACATGGCTTCACAACTTCCTGTCTTACGGAGCGAGATAAGCGTGAGGGTCCTGAAAAGAAGTGTGGGAAATATTTGTGCATAGTGACGAAGACTGACCCCGCAGCCGGCTCTTTACAGGCAAACATTCTTTGTGTAACCCTCATGTTACATATCATAAATGCATGAAAATTACAACCTTCACCGCCATGTTCAGCGGAGCCAGAGACAAAGGGATATTTCATCACGACAATGTTAGATCTTGGTTCAAGATGGAGTCATTTCTCGACCACACTTCATTCTGCTTTGCCTATCTTTCAGCTCGAGGTCCCTCGCCACCAGTCAGAAATGCCTCAGGAAGCCCACAGACGCAACCAACCCATGAGCCACCTTGGCAAAATACCTGAAGGCTACCTCTCCGCATCCTTCGCAAGCTTCTCCGTCATGAACAAGAAAGATCAAATTCGCAATCAGCTCAGGTCCTGCGCCGAACAAATGCAAGACCTTCTCGATCAACTGAATCCTACCCACAGGATCTCCCAATCCCTGGAGACCAGCATCACTAGAATCCAGCGCTTCAACGAGATCGATCGGCCTGGCGTACTCTCACTATGGCGGGACCTTCTTCACACGCCTCGCACCCTTCCTTTCCGCGCTGGGGAGTTCAGTCGCCGGGTAGAGCCCCAGAGCCTTTTCGACAGACGGGTTGACCGCACCCCGGATATTCCGATTCTTATTGTCGATACCAATAATTATCGTGAAGAAGATGTGCCTGAAGCGGAGAAAACATCCAAGGCTCGCAATGCCGTGGACGAATTGTTTGATGCAGCGACTAAGTGGAAAGTTATGAGAAAGCGTAAGAATGACGACGATGACGAGCTGATTCAGCCTGGCAACGAACTTGAAGAGGTTCTTTCTAAAATGGAGAAGAAAGCGAAGGTTCGCAATGTCATCGGCAAAATATATGATCCAACAACAAAGTGGAAGGTCATAAGAAAGCCAAAAAATGACGACTATGAAGGCGACGACGAGTTGAATCAACATGATGCAAAGCGTCTAAAGCGTTGTAAGAAGCAGGAGTGGATTCTTTTCTAGCTGAATCTTAGGGTTAATCATAACACTAGTATTGCCATCAACCAAACTCCTGGTTTCCTTAGAGCTCAAGGAGAAAACATCTCGCTTCCAGAAGTCAAATTGCCAGTAACATCTCAGGACTACTAGAGCATAATATTTCCCAGGAGATGGTTGCCAAGGCCGATTATAGATGTGTATTCTTGCCGTGGCCAAGACGCACATCATCAGGAGATACAGCGACAGGCAAGACATCTTGTCAGCTGTCTGATCTAATACGTAACATTAAGGAAAAAGACCCTTGGTACTATCTTCTAGCTGTCCAGCTATCGTAGGTTCTTGAAACGCCGGCTACAAATTCCTCCTCGGCCGGGAATGTATTTCAGGGAGGTATAGGCAACAATTGTTCTGATTCGGGCTGCTTCATTGGTTTGGCGGTTATACATAGAAACCTTTATGCTCTCACGCCTGGGACAAGATGTAATCACCTACAACCAAAGGCTCACATCTGGCTATCTCTCTTTCTTACTCTCCTTCCTCCTCATCTTCCCTTTCTTAAGTCTCTTCTCTATTTCCGTCTCTCTATACATGTGCGCATGTTACTTGCCATATCCTTCGCTGTCATTTCCATCGCCACCCGTTTGACTCTGGATATTGTATTTTTCATTCACACTATCGCACAATTCCAGCTCCGTCCTCCAAGGCCCCTCAAGCTCTCTGCCGACGAGCGTAGTCGGTGGTATTGGAAGCTTGCTTGGCCTTTCTGTTGAGGAGTGTGTCTGCGTGTCCATCTCATGAAGTCACGGACCTCTGGGTTCGGAGCTGTTGGATCCAGAGTGAGCTAAACATGAGCTTTATTGTCGTGGGCTCCTCCAGCTGGAGCTACTACCGATGAAGTTGTCGGTGGGGATCGGAATAGTCTGCAGGTTTATGAAGGGGATTCCGGATTCCGGAAAACCGAAACCCTTCGTGGGAGCTCGAGACGCTGGGCATTCTTAGATACTGGCCCAGATAGAGACTACGGAGCTCAGTGACCTGGACGTCCTGAGGTTGAGACTTGGATCTACGGAACCCCCACTACGGACCTACAGGCTCCGAAATTCCTCGAATGTGCACTCCAAATCACGTGGCTCACTACTTGAAGCCTAGTAGTCTGGAGGTCCTTGAGGCTGGACTGCGAGCGTCGGGCTCAGTGATTGGGGCTCAGAGGTCCAAGTGTAAGGCTTTCTGAGCATGAGCTCCGAGATACGGAGCTCCTCATTCTGTACTCCTTGGATTGGGTATTAGAGTTTTCTGTAGCCTGCATGAAACGAAACTTTGACGTGTCTATTAATTTCAGCGTTTGTAGTCGTTGGTCCTTACCACGTCTCTGATTTCAATGTGGAATGAAATAACATAAATGGTTTCCCAGCAGTAACTCTTAGAATGGTCAAAATTCTAAGTCAACACGCCGCTACAAGCACTCTTTTCACCACAGCAAAATGTATACAAGTAATAATAACGACAGCCAGAGTTCCTAAGCTTATAGAGTTCCCGATATGGACCTGCGAAGTGCGGAATGTTCATGAGTTCAATTCCGGCTTTCGGACCCCAGCCCTCAGCACCACCTTGTTAACGTATCCTTGAGTTCAAACTCCTCATCACTGAGCTAAGTACCTGGAACTCGGATTTGCGAGCGTGAAGTTCACTCATAATGAACTTAGGGGCCCGGAGTTTGCACCACGGAGCTCGATGATCGGAGCTTCGACATTTGGTGTTTGGAGTCTTCTTCTACCGGCATTAAACGCCATAGCATTTTCTATTATACTTACTGTTCGTTGTTACTAATTTTCCTGATAGCTCCGGACTTAACGTACGATGAAATAACACGAAGGGCTTATCAGCCGTTATGAGCACTGTGCCGGTGATCACTACAGCAGCCAGAGTCCCTACGCCGATTTAATAACACTCATTAATCCGATCTCCGTCTAGTCGAGTGAAACTCCCTTCTGTTCACTACTCGACTTTTAAACTCGATAGAAAGCTTGCGCACATGCCGGATCTCCGTGTATCGGAATTCCGTTTTCCTAGCTAACAACGGCTCATGCCATTGGTTGGGAACGGCCTTGCTGAAGACCTGAGGACAGCAAGCTTTCTTGAATTCGTGCGGTTCAGCTGCCACTGACTCATCCCCATACGATTACATTCTTACCTCGATCCCCCCTTCTCCTCTCACACCGGCCCAATTTCCTCCCTGCTCAACTCCTCGGCTGCCCTATATCTGGTTACATCTAGGGTCAACGATATAACTCATCACTCTCGCTTCTATCCACCTGTGAGATATCAGAGATTATCACCCTTTGGCATTACGAGACTACCGAAGAGCCCACCTGGAAGCAGTCAGATACTCGCTCCTACGAACTACAACTCTTACAACCACGATGCGTCTATTATCATCGTCGATACACACATGGGAGTGGTCTTTGAACTCTGTTAGCTGAGTCCTATGGAACATTACCTATATTTTGGCTTTGCTGTTCTTTCAACTAATAGTGAATAGAGCTAATTGAATCAAATCACGTTAAAGTACCTGCTGCGCTTGATGTCATGATTCTATTGAGCAAAGGTGAGTAGAGAAATGAGTGCAGCATGTGTATTGCGTTGGAAAAAGACAGCCTCGAGCGTTTCAGGGCTCTTAAGAAACACTTACAACATCAGGAGGTAGACTCCAACGCTCCCCCCGCACCTCTTAGAAGGCACACAGGTCGCTCGGAAGGGCTTGCTAGCCATTCAAAACGACAAATTCCTTCAGAGGGTGCAATGAACGCCAACGAAGGAAACGAAGACATTCTCGGTGGAGAGGCCGAGATGAAAACAGGTGGCATGAAGCTCGGAAACCCGAGGCTCAGGAATCCAATGCTGGAGAATCTGAATAGTGTCTTGAAGCCCACCTGTAGTTGGTTTTACTGGCTCAGGCTTAACATAGATGTTTCAGTATGCAAAGGAGGATCGGAAGCATCGTGTGAAAGGGCTGCTGTCTAGTTATGAACCGTATGATGAGAACTGGAGCTTCTCACAGCGTACTGAAGAACAGGCAGCAGTTCTCAAATGCATTTGTTTCAGCTGACTTGACCATGTTTTCTTGGAACAATCAATACTGAGCGAAAGTGGCCTGTTAATGGATCGTCAATCGAAGGTGGTGAGGATTGAGGGCAGCAAACAAGCTGCAAACAGGTGTGCAGTCAAAGGCACTGCCAAACAGCTAAATCTCCTGATCACGGGCCCCCGTGACTCATCACATCAGGCCTTTACCTCGATCGACTGCAAAGCTTCTCCTCATTCCATTTCTCTCCCCCTCCATCTTCAACCACGCCCTTCCCTGTCTAGATTTGGGCTCCCTTCCACGCTGGCCCTTTCGCGTAACAACAAGATGGCCTCTAATGTTGTACGTCGTACCAGCCAGTCACTAACTCATCCTTGACTGATATTGGATAGCTGCAGGAAACCTGGTCACGGCGGACCATACCATGTCTCGAGTTCATGTTATTCCTCGCGAGACTTAAACCTGAGAGAATCCGACGTCACAATCTGTGCCTGGGGAGCCGTAAGTGAGTCCGAAGGAAGTGGCAGGTCTTGGACTGATACACGCGATAGCCCCAGGAGCTGCGCGCTACCGTCGATGCCAATATCCTGAAACCTACAGTCGGTGCATTGAGGTAAGTTCTGCAGCCTTGGATGTAAAGACCTTGCAACCCACTCACCACCGGACCAGATCATTGGCAGATCCGAGTTAGCCTGTATAGCTGTCAACCTTATCCACGCCGTCAAAGCATTCCAGGCATCCAAAGACGAGGACAAGAACACACCTCAACTTGTGAGCTTGCCTGTCCAGCGTAATCCAATAGCTTTGTTCCTAATGTCATATAGATCGCCAATATGCAAGCTGAGCAGTTCCAAGCCCGTAAGGCCCAGGAGTCCATACGGGAGGTCAGGAAGCTCGAGGAAAGCCTTGATGAGAAGCTACGAGAAGTCAAGCAAAAGCTCAAAGAGAAGACGGTAGAAAAGCTTAAGAATGAGATCGGGCAGCGGAAGAACAAGTGGGGAGGGCTTTTGGATAGTCTTGCGATGTAGCTCTATTTCACGAACAACGCAAGGTATGAGGTTAACCCGGTCGCCTGGTCACGTTAGGTAGTCGACAGGATGACTTTAGTTTACATTTTGCGACGGGGTATGTTATTCCGAGTCCTCTTTCAGGTGAAAGTGTAATAAGGAGACATCTACAGGGGTTATCTGCCCATAGTATTGCAAAACGTCCACTCTCGGTGAAAGTGGGAGGATTGATAATAACGTAGTCTCCTTTCTTCTGCATATGTCTTGCACTTGGACCTCTTGGAGTCCAGGGAGAAGTTATCCGATAATATTTAGCCGTACTCCGTACTCCGTACCTTACCTCCTTGACGGCTCGAATTGCTGAGTCCACGCTAAAGTGCAAGACAGGGCTCACGGCAAATCGCTTAGTTCATATGAGCAAATATACGGAGTACTGGTTAGCTGTCACGTCACCGGGACCCAGCAGCACTCGAGCCCTTGAGAAGATACAGAGTTGTGTACTGTAATTTCCCTTGCAGATTCTCGAGGCTCCAGACGCTAAACTCGGGACGGGTAGCGGGTGGTCACGCGGGTAGCCCGGACCTAACTATTAAGGTCTAGCCTTGGGGAACCAGTGGTCTGTGATTCGTTCACTGGATTATCCTTGTTTCAGCTGCTGGTCCTCGGTGGCTGAGCGGTTTGCTTGCAGGTCCATAAAGATAATCAGCACGTTAACGACGTAGCATCTGGAGATGATTTATGCAGTCACAAAGCGATATGGATAGTTACAATTTCAACTAAAGATCCAATGCGCAGAACTCAAATTACTGGAAGAACCAGGCCTGCGGTACTAACATCCGACTCATTCTTCAGGTTGGTGAGGGTTGCATTCTGAAACACGTCTTGCAGGGATGTAGATATCACAACCAACAGATGTAACCTTGTCGTGCATATATGGGCTCGTCCACTAACACTTTTCTTTTCAATTTCCAACTAAACTCCTCTGTTTTTTTGCGACTCACTCAATATGGCATCTACATCTAACAAAAAAAAGTCCGATTGGAAGACGCGCTTGAACTTATCTGCCAAAGGCTTCTTCTACGACGACAACATCTCCACCAAAACCTTGCCTGACCATGTCAAGGCCCTCCGAGAGTCGATGCTTAACGTCAAGGACCATGGGTTTGAGCAAGAGCTTGATAAAAGGGATAGAAGAATCCAAGATCGAGCTAAGAATTGTGTGACGGGCGATGTCTCTGAGCCAAACTGGAAAGTCTTTTTTGATAGGAGCTTCTTCACTCCGCTTGTGAGAACAACCTCTGGCTCACACGGTTCGCGCAAGTAGGTTCAGACTTATTGTAATAAGACTTTTACTAACAAGCACTATCTCAGAGTGGCTCTATACAATAATAGCAATAACAATATTATAGCGTAAGTCGTTGAACCACAGCTACAGGAGCAAGAGGCTCACAAGTAACAAAAAGGGACTCCGAGGCTCTATGGACAACATTTAATACCAAGAGCGATAAGCTTGGTGATTCAATGCCTGATGACTTCCGCAACGCAAGCAAACCTAAACCGTACTACGCTTTTTATTTTCCAATGTATCAGCTGACAGCCACAGTTGATGTATCTCGACTCACTCCTCAATATGTGAGTGGAGTCAGTGCTATGCCAGGTAACAATACCAAGGGAGTTCTAGAGCCACCCGAAGAATCAACGCCATCTTCTGCAGAGTCATTCTCATTCTCTACCTTGAAAGAGCTATACCAGTACGGCCTACGACCCTCTCCGTTTAATGCTTTTAAGAAGAAATTGACAGAAAAACACCTGAGATGTTTTCCTTGGCTTGTTGTCGAGATGAAGAAGAAACATACCCAGCGCGGGCTGATTAATAAGTCAAAAGAGGAGGCTTCCTCTCAAGCTTTGAATGGTAGTGGATGTGCTGTACGACTGAACCAGATCGCTTCCAAGTTTGCCGTGGAACTACCCGGTCAAGGGCAAATCCCCCCGATCCCAGCCGTCACTACAGCTGGAAACGAAGTCAAGGTTTGGATTACGTATTTTGCCAAAAACCTCATCGCACATGTCTCCCATACAAAGAGGGGACAGTGTCTTGACCATGTCGATCAAGGTTATGTTAGTACACTGGAGATCTCGGCTGATCCTTACTGATTATTCCTCCTAGATGATGCAATGCATTTGGACCGGAGATATGACAGACCTCGAGGACGTCAAGAAATTCCGACTGATACTCAAAAATACTTATAATTGGGCAACGCAGGTATTTAAACCGATGATGAACACCTATATTCGTCAATGGGACTTTGTCTACTCTGAAGCTGGCCGTAGCTTTGCGACTGCAGCAATGCAACGTGAAAAACAGAGAAAGGAGCTGTCAAGAAAAACACTTCGATTCGTCTTGGCTGCTCTGGGTGATGAAGCCGACCTCGATGCTGACGATGATTTGCGTCGCACTGCCAAGCGGAGGCTAGTGAGCCTCTGCGATGCATTTGTCCAAGACACAGACCAAATTATTGCGGAAGAACTTGAGAAGTTACACTTGAAGAACGCTTATAGTGAGGACAATGAGTATAGTGAGGAGAGTGGGGAGAGCGAGGAGAGCGAGAACGAGGATGAGGACGATGATGAGGACGAGGATGAGGACGAGGAGAGCGAGGACGAAGACAGGGATGAGGAAGACCTGGTATAGGACCGTACCAGGAGGAGATATATGTGAACAAATGGACAAAGAGACGTTATCTGTATGTTATGAGTGTATTTTCCAGTACTGATAGTTTGCTTGGTCTATCTATTGAAAGTTCTTGCTGCGTGTCCGTGGGTAGAAGTCCTGACAACGGAACCACACAGTGGTAGCTCTTTGACTTGGAATAGAGTTCATATGAGGGGTGCCCTTAGGAAGATTGTGTGACGGGGCGACTAGTAAGAGCTAGCATGGCTCGGAGGTTATAGAAAGTGTGATCCAGGCCACTGTTCTCCTCAGTGAGCACTCGTGGTTCTATACTTTCTCAGACAGAGACTCCTAGCCATGGAACGAGCTACTCGAAGTTGCATGGCCTGGTGCTCCTCGGACATTTGCCCCGCTTTACTGGGCTAATAGTATGGATACGCAGGAACAGGGATGCCGATGGGACGAAGTCTGGGTTCAGGAACTTAGCCCGTAAAGGTAATCAGGCTGGATATTTTTGTGTTTAGAAGTTATGCCATAGAGCTTAGTATATAGTGTTAAATCTACTGTATTTAAGTTCAAAGCCACGGAGCTCTTACATAGGATATCCGTATTCTGGGGTTTTACAATACTCTTTTGTTAACATAAAACACGCTAATAACGACTTCATCATCACTAGCGTTTGGCATCGCTGATTTCTACTAGGGCTATGGATCCAGTGTGTAATGACTCCATGTCTCTTTAGCTAAGAGAAACTCATTTCAGTTCACTACTCGATCTTAAAACTCAATAGATGAATTACTTATCTATCGGAAGTCCGAGTGTCGGACTTCCATGTCCTTAGCTAATATTGGCTTATATCGTTAGTCAAGGGATTTGCCCTGCTTGAAAAAGATCTAAAGACAGTATGCCTTCTTATTGTCACGCGGTCTTAATTTCTTTAACCCCCAATCTCTCCCGGCGAACTATAGTCTCTGAAATTAACCCTTCTCTAAGCTCTTAGAAGCCAGGAAAGGGGATTTGCGTGCCAACTCTCGCCTTGTAGGACAATTTATATTGCTCCAAAGCCAAGGACCAATTTGTCAAAGGAGCGATGCCAACCCTCGGTTGTACGGAGTATATATCATCTGACACGTAGTCAAACACTGCCAAAACGTTGCGGAGAAATGGCACGCCCAATATTGAGTCAGCCAATGAAAGGCTTTGCGCGTTGACAGCAGCCCGACACCTGGAGCAATGTTAGGCCTGATCTCGTCATTGTATAGTGCTTGCTCACATTTGTGTGCCATTTAAGCCAAACCAATCCCCTGGAGTGATCAAGTCGAGGGGGTTGATATCAATCCATTGGCCATTTATTTTGATCTCCAAATGCTGTGGTTTTGAACAATCGAAGGAGACAACCAGACCCGATGATTGCGATGGGCCAATGATACTGTTTGCGATCTGGTCGAACACTACGCCACCAACAGCCATAAATGACGTCCCACTATCTATAGCTGCAACATACGGCGATCCTGAAACAATACCTACTTCACATTAATCCTGGCTCTGCAGGCCATCGGAACAACTGAGAGATTGTAGAGGACATACCACTTGCCGGCAGGGAAATGTTTTTGCCATTAAACCTCATCCCATCAACTGTAATAGACCAGAGCTGCGGTGCCGCAGGGGCTCCTGGATAATTATAACTAATGGGATTTAGCAAGTCATTTGCTTCAAGATATATAGTAAATCCTTACTTGGGGCTGTTTACTATGTCGCTGTATGTTATCTTGCGTCCATTCGAGGCTTCCTTGTCAATGCCTCCTATGGTCAAACGACCTTCCTTCGGACTGTTTGGATCCGCGTATCGCGGGAATACTGTTGAGAACTTGGGTGCAAGTAGCCTTTCTTGTGCTACCAAGGTATCAAATGGTGGTAAGTTTTGATACTGGTAGAACTGCCGAGAAACATTTCGGAGACCCATGCCTAGTATTCCAGAAAAGCTTCCATTCTGAAACTCCATCTCCACAGCACTGTAAACAAGACCTATTTCATTGTATATCAGATTTCGTCCTTTTGTCCCTTTCCTCTGTATCAAGAAGAAGGAAATAGCTTACCGACACCCAGGTCTCTTGCAATAATGTCCTTTGTACCGAATTGGACATCCAAGATAGACTGATTGCCGAATACTGGCCCAGTCCCAACAATTGTAAAGAAACTTTGATTTCGTGGCATATTTGTCGTTGGCTATATATATGTAAGCTTCTTAGTTACCAGCCACACAAACATGATTCCTTGTTCTCGGAGAGGAGCTTTTACCTGGATCTCGAAAGGCGTGCTGTTGTAACATCCACTAGTAGGGGTGTTCGGGCACTCGTTGGATACAAGAAGTAGATCAGCGGAGCCAGTATCAAGCATAACAGGCAACCTCTGGCCATCGCATGTCAGCTCCACGGAATAGTAAGTATCCCCAAGTTGCGTCACGCTAGGAAACTTGATTGGCAGTGTCTGTACTGACCCAGGCCCTGTACCAGCTAGAGCCTTTTCTTGATTGTAAGCATTACTTCCTGCAACAACATCGCTGCCAATCTCTGTATCCGGGAGACTTAGTGTGTTAGACCATAGAGCACACTTGATGACCGCTGTCTTATCATTTGACGATGTTTTGAGGTGATCGGGCTGGAAGTAGATATTGAAAGCAACACATTCTTTGTTGGCGTTACACCGTTGCGCACACGCGTCAACGTCGTAGTCGACCAATGTGAAATCTTCAAGATAACCCTCTCGACTAGCTAATACATCAGTGTTAACAAAGGCCGCAGCATATCCGATTGGTGTAAGAGCGGAACTGGCCGACTCAGAATAGGCAGAGTTATTGTCGGATGCACTCAATCTCGATGCTAAGTCAATTGTGCCGGCTACTACTCGAGTAGTCAGAAACAATGGGAGAAGCAGATGCATATTGAAAGTCTGTTTTCAGAGATCTTGGTAGCGGTCACCTAGAACTTGTGTGTCGAGGATACTGGATTGTATCCTTCTCTAGCTATAGATTTAGTATCTCTGTGTTCAAACTGAGCCTGCTCCGCAACATCCGTATCCCTTGCACATTTTGTTTCTCATATTGCAAGGAGTACCCGCAATTGCTACAACGCTGTTGTGATGATGCGGGGATCCGGATAGTCGGATGCATATTTAACATGATTTAAAAACAGTAATTGGTGCGCTAACTAAAGGCAGATAGCCATAAACGCCGATTGCAAGGGCCGCAATACGAACTTTGGAAACGGCAAGCTATTTATAATTCACATACGGGTATGCGGCAAATATAATTCTTTGGTTTATCTCTTAACGCCACCTTAGGCTTTTGGGTCCCAGTGACGTGACAGCTAACTAGTATATTTACTATTATAACCTCCTAACAGCTTTATAAGAACATCGATTGTAGGTATAATAGATAAATTACTCTAAAAGCATAAGGATAAGTCGAAAATCGGAGGATGAAGAATAATACTATCGAAATGCAATTCAATATTCCGCATTGAACCCTTTGCACTTGGCATATCCTTATTACCACTACAGAGTGACAAGCGGTAGAAAGCCAGATGGGGCATCCATCACGAAGAACTAGAAAACACCTCGGGCCAGGTTTCCTTCTCGCCCACGACCATGGTATAAGACATTTCAGCGTAATGCTCTGCTGCCGAGCATAGTTCAGGAGCAAGTTGGCGATACACATGTACCAGGTTGTTGAATGCCCATGGCACAGCGTCATTCGCCACCCCCCATCGTTCAACTTCGAGTCGCGGCTGATCCATGATGTCATGGGGCGGGCATGCAATGATGCTGTATCCCAGAGCCTCGAACCCCTTGAGGATCATCTTGGCCGCAGTATTCAGCTGGTTATCCTCCAGCAGGTGGACGCCGAGGGCGAAGTAGGGTTCCCAGAGTTCTAGGCGAATGGCGCTGTCGTTGTTTGTCGGGTAGGTTTTCTCGAGAGCCTTCATGAGCCGACTTGACTTGGCTTCGTTGCCGGAGCCAGGGTGATCAAGAAGCCTCTTGAGGTCGTCGGCAAGCACCTTGCGTCTCTGGAAGACGGACATGGACGTGGACTTCTTACTCAAACATAGCTCGCAGTTGCACGCGAATCCCCAGTGATTCAAGCCCTTTTGGGTCTCTTGGTAAGATTCGAAGGGCACAGGAAGACGATAGCAGAAGAAGAGTTCAGTGTCAGCAGGGAGGTCCCTCGTCGCGCGCACGATTTGCATGTCTCCGATGAAGGAGCGTCGACAGTTGCCCACGCAGGAATGGTTGATACGAGAAGCGAGAAGCCAAATGCCCGAGGTTGTGTGCTTGAGGTCCTTACCACTCGTTATATCTCTGTTGCTGGATGTTGCTTGGAGAAAAGACTCGCGGCTCGTCTTTGGAGCACCAAAACAATTAAGGGAGACAATCTTTTCTACCAGGAATCTAAGTCTCGGTTAGCCGCCTGGCTCAACTGGTGTACCAGTCAAAGTGGGAGAAGACAACTCACGAATCAACTACAGGGGTTCCGTCAGTCTCCAAGACCGTCGCCTTTTGGTAATCAGCGTGGTGAAGGTCTCCAAACTCGGCGGACAACGACGAGTTGTGGTACAGTTTCTGCACAATTAAGGTCAAGAGACGTGCTTGGCCGCCCACTACCATCCTTTTGGTGGCAAGATTCATCAGGATCTTGGTCTGTTTTGTGGATTGCTCATCGCCGGCAAAGCTGTAGGAGAATGCCTTCTCGCAGAGCAGAAGCCCCCCCGCTGAGACCGCCTTGGTGGTGAAGAGGCCTTTGCCCCGGCCAGGCGACTCACGAATTTCTACAGGAGCTGAGAAGTTGGCACAGTCGATCAAGGGAGGTGTCTTTTCCGCCTGCTTGTACATTTGCTTGAATTTGTACTCACCTGTTCGCTGTTCGTTGAGACGCTCGTTAAGCCGGTCTTTCTCGGAGCTGGCTGCCTTGTTTTCAGGGTACGATTGTGTGAGTTTCTCCAGCATCTCGAGACTCTGCTGATAGTCGCCGAGCTCATACAATGCTCGAGCCTTGCGGAAAAGAGACTTTTCGGATGGCATCGCGGGATCGGTGGCTTTCTCGGCATCCAACAAGGCCTGCTTCGGTCGGTCCATGTTCATATTTACAAATGAGCGGTTGAGGAAAGCGAGTTGTCTCTCTTCAACGTTTTGACCGGCCTGATTAGCTGAAGAGTACCTGGACGGTTGTCAATTACGTGCTCTTGGCTGCCCAACTGCTTGGCCTGATCTTCAGAGTCAGACAAGCCGAGGTGATAGACATACAGTCGAAGTGCTTCAGCCCATTTCTTGGACTGTACAGCGTCGTTCCCTTCCTTTCGAATATCTGTGCTACTCTCGCCTGTGATCACCATCGATGGCCTCCAGTGCGAGGGAATGCGGTCATCAGCTCCGTCCAGCCAGATAATATCACCCGGGTGGTCGACTCTCAGCGAGTATGTACCGTCCGTGGCGCATTTGAAGAAGGGCTCTTTGAGGATGCAGACCATGTTCGGGCTGAGGATCTCAGTGGCCGGGACGATGGTCTCTTCAGGTTGGTGATAGAGTTGGAGCAACACAGCGATTCCCTTCTCATCCTCCACAATAGCCATTACAGCGGTCATGCGGTCCGGGGGCGTGAGGACGCGCAGCATGATCTTCTTCCCTCGATGATGGGTTTCGAGTCTCATGTCGGAGACCATGATGGCTTCCAGGTCGTTGGCGGACACAATGCATGGTGGGTAAGGCGCTGGGACCTGCGTGGTAGCGATTGTGTTTTCGTCCGACTGGGAGCGATATGAATTGGCCATGAGCTTCATCAAGAATGACGAGACGAGTTGTTGGGGAGGGGGGTGATCTCGCACTGCTTGACCCTTTCTTCGCGCGGCTCGCTCTGCAGCGCCCTGAAGTTGCTTCAGATAACCGATGTACTTGCTCTCGTTGGAGACGTCTTTGATATCCATCTTGAGATTAAGAGTTGAATTGTTGAGGCTGCGTTAGAGTTGAAATGGTGAGTGAGAGTACAGCTTGAGGTTTAGGTCTTGAGCCACTTCTTATGTAATAATTTGGCGGGCCGCAGGTGAAAATAACAGACAGCCAAAAATGCCTCGTCAGGGCATCGCAACGGTAGGCCTCCCACAGGTGACCGCATATTTGTGACCAATCTTGTGTGACCAATGCTGTCCATATATTGGTCAACAGAGTTGCGAGACGTTACCCCTCTCGCTGTTTGTCCAATGGAAAATTCAACAACCAGAGGCAAATAATCGAATCAATAAACGCCTGGCCCGTCTTATCTCTATGGGCTGTGGCCGAATGAAAGACAGTTGTGCCCCCAAGCTAGATGGGATGTCTGGCCTTGCAACATTTCAATAAGCCCTGTCGCTCTCATGATTAGGTATAGCAGACACCGCGCTGCCCACGATGGCAAGTGACTGACCTTACGCTCTTGTGAGACCATAGAGAGGTCCCAATCTCCACGTAGGCGGTGCCACGCAGAAGCACCTGATTGGCTGTTTCGGCTGCTGGCCCACTCGATGACTCCCTGGCTTGTTTGCCATTAAATTCCGTCACCTCTTTATAAGTAAGGAGTCCTTATATGTGCTCTCCATGTACTCCACACACCAAACTGGTAAGAAATGTAAGCACAAATCGAGAACCTTATCAAGCTGAACGCCGCTAATTTCTGCCAGGTCAGCCAGAACTGCGTTAGTTATGATCCTGTGCCACATAATGCCAACACCTTTAATTTCAGATGGTGAACTCGTCCGTACGGTCGGCGATCTAAAGTTCCGGAGCCGAAAACAGATAGTGTAGCCATATAGTAGGAATCCTTCATTACATATTTCTACTCATCAACGCTTCAAGACTTGGCGGCAATTGCTGAGGATTGTTGCTGCGCTCGCCATCACCGTAATTAAATATAAGGAAGCGATCTAGCACATGAGTTGGCCAATCCATGGCAAAATGAGATACGAAACGCCTTTGGTCTCAAGACTCATCGCAAAGCCCATATTGAGTGGTTTAAAGTTGAACCTTGCAAGCTATTTCTCAGTCATCCAGCACAGCTTGACCTTTCTATCCTCACTACTCCTTACAGCCTCGATGAAGTTACTGACTACGTTGTTAGCCTGGTCCATATCCAGGACAGTTCGTCTTATCAGTCCCGTGATGGAAGCCAAACATCTTTAGATACGCTTAGAGCCTCGGGCCCTTTTCAGCAGAGCTGACCAGTCTTTGATGGATGCGATCCGCTAGCATCTCTGGGTTTGTTGACATTGAGGGGCCCATGCCTTATGCAATTACAGTTAGATGCAAGCGAGCTGGGTAGCTGTAAACAATGATTATTGTTAGCGACAGCTCCAGCAGAAGGACAACGATGACCGAGAGGCGTCAATCTTGAATATGGCGGAAATGGAAAATGGAAAGCTCGTGACCTTATCTGGGGAAGGACATCGCACATGCATGGTTAGGGTTAGGGAGGATTGCTGGAGGCAGTCAGGGAAGAGGCGTTATGTGGAAGCGAGGTCAGAGAGGGATGACAACCAATCCTGACACGGAGGACGCTGAAGAATATGGCATTCAACAGTACATTAGATCTCTTAATCTTGGGTTGAGGGGAATGTAGCTTGTTAACATATGTAGCTAAGAATCCAATGGTAAACGGCTATGGTTACAGATGCTTAGCAGAAAAGAGGCAATTATATATAATACTGATCTAGCTAGCCCTTATACCTTAGTAATTAAGGTAATAAGCCAGGAAATAAAAACGGCATATAAGCCATATAAGATTGAAGATTGGGAAATATTTTATCATTTTCCCCCGTCTTGACAACAACATCCTGGCCAAAGTTTATAGTAGTATACTTCTTTCGGTGTCTCCATAACTCCTCTTCAGTAGTCAACACCCTCACCGGTACGTGGTCTTCGTGAATGCCATGTAGTGCTTGCTTGAACACCGCAAGGCGACGATTGTGAACGGATAAATACTTGATTTCAGACACGCCATTTGTGGTGATCCGCACCTTGACAACTTCCAGGATAGGAAATTTCCCAATGGCTTTGCGGACGTTCTGAAGGCTTTGGTTTGCCAAGTCCATGGCGTTCTGGGCAACACTGATCTCGCCGCCAGTTCTTGACTCCATCATTGTGCTTATAGAGTTTTGAGAAAACCCTATGTCCCGCACAGACAGGCTATCCACGGCTGCCAGTTCTGGAGTTGACAGAATGCTGAATTTTCGTGTCACGCCCGCCTTTGTGCGGCTCGGGATCCTCTTCACGACTCGCATCATACCCATACCAAGCGCAGCACCTATCAGCGTCACGATAGCACCCAAGACCAATTCACTGGCGATGCTACTCTGGGTTGAGGAAGAAGAATTGGCTCCAGCCGACATCGTCGAGGCATCCATCGTAGGTGGGCCTGCGAGGTGATCATATACAGCTCCTGTGATTGTGTCGGAGGCGGCACCCACGGCAATTGACACGCCCAACTCCACAGCTAAACCGGCGCCCGCTGTCAAAAGTCCAGCCAAGATTGAAACGCCAAACCCCACAGCCATGACGACCGCGTCTCGGTTCGTCAAAGTCATGTGGCCACTTGGGTCGCTGTTGTTAATAGGATCTCTTTGTATTTAAAACCTTTATGGCTTAATAAAGCTTTATTTAACTAAAAACCTAGTCCTAAATATAACTAAATCTCTAATAAATAAACTTTTTTACCTAATATTACTAGCCTATTTAACTTTTCCTTTATAGTTATCTTACCTAGTAACTTATTTTTATATTAGATTTTTTTAATTTACCTTTTCTTAAAAAAGTAATATATAGTATACCTAGGCTAAGTATACCTTTATAATCTTAATTACTTTATTAATATTATTTAATAATTTCTTTTTTTTTTTATAAGTAAGGTTTTTTTAAAAATTAAAATAAAGTAATATATACTTATAAGTACTATAGCTAAAGTAAATAAAATTTATAAAAACTATATTTTCTATACTATTTACTTTAATATCCTTATAAAAGCTTATAAAGTTATAGTTTTTACTAAGCTATTAATATATCTTATAGTTAAATTAATAAAAGTTAATAAATATAAAAGTTATTATATTTATACTAATTATTAATAATAATAAAATTTTAATTAAATATATAATAATTATAATAAAAGTTATTTTAAAAAAGTTATTTTAAATTAATAAATTTACTTATATTAAGTATTTTACTTTATATATATTTTATATACTTTAAGCTTAATTATCTTTATAAAAAAGTAATAATACTTATTTATATATTTTTAAAGTTAGTTATTAAAATATTAACTTTTTAGCTAAAACTAAGATTTTAGGTAATAATAAAGGTAATAAGTATCTTACCTATATATATTTATTAGTATTCTTTACCTTTATATACTAGGGGCTAAAGCCTCTTTAAACTACCTATAACCTTACTCCCCCGTTAATAGGATCGCCGCGACAGTACGTGTAAGGATTGATCTCGTGGGAGACAAACGGGCTCCAGGAATCGGGGGCATAGAAGCGCATCAGGGCCGGGCTATACACGCGGTAGCCGTTGCCGAGGTGATACCATCCTGTGATAGGGTCTCGCCACTGGCCGTTGAATCCGATGGAGGGTGATGAATCATGATCCTGTACTGAGTCCATAGGGAGTGTACCCATGATGCTCGACCGGACCGTCATTACCGCTTCGCACAGTGGCTAGAACAGACTGGTTCGAGTCGGGAGCCCAGAGTTGGACCCTGGACTTTTGATCGCCCTCGTGGACAACCTCCCCCCAGTATGCGTGACCATCTGTAACGTAGTTCGTCTTGGAGCCGCCTTTACTGGTGGCAATGAGAGCCCCGTCATAGTAGTCTAATTCAGTGTCCGGCTTTCCCGGTGCCTCTTGACGGATGAGCTGACCGAGAGCATCGTACTGATATCGACACATGACTTGACCGGCAGAATCATAGACGGCACTCAATCGCTTGTATGTGTCATACTGAAGCCTACGTTGCTCTTCGTCGCGAATCAAGCGACCATTATCGTCGTATAAAAGATCAATGGCCTCAGGGAGGTCCTTGTCAGTATTGGTGATCCTGGTAAGTCTTGTTGGATCTTCAGGATCATACGAGTAGTGCTTGGTGTTCTCCGAACCACGGTCGGAGAGCGTGTAAATCTCGACAAGGTTATTGAACCCATCAAAACCGAAAGACTGCTTGCGTATTTTCCATCCGTTTTCGTCTTGCGCTGGCTGGGACCCTTGACACTCATAGTCTGTCAAGCGATCTCGCACGTCATATGCAAAGGTCTCATCTCGCAACACACGGCCTAGGCCATCTTCCACTACCCGCTTGATGATCAAGCCCGCGACGTTGAACGTCCGTCGTATCCGATAGATGATAGAACTGTCACCCTCACGACGAATACATCGCTCAATCTCGTGGCCGAAATCATCGTAGACCACCTGAATCTGTAAGCCGTGTCTGCTCCATCATCTTCACGAACATCCCGAATGGTGGTTTCAGAAACTAAACTTTCTCCGTTGTACTCCAGCCCAATCTTCCCGGTTCCTTGAGCGAGGTGTGTCACTCTGCCATATCTGTCGTACGGTATTTCGCGCTTGTGCCTGTGAACATCTACATAGGAGCGAGGGAGTCCGGCCAGGGAGTATGTTGAAGAAGCACATAGAATTCTTCCATCTGGCTTCTTAAATATTTCCTGAGCAAGCAAACCTGAGGGTGAATATATCCGCTTGATGATGGAGGTCTTGCTTTCAAGTCGGAGTATTGCCCCCGTCTGCTTATCGTGATCAAAGCTCACTTCGCCATCTTCGCTCCTGGTGTTTACCAGAGCGTGGTTCAGGGCAGGATCATAGGAAAATTTATGATGATCTCCGTTAGCTGTCGTGATTTTCGTGGGATTCGGCGCCCCTGAGTCATAGATGGCCACTGAGGTTCGCTTTGCAGCCGTCTTGCTCGTTAACCTCGCAAGGCCGTCATAGTCCTGCTGGCCGAGAACCTTATGGTCAATTTCCATGCTTGTTGGAAGAGCAGCCGTGCTACGGGAGGCGTAGTGTGTTCCAGAGATGCTGCCATCGGGCCCCAATGTCTCAACGACTCGATCGAAGCTGTCGTAGGTGTATCTTGTGATGCGGTCTAATGCATCCTTTTGCTCGACAAGGCGATCCCAGCCATCATACCCGTAGTTGGTCTTTCCGTGGATTGCTCCATCTGATCTGCGCATCAGGGTCTCAATGGGCTTTCCGGAAATGTTGAACTTGGTCTCCACCATCCCCTTGCCCGGAATACCGGTCTTCTGCGTCATGGATATCGGATCCTTTACGGCGAGATGTACAACGCCTGTGGTGTCTACATATCGGCAAATCGTCCCCCAGTCGTCATACTCGGTCCGTTCCACTGTTAGGATCTCTTGGGGAGTACTCTCACGATCCTGTATGAGCCAGTCCATCTTGTCAACTTGAACACGTTGTCCGATTGCGTTGTAGGAATTCTTTTGCATGACCCGGAACATACTCTTCGCAGCCGAAGTGTCATGTTGAGCAACATCTTGTTTTTCCATCTGGACGACTCTTTCCATACCGTCGGTGATAAACCTGGTTTGAATGCCTTTTACATCCGTCTTGGTGACTCCATACATGACACCCTCTTCGTCTACAAGATACTTGCTCTTTCGACTTGCTTCGTATGCCGTTGCCGGCGTCACTGTTTCTTCAACAAGGCTGCCCAAACTGTCATATCGAAACACTGTTTCGGTCCCATGCTGGTCTTTGTTGTGAAGAACCCTACCGGTGTAAAGGCAAGTAGAGGTTTCAACATTAACAACGTAACCGTCAAAACTGGTACTTGTAACGATCTCTTTGCAGGCTGTACCGTCCGGATATTCACGTATCTTGCCCTTTGTCATTTCGTGCTGCCCACCCGTCCAAGAAACCTGCGCCCGAATAGAACCATGATCTCTAGACCCAGTATCATTGACATGGCTATATTCTGTACGTGAAAGCATCTGATTGCCTTCAAAGGATGCCTCCCGACTGACAACAACGAAGTATTTGTCTCGATTTGCATCTTGTGCCGTCTGCAATTGTGTGTAACGAAATTCCTTGTTTTTTGTCAACCCATCTGCTGCTGGCATGCGTGATATCCTTTTCAGATAACGCCTGAACCCTCGGGGATCAGCTGGGCAAAGTCCTTTCTCGCCGTCCTCAGGGTAATACTCTCGAGTCGTCTTGGAACCATTCTTCTCCGTGGTCTCGGTCGGGTTACCCCATACGTCAAACGAGTAGTGCGTCTTCTCTGTTCTCAACGCGCCTTTGATGGCAGAGTCTTCGTAGGTTATCTCCACCACACTTTCGGGAGCTGATACTGGGCAAGTCGGTTCTAAAATGACTCCTCCTCTAGTGCGTGATACTCCGTTCTCTGTGTCACGAACTTTGTGCCTTGCTGTCGGCCGGAAGAAACCATCAAATGGAATTCATTATATGTAGTTAAGCTCTGCCCCGCCTTCAACCTGGACCGTGGAAGTGTACTGATATTCTTGAAGAGATTACTCACTTCTCGTATTACTAGCGGTAATGACTGACCCTCAGCAGCTTAGCATTAAGGCGATTTACAATGGACGTATACTGCAGTATGGGATGGACACACATGCGACATAATCTTTACCATCAAGCAGCAGGCCTTATACCTCTCCCAGGCAACGACACTAGAAGGCGGCAGCATTATCTTTCCGGGAAGTTTACTAGAGTTATGAATAGGGTTAAAATACACTTCAGGTTTAATACAATAGCTAATAAACTAACAGTTACTCTTAAGTACAAGGTTAGCTAATTTATAAATTTGCTATTTTTATTTAAATTATCTAACTATAACTCTCCCTTATCTAATTATATACTGTTATGCTAAGTTCTGTTTATTAAGTTAAGCTCTTAGCTATAAGTCTTAACTATAAATAATATATCTAGCTTATAGCTTAAATATTATACTAAATAACTAACTAATTACTATAGCTAAAGGCTAATAAGAGGAAAACTTAAAGTATAACTCTTTAACTAGCCTTAAAGGTATATAAAATACTTTAATCTATTAGCTAAAAAAGGTTAGCTTAATACTATAAATACTCTAAATCTTTAAAATAGTAGCTTTTATACTAATAAAAATAGTTTTTTATTAATATTATTTAAATTAACTAAATATTTAAAACTATACTAATAAAGCTATAATTATACTATAAGCTATATTTTAATATAAAAATACTTTTTAAAATATAACTAGTTATTAAGATATTAAGAAAAATAAAAAAAAGCTATAAAGTTAATTTATATATAAAACTTTAATTAGCTTAGTAGTAAATTTTTTATAAACTTTATTCTTTTTAATTATAAAACTATTACTTATATAGTAGCCTTTAGTAAATTCCTTATAAGAGTTATTTAAGTTACTTATTAAAAGAAAAGTATACTATTTACCTTAAAGAAAATAAAAGTAGGAAAAAAAAATAAAAAGGAAAAGGCTATATAGCTATTATAGTAAAATCTAGCTTAGATTATATTTATATTTAAAATATAAATAGTAATTTAGCTAAGAAAGACTTCTAGGTATAGTATATAGCTATTAGATTTATTAAGAAATACTAATATATAAGAAAAGCTTAATAGAAAGTTTTATAATAATATATATATTAGTATAATTAGGGCTAAGAAGAAGGTTCAGGGCAATTAGAAGGTAGTAGCGGAGTTAAGTTTATAAGTCAATCACAAGGTTAGAAAACACACTTCGGGTTTAACACAATAGCATACCGTTATGCACCATAGTCCCCTGGCCATTATAGCACCAGCCATCAAAGCAACAACTAAATGTCCTTAATAGCGAGAACCCGGGAACCATCCACAGCCCCAGGCTTATCATCTTCCCTGCCCTCTTCTGTCTCTGTATCTGTGTCGTTTGATCCTCACTTGCAGCCGAGTCCCCACAATCCTATCATAATAAATATTCACTGGCCACTATGCCTCATGTGAACATAATCACCACCTAATTTTGCTTCACAAGTAAAACCTTGGTTAATTCCGCATAGCACAGAGCCAGTAACCATTGTGCTCTCAAAAATAGTTCCGTTCTGATTAGTTGGGGGTGCGATGTTCACTTGTGTTCCAGCTGGAGGAGCATTCTCATCTTCAGGGTCATCACCATCGGCCCCGACAGTCGGCATTTGCCCAGTATCTGAAGCACGGATCTGGATCTGATTGGGCGTCGGATCTTGGCCAACGCCTGGAGTTAGAGTCAGAATTTGATCGGGTATCCTTTCTGATAGAGAAGATGTAGTTCTTGGAAGGGCGAGGGCTCCGGCCTGAAAGCTACCGAAGAGACGTGTAATAGTCTTCGGGTCTTGGACTACCATAGTGAAGTCGTATCCTTTCGATAATGCATTCAGGATCAGGCCGCACTCGCTCGGATCGACGAGGAAAGTCAAGCCCTGGCTGTACCATATCTTTTCATCCGCACCAGGCCAGAAAACATAGGGGGTTCCATGGTACACAGTGGCACAAGGGCTGCCTTTCTCCATTACGCTCTGCCCCCCAATTGTTTTAGCAAGGCTGATCTGAGGCACCCAGTGTTTCCCATCTATGGTCTTGGAATACCAAAGCCCGTCATTGGCACATCCGTTCCAGAAAAGAGTCAGCTGTGCCCCACTGGCTGAGACACAGACTGCAGGACTTGTGTAGTCGAGGAAGTTTCCTGGCATCGGTTTGGTCACTGGGGTGACATCGGACCATTTTGCATTGAGATTGCTCAAGGTAGTCATCCATGTGCCATCCTCGGAGGCTCCGTTGTAGAACAAGTACAATTGATTGCTGAAAATAGTCATTACCGCACTTGTTTGGCGACGGATGCATAGCCCCCAGGCATTAATATAGTCAGTCTTTGCCCATTTGCCCGATGGGCTGCTCAGGGTTGAGTATCTCATTATGCCGGGGGCCATAGCATTCCATGCGACGTATAGAACGTCCTGGAAAACTGCTGCTGCTGGGCTGGTGTATTGGTAAAAGGTATCCGAAACGTTTGCGGACGCGGACACTGATTGAGCTAAAGCCCAATCGCTCCCATTTGTTGAAGAGGTCCACCAAGTTCCGTTGTTACCGGAGCCGTTGAAAAAGACATATAGAGTCTTTCTCCATACGACGGCGACCGGATTCGTGTACTTAGCAATGAACATGTTTGTGGCGCCTTGAGCGCGAAATATGCCTGTCCTCTACTTATTTTCAACTCGGTTATGAACAATATAACCGCTAGCGTAATCACCCTGGGTGCTATAGAACACATAGAGCTCGTTGTTAAATGTGACAGATGACAATCCTGAGTAATTGAACACCTTCTCATGATTTAAGGTAGATTTTTGCAGTGTGTAAGACATGATGTTTTGTAGAATAACATAATTGTAAAACGATATTAGTAGAAAGGAGGTACCTTTAGATGCTTATGTTATGGTAAATATAAGGGAAGGAGGAGATTAATATAGCCAGCAATGAATGCAATCTATATAGTATATTGTAATTAGCAGCTTGATCAGAGTAGCCACATTTAAAGGCCTAGAACTTCCATTCAGCTAGCCACTAACTATACTTTAAAGTTCTAGACTCCTAGAAAGTATTTTCCGTACCTGTGTAACTTCTCGTTTAATAGATTTAATTGGCTTTTAATACGTATTATGCACTCGGACTTGCATTTAACCTTTGGGTTATAGATAGACTAGTTAAATACAAAACCACAGAGTAGTTAGTTTCCAGCGGAAAAACTATAGTATCTGCAGGTCTTCCTTTGCCTGGCTAGCGCGCACATGGCCATGCAGCTACAGAGACTGAATTAAGCAAGGCCTTATCTTCGTGGGCTAAGACCGTAGAGTTTTACTTAGTACTGTCGGTTGATTGGGATACTAAGTAAGACACGGCTTGTAAGTATAGTAGCTGCTAATTCTTTTAGCTTTACTACTACTCTATAGAATTCTAGCACTAGGCCTTATTGGTTTTTAAGTTTAAACTAATAAGAGGATATAATAAAGCTTAAGATATCTTTATTAGGTATATAAAGCTTAAGGTAGCCCTAGGTATAATTTAATATAAATTTAGTAGACCTTTAACTAGGTGTTTTTAGTAATACTATTTAGTATTAAAGGTTTTCTTATACCTTAAGGACTAAAGGAGTGTAAGTATATATATGTCTTAGCTAGTTAGTACTATTAATTACTAATAGTATATAAGTATAGTTTAATATTAGTCTAGAAGAAATTATCTACCTGTAAATTTAACCTAATAGATGCCTTACTTAAAGAGTAAGCAGTAGATTTATAGAATAAGGGTAAACTTATAGTATAGCTATTTAGTATAAGTTACCCTTCTTTATATTAAGACTTAACTTTATAAAAGGTTTTATTATATAACTAAGAAATATATTATATTTTAAATAACTAATTAAGGTAAAATATATACTATAAAAATAAAAAAAATTAAGGCTTTTAATTAATATACTTACCTAAGTAAAATATAGGGAATTAAGTAAGTCTTATATATTAAAGTTTTTTTTATAAACTTTAAATATTTTTTACTAAAAGAATATTAATTAGAAAATTATATAACTTAAGTTATGTAATAATTATATAATAAGAATTATATATATTAGATTTTTACCTTTTAGTTAAATAATTTATAATATACTAGGAAAAACCTTACTTTTTTATTTAAGCTTTATAAGCTTATTAAAGCCTAGTGCTTTTTAAATTAGGAAAAAAGTATATTATAATTTTCTTTAAATTTTAGCAGTTTTTATAATAGTTATTTTATTACTAATAAGGCTATCTCTTTTTAGGAATTATAATACTTACTCTTTAAGATATCTATATATATTCTAAGTCTTTTTACTTTAAGAACTCCTTTTTCTTTAGTTTATTATTAACTTTTTTATTATATAATATATATTATTAAATTTAAAAAAATTTACTTTATTTAATAGACTTACTATTATCTTATAAATCCTACCCTATACTTTATTATTTAGTAGTTATAACCTTTTACTTTCTTAATACCTTTACCTTTTTTTTATTAGTTATTATAGTATATCTTATTACTTATAGTAAATTTATAGGCTATTTTATATAAGCCTTAATACTTTATAAAATAAGTTTATTACTTACTATTTTATTATTTATAAAATAACTATAGCTTATAAGGTTAAGCTTTAGGCTATAAATATAAATAATAAATAATAATATAATATTTTTTTCCCTAATATAAGCTTTTACTTATAAGTATTTATAATAACTAATAAATCTTATTATAAGCCTTAAAGTAAAAAAAAAGATTAAAAAGTATTATAATAGTTAAGATAAGTAGCCTAGGGTAAAAGGTCTAGCTTTATAAGTAGGGTTAAAAGGATATCTATATTAATAGATATAAAGAGATAGAATCCCCTTAGGACCTTAGCTTTCTTATACTTTTTTAAATTAAATTTTATACCTTTTATCTTTATATTTAATACTATTAAACTAATTACTTAATTTCCTATTTAATAATAAAGACCTTATTTTAATTAGACCTTTATAGCTATTTATACTTAGCTTATAATTAAAACTATTAGAAATTATTATTTTTTATAGTCTTTTCTTTATTATTATTTTTTACTTTTAAATTAGTTCCTAAAACTTAAATAATTTACTTTATTAATAGTTACTAGCTAAAGGGACTTTAAAACTAACTAATTAGTTAAATTAAAAGGCTTTTTTACACTGCCTAAAAGCTATAAATATTATTAAAGAAAAAGATATTAAAATAAGAAAATAAAAAGTAAAAAGCTATAATAATAATAATAATAATAATTTACTTATAGAAATAGTAAATAGTAATAAATCTTTTAGTTACTAAGCTAAGAATAATAAAACTAAATACTTCTTAAATATAGAAAGTAGTATTATAGTTACTAAGCTAAAATTACCTTATACTTACTTTTTATATTAAGAAAGTATTACCTTTTAGTAATTATAATTTTAATAACTTTTATTTTAATAACTTAATATAAGTAGTCTTAACTTAGTAATACTATAATAATACTATATTATATTTTTAGATTATTTACTTAATTAAAAATAAAACTAATTAAAATCCTTATTTTAAGGCTAAGGCTTAAAAAAAACTCTTTTTTAAGATAGCTAAGATAGCTAATATTAATAATACCTTAAAATTTTAATATAATATTCCCTAGAACTAATTAATTAAATAGGTCTTTAAGGTATTACTATAAGATATTTTTATATTAGTAATATTCTAGGCTTTTATAAAAAACCTAGTAGTTATAATAATAGCTAGTATAATAGTTTTATAAAAAATAAATATAAAGGATACCTTTAAAAAATTATATAAAGTATAAAAAAATAAAATAACTATATTAAAATAAAGTAAATTAACTAATTACTTAATATTTACTATAATAAACTTTATTAGTATCCCTTTTTAATTTAATAAAATAAATACTTTTTTTATAAAGGTAAAATCTTAACTAGTTATAATAGCTTTTACTATAACTATTACCTAACTTTAAGCTATTATTATAAGTATTAAAAACTATTATAAACTATATACTATAATTAGTAATATTATTTTATATATTAAGAAGTTTAATAGTAAGAATATTACTAATTACTTTTATTACTTTAAATACTATATAAATAACTTTAATATACTTAAAAAAAAGTATATAATAACCTTAAAGGCTTTTATAGTTCCTTTTTTTATTAATAATATATATTAAGCCTATAAAGGCTATAGTTAGGAAAAGGTAAAGAAAAACCTTAAGGAAATATTTATAGCTAAGGATAATACTATTTCTAATAGCTTTAAAGCTAAGCTTAAAAAGCTAAACTTAAAGTAGCTCCTAAATAACTACCTCTAAATAATTAAATAGTTAATATACTACTAGTTTAAGTTTAAGAAAATAAAACCTAACTATAAGGATATAATAAACTAGTTTAAAAATATACTAAATATTATATATTAAAAGGTTTTTAATAAGGTTTTATTTTAATTTAAAAAAAGCTAAAATAAGATAAAAGCTATACTTTATAGTAATCTTACCTATATAATTAAATAGATAGCTAATAATAAAATCTTTAAGGCTAAGAATTACTATTATTTTAAGGATATTAAAGATATTCTAGTATTTCTATAAGCTATTAAAGTTAAGTTTATAAAGATAATTCCTAAGCCTATCCTTAAGAAAAAATAAAAAATAGTTATAAAAATTACTATAAATAACCTTACTAGCCTTATAAAGAAAATATATATTAATACTATAAGTAAACTTAAAGGCTCTTTTTAAAATATAATATAAAATATAATTAATAAATAAATAAATAAAAAGGCTATAAACTAAATAATAGCCTAACTATAGTATATTATAATTTAAACTTACTTTATAGCTATTAAATAAAATAATTTATTAAAAAAAAACTATAATATAAAGGTTAATATAAACTATACTAATTAAGGGTAATAATTTTTATATTAATACTATACTAAAAAAGGATATTTCTTTAAAAGTTATTATAATTTAAAATATAATAAAAAGAATAGCTTAGTAAACTATAATATAATAAGCAGTATAGCCTAAATAAGGCACTATAAAATACCTATTTTACCTTACTTAGTATATAAAGTAAAGGGCAATTTTAGTATTAGGAAGCTAGTCTATACCTAGGTCCTTTACTTCCTTAAATCTTATTTTATTATAAATATTAAAAAGATAATAGCTTATAATAATACTAAAGTTAGTTAGAATATACAGGGCAAGGTTATAAGTATTATCTAGAAATACTTAAATAAGTAGCTAAACCTTAAGCTATATATTCCTTTATATACTTACCTTAAGAATAATACTTATTTACTTATAAATATTACTAGCAGATTATATAACTAAATCTAGCCTAAAGCCTTAAAGTTAACCTAAATAAATTTTATTATATTTAATAATAGCTTAAATATAAACCTAAAGAATTAGCTACCTTTACTACCTATTAAAGTATAAGTCTTTAGTATTAGTATTAATATAAATATAAAAAAATATATATATATTAAGGATAAAGAGAAAGTTAAAGCTATTAAAGTTTTAAAATAAAAAACTTTACTAAAAAACTTAAGGAGTCTTAGTCTTTCTAGGTAAAGAAAGGAGTTTAAAAAATTAAATAAACTTAAGGCTTACTAAAAGTAAGTTTACTATAAGGTTAAATTAAACTTTTATACTAAAAAGATAGGAATTACTATTTAAAATATAATAATACTTAACCCCTAACTTAGTAAAGAAATTATAAAGAAACTTAAAGATATAGCTAATAGTATTATTAAAATCTTATACTAAATAGTAAAGGATATAAATATAAGCTAAAATAATATAACTTTTATAAATATAATTTAGTTTACTAAGTAGGATTATAGTAATAGCTATTAAAAATAAATAAATATAATAACTAAAATTTATACTATTTATTTTAAGATTAATAGTAAGAAATAGATTAATTAATTAAATAAGCTTTTATAAAATTATAAAAAGCCTAACTTAAAAAGAAAAAAGTATATAGTTATTAAAAATAAAAGCACTTCTTATAAAACTAAAAAAGTTATTTAAACTATAGGCTAATATATTATACCTTAACTATTTAACTTATAAAAAGTATTTAAAGCCCCTTATTAAGATAAAATAGTCTTTTATAATAAAAGCCTAAAAGATATAATAATTAATAACCTTAATATAAACCTTTATAACTAAAGTAAAAATAAAGTATTAATATAAAGGTAAAAGCTACTAAAAATTATAGTTAGACTTAAAAACCTTAATAAAAAAGTTATAAAAGCTATAGTAAATACTAGATTTAAAGGAAATATTATTTTTAAAAAAATTATAAGAAATTATAAGCTAAAGATTATTAAGGCTAAAGCTATAATAATATCTTATATAGGGAATAAACTTAAAATAGTAAGATAAGCTAAAGCTAAGGTATACTTAGTAAATACTTAAGTCTTATAGTATTTCTTTATTACTTTATAAAAAGTTATAATTTCTTTTATCTTTAAAATACCTTTTATAAAATTAACCTACTTAATATTTAATTATTTACTAAAAGATAGATTAATATTACTAATTTACTACCTAGGTAATATAAAGTTTATTACCCTGGCTATAAAATTAGTTAAATAAAAGCTAGTATAAACTAAAACTAAGGAATTAATTAATTTAAAATAAATATTAACTTCTATACTAAGATAGAAATTAAAAATATAATAGGTTTAAAAGAAAGTAATATTTTATTTTTAGTTAAAGTAATAAGCTAAGAGTCTAGGAAAAAGGTTATTAAGCTAATTACTAAGAAAAGTATAAAGTAATATAAAGAGGTCCTTAGGGCTATATTTTAAGAAATTAAATAGTATATAAATATAACTAGCTAAATAAAAAAAAGGTTAAAAAAGAGTATAAGTATAAAAATAATAAATATTAAGGTTAATATAATATATAAGTATAAAAAAGTTAAAATTTACTTTATAAATAATATACCTTTAAATAGATTAGTCCTAGATAGGGATTTTTTTTTAAAAAAAAAAAAATAAGCTAAAATTAAAAATATACTAAATACTATAGTAAAGTATTTTAAGTAAATTATTCTTAAGTTTTTTAAAATTAAGTAAAATAGTAAGCTAAAGGGAAAAAGGCTATTAGTACTAAAAGATTAAGTAAATAATATATTAATAAAAGCTAAGCTAAATATATTCCTTAAGGTAATATATAATTAAAAGGCAGTATTAATATAGGACTTTATAAAATATAAATAGCTAGACTTAATTATAGCTTTTTTATAAGTCCTAAAAGTTATACTTTATAAAGTATAGTAAGCTAGAAATATTTTTATTTTAAAGGAATATAAAGTAGTAGTTATTTAGCTACTAAAGAAATAACTTACTTAAAGAGTATTAAAGGAATTATATAGTACTTATTAAAACCTATAGTTCTTAGTTATAAAAAAGGATAGGAATTTCTATTTAATTAATTTAGTAACTTTAATAAATAAGGTAACTATAAAAAATAGCCTATTTTTACTATATATAAATAAGTTTTTAATAAATTTTACTATATATAAAGTTATATTATTATTAAACTTCTTTTTAAGATATAATTAATTTTCTTTTAATAAGAAAAGTTAAGATATAACTATATTTAATATACTAATAAAACTATTAAAAATATATAGTTTACCTTAAGGTATAATAAACTTAGTAATATAATTTATAAAAAATATTATTTATATTTTTAAAGATCTTATCCTTAAAGTCTATAAAGCTTTTTTTAATAATATTTATATTAAAAAACTAATTACTACTTATAATAAGGAAAAAGTAGCCCTAGGGATTAAAAGGTATATACTTAAATACCTTATTAATATTAATAAAGTCCTTCTTAATATTAAACTATTAAACTATATTATAGTAAAAAAGAAAAGCTAGTTTTACTAAAAAATAATAATTATAGTAAGGTATTTCTATAAGATATATAAAAAAGCTTTTAATAATATTAAAATAATTAAGATTATAAAATAAAAAAAGTATACTAATATAAAAAAAGTATAGTTATTCCTTAGGATTACTAAATATTATAAGTAATAAATTTATTACTTTACTTAAATTACTAAGCCTCTTATAAAGCTACTTTAAAAGGATATTAAATTTTATTAAAACTAGCTAAAATAAAAAGTAATAAATACTTTAAAAGCTAGGATTATATAGCTACTCCTTTTAATTACCCTTAACTATACTAAAAAGGCAAGAAAGGTTATTTTAATAGTTAATATAAGCTTAACTAACTAGGGAGTAGTATTAATATAAGTTATTAAGGGAAAATATTATTTAGTATAGTTTAAATTAAGTCTTTAAAATAAGGTAAAGTTAATATATAATATAATAAAAAGGAAGTATTAAGTAGCTTTATATATATTTAAAAAGCTTAAGGAAATAATATATAGTATTAAGTTTACCTTAAAGATTAATATATAGGTCTTAGTATACTAGTTAAATAGTAAGGTAAATAATATACTTAAATTATTAATTTTTTAATAAATTAGCTATTTACTACTTTTTAACTTTAAGGTTAAATATATACTAAGTTTAAAAAATAAAGTTATTAATAAACTATTATATAAGCTAGTAAGACTATTTAATTAGTTAAATATAAAGGTTAAGAAAAATATAAAGGACTTTATTAACCTTTACCTTAATATAATTAAGGTTAATAGTTTCCTTAAAGTCCTAAATAAAAACTATATATTTAAGTTAAAATACTTAGCTTAATACTTATTAATATTATAAAGGCTATTAGGAATAATAAATTTTTAATACTATACTTTTTAAGAATAAGGCAAGGTATTTTTTATATAAAGCTACTAACTTTAAAAGTGCCTATAATAGTAATAGAAGCAGCTAATACTAGTTAAAAAGGACTTAGTAATTTAAAAATAAGTAATTAAATAATACTATAAGGCTAGTAGCTATAAAGAGTATAATATTATAGTAAACCTTATTAAGAAAAGGTATTACTAAAAAAACCTTTAGAAAAATATAGTAGCTATAGTTAAATTCTATAAGACTTATTAAAAATACTACTTATAGTACCTTAAAGAGAAAGTTTAATATATAGTACTAGGTAATTCCTTTATTAAGGTTTATTTTAATACTTAGTATATACTAAATAACTAAAAATATAAATATTTACTAAAAGTATATTATAATCTAACTAATTAAATAGAAGTTAAGTTATTAAAAGTATTATTAGTAAAGGTAATAGTATATTTTATTAAAGGCCTTATTTTATATTATAAAATAATTATAATTATAGTAGTAAATAAAAGACTTAAAATAAAAAAAGAGTTACTAAAAGTTTTTTAGTAATATAGTATAAGGACTATTAAGACCTTACTATATAACCTTAAGGTAAATAGCCTAAATAAATATAAGTATTATATTTTTAAAAAGGTCTTAAAAAAGCTAAAGTATAAAGGGAAGTATACTTAAGTAAATAACTTTAAGTATACCTTATTTACTAAATAAATAGTACTAAAAAAGTCTTATAAATTCTTTTTTTTTTATTTAATATATAGCTAGGAGCCTATATACTTATTAAAAGTTAAGTACCCTATATAGTAATTAATTAATTAAAATAAGGTTTATATATTAAAAGAAAAACTTAAAGTATAAATTTATATTTTTAAAATAAAAAAGGTAAATATAAAAAAAGTAAAAGTAAAGGTTATTAAATAGTAAGAATAAGTAGTAGCTTAATATAGTAAAAAGCTTAAGTATAAGATATAGTAATAGTCTTTAAGAGTTAAGGACTTTATTTTTAAATATAATATTTTAAAAGTAAATAATATATTAGTTAGGTATAAAATAACTAAGAAATAAAATAGCCCTTTTTATATTATTAAGTATTACCTTAAAGCTAACTTTTACTTACTTTAAAAGCTAGATATAGTAAGGCCTTTAAATAAGTTAGTTTATAGAAACTAGCTTTAAAAGTTTATTAAAAATAAAGATAGGTAGTAAACTTATAAAAAGGACCTAGAGCTAGATAAGAAAAAGAAAAGCACTATACCTTTATATAGCCTTATTCTTAGTACTAAAAATATTAAACTATTTAATTAACTAAAACTAAAAGTAACTTAATTAATACTATAAGCTAAAGTAATCTTTAACTTTAAAAATAAAACTAATAATAGTAAGGATAAGAAAAAGGACTTAAGTATATTAAACTTTATATTAAATTTAAGTTATAGTTTAAAGATATACTTTAAGGTATAATTAAAAGGACTTTTAAAAAGTAAAAAAAATACCTATAAACTAATTAATTAATCTTAAATTAATTAATAAAAATCTTAAAAGCCTTAGCTTTAAAGTAACTAAAATATAAATTTTAAGGTTATTAATATTAAAAGTATTTTATAGTATTTTACTTTAAATAAGGAAAAAAAAAATAAGTAGTAATATAAAAAAAGGAAACTTATAATACTATAATATAAAAAAAAAGGGCTTAAGGAAAAAAATACTATTAAAAAAAAAAGCTTATAATCTTTAAAGAAATTACTTTATATAAAAAAAAAAAGAATAAATAGTATAAAAAACCTAAGTTAAAAAAGGAATATAAATTAAAAGAAAATTAAAAAGGAAATACTTAAAAAGTATAAATATAAATACTAAATAAGGCTTTAAAAGTAAGGAATTACTTAAAATAAAAAAAAAATAGGTTTAAAAAATTAATATTTTACTAAAATAAAAAGAATAAAGTCTAGATAAAGGAAAAATAAGTTAACTTAAATATACCTTAAGAACTTTAAATTTAAACTAAATACTACCTAAATACCTAAATAATATATTAAATATATTAAAAATATACTTTTAATATCTTAAATAAGTATTAAATATATTCTAGATTTCTTAAATATAATACTAAAATTATAGATTTTTAAAATATAAACTTTAAAGAGTTTAAATAAAGTAAGATTTATTATAAAGAAAATATAGTTTTAAAAGCTAGGGTATTAACTAATTACCTAGTTTTATAAATTTTATATTATAAACCTAGTTTTTATTACCTAAAGATACTTTATTTTTTACTTATTAGCTAGTTAACTATAAATTTAGTACTTTTAACTACTACTATACTATTTAGTTTATTATTTTATAGTATTATAAGCTACTAACTAGTAATTTTTAAAGAAAATTAAAGATTTAATTAATTTATAGAGACTTAATAAGTCTTTCTAGTCTATAAAAAAAAGCTTACTTTAGTAATACTATCTTTTTTTAGTAATAAAGCCTTAAAGAAGCTAAATAAAAAATTATTAGCTTAGTAAATAAAAAGAAAATACTAGTTATAGTTAGCCTTTATATTTTAAATATAGTTAAAATATTAACTACTTTAAAAACCTTTAATTAAAATATAATAATAAAAAAGCTAAAGAAAATACTTATTATTTTAGCTAGTAATAAAAAGGTAAAAATTAATATAGTTTTAGTATATTTTAGGATTATAAAGGCTAAAAAAACTAATTAAAAAGGCTTTAAGATAAGGTTTACTTTTAATAAGCTTAAAAAAAAACTAGCCTTAATAGTAAGTAAACTTAGCTAGGATATATATAAGTTAAAGCTATTAATAAGTATACTTAGTAAGCTATTTAGTAAAAGTAATATTACTTTAGCTAGTATATATAAGTATATACTTTTAAAAGGCAAGGGCTAACTTAATAGTTAGTATTAAGGAAATTAAAAAAAGAAAAATATAAAAGCTTAATATATAAGAAATAGTATATATAGTTAAGAGCTATACTAGTATAGATTTAAATATTAAAGAAGTTAAAGACTTAAGGAATTAGTTAGTATAATAAATAATAAAAAGGATAATAATATATATAAATATAAAAAAGATAGAATTCTTAAAGCCTTCTATACTAATTTAAATACTACTATATAACTACTAGTAATAATTAACTCTATAAAGAAACTTAAACTTATAAATATAGTAATTAGTAACTATAATAAGGTTTAAAAAAGTCTTTTTTCCCTTTCTTAAGAGGTTAAAGCTATTAAGAACTTTAGTAAATATAATAATAGGTATTAGTATTAAGAAAGTTAAAAGTAAAAAAAGAAATTAATTAAATAAGAAAAGTTAAGGTAAAGGTTAAAGAAATTAAAAAAAAAGAAATAAGATAAAAGGTAATAAAAAAGGAAAAGATCCTAAGTTTAGGATAAAAGCTTTAAGTATAAGTTATAATAAATTACTAATATAGCTATATAAAGGGTTTTTTTAGGTATAAAAAGCTTTTTTTTTTTTTTTTTAATTCTTTTTTTTTTTTTTTATTTAATATATTATATACTTTTTACTTTATTAACTAACTTACTTTTTTACCTTTATACTTTAAGAATACTTAAAGCTATTCTTAACTTGCCTTAACTTATACTCTTATTATTATAAATTTTATATTTATATATATATTCCTTTTATTATACTAAGGTTAAAAGTATTTAATTAGTTAATTTTTATACTTTTTAAGTTTAATAAAAGCCTTATTCCTTTTATAACTTACCTTTTATTACTTATAATAATATTTAATAATAGCTACTAAACTAGTAAGTCCTTATATATATATAGTAAAATTCCTAAGTAAACCCCCTTACCTATACCTAAAGAAAAAAATAAGTATTATTTTTATTACTTTATTAATAAAACTATATAATACCTAATTATTTATAAAAAATACTATATTAAAAATAGTAAAAAAGACTTTTATAATATTAAAAAATATAATAATACTAATAACTTCTATCTTAATATAACCTTTATAATATAACTTACTATAGTTTACCTATAAAAAAACTAAAAAAACCTTAAATTATTTAATCCCTTAATATATAATATTATATACTTTTCTTAGTAATATAAAGTAATTACTAAGAAAGTATTAGTATTAAATAGCTTTAAAGTATAGCTAAAAAATAGTAAAACTAATATAATTTAAGTTAGCTACTATTCCCTACTAGTTTAATTACTTAAGTAAATAAAGTAAAATTAATATACTAGTAATAAAACCTTAATATAGCTTTTAATAATAATTTTATATAAAATAACTAATATTTACTATATTTATAAGCAGGCCTTTACTATTATAAGTAATAAAAGCTTTATTAACCTTCCTATACTAGCTAATACTAAATAATTAATTAGCTAGTACTATAAAAAAAAGCTTTTAAATAAAGTATTAAAAGTTAAAATAGACTTTAGCTTTTATACTTTCCTTACTAATTAAAAATAAGTAGTTACTAAAAAAAGATTTATTAGCTTAATAATTTACTTTAATAATATTAAATATTAAGTCTTTATTTTATAGGACTAGGTAAAGGGTTAACTTTATATTTTTAATATTTATAAAAAAAGCTAATTTTCCTATATTAAAGCTATAGTCTTAGCTTAAAAAGAATAGCTAGTACTATATAGTATCCTATATAACTTTAATTACTTTATACTTTTATTAATATATTAGCCTAATTCTAATAGCTATAAATTACTATTTATTTAATTACTTAGTTTAGCTATATAATTTTATATTAGCCCTATATATATAGCTATAAGAAGCTTTAAACTACCTCTTATACTAAATATTAATAGTAAGAAAAAGCCTTCTTAATATAATACCTGCTTTTAGTATAGTAATTAAGTACTAATCCCTTAGAAAGTTATAAGACCTAGCCTTATTAAATACTAAAGAGATCTAGCTTACTTCTTAACTAAAATAGCTATTTTTAAAAAGCTTAAAGTAATAACTAAAAAGTACTTTTACTAAAAAAAGAAAAAAAAATAGTAAGCTAATTAAAGCTATATATTAAAGAAAAGTATATAAATAAGTTAAACTCTTAAAGTAAGTTTAAAGTACCTTTTAAAACCTAGATAAGTTATAACTATTTAGTTACTTTAAGGGATATAACTATATTTATATTAAAAAGCTAGGCCTAGAAATAAAGTTAAATTAAAGTAAGTATAAGCTTTAATAAATTAGGTTTATATCCTATAGTAAGGTACTTACTTAAAAAGAAAAAGAGTTTTATAAGCTTATTCTTAAAATAAGGCTAATTTAAGTAATAGGCCCTTAAGCTACTAGGCTTATAAAACTTAAGGTAAATATTTATAGTATTATATTAGATTTTAATAGTTTTCCTTACTAGTTAGGGCTTTAGTAAGTAATTAATCTATTTAATTAGTTAGATTTTTTTTTATAAAGGTTATTACTAATCCTTATATATAGCTAGAACTATAGCTTAGTATTACTAATATACTTAACTTCTTTATTTTTAAAGGCTTTAATTTACCTAGCTTATATAACTACTATAAAACTAGCTTTAAAGTTTTTTATAGTACTAAACCTACTTTACTAAGCTATATAAGAACTTATTTAGTATCTTTAAACTACTTTTTACTTAAATAATAAAATACTTATTTAGTATTTTTAAACTTTAAAGAATATAGTTACTAGCTAAGAGTTTATTAAAATTACTTTAATAAAGTAATTAATACTTATAAGCCCTGTTTTAGTATTAAAACTAAAAGATTATATAGGTTATAAATTACTTATAGGTTTATTAAGATATTAAAACTTTAATTTCTTTTTTTTTTTACTTTTATTACTAGAATATTAAAGCCTTAGTCCTTTTCTTTTTTTACTTTTATTACTTAGTATTAAGTATACCTTTAAGCTAGTTAAATAGCTAAGTTTATAGTCTAAGGGCTAAGAACTAGTAGCCTATTTAAGCCTAATACTAAACTAAGCTATTATTATAGCTATAATTAATAAGCCTGTATTTATTAAAAATACTATATATATTACTTACTATAAAATAATAGGTAAAGATAAGGAAGCTATTAAAAGGATAATCCAAGACCTAGAGGTTTATTTTTATAAAATAATTAAAAAACTAAAGACCTAGGCTTTACTTATCTAAAAAAAACCTAAATATCCTTATTTCCTAACTTTAAAAACTTAGGCTATTTTTATACTTATAGGGCTAATAAGTTCTAATTAATAAGATAATATTTAAAATACTATAGTAAATACTTTTTATCTCTAAGCTTAGCTAGGTTAATTATATAAAGAATAAATAGTAATAAAAAACTAAGGTTAAAAGGAAGGAATTAGTTAGTTTAATAAGGTATTAATTAATTAATTAGTTAGTTATAAAGAAAATATTAAAAAGAAAGGCCTATTATATATATATAATTACTTTTAGTAAATTACTTACTTAATATAGTTTCTTAAGTATAAAGGTATATATTAAAACTATATAGAGACTTATATAATAGTTAAGATAAGTAGCCTAGGGTAAGAGGTCTAGCCTTATAGGTAAGGTTAAAAGGATATTTATATTAATAAATATAAAGGGATAGAATCCCCTTAAGACCTTAGCTTTTTTATACTTTTTTAAACTAAATTTTATACCTTTTATCCTTATATTTAATACTATTAAACTAATTACTTAATTTCCTATTTAATAATAAAAACCTTATTTTAATTAGACCTTTATAGCTATTTATACTTAGCTTATAATTAAGACTATTAGAAATTATTATCTTTTATAGTCTTTTTCTTATTATTATTCTTTACCTTTAAAGTATATAAAGAAATATAACTTTAATTTTATATTTTTATATATATATTATAATATAACTTTATAAATAATATATTAATTATTATAGTAAAATAAACTATTATTAATAATAACTTAATAAGCTAATAAGCTTAAAATTATATTTATAATTTTTATATTAACTTTAATACTCTTAAAGGTATTACTTAATAATATATTATAATATAAACTAGCTTAAAGGATAAGGCCTTTATTAAGGCTAAGCTTTAATTTATTATAAAAACTTACTTTAAATCTTAAAATTTTTTTAATATAATTTATATTAAGCTAGCCTTTTTTAGCTATAAGGTATTTAAAATAGCTATTAATAACTTAAGTACTTATTATATTATAAAATTTACTTATATTAAAGTTAAAGTATTAAAAAAGCTAATAAAAAAAAAAAGAAAATATATATATTATAATATTAAAAAGTAATATTAATTAAATAATAAAGCTTATAACTTTATAAATTATTATAATAAAAAAGTAAAGTATAATTTAGTAATTAAAAAGTTAATAATTAAAGTTATTAAATAACTTTAAAAAGGATTATATATATACTATAATAAAAAGGTTAAACTATTAAAGGTTTTATTAATTAAGTTATTTAAGCTAGCTAAAAAAGTTAAAGTATTAATATTCTTATTAAAGTAAGTTATATTTAGGCTAGTAACTATAAGCTTTAAAAGTTAAAAGAATATAAGCTAATTAAGTTTATAAGATTAATATATAATAAATTTTAATATAATAGTCCTGTTATCTTTACAGTGCGCCTTAAAGAATTACCGCGCTATAAACTTATTAGGATACATGGCTTCTCTTATGACCTCTTGTGCAATGCTGCTTCACCAGACTGGAGGGAGCGGCGTCTTTGACAACGACATCTATTTCAGACATCGCTCGCTTGACATGTGCAGGGCCAGTTGTTGCAAGCTTGGAAGAAAAGCCTCCAGCGTTGGGCAGATAAACGTTCCTTCAGGTAGCTAAAGGTTCGACCGCCGTGGTGGTGGAACAGATTGATGCGCGATACCTCTAAAGGTGCAGCCTTCTGATAACGCAATGCCATTCCATTGAATGCTGGTTTCCCGTGGGGGACATGGTCCAGACTGGTCACAAGCGTTGGGGTCACGAGCGTCACGGTTCTCCAAGATGATTTGACAAATTACGCTGGTAGTCTTTGCATCGACAACACCGCTGGAGAAGCGATCAAGGTCTTTTCAATAGAAGACAACTTTGTGTTCATGGCCACGCGAATCCCACTCAATTGATATGTCCTTCTTGTTGTTGAATAATGGCTTGACTTTACCTTATGACTAAGTACATTGCGGCGAGCACCAGGCTAACTGCTTTTCTCTTCTTGCACACTATCTAGCGCGCCGGACTTGACGAATGCGGGCGCACTAGAAGTTAAGGAAAAAGCGGGGAGAGTTATGTGTAACGATGAAGGAGTTAGTATATTAGCGCTGTACAGGATGCAAGGGTACTAAATACTCGGATCCCGACAATCAGAGATGGCTTTGTAGAAGTTAGAGATATAATAGACAAATATAAGAGAGAATAGGTATTAATTAACTAGGCTATCTTCCCTATAGGTCAGTCTAGCGCTACCTAGTCCTACCTAATTAAATTAATTTATTATTTTTTTCCTGTAATTTTAACTTACTATTTACCCCTTATAGATTAGGTAAAGGGACTAGGAAATATATACTAGTCTATCTAACTATAGTAAGAACCTTTAGGTAAACCTATTTATTATATATAAAAACCTAGGCTAAAATAACTATTTTTTTTTTGTAATTTAATTTATTAAACCTTATACTTATAGGTATTTTAAATTAATTAGAATTAAGTATTTAGCTTTTATAAAAGACTTTATTACTTAAGTAAGTCTTTAGTATATAGTATACTAATACCTAATTAGTTAAAATTAAAAGGGTTACTTTTCCTTAGAAAAGCTAGTCCCTATAGGTTTTAAACCTATACCCTTATAGAAAGCTTTTAGAGATGCCTAGGCATTTAATCACTACGCTAAGGGGTTAATAGACGAATGTTGTAATACTTTTTACGGTTGTTAACCCGTAGTAGGGTCCTTAAACCCCGCAAGCTATTTATAATCAAGCTTTATCGAATATAAGAACAATGGGATTTGCAACGCCCCGTGCGCCCTCGAGATTCATGACCCCGCCGGTTCTAGCTGCTTTCGTCACACCAATTTGCGAGCCCAACCTCTGCTGAGCTTCCCCGCTGCATGATTTCCTCCGTTACTCGTAAATCCCTTTACATCCTGCAATTGCAATGCATTGCAGTTTGAATGACTTGCTAACCGACGCTGTGTGTAAAATGGTAATGTATTCTTGGCCATGTCCAAGTTGTTATGTAACTCTGATGTGCGGCCAGACATAAATGCACCTCAAAAATAGCCAGTGTAATTAACGCCAGCATCGACTCAGATGCCACGGTAACCCAATTACTCCTTATCTTTCCCCAGATCCAATGACTTTTTGGGTATCAATGTACTGTAAGCCCGCTTTAGTGCCCCATTCCGCCAATGTCGTACGCCACGTCTATTGCGGTAACCCAAATCTTTACGCCGTGCTGACAAGATGCATCACTGGAAATTGTTCATATCCCAGCCCTGAAACTCAAAAAAGTCGTTAATCGTGTCAAAATGATTCCATCTCTACCGAGTCCGCGTTAGCAATTTCCCAGCCGATGTGATTGCGGAACCAACCTCGAGTGTCTTCATCACCAGCTCAAGTTCCTCCCGTCCACCGGAAATGTTATCCCAGTCTTGTGCCTCGCGACGCTGTTTCACAAGCTCAACAAGACACGCGACCCAGTTCCCCGCCTTGTCTGCTGTGACTTCTGGCTCTGTCTCACTGAGCTCTTGGTGTTTCAGAAGGCACAGCCATCGTCTCAGCCCAGCCCACGTAAGTACCTCGCCGCCCGTGATGAGAGTCGGGTCGCTCAGCTTTCTGAAGACGTAATGGATCGTCCCCGGTGGCATGTATACCGTCTGTCCAGGATGAAGCACTAGGTAGCGTGCCTGGCCCTTGAATCGCAATGGGTCCTGTTCCCACTTTAGCCGGTCCTGCCAGCTGAGCGGGATCCAACCAATCCCAACAGGGCCCTGATGGCACGTAAAAAATATCCCGGGTGCGAAATCGTCAACGTGAGACGCTGTGTGATTGCCGCCTTCACTGAGCAGCATAAACTCAATGTTTCGGCCACTCAGAACGGTCGGTCCCGCACCAGTGACTTCGAGGGCGTCAATGCGATAGAGAATGTCGGAGTTCGGCGTGCTCAGAAAAGGGGGGTATGGAACAGGTACCCACTGCACCATGGTGAGCACGTTCCACTTATCATCATTCCGCGGGGTTCCCATGACCAGCTTCTTCTGGATCTGCTGCAGGGTCTTGCGAAAAAAGGGGGATTCACGCGTGACTTGGCCGTCAGGATTGACTGTATCTCTCGGGCATGTCGGTATAGTAACCCAATAAGAATCTCTCATTGTTGCTTCAAAAGAACGCGTGTTGATTGGTCGATTGCTCGTGGGATCGCGAGGTTGTAGGCGTCGGAGGCATTCAGGATCTGACAGGCGTTGGAAACAGTCGTTTAGTGGCGGGCCGTTCCATGGAAACGGTTGCTGGTTCTCGATGACGAGCAAGGCACCAGAGTCGATCAAGTTAGCGGCATCTTCGGAGGAGGCGCAGTAATAGACTTCAACGGCGTCGTCTTTATTCGGTGGAGACCCAAACTCTAGGAAGGCCGCAATCTGGTGAGCGTGATACTGTCGCCAGGTAGGCCACATGTTACTGTTACTTCCTGGTACACGAGGCGGGAGACTGCCTAGCCACGTTTTGGTCTCATCTAAAACGGGCTGCACCCATTGCTCGTCCGTTGGTGGTGGTGGTTTACGGAGGGTATTACGCCCAGTTACCTTTGCGTTCCAGTGACACCAGATGTCGTACTCATACCGGTCGTCATACACTTGTCCAGAGGTCACATGGCGCATTAAATCGCTGAACTTAGTGCTTTCCTCTTGCATTAGACTGTGACATGCTTGGAAACAGCGTAGGTGCGTCCCCGGATGGCGCAGGAGCTTATCTCGCAGGGCGAGACAGATTATGTACCGACCTTCTGTGTCATTCTTGGCTTTTAGAGAAAAGAGGGCACGCAAACGCAAAGGGTGAGATGGATCTGGATGAGCAAAAGAGAGGCGACCTGTAGTTGGCGCCATTCCACGCAAGGTTACGTTTTCTCTGAAGGTTGCTACGTAGCGTGTTTACGAAAGTGGGAAGCTTGAGCGAGATGGTGGGGGGCATTTGTTGTGATGACGTGACGCGTGCCTGGTTGGCTACGACCTAACGCAGGTACATGACCAGGGTCAGTAGATCTTGGCCAATCGGAAGAACCAAGCAGCATCTCATCTGCTCTGGCTTATCCCTGCAACGCGATCTGAATCGCGTACGCACTATCCGTAAACGTTAGAGTATCTCCACGATCGTATCCATACCAACCATGCCCGACACTATCAAGGCCCTACCAACTCCGCCCCCGCAGTCAAGCAAGAACAAGAACGAGAAACGCGTCCTACGCGCCAAGAAACGAATATGTGCAGCAGCCGGTTTCGAGCCCTCGGAGCTCTTTGGCAAGCATGCTCCTCGGTCCTGGGGACAGAGCCTGATCGAGAACCTCGCCCAGATTATCCAGCTGGCCAGTAGTGGAAAGGCTGGGATTACAGTACAACAATTAGTCGCTCGTATCAAGGAAGAGGCGAGCCGTGACCCGACGGGGTTGGTTACCAACAATATTGTCAATAAAGTCAAGTCGGAGATCCATGCGAAGTCACAGGAATGTGTGCTGCAAGACGAGGAGGATGGGATGGAAGACTCTGACCAGGATGCGCCCATGACCTCGTCGCCGTCCAAGGATCGACCTCTCAAAAGACGCCGCAAGAACCCTGCGACCAAACCCAAGCCCTCAGCTGTAGGTACAGAAGACACAGATGATGATGAAGACGAACAAGGTCCTCGAGGCATCGTCTCTTCAAGCGCCGAAGCAAAAGGTCCCGTAAGTAACCGTACGACCATCCCACGCCGAGTGGCTCAGTCTAATTCTCAACAGCTACCAATCGAGGAATACCGCAAGCGCATCGCTGCACACCAACGCCGCCTCGCGCTCTTCAAAACCAACCGCGACGCGGCACAATCCCGAATCGACCAAACGGATACACTTAACACCGCTCTCCGAGATGCAACAACAATCCACCACAGCGCCCGCCTGAGTGCCCAAGAGTCCAAAGCCGCGCTCACCGAGCTCGAGGCGCTGGTCGCAAACCATGGAGACATTCTCCCAGCCTCAGTCCGAAACAGCATCCCCGAAGCGAAACTGACATTAGACGAGGCGAACTGCAAAGCTGAACAAGCAGAAGTCGACATGACAGCGGCTCAAAAGAGGGTAGATGACCAGATGGAACAGGAACCAGCGCTCCAGGACACAGTTGTGCTAATGCAGGAGGCTGTTGCGGGCTGTGTGGACGACATTGACAAGGAGCAAAAGGACATGGATGCGGCGTTGTGCATGCTGAGTATGCAGCGTGTGAGCTGGGAGGTCTTGAGGGCGAAGCCGGTGGAGCAGGTGAATGACTTGCGGTCGCTGATTAATGACATTTTGGCGTCTGGGGAATAACTTACATTAGACGAAGACGTGTCTTCATGATATGATGGCGTTGCAGGGAGTTGGATTGTATGATTATGATACCCAGCATTTACTTAGACTTGATTGATGCTTGCGGAGTTCCTTCGGCAGTTCTAATTAGACCATCAACATAAGAGCTTGTTTAGAGTTGGTAGATACTGTGTCGAGAATTGGCTGTTGCTCTACGAAGGCGTCCTGTTGATGATATTGCAAGGAGCATAATGTTCCTAGATCATTTGACAGTGTATTCGTGGGGACATCCCAATACCGTCATTCTCTTAAGCAGGTACTCTTTTATTTTCAGATGAAACGCAAGTGGGCGTAGAATGCACTGTTATTACAGTCCGTTGATGATGATCCTGTAATGCAAAAAGGCCCGCAATTGAGTTGTTAAGGATTTCTAATAGACGTGCTTAAGGTCATTGTTCGAATCCTGCTGAGCGTGACTTCTTTCGAGGGCGGTGTGATAATAATTGCCTAACCTGGAACTGAACCCCCAGGTATAAAAAGTTACCCCGCGTTCGGGAAGTGGGACTGGCATCTTAAGATCCGTGCTGCATGTAAGAGCTACCCTGGACCCACAGAGCGATTACTAAATTCCATCTTAAGATACCACTTACAAGATGGAGAATATCCATTATGTGTGCTACAGCCCTCCGAATCGCGACAGCCTAAGTAATTTACTTTGACAAACGATGGGAAAGGATGACGGAGGAGCCGTTCTTTGCTTCTTTTTTTTCGCCGGGCTTAGAAATGAGGTTCAAGGTGAAATTAGGAATAGGGGCCACTGCTTTAGACACCTGAGTCAATTACAGACCGAGCTAAGATCGTCGAGAACAAGTCAAACGAGTTAATGCCACAAACCGCTCTCTATGCCAATTCTGGTTCCAAGCCACGTCTCTCGGTTGCTACCACAGATGTGGTGAGCTGCCCGTTCACTGATGTGATCCGGTCACGATATGATCCACCGTCATCGTTATCAGGGAAGCATGACGAGGTCAAACGCCAAAACAGCCACATGGCAGTTGCTGTTACTAGATCTATGTCTCTGATCTAGTTACCAAATGCAGCTAAACAGGTATCCAGATTTTAACTAATTATTTCTTGAAGACTAGAGAACGTCTTCAATCTGCATAATTACGAGACATAGAAGATGACCAAGTCGCTCAGCTCTTCAGCAGAACAATAACAGCAGACCATTGTGTAGGGTGCCTTTGGAATGGCACAGAATTCGTATAAATCCTGGCTTGAGGTGGCTGGGGCTTTTACAAGCAAGAATCCTATACTACCATCCAGAACCTGCCTGCAACCGAGCTATATGACGCGGCCACCATGTCTTGACGCTCAGACCTGTCCTACATGGCCAATTGAACATATGGGTACCGATATCCCGCTTTCTGTAGTGTGAGTCAGAAAGCTAAGGTTATATGCAGGAGATACAACCGAAGAACTGGCGGGATGTGGAGCGCCATTTGTCGGCATGTGGAAGCTGGACGTCGGTATGTGGAGTGAAGAACTCGGTTATGTAAATCAAAAGCTTAGCGAAAATGAATCTTAGGATGTTCCCCAGGAAATAGCTCTTCCTTAGATGCGGGGAAGCTTAATTAGTGTGCCTTGAAAAGCTGGGGAAGAATCTGATGAGTCATGTCGTTAATTGCCAATTTTCCAGCAACACGTTGTAGTGGTTTTTGCGTTGATCCACAAGCGCAATCCCGAGCTGTCAAAGTCTTCAGTGATGAAGAATCCGAGTAAACATTAACCGAGCTCATAAATATCCTAGTAATTCTTAGTTGTGCCATCTATGCCTTAGCAAGCTCACTATGAGACCGATGCTTCTGCAGTTTGCCTGTCGGGGAAAGACGTGTGCAGATCCTAAGCATTGTAAAGCCCACGACTGGCACTAACTCAACTAAGGCAGGTTATGCCAATATTGGACAAATCCGGCATGTGGGCATGCGGAGTCATGAGCACTAGCTAGGATTATGGTGATGTACACGGCCTTGAGTCGTGACCGACGGGAGGTTTCTTCATCGATTGCTATATAAGCTGTGCCTTTCCTGCCCCTCAGCCCCCAAGATCTAATCAACAAGCCTTGCCAACAAGTCAATCTACTGTAGCTTGCTTCCATACGTCTCATTTCCGTTGTCTCTTTGAACATGAGATTTTCAATCTTCGCCGTGGCTGCGGCCTTTGGCTCAGCTCTTGCCGCTCCTACTCAGCATTCAAAGCGCGATGATTGCAGCTCAAGTGACCAGGGTACCAGGGCAAAATTGACAGTCCTTGTCTACGACATTCTGGACTCGATGGTTTCCCACAATCCTGACCCTCTGCCGCTGGCAACACAATACCGCGCGACAGAAAATTCCCACCCCGCAGCTCTTGGTTTCATGACTGCATGGCGCACCATTACCAGGGTCGGTAAGCCTTGCCTCCTTGCCATCGACACCACAGTAGGCTCAGCTTACTTCGCCCTTGCAGTCAGTGAAGGGAATGATGAGCTTCAATCAGTCCTGCGTGGCCGCGTCAAGGTCGTCGATGACAAGATCACCGAGCTGGAAATCTACATCAACCGCTCGCGCGGTGACCACGGCTTCACCTTCTCGTCGGCAGAGCTTGCAGAGAATTCCGAATTTTTGACGGATCTGCCTTCCAATCGGACCAAGGCATTCAGAGAGACATTGGAGAAGGTCAGCGCGGCTACTTTCAACCCCAACACAACTTTCGAAGCTAAGCTGGCGGACGACTGTCAGTTCACTGAAGTTGGAGGGAGAGTGATTGATTCTGGCCCGAACAGAAACGGTTCCTATGACCCGCTTGGATGCCAATTCCCGGGCCTTCCGTCCGACAAGAACGCAAGGTTGAACCTAGTGATTGACGAAGAGACCGGCATCGTCGTCACTGGCGCCATTATTCCCGGTCTCGTGTATCCGTATGGAAATATCTCTGCTTTCATTCCTGACGAGCTGAGTGCGCCTCAGGTGGCTCAGGACTTGTGGACCAATGTTACATTGGCAGAAGGCGGCACAGGATTACTGGAGAAGGCCCCCGCAACCGGCGAGGTGTTGGAAGTGGTCCAGTACTACAATAACAAGATCTATGCTGTGCAGGTCAACCTCTACTTGAGCGGACCTGGCATGACCTCGGTCTGGACTTCAAAGGTTGAATGAGGGCTTAGGCGTGGTTTGTTCGATGTAGCAACGAAGGACACTGACGAAAGGCTTTAGGGGCCCTCTGAGATGGCGGTATCAAGCGGTTCGAATGGTTCATGGCCGAGGAAATAAGATCAGTGGTCATCGTATACCTCTTTTCATATCTAGCGAATTGATATCGGCATTTTCCACTACAACTAAGCACCAGGTTAAGAATACGGAGCACATAGAATCAACGATCACCCAAGCTCCATATGAAGTCTCATTATACAGTTTGGACGGCGTATGTCGGGTCTATGGGTGCGAGGTCACGATACAGGATATGGACATGGGTGCCGATATTGCCCTGGGTGAAGCCCTCTCGAAGGGAATGGGGCACGAAAGTCGGCGTGAAAGACCCTCAGGTGATAAAAGCCGCCACTTCGCCAGTGACCGTACGATGCCATATGATGGTATAGCCGCCCGTCTCCAGGCGTGCAATTAGGGCTTGGATCTTCTCGTGATCAGGGTCTGACTCCTGTCCTCTCGCTGTTGGCGTCTTTTCCTCCGGCGATGCACCTGGCTGCAGTACCGTGAGCTTGCTGCCGAGATTGGCTAGCACATCGAATGAGCTAGTGAGGTTCTTGGACGGTAGACAGGTAAATGTCTAGCCGTACAGGCCAAGTCCTGGCACGCGCTGGGATGGAGAAAGCGGCGGGGCGAGCCCTGACACCATTGTCAGAGACGCAAAGTGGACGGTGGTCGTGGTGGGCACATCGGCTCCAATGGAAGACGTGCGAGAGGAAATGATGACACTGAAGAACGTCTGGTCGTCATCGTCTTCCTCCACGTTCTAGCGATTGCCATTCCGTCTGCGACTGTCTCCCGGAGGTGAGAGAGCCACTTGTATCTAGACACACGAGGCTCTTGTCCTCCTGTAGTAGGTTGACTGTCGTCACTGAAGAGGGCGGCGAATAGATCCGGCTCCAAAAGTATCACTTGAACGGAACCGGTAGCGTCGCGGTCGTCTTCTGGAGAGTCGCAGGAGATTGTTGTGGTGACATCGTTTAGATATCGCATACGGAGAGCGCAGGTGTCACTCTGCTCTTTTTTCACATCGGGAGGCAGCCTGTACATGGCCTTCTTAACCGTTTCCGGTTCAATCCTGAGCTTAGAGACCGTAAAGATGAGAAGGGCCAGCCAAGGTGTACGGCGTCTCTCATCCACCTTATCCCGTTTTTCATGATGTACGTGGGCTCGCGATCCCACGGAGCGAGGCGGTCCTCCAAGGCGATATAAAGTGGGACGGTAACCTCGGCGTTGCTCCCAGGTGCCGGGTAAACAGAGTCAATGCCCAGGGGAAAGCTAAACCTTGGGGCCACGACGTAGAACGACTGCGTTGTGCCCTTGGTAGCTGCATCCTGACGGCTTATCTCTCGGTCGATGTATGGCCACACTGGTAAGGCAGAGATCGCCTGCGAGGTCGTAGTGTCATATTAGCGAGGGTACGTAGCAGGAGAAGAGACAGATCTCGCCTGTCGAGCTTGTGCAGCTTGTGGCGTAGATAATGCTCTTAGTGCCTGGCTCGTCCCGCCGAATACCCAGCTGCGAGAACTACCGGACCGTGTAGCCCAATCCCAGCTTTCGCGGTTTCTCCATCAGAGAGCTGAAATTAGTTCTGTCAGCGAGGACGCAGTTTACGCTGACAAGGCAACCCGCTTTGGCAACAAAATAGACCACAATGCGCCTGTCTTTGCGACCTGCCTCCGCAATCTCAGGCATCTACGTAGGCGTGATAGATGTCCGGACAGTAGCTCTGTCGGTGCTCTCATTCACGATGGTGGAAGACGAGGAAACGGACCGCTACCTTCTTTGCATCTACGTGATACATGTAGTCGAGGCGGTGTTAGTTATGAAAGACCCCGGCGTCAGTTCGTGGATGGGCTGCCAGGCACCCTGATTCCTTAGTGCCCACTCGCCAATGTATGTCTTGCCGTCCAAATGAAGCGTGTTTGGAAATGTCATATCTCAGCATTACTCAGGGCCAAAGGAAGCATACGGGGGCAGGAACAGATGAACTTACACCATCAGGTAGAGAAAGGCCAATCCCTCGATCCTGTCAACATAGCCCTTCCAGGAACCAGCTGCGGCTTGAGATCCTTCGAGCTAGTTGTAGAGGTGAAGGGGCGCAAGTAACCAGAACTGTAGCGAGGGCACAGTCGCCGTACGAACGTAGATGATAGAGGTGAGCTCGGACAGGCAGGTGAGGACATGGCCCGCGTTCTTCCCACCAGCCTTTAGGCTGAGGGCATTGAAGACATCCGCGCGGAATGAGTGAGTTTCAAGGCGAAGAAAGGCGAATTTTAGTTAATAAGACAGAATTGTGGCCAAGAGGAAGACTGTGGCGATGAACGGGAGCATGGCCAAGCTGTCAAGACCGTCCTATGCCAGAACGGGCTTTTGTTTGTTATTTGGAGACGTCCTGTCAATTGCATATCCTGCCGCTGGGCGAAGCTTACGCCGTGTACCCTTCCCGAATCAGTTCCGTGAATCAATCAAGGCGGCGCAGGCATCACAGTGCAGCTAAGACATGGACTATCGTCAACGTGCAGGCAACTATTTGCATTGTGACCACCACCACCAGCGACTAGACTGGAGCAACTGGCCAATAGTTTACGTGTTCACACTCCAAAGCCGCCTGAAAAGGCATTGGTCTACGGGCTAAAATGCATTAGAATGACTCTAGTGCAGTTGTACGGTGTTAAAAGATAGGGTAGCCCTGATCGGTCTAGCCTCCCTGATAAGAATTAGATGCTCCATATGTATATAAGGAGCACCACTCCCCCTATCCTACAATAGAATTAAGGCTCTTTTAAACCTCTCTCATGTGACCCTCCGCTGCGCGTGCCACACAAGGATATACTACGAGGAATACCTAAGGGGAAGTCCAATTTGCCCAAGCCCCAAGTCTGCTGCTACTACACAAGCTGAGAAATAGAAACTTAGACCTGGAGACCGGGCAGCACAAGCCCAGCGAGCATTACCTCACAATGGCTATGAGAGACGACGAGGATAGACCCTACGAGGCGCGCCAGAGTGTCTACAACCAAGGGGCGCGGCTGAACGCGGCGTTTGTTGTTCCTTTTGATCTAACCGAAGACCAACACGACGGCACTACAAGTAGGCGATCTAAAATTCCATCACGCGGGCTAAAAGAGCCGTTCCCGTTCTGGCGTCCAGCCGATGAGTGGGAAAATCCCATCTGGGGCTGGATGCTCATCAACTACGCCAGCCAGGGCCTCCAGCTGTTTCTGCAGGACGGCACCTTCTATCACGAGGTTCGGCTTCCTGGTCGTAATGGAACTCAGATCTTGCCGACTTGGGAGCCGTTCAGACTGCCATCTGAGGATCCTGACCTCACCAATAAGCCAACTCGCCAACACGTCCAACTCCAGCTCCTAGCGGCCCGATTTCAGGACGAAGGCTTTCTCTGTGACTTCTGGGCCATGGCCGTCCGGGCTACCAATAAAACGGAACCCGCACCGAATGCCTTCTCCGACTTCTCCAACGCTCTAATTGGACTACCTCTGGCTCTTACGCATGTGGGCTGGTCCTTGGAACTTGCCAGGCTGCCCCTCAGCACACAGGCTGTGGGTGACAGTCAGACGAGCGAGCCCCTCAGTAACTATGTGTTCGACATTCAACTCGGGAATGATTCAAGTGGTTTTGACGGGCTAGTGGGAGAATTTGACTGCGAAGCTGCTCCGGGCCAACAGGACCTCGGCTTGGTGTTGGGCACGGTTTCCAGCGACTTTGACCAGGACCCCCCGAGTCCGACAACATCGCAGGCCGCGCTGCCATCGATGGCGGAGGATGAAAATCGTTTGGATGATTCTCCAAAGCGGATTCTGCCGAGCAAGAAGATCCCTCTGCGCGCTTTCTATATCTCGCCGGAGAATGATGACGGCAACCGCCGCCGCAACCTAGAGCTCGTCGTTCGCGGCGTACTTCTGGATCCTTTCACTCCTATACACACATACTCGGACATTTTGCCAGTACAAGAGTTGGTGCTTCCGGCGTGGACTTGGCAGCGCGCTCTAGCAAATATTCAAGACTTCTTACACCTGGGACCGTTGGTCATCACCAAGGATATCCCGCCCGCGATGGCACCAGGACAAGAACTACGACCTGAAACTCCAGTTGTCCTGCCGGATGTCGGTTCAAAGAGCGAACTCGAAGCTTTGACGTTGCCCGGCTTGGGGAGTAGCGATTGGGCCTGGCTGCAGCCATATCACTCCAATAGTAAGGGTGCATTCAGCACAGAGGAGTAGGATAGTAAACGCCACGAAACCGATAGCGGCGAATGAAGTGATGGCAACAATGTACGCACAAAGAAAGATAAAGTTGCGAAAAATCACCATGATTCACTGCAAAAGCTCCTAGAGAAGTACATGGCATTGCCAGTGAAAGCTGAGGATGAGAGCGTACGGTGTGGGCCGGGTCCCTATACCACAATCGAGGGCTATTGTTTGAAGGTTGGGGGGAAGGAAGAGAGGAATCCTAAGTCTTGAAGTAACTACTTAGGTGGGAACTTGTTGTAAAGCCCATCTCAATGCAAACGTGAGAAGCAATCTAGCCTTTTCGACGCGCTTAGCTTCATCCATATTATCCACGACACAAGACGATGCTTTCTGGCTGTGAAGATGGATAGATAATGCCCAAGAAGCTCCAGCGTAGGAGTGGTGCCCGACTCAATCAATCCATTTCGACAGAGTTAGCCTTCACCTGACCGCTAACACGACAATTACAGTCTCGATCTGATATAACCCTTGAATTGTTGAATGTTCATGACTTCAGTAGCATCAAACTAGCCAATTGCCTCAGGGATAACGAGCTTGAAAGTACTAAGCACCCAGAGCTTAGCAGCTGAGCAGCGCCTAAGTCACGTCGATGCAATAATTCAGCGGCTATATTCACCAACTTCTCCACCGGCATTACATGCAGACGACAAGTTCCGTGCGATAGACCGCGAGTGGTGAGAAAACCTGAAAGGCGAGAAGCGTGTGACTGTTGGAGAGCCAGACCTATCAAGGGTATGCTCTGCGCACTGGCGTGAGCCATCCCGCGGGTCTGGGCACCTCGATTTCGGAGATGTTGTGATACCAAACGACTAAGTTCTGTCTGCTGATTTAAGCTCTCAGCCACGAGCCTCAACTGTAAATAACACATCTAGCTAACAACTTAGACATTATACCATAATGACTAACCAATTGCTACAGCCAAAGGCTGAGATACCAAACGACGATGCACATAGAGACGGGCCAGGCGGGGGCTTGGTCGACTATAAACTGGGCCTTAGCTATTGCGCTATTACTGTGTGGGCTTGTTATAGGTTGTTGTTCGAGGGTTGAGATTGTGCCGGTCTAGAGTTCGAAGGGGATGTCAACCGCATTTGACAGACATCATGATACGCAAGCACCCGTGTCTGCATCTTGTTCCGTCCATTTGCGCTAAACATCGGATGTAGTTATGAAGTCGTTCAAGTTAGAGTTGGTAGCGTTGCGTCGCCGCCTTCCAGACCACCAGCACAAACGCTCGTTTGTTCTTACAATCTCGATTCTGTAGCGCCGCATTGGCTGCACCCCCCTTGACCAACCTCCGTCGTCATTATAGAAAACACAAAGTGCGGAGTTGTTTCGCACTTCGTTAATCTTGCGCAAGGCGATGGCATTATCGTGCTCATGTTTACGGCCTCCACGGTTTAGCGTATCAAGAACCTCGAGCGAGCTATCCTGATGAATGGCGGACCCGACCCCTCAAAGAACGGCCATGGAGACGACCGGGGCGAATCACACCATGATATACCGCTGGCAGCGACGATGCCCAGCGTGAACATCGACCGAGTCATCAGGGACATCGAAAGAGACTTTGAGTGTCAGGGCGACCCGGACAGACCTGAAGACCGTAAGCGCCTGGTCTTCGATTGGTGTCTTGTGACACACTGGGACAAGGACCACGCCAGGGGCGTCATGTGGTACCCGCTGCAATATATGATGGGAAATCGGGATCTCAGCATTCTCAGTCGCGCGCGCCATGACAAAGATGACGAGCCGGAGACATACTTCTATGCGCCGACTTGGAAAGATCCCACAACCTAGAATACGGCTTACGACAAGAAACTCTCGACTCGTCTTACTGGTAATAGGGAGCCAGGAGAATCTGACGAGGTACTGCTCCAGATCAAGGTAGAGGCAGACGGACTGCGCCCGGCCCAAACTTGCAAGAAGCTTCTTAAGATGCGAGTGGGCACAAAATGGCTGATTGGACGCAATCTCGATGCCAAAGACGACACAGCTGTTTCCCCCAGCGATCGAGCGAGATGCGAGAGCCTCAAAAAGCTCATCGAAACAGCGAGGCACACCTGCCCACCTACATAGATACCACTGCTACCGGAAGGGCGCCGGCATTGTATTGCGTTGCGTTGGACCGAATGGTGATTCACGGTGACTTCCAGCTAACAATCGCCGAGAAGAATGCTGAGAGCATGTGCTCCCTTGCGGTCTGGTCTCGGCTTGACAACATCTAGAAGCCTACAAACGTCTCTATTTCTCACTACCTGGGTGGCGACACATATAGCAAGGTCGAGTTAAAGATCTACGAGTGGATGATATATCTCCCAAGCGACAATAACTCGGTACCTGTGGTAAAGCTTATCCATCACGGCGCTACCTCTTTGAACCTACACGAGATATAGGAGTGTTTAAAGCCTGTATTTGTCCTTGGTAGTTCGGGTAGTGGAAACACACATGGTCATCCACGCAAGCAGTTCCCATCTATATACTCCTGTTCTGTCAGCGCAGATAGGTTGGATACTTGCTAGCATGAAGATGCCTTTCGGAACACGAGATCGTTACTTGTACATAAAAATAGATACATGTACGGTATCGCCCCCAACCGCTACCTGGCCAAGGACCTATTTCTCTTACTGAACTGGCCGATGTTTCTCGGAAATATATAGTTTGATATTGCTAAGCAAACACGGCCTAATATTAAGGAATTCTACTACTGCGTGCTCAATGCTCATGGAAATATAAACAGCGTGGAAGCAGGCTACAGTCCATCGAAGCAAGTAATATAGTAATCCGATTCCACTTTGGGCTATCATTTGCAGTCTTGCTGGTGACCTGAATTGAGAACTTCTGGATAGCTATGACCCCAATGATTAAAAGGCGGTGCGTTGGGCATGTCTAAGAGAGCCTTCAGTCCGTCGATAAGGATGTTCCAGAATGGATTACCGTTTGTAGACGTCAATAGCCTTGTTCTGGTATCAGAAGGTGTCCCCAAGAACGCCACTCTAAAGCCCGATGCCACGATCCTGACCGACAGCTGGCTCAACCTCTTTGTCTGAAATCTCGCAGGCTGCAGTCTGCTCACCTTTGACCCAAGGATATGGGTACTAGTTGTTAATGAGCATCTGTTGGCATGCGAAAAGCTGATGACAATGTCTGGACCTTGTCGGATGTTGCTCGTCTGGTGGGCGTTGAACATCGCACCACCAAGGCACTCGGCGCTCTACCACTCCAGCCATATAACAAAGGGCTTAACATACTCTGTTACACAGCAAATGAGGCCAAGATTATGACGCTTCGCCTCGAGTTTGAGTTGATGGACGACGCGCGCAAGACCGTTTCTGGCTGGCTTGGCGCACCCCAGAAGAAACTAGAGCTCATAAACGTCTCCGTCGTGCTGAAGAACACCACGGTCTGTTGCTACACGGCCACGAGCGATATCGCCATTCCCCGTGATAAGATCGTCTTCCAGCTCGATCTCAAGCTCGGAATTGCTGCTTTCTGAGCCATTGCGGCATCTGGCCGGGATGAGGTGACGATGTTTCTCCAGCGTGATAAGAGAATAGATGGGAGTTTCACGCTTGCCAATGCAGTGAATGGGGTAGGGGAAACTCTTGGTCTATGGGGCATGGACGAGTGCGATACAAGCTAGAGAGTTTCTCAAGGTCGTGAGGCCCAGAGCGTATGAGTTCGGGTTTCTTTTCATGGAGGCTTTAGACGTGTGCTACGAATACGGCGGTCTCCGTCATTCTTCCCGATTTGGTCCAAGATTCGACCTTGTACTTACTCGAATCAAAGCTGAAATAGATACAAAAGTCACCACTCTTGTCTGGTATGGGCAAAACACATGCTCCGCGGCACGCTTCCTTCCGAAGAACAGTTGTGATCGATCAGGACAGAAACTAGTTGTCCACGTGCTACCGGCCCAGGCACATAATAACGGCTCGAGTATCAGGCGCTCCTCTATAGTTGGCATTTGTAGAAGTCCCACGTGACTCGATGACGAGGATTGCAACGCATTATGACAACGCGGCATCTTTATTTTTTCAATGTTACTCAGCATATCAAAACCTGCGTCGATCTCTAGACTATACTGCTGTTTAGCCTATGCTGCATTCCAACCATGTATCACCTGCTCGTCATGGTCAAGCTCAATTGAAATAGGAAATGCGGCAGCATTAGCAATCAGTTGATGGCCTTTGGCAGTAATCTCGACTGCGTCTCTTCCAGCAACCCAGCGCTTTGGCGGGTGTTCCATGTCCACGATAGAGAAGAACGCGGACGCTAGCTTGTTCCGATGACCGGGCTCATGCCCGTAATATCCTTCAATGTTGGCGACATGCTTCTCAGTAGCTTCTGCGTAATCTTCGATAGCTAATACAGGGAAAACAGACCGGGGGGCATCCTTTCCAGGCTTGGTGCGAAATGCTCCAGGCTCAACAATACAAGTCGTGATGCCAAATGCCGTGACCTCAGGCGTGATCGACTCTATACAATCCTCGAGCGCAAACTTGGAGGCTCCAAAGATTGACATGAATGGATAGCCCACTACTCCAATAAGAGCGCTTACAGTGACGATATGCCCTCGACGCTGGCTTCGCATAACTGGTAGGATTGCACGTGTGACGTTAAGAGTGCCGAAGAAGTTGACCTCCATCTGGGCCCGTACCTGCTCAGGCGACGTAGTCTCAGAGAATCCGGTATAGAAGCGGCCAGCGTTGGTGATCAGCACGTCAATTGACCCAAAGCGATCTAATGCATTGCGAACTGCAATCTCGATAGCAGTAGGATCTGTGACATCCATAGACAACGGTAGCAGCCTCTCATGCTCGCCGACTAGATGGTCGGTTTTAGTTTTCAAGACTATTGAGTATTGGAATCCTCTTATTATCTTCTCTTGATGATGATTTTTGCAGACACTGGGAAGGATTACAGATCGCTACGCTCGACAATGGTGGTGTGGATCCTAGCTAGACTGGATGGCGCCACTATGGAGTAGCTACGGAGTTGATCGACACTATGTGATCTCAATCTCGATGACGATGGGATCAGTGAGATCCATAAAGCCTCCGAGCAGCCTTATGCTCTCCAGTCACCTTACCAATCAACTCCGCAAGAACGCCGCTCTCCGCAAGCATACCGGCTTACCAATCAACTCTACAAGCGTACCGCCCTACTAATTATCAGTTTAAGTAGACTCAACATCAACAATCTTAACTCAACCAACCTTCACCCAACCCAACCGAATTCATAGTTCAACCTCCATCTTCGCCATGGCCCCTACATTTCTTATTGCTGGAGCAACCGGCAATACCGGCAGGGCTGTCGTGCATACTCTCTCCAAGCTTCTACAGCAATCCGATAACGACTTCTCCGATTGGCGCATCCTCGCGCTCTCCCGCAACGCCAACAGCCACGTCGCTCGTCAACTTGCCGCCTTGCCGAAAGTTCAAGTCGAGGAGCAGCCTTGGGTCGAAGTTACCCCCGAATGGCTTCGCCAGCGTAATATCAAGAGGATATTTATTGCTTCGCATAACGAGCCTAACCAGTTTGCTGAAGAAGGAAACTTCCTCCTGGCCGCCCTTATTGCTGGTATTGAGTACCTTGTCCGCATTTCTACCACTGCTACTAGCGTGTCTCCAACCTGTCCAGTGTATCACGCGAGGACTCACTGGGCCATTGAGGCAATGCTAGAGTCCCCAGAATTTACCTCTATGCATTGGAGTTCACTTCAGCCTAACGTGTTTCTGAGCACGTGGCTTACCTCTGCAGCTTACTTTATTAAAAACTTCAAGGCGACAGCGAAGCAGGATACATTGCGGCTGGTAGCTGCGGAGGATGCGCCTGTCGCTTGTGTAAGCTCTGATGAAGTCGGCGCCTTTGCAGCCCGTCTTCTTATTCAACCGGATACTAGCCAGCACAATAAGGCCAAGTATGTTCTACACGGTGCTGTAGATGTTACTGGTCGCCAGATCGTCGAGCTTGTCGAGCATCACGTCGGAGAAAAGGTCCAGAACGTTGTCTTCAAGGATGTCTCATTCGTCGACCAGATGGTGGAACAGGCAAAAGAGTCTAAGAGCCTTGTTACTGGCTTCAAATTTGCTTCTGTCCACAACTGGGAAGGCAGGAACATTGCTTCTGCATCCAGTAACGAGTTTCTCCGTTTAGCACCCCCAAAGGAAACGCCAGCAGAAGCGCTTCAGGCACTGCTTAATAAGTAGAAGTAATACAAGACTTAATAGACTTCGGGTCCTTCCATGCTTCGCTTGTGGGTGAGCTCGTGTATATGGAGGTGTTAGACAAGGCCACTGAGCAGCTACTTGCCCAAGCTTGAGCTACAAGAGCTACAGTCATCGTCGTCGTTATCGCTGGCGCTAAGCCACCCGATGCAATCGACGAAACTCTTGCGTAATGCCGTAGCGGCGGACGAAAGTGATAAACTTCAAGGTCAGTTTGGCAGGTCTCGTCGTGTCTTTTGACAAGGTTTCGTTGACCATTACTGGACGGTTCATGTACACGACCGTCGCTGGTGCAGAGTACCTACGCCGGAGGACTGATTTTCAAGTTCAAGCCTTAGGTGATAATGGCTGCCGGCGTCTACGGTCAGGTACCCCGCCCAAACGACACCAACGTACACCTATTCTGATAAACCCTGTACTTCCCCATCCTTCAACTGCATTCGATTTAACGGTGTCAGCCACGAAATCCATTGCCAACAAGCCAATGGCAGCAAGCAACACCAGTACTCCAGGCAGTACCAACTATGTCGATGGCGTGGATAACTTCTTTCTGCTGAATAAACACAAAACACAATAAATACGCGATCACCCCGTTCGTATCATACCGAGCGCCTCCCTAGGTATGATCGATACTAATACCTATGCCACTGAAAAAACAAGTCCGCTCACACGCCCCTCGATGAGATAATGAGATTGGCGCCGATCTACTCCAGGGCACAGCAAAGGTCACAAGTACCGCGGCTCTCATAGCCTATGCATTGACTTTGTGGACGACCTTACTGTATACTTACATTTCTCAGCATGCAAGGTGATCATTTCGGAAGGAAGCTCAAAAACAGCATTAGATACCTGGTCTGGGGGCAGAGCCATTAGTCATAACTCGGTCACAAATGACTTAATGAATAGAAAAGTCCACACTTTTAATTGATCGGAAGTTGTACCATTGCAAAAGGGAACTTACTTTGATAGAAGTCTTGCCGCACACTCCAATCTCACGATGAATCTTAAGATGACATCAGGTTTCACAAGGAAGGCCAATGGTGTCTGATCACGTGATGTCGCGGAGGTTTCGCGCTCCAAGGTCGCGTCTTGGGGTTGTTTATTATTATATCAACGGCCTCGGTCGCTTTACCATAACTTTGAAGTAGTTACCTCTGTCTATCTGCTTGACGAGTGAGGTACTTTCACGGTGTCATTTTGCGTTCAATCTGTGAGTGAAAAGTGAGTGAGTAGTGGTTATTCTGCTGTTTATCGATAAGCAGCATATCTTCGGGAACGGTCTCTCAAGAGATGCGCACGCCACATGTGGCTACATGGACTTATGCGCCTCGTTTCAGACACGCAGGATTGAACAGCCAGGATAGCAATGAATCAATGCCACTATGCCAATGATACCAATCAGACAAGCAAGTGTATTTTCCAACAGTGTTTATTCTGATATTTCTTTTTGTGCTAGGGCTGAAGCTTCTCTTACTCTCTCAATTTTATCACTCCCAAGGATGCACTCCAGTCCTGGAGACCTAGGGTAGGTGTTTGGTTTAATGACGGTATTTATGATTTGGGCCTCCTTTGAAACCATTGGGTGGCATTTAGTAAGACCTGCTGATAGGATATGTGCAAAGCAGTTAGTACACTAACTTATATATAGTCTTATAAGAAAGCGCCAAGACACGGGATTCTGAAATATATCTTCTTTTCCTGGTGTAACAACGTAATTTAACTAGATCCCTATTTAAAGCTCTAGGTCGCATCAGGCATTGCATCTATGACTATACTGTAATCGCCAGGAACTCCATGATTAGCTGTTGCATCAAGCTGTAAGTGGTATCATAATAACGCTTTCGCTCCGTTCCTGGTGGTACTGGAGTACCTCAAGTTAATAGCGTGCTCCGACAGCGATCAAGTCGCTAAAGCTAGATGGGGAGACGAAGTCGGCGTGACGGAGACAAGAGATAAGGCTGCGACGTCACCACAGTATTGGAATGAAATGTTCTTTAATTGAATTCTGTGTCGCTTATCCATAATTAAATGTAAACCCGGTGCACGCCAGCTCTGGCTTCTTGCAGAGCGTCACCTGAAAGTAGAAGCCTCTACTGGTTCGTTGGAAGAAAAGCTCGTCCCAGCGGCCATTCCGTGTGCGCAGCGTGGTGCCATTGGCTCTGCCGAGAACAGTGCAACTGCGGTGGAGCTCGTACATTGGTGACAGTCAGAGATAACAAGTTACGTGCTTGCCGCCCTTGTCCACTTCGAGGCTCACTACATCTAGATGAGCACAGGTCGGGTGTTTAGAAGGATATTTCTAACTTATTCTAAACCCCAGAATTCAGAGCCAAACGGTGCTTCGTCTTCTAGGTTATTAAAGGAAAACATAGGCATAGTAGGTGTTGACAGAAGATTCAAGACATGCTCATCTAAAGAACCCCCCGCGAGATCCAGCGGCAACATTACGTCCGCTACCTCTATATGCCCACCGCAATGTCCATGTTGCTCTGCAAAAGCCCTACTCAGGTCTAGGTCTTGTGATATGTGGGGATGATGCGAATTGCCATCTGCTTCACTGTCGCGACTTGAAGAGGTTCGAAGAAGCCTTTCCAGTAAGTGTCGAATATAAAGTACGTTAGGCCAGGCATCTTGAAACCCTTTCAAGATATCTAGCTCTAAACGGGCTCTGTGCTCCGAGAGAACACCGATATGCGTTTCCTCTTTTCTACTTTGCAGGATGTGAATTGTGGTTGAAGAAAAAATTGCGGGCAAGCTTTGAGTCGCCATCAGTCATGACCTTGTCAGGAATTGGGCGTTGATACCTACATATGAAATGGGGCACGGTATAAGGTGCCTGAGGCAAGCATGTCTTCTAGAATGCGAGTGACCTTTCCTGCCAGAGCAACCAGGTTACTATGATCGGCGCGGTCAGCAAGGCCTCGATAAAAGACGACTTGGTATTCCCTAAGTTGTTTTAGTTAACGATGTAAACAGTTCTGTTGAGGAGGACAGTACAGATGATATAGCTGCAATAACGAGGGCCAGAAGCCTCGGTCTAACGTGGCTCGATGTGGTAGCGTGGTAAAGCGAGGCGGTAAAGTATTTTGAAAATTGACCAACTCGTTGTACCATCTCTGTTTGGTATCGGGATCATCGGAAGAATACTTTGCAATTATGCATCGAGCAACTGTATCAAGAATGAGCCAAAGCCATTGCCCAGTATGTGGAAGTGGGCCATACCTCGGCATGAAAGCTCGGCAAGGTTGATGAGATAAAGCTTGCTCTCATATGATAAGGGTGAGTATTCGTAATCTTGACAGTCTTGCTCCGTTAATGGGGCTATGTCGCTGAAATCGGGGTTGATGTGAGGAGGTCTGCCATAGATTGCGGCATGATGTACATCGTTGATCTGTTAGTGAGGAGATGAGTACGGTCATGAAGAAATCGTTCCAAAGACTTACATGAAGAACCCACCATATCCTTCGCCAAAGTATACGGCAGGAAGGCTGTAGGACCGAGTAAGACTTTCTAAATAACCCATCAGCGGCCGACAAACAAGTGTTGATTGGAACACTGACCGTCGATGCATGCCAAGAGACTGAGCCAGCCCAGTAGCCACTCCCAGCCAGTGCCATGTGTCCTTCTGCTCCATTGGCCCATCGCATCGGTGGGAGAGCAATATTGCTGCTTGAACAGTGGCGATTCCGTCCGACTCGTAGTCGGCATCGTACAGCGCTTTAGCACGCCGATAGAATGCAAAACTGGCAAGGTAGCGGTTCGGAAAGCCCATTTCTGCTAGAAGCGCTTCCGAACAATGTAACGTGGCCATGAAGAAGACGGCATTCAGAATCAACGGCGAAAGGCTGTCAGCTTTGTACAACTTCATGAAGTCGCCTTGATAGAAGATTGGACAGGCAAGATATGAGTAGTCAAAGAAGACTCGGATAAGCTCGTCTCTGATGAGTTTCTCGGGATATTGAAAGACGCCATGATCTCTCAGACGTTGAAGATCTTCGGATCGGATTTGCCTGAGAGCATCTTGGGTAGGCGATCCCATCTGATCTAGCATAGATCGCTGCAGGTTATCGATCCAATATTTGTTTTGATCCGAGCCTTTGAATGGGTCCCCCACCTCATGGAGAACATATTGGTAATTAGCAGAATCTCCAATGTAGACCACCCTCTCGCTTACGCTTCCAGGGTCTTTATGGACCGCAATCTCGGATAAAGAAGGACTGACATCCCTGCGAGATTCTTTCGGCCGGCTTTGAGAGCGGTCACCTGCTGAAAACGGAAGCGATAAAGTCTCGCTCGGATTCTGTAGAGTAGGTGTTGACGTTAGGGGCTCACGCGGTGATCGTTGAATGGGAAATCGCTTGTGTCTTTTCTTTGAGTCAGCCATTGAAAAGGAACCAACGCCACTTGAGTTCCGTACTTGCCACGTCGCGATATAATCAGTTCACATGTCGTGTTAGCAAGCTGACAGTTTGAGCAAGTAGCTCTGCTTTCCGATCGGTCACATCTGACGCGCCTCGAATTGCAGAGCTTACAGGCGACCCTGGCCCTACCCGCAGCATGAGACATGACTGCAGTGATAAAGAAGGCCGAAAATTGAAGGTCGTGTCCGGTTGGAAGTGAGGGGCAAGAATGGTGAGGGGAACTGGATGCTTATCAGAAAGCCAAGGTTGAGGCGCTAGAGCCCAGTAAAGACAAGCTCAAATGAAATCGGCCCAGTGTTTGGTACTGCCCTCCAATACTATGTACAGCCACCCACTCACATCGCCACTAAACCAAAGCAACCCATACCAATCATACAGTGTACTGTACTACTGCACTTACACCTATACCACAGCACCCAGTTGCGACGAGTATAGAAGAAGTACTTGGTGTACACGAGTATGGTTATTGCGACTATTATACCTAAGCTTTTACTCCGTACCATGGTAACATAGTGTAGCCATAACAATTTAGAATTATTAAAAGCAGTCTCGAGTTTAACTCCGATCCGTGCAGTTTTGTAAATTTCATTTATTGTATTATACGTTTCGATATAACTTTCAAAGTTTACAAAGCGGCCCCAATGGCAAAAGCTATGGTGTAGGGAGTCCACTGTGTAGGGCCTGCTTACGTGGTCTAGACTGTCTTGGATACATGTGCTTGGCAATGTCTATGGGATATGGAATTAGAATCCTGCTAGATTTGATCAAACACTAAGAATTTCATCGAGTGTAATTGCATAATCACTAAAAGAGCGTCCGAGTGCTTGAACATTATCCAAGCTTCCTACAATCGACCCCTGAATTTTACCTCGGCAGCTCGCAGCGGCAGATAAAACAGAATAGCACTAGCGGCTCCCAGTTCCCAAGCCAAATCTCCAACGCGAGCAGCAATCGGTCCAACATACCAAACAGTCGACATGGACGGAACAATGAGACCCCACGGAGCCATTATCGAAATAACAGCCGGAATCCCAGAAGGCAACGCAGATGCATTGTCCCAGATTGCTGGGTCCACGCTGGCAGGGTCGGCCTTGCGGAACACAAACCATTCGACAAGGAATACTGTCACACTCGGGGCTGTTATATAACCTGCGATGCTCACAAGAGTGCTGAGCGATGGGAGGAATGATCTCGAGGCTGCGATGCCAACACCGATCATGACGCCGGACGCGAAGACCAAGATCAGCACTCGAGGGACGCGACGGAGCCATGGAATGACTGCCACAGTGAAGAGTGAAATGCTGTACATGTCTCGCGCAGAGGTGGTGACGATGGAGAATCCGAGAATGACGAGCAAGAAGCGACCGAAACCACCAACGCGTGATGTCAATATGTGACCGAGAACACCGCCTAGACTACCTTCGGCATAAGCAGCGCCCCACGAGGGAATGGCCGTGATAGATCCACCGATAGCAGCACCGAGAAGCATGAAGAGAGTGAATGGGACGTATAGGCCCATGACGCAATAGAACACTAAGCGGAGCTTGGGCGCCTTTGGAGGCATGTAACATGTATAATCGCCGATGATGGTACCCCAGGTAGCCATATTGGAAGCACATATTGATACTGTCGCCAGCCAGGGCGCCGCACCGGAGGACGAGGCCGGAGCCTGATGATGCAGCTGGCTTCCTGCGCAACCCACCAGTACAAGCAGTGCGATGATGTTTGGGATCCATATGTACTGGCAGACGAAGTGAACCGCAGAGTAGCCGACAAAGGCAATGCAGAAAGCGACGGCAAATATTATGGCAATTGCTGCTTCAACAGGAAGGGTTCCGGGGCGGACTGCCGAAAGACACTCAGCTCCACCAACAGCAGCGATGATGGCGTATATTCCGATCTCGAGTATGATGATGATGGATAGGAGAGCGTTTAGATATTTCCTTCAGCTAGATCAGCTTGACTCAGCATGACTCTATCAGTACACTTACCCGAAGACATAACGAAACTGGACAGACTGCCGCATGCCTAGCTGAGGAGCAAGAGTCAAGATGTAGAGCGTGGGGATGATAAAGAGAGCCTGCATTGTCACGATCATAATGGCAGCATCGCGGAACGTCTGGCCAAAGACAAGTGTTGGTATTGTGCCGATACTCAAACTGGAATCAAAGAGGTCAGAGTCGTGAATTTCTCCCCATCCCTCAATAAATACTACAGTACTTACGGCAGAAGGGAAGTAAAGGATCCTCCAAAGAGGGTAAAGATGTTGTAATACTTGGTGTGAGTTCGCTTCTCGACCGGAACGGGTTCCAGCCCACGCATCTCGACTCCAGACACGGCAAGTTTCCGGAGCAAACCGCCCAGACCGAGGGAGACGACGAATTCCTCAGAGGTGCCTTCTTCCGCAATGACTTCTCGGCGTCCATGGTCGGCAAACGACTCAATGTCGCTGTTTGGTGTCTTCTTCTCATCCATGTCGAATATCTTTGCCATTTTTACTGTTTCGAGAGACGTGATGCCCGGCGACGAGCTTCATCATATGTACAACATTTCAGTCGCACTATTGGTTTCATTGAATGTGGCTTGGGGAAGCTTGTTATCATTCAGCGGCGCATCAATTTGGGACGCTTATCGAGTCGGCGACTTGAAGTGGGTTCTGACTATTCGTAGTAGCGTAGCCTTATCTTTTCTTGTACTCCGGAGCCGGCAAAGTCGCCGTTATCTGATAACCGAGGCCTTGGTTCTTAGGTACCCTACTTTGGCCTAGTGGCTTTGCGCAACAGCTTCTAAGCAGTCATTAACCCCGGGCATACGACAGCCACAAGATAAGGAAAAACAGGCAAGGCCGTTGAATAAAGCTGAATGGAACGCAATTTGCCCCTAGTGTCCATTCCTGTCAAATATCGTGTTGCTATTCGCATCTGTGTTAGTAGCCTAAAGCTTAACCTTGTGGGCAGCAGTTATCCCAGTCCTTTCCTATCGCTAGTAATGAGTTTCTTGGGTCAACGTTTGTAAAGATAACCATGAATTTGCATTGACTCTATGCTACTTGATACGTTGACTACCAGTTATGCTGACTCAAGAGATCCTGGATCTCGTGAGCTACTTTCTCTGGCATTTCCAGGCTCGGGAAGTGTGTCTCGCCCTCGAGATCTGTAAAGGAGAACCATGAATTCTTCTTGGCAAACTCTTCATGTAGCTCGCGGTAATCAGCCCGGCCCAGAGGATGAGAAAAGATATGCCGAATGAGCGGCGGCTCTTTGATCTTGTTCATTCGACCCATAGGTGTTCCCCAATTCTCATATGCCTTGGCAATCACGCGACAAGACAATGACCACATGTCGAAGCCAAAACTGCTCAATGAGTACCGAATGTGGTCGTGTAGCGGCTTTATGTCGCTGTGTGCCATCCAGTCGTCGAAAAGAGCCCTGCGAGCTGCTCTCCATGTATCTCTGGATTGCATCTCTTGCAAGCAAGCCGCAAAGGCTGGTGGCGGTGTTGTCATGATCTGGTCGATCATCAAGAGACCCTTGACCCTTTCTTTGCCCAATCTGTCTGCAACCTCCAGTCCTACCCACCCTCCATGGGAGTGAGAGACGAGCAGACATTGGTCGACGTCGAGTAGGTCTAGGAGGGCCAATGTGTCGGCTACTTGCTCCTCAACGCCGAAATCATCAATTTTATCACGGGATGGGCCATGGCCACGGTAGTTGACTCTGATGACCCAATGATTCTGTGACAAGTAGGGAAGCAATTCATCGTAGAGTCTCATATCATGGGCCCACCCCGTGAGAAGGACAATGGGCGGTCCTTCATTGAAACCGGACTCGTCATAAGCGATTTCGACGCCGTTGATTTTTTTGGTATAAAACATGTCTGCGGGATGAATGTTGGAGAGGAACTAATGAATTGAATCTGATAAAACATGTTATCATCTGGGAGAATCATACCAACCACGTCATCTTATCATTCTTGTGTCAACGCCGTGATGCCTGGGCCTTGAAGTGGGCCTGGGATCGGCGAATCGAGACTTTGGGCTTGATATCGCCGACTCGGAGATAAGCAACAGCATATGCCCTGAGTATCTCGGCGTTCAGCCTTGTCGCCGTCTAACTTGAATCTTCCAGGTCAGACTATTTGAGATAAACATGGTCTGATATGCCCACAGCAATCTGAGTGTCGTAGACTATCAGCAAATCCAATTTCCTCTTCTTTGAGAGTAGAAACACTTTACAGTATAGAAGATGTCTCTCGAATATAAACCAATCATCATCATTGGTGCTGGCCTCGTTGGGCTGACTCTGGCACAAGCCCTGAAAAAGTCGGGTTACGCATTCCACATCTATGATAGAGATGGAAGCCTCGACGAGCGGCCTGCAGGATGGGGCATCACGATGCATTGGGCATTGCCTGCATTGGCCGCCTGCCTCCCAGACGATGTCTTTGCCAAGATACCGTCTATTCAAGTTGACCCTGTCGAGGGAGCCAAAGGTTCGTTGTCAACTCAAGCCTATCACTACTATCGATATTTATGCAATCTCTAGACCACGACAGCTACCGATTCCTCGACTTATCGACCGGTGTGGACAAATACAACATCAAAGCCTCCCTGCACTACCGTCTCAATCGGAAACAATTTCGCCAACTTCTCAGCACCGACATTGACGTCAACTGGGGCAAGCAATTCACCGAATACAAAGTCAACGACGACGGTGTTACTGTTTCTTTTGCTGACGGGACAAAAGTACAAGGTTCAATGCTCCTCGCCGTAGATGGTAAGAATAGCCGCATCAAGAAGGCGTTACTGGGTGATGAAAAATCGCAGCTTAACCCGCTTCCTGTGGCATTCATGGGCTTGACCTTGCGCCTCTCTCCTGAGAGAATGCAACCCTTCCGCGACATCCACCCAATCCTTTGGCAAGGGGCGCATCCAGCGTCGGGTTACTTTGTCTTTTTCTCAATCCTCTCAACGCCCAAGAGCAATGGAAGCGCAGGATCGGCCGACGAATATTATGAAGGCCAGTTCAACATGAGCTGGCTGATGGAACGAAACGGAGAATTACCAAAGACAAAGGCAGATCAGCTGGCCAAGATGAAGAGCGCTGTGACGGCTGATTCGGGGTTCTTCCCAAGTTTGAGAGACGCCGTGCTTGCTATCCCCGATGACACTCCGCTGTTGGAGATTAAGTTGGAGGACTGGCCGACTCAACAGTGGCCCACCCAAGGTGGCAGAGTGTCCTTGCTGGGGGACGCTGCTCATACCATGACAATGTGTAAGTGTGTTGAGCTTGATATGTAGAGTTGTTACTGACGTCTGAGGCTTTCAGATCGTGGAGAGGCCGCCAATCATGGAATATATGATGCGGTTACTCTTGTGCACGAGCTCAATTGCTGGAGAGACGGCACCAAGACTTTGAGCCAGGCTGTCGAGGATTACCAGACTGAGGTGACTAGCAGGACCAACGATGCCGTCCTCCTGAGTCGTTCAGCGTGCCTGGAATGTCACAATCTTGATACCCTCGGGCCAGATAGTTCTATCTTCCGGGTGTCAGGTTTCAACGCAAAGGTCAAGGAAGAGAGGCGTGTTTACAACCTTACCAATCGGTCAGTAGCTAGTGCTGCCAATGTGGTCACCGTTGCGCAGGCTTGAAGCCGATATAAAATTTGAATCGAACCATCAAGTTCCAGTTAGGAGCAATTGCCCTCCATCTGAGTAGGCTGAAGCATCCCTAGGGGTGTCAACTACCAAATCTCCCTATCAAATTTGCCATGTAAGTTGTAATCAGTTTCCCAAAAGAGTTATATATGCCTTAATAAGTCTAAAATAACTTGGTTAAATCCGCATTATATCATTTCCACTATTTTCCAGTCTTGATTGCTGAAGATGTTTCTAAAATCTGTTACCTAATACGCCTTTAAGACGGGCAGACATTCCAAGGCCAAGTGGCAAGACAGGTAATGGCTATGTATCGCAATGGCAATCGTAAAAAGGAGATTACCAAAGTGGTATCGAAAATAATGAAAGAGCCTCTAGTAAAGTAATCGGTGTTCTTTATTCCTGCTCTAATGCAAAGACTTGGCTATTTCGTGAAAGTCAACTGGCTGTCCGTGGGTGGAGAAAGACAAGAGGGGAAAGTTTTAGACAGGGTACCCACAACATATCGCCGACTTGACTACCTCGGCTATAAAGTCTTTCCAGTACGACATAATAGCCCGAATGTGCTGAAGCTGTATCTTGCCTTTGGAGCATTTAATTGATTATCTTGCAGCGTCTGGAGCGTGGTACTTGACCAGTTTCCTCCTGGCTTGTCTTACTTAGGCACCTCTCCTCTGAGAGCAAGGGTTCATCGTACAGCTTTCCTGCCCTCCTGCGACCAATCATGACAGACTCCAGGGTTAGTATCCAGTTGCCTGGTGGCACGATCGTCGGATCTCGAAAGCAGCATGTCTTTCAAGCTCGAGGCATAAAGTATGCAGAAGCAAATCGATTCGAGATTCCAAGACCATTTACGAAATGGGACACGCCTATTGATGGCACGAGGCCAGCTTCAATATGTCCTCAATTGCCCTCACGCCTGAACTCTGTGACAGGGAATATTGTCAAGGGTCGAGTTATGGATGAGGACTGCCTACATCTCACAGTTACTGCGCCGGAACGTGCCATCGATGAAGGACTCCAGCTTCCAGTCATGGTATTTCTTCACGGTGGTGCAAATGTTTCGGGAGGCGGTGACCTCGATTGCTACCTACCGGACTCTCTGATCAGCAAAGATGTCGTTGTCGTCAACGTTAGCTACCGCCTTGGCATCTTTGGTTGGGTTCCGATAGACGGCATAGCACCTGCGAATCTGGGATTACTAGACCAGATTGAAGCACTTCGATGGGTACAGCGAAACATATCCCACGTTGGCGGAGATCACCAGCGTGTCACTGTCATTGGACATTCCGTCGGGGCATATGCAATATATTGTATGATGGTAGCCAATACCGCCGCTGGTCTTTTCCATCGGGCTGTCCTTCAGAGCACGCCTTTCGAATGGCAAACAGTTTCCGCTACGACATCCAACGATCTGGCTAAAGTTGCTGGAAAATTGATACACAGTGACCCGCGCGCTATGGCAACCGAAGAGCTTCTGCTTATCCAGCCCAAAATAATGCCCGAGGCTAGGAGACTAGGACTCCCCAGGACATTTGCATGGGCCCATTTCGGCAAAGACCCCCTCCCGGACATATCAGAAGTCCCAAAGAGGATTGAGCAGGCTGCAAAGAACTACTCTATTATCCTCACGTGGGCCAAGAATGAAAGTGTGGCTTTCGTACCAATGCTTCCGAGCTATTCTCTTTGGGCCGATCTACCCCTGATTGGCTCGGCGTGGAAGCAGATAGCTGCCTGGTGGTACTCCCATAAAGAATTTATCTGGCCATCGCAGAGATTCCACAAAAGCTTCATTGCCATGGGCGGCAATTCTTCAACCGTGAGATTTTCCTGGAGTCCTGCAGGTAGTCGTTTGGGAGCGGTCCACTGCATAGAACTCCCATTTATCTGTGGAACGTGGGATGCTTGGAAGGATGCTCCCATGCTTCAGGGTTCTGATACTAAAGAGGTTAGCGAGATTCGTCAAGAAGTAATTAATACATGGGCTACCTTTATATCGGGGAGTAAAACGAGCTTAATAATACTTAATATTAGTTAAGAGTTTATATTCTTATTTATATAAAATAAGTAATTATACTTATATTTTTTTTATTAATCCAATCTCTATATAGTGTAATATAAAGAATGCTAGGGTATATAGTATTTAAGTAAAACATAGTAGTATCTTTATCCTTAGAGGAAATTCTATACATAGCCTATAAGGTTATATATATAAGGCACGTACTGTAAGTATTAGTAGTAGTTTCTATTTACTTAAAGTAATACTTTTATTAAATTAGTTTTAGTAATATATTAGTTACTTAATATAATTACTTAAAATAAGCTTTTTAATCTATTTAATAATTATAAGTTATAGCTATTAGGTAGCTAAATACTAGAAACTATATTAATAAACCTGGTCGACCTGTTGTTAAAGATGCCTCTAGGCTTTCAGCTTTAACCGTCGACCGGATCGTTGATTTTAGTATTTCCGGAAATCCATTGAAAGACATTCTACAGCGTTGTAGGTCCCACATCGGAGACCGTCAAAATGGCAATAATTCCGCCCCTCGAGGCATCGTTCCGGCATTGTTGTGTGCAAGAGGGTGATGTACAAAAGCAGGGTTGAAAACGTGGCCTAAGTCGGGCTAGGTTAGGCCTGTCTCCCGATACCCAGGGGATACAAATGCGTTTTACATCCCTTATGCCATCCAACTGCCACAGCAATTACAACTTCATATGAGTGCTATTGGTTTAGTGTCGGCTAGGCAAATCTTCACGCCCCCTCTTTTCCAGCTATCTGTTCTTGAGTAAGTCTTCAGCAAAATTCAAGACACAACCTTGGAAACGCAGCCAATTGTAAGTCGTTCACAAAGTCCCTCAACCTCCCTTAAACAACCCTTTCCTACTGTAGGCCTAAACTTTAAATCATGTGATTAACTGTTACATGTCAAGCTAGTAGGACTGCTTGGCTACCTAAGGAGGCAAGGTTGCGAAAGTAGGTTATCCCTTGGAGCGCCACAGCCCTTGAGGAAGTTAAACGCCTCACTAAGCTTAATCCGAGGTTAGTAGACGTTTGGCACCCAAGCAGGCGAATCTGTTAGGTGCAAAGGGCCATAATTTGTGTTTTAAATGAGTGATGTACACAACTGTAGCCAAGTTTGCTGCCGGATGATTTAACCGGGAATCCACTCAGGCTCTAATAAACGACGCTCGCTGACAAAGCGTTCTCCGTAACTGTAGCCAAAGGTGTTTAATAGCTCTGCAAAGCTCCATCGTTTCCTGTTTCCGCCCATGCTCTCGCATTACGCATCCAAGCTTGTCTGTCAGTCGATATAATAGCCGCTCTAGATGTGTTTCCGCCTAGGGTCGCCAACGAGGCAATCCCTTCGGCCAACGATGCCGGCAAGGCAATCCCTTTTATTAGCGTCCTTTATTCTTATATTGATTTGGCTTCTTGCTTTAGTCTTGAACGTCAACCGTGATAGCATCGGGGTGCGTCAATAAGATCTCGAGGCTTCTTGAGAGGTCGCTCGATGATGGACTCAACACTGCACTCGACACAGTCATTTTTCACTCGCTAAGGTTCAACCACAGGCTCCTTTTGATACGATATACTCGAAGCCGATCATACAAGCTGATGAGGTACCTAACTACGACCGACCTTTGATACTCTATGCCTATGCCGAGTCCGATGCTGCCCGCGCCAATCTCGAGTATTTTGTCGTTGTAGGCCTTCACCGTGCTGCTGACTTTATCTTCATCTTCAACGGGGAGACCGACGCCGATTCTCTCATCCCAGACGCGCCGAACATCCGCATCGTACATCGAAACAACACATGCTTTGATCTAGGCGCTCATAGTGAAGTCTTAAGAGAAGATGGTCTCTGGACACACTATCGTCGCTTCATTACCATGAATGCAAGTATTCGTGGACCCTTCCTCCCATATTGGGCTCAAGGCAAAGGTGCGTGTTGGTCAGACCTCTACCTAGCCAGGGTCAACGAAAGGGTTAAGCTGGTTGGCATGTCAGCAAACTGTATGCCTCGCTTCCACATTCAAAGCATGATCTGGGCAACGGACTCGGTGGGTATGGAGCTTCTACTGTTCCCTCATTCTACCACCTCTTCACCTGCCGACGGCTTTGGGGCGGCTGGGGCCCCAGTGGCCTTCCATTCTTGCTACGACGGATGGCACTCAGCCGTCCATGCCGAGATTGGGACGGCAGAAATGATCATTGAAGCTGGGTACGATGTGGACGTCATGATGGAGGCATACCATAAGTCGGAACGGTTTCGATATGATTGCCATGCGGATGGAGTGGGTGATTTACTGTTTAATGGCCGCTACTTTGGCTCCAACATTCATCCTTATGAGACCATTTTTATGAAAGCGAACCGAGACATCGATCCCAAACTGCTGAAATCACTTACGGAATGGCATTTAGCTGAAGGGAGGAGGAGTCGGGATATGTGTTAAGGCCATATTTAGAATGAACTTTGCTTTGTTCAGAACCTTTCTTTTGCTTCCCTTATTACTGTTCCAAGGTTATCAAAGTATAGGTAGGTAAGTCGACCATCGGCTTCGCTGTACAGTCATTAAAGCCTCTCGATTGCTTGGATGGCGGAGGAATGCTGTATCCACTTTAAACGATAGTCTGGAAGGGACACTGTTGCTCAATTTGACTTGTCAAAGCACATCGGGATTATGCTTTTCCCCGGATTTGACGTTTAAGGTCATTGAGTGTCGCGCGAGATGCGCGCTGACAATGCCGCGTTCAACGTAGGTCATCTTACAGTCCCGTCCGAAGACAACTATTTATCTACGTTTGATCTTGGCCTGCTCTGTGATCTACTCACATCGCGGGAGACAGTGGTTTCGGATAGTTGTTTTCAAGTCAGGTCATTGAGAAGTTTAACAGTTACAATTCGTCGAGGGACATCCATACTCGCTGGTTACACGGCATAAAATCAATGGCACCACTGAAGCACTGAATGAGATGCTCTGATATTATTACCTGAGTGAGAGGTCAATTCTGAATTACGTGATGGCAGATTCCGTGCCTCGGATAACTATGTAAGGTTGTGTACGGTCTGCAATTGGGGGCAAAGGCCTACGCGGCAGACAGGTGTACCTACCCGTGGCTCAAGAATGTTCTGGCCGGATCATTTTCAACGAGATTTGGATAGTGCTGAATAGGGCAGCTTCATGTTGAAGGCAAAAGGACCGGATCCAGCCGAGCTATATCTGGCACTTGAAGTCGGGTAGATTCGCGACGTAGCTACTGGTGTCTAGATGTTACTTTTAAAACCTTCTTTAGCAAATTAGTTCCCTTACTCTCAAGCACACTATCCCCTCGATTCAACAGCAACTACATCGCCCAACATCAAGCCGGACTGATCGTCTCGATTCCTTACCATGGAGTTCACCTATCTGGAGTAACAGAATTAGCAACATAGTAAACTTTTATTTCAGTCTCTAGAGTAGCAGGAGCTGAAAAAACAATGCATAGTATTCCATGCCTCGGTAGTGACCACTTTGTTTGCCGTGATCCGGAGATAAGAGGTTTGTACTGCCAACCCCGGAAATGCCTAATAGCTTTACCGCGCCTCGGAAGTGCCTATTGGGTACTCCGCACTTTGGAAATCACTGTGCGAATGACAGGAACCCGGACACGATTATATGGTACTCCGTAGTTTAACGGCAATTACTCACATCACTTTTGTAGTCTCATTCTGTAATCCTGGTCGTTACTTGAAATATAAACTATTTTGTGTTCTTTCCGGCAATCAGGTACCAATATTGTATAAGACTTATGCCATATATACTCACCAAGGTTTGGATTCAAAACATCAGCAGGACTCGATAAATTGAGCAGGAACATCCCTAGCCGTTTCATGGATATCCGTTTGCTTGAACCCGAGGCAAATGGACGGTCCCCTTTGTGAGCAGACGAACAGAGACAGCAAAATCAGGGGTTAAATTTCAACGGTTTGAACTAGCCCTCTGACAATCCCGAGGTCGATCTGCACGGTGTCAAGTCATCAGTGCTTTCAGTTTACTAGCAGAGAATGCAGCTCCCCTTAGTCCATAGCTGCCCTAGGCTAGAATTATGCCATGAGGTGTAACACAATCACGGCCAGAGGCCCGAGGCAGCTGTGAGGTCGAAGCGTTGGCCAAATCTGTTCGACTTCGTTGAGCGGAGAGGCCACCTAACTTGATGAAGACAATCTCGTATATTCGCTTCGCGTTGCCGGCCAAGGAAAAGGCTAAGTCAGGTACCTTGTTCACGAAACTCACTTAAGAGTCGATTGATTTCCCTTCAATATCGACAAACAGATTTTCATGTTGTGGGGGAAGATGTAAACGTCAACCTTTTTGGCTTCGTGAGATCGTACTACATGCTTTAAAACGCCTAAACCCGTCAACTGCCTCCCCAGGGAGGAGAGTGGTGACTGTCCTTTTGTATTCCGGAAGAACACAAGTTTGAGCTGTCCTTTGAATGAACAGGGGTAACAAGTAAGCTTTGCAACCTCTTGGCCTTTATCGAACTCCGCAGGGTTCAGAGCCTTTGTAGTGTATTCGGTCATGTGACGTGATGGAGTGAAATTGAAACCGGGTCGAGGTTAGATTAGTTTCTAAAGTCTTTTCGTTTTTCGATGCATGGTTGTCTTCGATATTGAACACCTAGTCACTGAAGCCCGAAGTTCGGCTTTCCGCGATGGGCTCCACCAGGTCTATCGAGCCCCGAGGTGACAGACTAAGGGTGTAAGTGTTTTACAATCTGGAACTCAACCGTGTTCGATTTGGCTCCCTGTCGACGGGCCTAGAGTAAATGCCTATGAGTTCAAGGTAATAGTATACTATATAGCACAACATCTAACACCCGTAATGAACATATGGAGCCCATTGTAAAGGAGTGTTCCCAGCAGTATCATCATCTGAATCATAGGCAACTATATCTCTCAATCCATAATCCAATTTCTGTCCCGTATTCTGCATCCCTACATCGCGATCTGCTTCGCGTTGAAAACTAGAGGTATTCTCTTTCCACAACTGTTCTTTATAGTAATGTCGCCAACGGTCTCGTAACTCGCGAACAGCGTAATGCAATCCTTCACTTACTGAAGCATCCGTGAGTCCCTTTTGACAGATCACCTCATACGTAAGGACTGCAACGTCTACACAGGTCTTGTCACTTACCCTGCATAGTGTTCCAATCACATGTCGAAAGCCAGCTAGTTGACAGCCACTGATCAAATGTACGCTTTCGTCAAGATGCCTGGCATCTTGTATCTCGCCCGTGCCGCAAGCTCCAAGATAGGCAAGAAACGGCTTCTGCTTGCGAAGGTTTATAGCAATCAAGTCTGAAACGGTGAGCGGGTTGGTCTTCCAGTCTTCAAGGCGTAAGTGGCTTTTTGATGGATCAGCATTATCAGTGTAACCATGCCCAGCGAAGTGAAAGATATCAGAACTGGGCAAATGTGCGAGAACAGAATCTTTGGTGCATCGATCCGGACGAATGGTTCTGATTGACACTTTGCCACAGGCCTCTTCAACAACCTGGGCCTCTGCGGCTGCGTTTGGGAGACGTGCGGTAGTATCTGGTGTGTGCTCCATGGAAACGATCAAAGCCTGCTGAGCCTGCTGTGGCTGGGCACGTCCTATGTTCTCTCCACGATTAACAGTCTCTACTAGAGCTCTAATCGATGGGCTGTAGGAGGATATGACTCTATCGATAGTGCTATTGAAAGATTGCTCTTCCAGGTGATGGCCCGCCGCATGTAGTGGGAATTTGCTCAAAGGTCCCGTAGGAATCCACCAGATACGTGGCCACGGATCATCCAGAGAAGGCGGGCCAGTATATCCAAGAGCATCGAGCACTGGGCTAACAATAGTATCCCAGAGCCACTCAAGCACAGGCAAACTTGTAAAGTTACCCTCATCAACCCTGTCTTGTACTGCCTGCATCGATAGCTTCGGCAAGGTCAAGGCTTGCGTCATGGTCCCTCTGATCAAAAACGCATCACAGCGATAGTGCACATTTATGACAACAATAGGGCCACCCAAAGACGCCTGGCCTAGATGGGCACTTCTAACAGTTTCAGAAAAGACCATCTGGTGATTTAGGGCGTGTAGGTTATGGATAAATTCGTTGAGGTCTCGACCGACTTGTATGCGTCGAGCAGATTTCTTCAGAATTCCCTCTCCTCCATGGGTGCCATTTTCAACATTCAGAGTTGAAGAGGGCGATGCATATTCCAGCTCCTGTTGGAAAGCGGAAAGCCTTTCGCGGTGCTCGGCACCTAGAGCTGCAGCTGAGGTCAAGTCGAGACGGAGTTCGTTCAAGGCCAACATGGCCACCCCGCGGCCTGCTTCTAACAGTTGAATAGCCTCCATAGGCTCACAACCTGCACTCATGGCCAGAGCTGTACCCTCAGATGCCAGTGTTGAGTACTTGGACAGCAAAAACTGGCTCTCAGAGATATCCAAAAAGCGTGGCGTGGTCGCGGCGATCAAAGGTACCACTTGTTTGATGATAAGGTATGCCTTTTTCCAGTCCTTCTTCATCTTCAATGCAGATGCAAGGCTTCTCGCAATTGATGCGAGTCTTGAAAGATCCCTAGTTGCATTGAGAGATGCCAAATCGAAGGCTTCATTAAGAAACTGTATCGTCTGATCTAAATCGGAATCAAGCTTGGTTGCATGATACCTACTCTTGTAGCTTTCTCCGATGAGAACAAGCCATGTGATGCGGGATAAGTCGTCTATAGATATGGCAGATGTTGCGATATCACTCGCCTCGACAAGGAGTTGACCTGCCGAAGCCAAGTACGACATATCCTCTGTTGTGGTGTAGCCCGCAATGTGAGCGTTTACGAGTGTAATGAGTGGGTTAATTTTGAGTACACTATTGGTATCCAGTGGTTTCAAGACCGCCTTGATGTTCTCAATAGACTTTTCGAGATATGTTGGATTTCTTGTTGTCTTGTACTTTTCAAGATAAGAGAGTGCACGGCCAGTAAATATCCGAGTTGAGAGGTCCTGAGGTTGCATATAGTCACTGGAGTCTCCCAATATGCCTGATGCTGCATCATAAAGCTCCAGAGAGATATCCAAGGTTTGTTTTCCTCTGATGATACGGTGCTCAGCTTGATATACCTCAGCCAAATCCACTAGAGAGACCGGTCTTGATGGGAAACTTTCATCCATAACCCTAAGAGCTTGCCAGTAGATCTGCTTAGCGAAATCAATTTCACCCTGCCTGTTGAATATTGCAAAGCTTTTCATTGTAGTCGATCCCTGCAACAGAAGAAGACTCAAGTATCTGCTATCATCTTCTCTTAGAGCTCTTGTAGACTCACGGAGCACAGCGAGACTCATTTTTAAGTCCCCTATGTCGCCAAAAAGAGCATACCTGTCGCTATACAGCGGTCCTAGAAGAAGTACTGCTGAAGTCCATGTTTGGTCTGCTTCAGATGCTATGTCAATGACCTGTTGGAGTGATTTAACAGCACTATTGAGGTCCTTCACAAGGTTCGGTGTAGCTTTTTGTCCCTGATCAGTCACACCTGGAAGCTTGCTGTCTTCATAGCGGGTGACGAAAAGAGTTCCCAGGAGGTGCCGATACTTTGGCATGTCCTTGTGGCGGCGGGAGGTAGAGTTGACTGAAACTTGACAAATAAATATCATGTCGGAGAGAAGTATTTTGCTTTGGAACTTCTTGTGGTGTTGGAATAGCTTGAATGCCAAGTTGTATACCAGACATGAACTGTTGGGAACATCATACAGTAAAAGGCCTTTTCTCTGCATCCTTGAAGTATAGGGCTCGGTACCAGTAAACTTCGAACCCTTGTGTTTGACAAAAAAGCTAGAGAGCTCAACCCTACCAAGAATCAGCTTTCGGGTCTCGACAAGATGTTGAAACTCCATAGCTCGCTCAAGATCAATGGCTTGACCTTCAAGGAGATACCTGTCCTGCAAGAATTTTGCAACATTGCCAGCACAATTCATCTGATTGAGGTAGTCACCAGCCATGGTTCCACACGATGATAGATACCAAGCCTTGAGACCAATTTCAATGCATGAGTATAGATCTGCCCGTCGGCTAGTATGCGAGTAGCGGCAATGAAGCGCTGTAGCATGTATGATCAAATAGAAGGCCCGGCGAGGATCATCTTCCCATGTCATGTCCACCGCGCGCTGGGCAAGTGAGATAGCCTCAATGAGATCCTTTGGGTTTCTCGTGGCACCGAAGCGTCCTCTCAGTGCAATGGCCAGACCGCAAAAGTGCCAGGCCAGGTCTTCTGGTTGATCTCCACCCTGTACCAAGCGGATGGCATCTCGTGCCAATGTGACGGGTTCTTCGATTTCACTCGGTATTCCATAGGTGAAGAAGCAGCTCAAGGCTAATGCAAGGTCGGTTGTATACTGAGCCTTGACGGAACAAGACATATTCCTGGTCTCAGTAAGAACTTTACGAAAATGCTGACTATAAGTTTGAAGATTGTCTTCAGATGGGACTGGGAAGTAGAGGAATAGCGTCGGTGGACAGCGGGAGATGATTCGTGCGAGATCGGGGTGCTGCCTTTCGTGCACCAAGGTATTCTCACGCACCAGATGAACCAACTGCAGAGCCTCTTCCAAATGATGTAGAGACTCTTCCCCGCCAGTGAGTGTATGCAAATCACATAGCATTGCTGCCAGACTAAGGAAATAAGGACATCCATTCAGTGGATCCTCTAGCTTCAGATCAACTGCTTGACGACCTAATACAATCGCTTCGTCAAGGTCGTTGCGGTTGTTGGCCCCGAGGAATCGCTGGTACAGAGCAGCTGCTAGGCCGTCGAGGATTCTCTCTTGCATATAGGCTGTATCGCGGGAGGCCAGCACAGCCTGGTGCCCTATACGAATCGCTTCATTCAGATCGGCCAAGTTTGATGTAAACTTGTATTGTTGTAGAAGATAACGCGAATATCGGGCAAGGCAGTGCGGCCGATCGGTATCATCTTCTGGCATCAAGTCATATGCTGTCCTGCAATAATCGACGGCCTTGTCCAGATCAGATTGGAGTTGACTGGTGCAAAACATCTGGTAGGTTGTTGACCCCAAGTTATACAAAGCGGTGGCTCGATCGTTCATATCCATATCAGACATCTCAAGCATTTTAGTTCCAATAATCATGGCCCTTTCGAGGTGGTTCGGATTACCGGTCATCTCAAAGCGAAGCGAAAGCTCGCGGGCCTGGTAATTCAGATGCCAGTGCTGAGGTTGTCCACCAGAATACTCCCAGCCATCTGGGTGTAGCCCCAGCTGGGTTGACACCCACACTAGCCCATCAGCAGCAATTGGGTCTTTTTTCTCATCGTAAAGCCTCAAGAGATACATCCCCAAGCTGAGGAGGTATGATGGATGCTTCGAAAGTTTAACAAGCCTCCTCATGGTACTGACAGCCTCAACAATGTCTTCTGGCTCCCCTGTTTTGAGGTATCGTAGATTCAGTGGGCGAGCAAGCTCATCCAAGCTTGTGATCTTGCTTACGCCATAGATATGAATGTTTGCCGGGTGTTCTCTTGCACGCTTTATGTCAAAGGAGTGGGCACCATGGCCAACTTTGAAGCGCCACCAATCATTAAGCAAGGCCCTCCATTCGAGTTCCTCATTGACTTTGGGAAGCATCAGGTTGACTCTATAACGTGCCAAGTCGATCATCCTGTCAAGATCCAAAAGGTCTCCTGCTGTCTCATAGCGTTCTGACAGTAAATCGTAGAGAAGATTAGAAACTCCGATTTCGACAATTCCAATCTTGTCTCCTCTCAACCCTTCCTCAGAGCCAGTTATAGCTGCAGATATTGCTTCGTCTAGATGTTCGACTGTTTTGGTCGCTTTGTATGACTGAAATAGCACACGGGCGAGGGCACCCAGGCTCCAGTGTCGATTCTCTGGAGTGGCGTTTGAAAGGTTTTCTCTCGCCAGGTTGATGGCCTCCTTGATGTCAGAATCGCTTCCAATCATTGCGTAGCGAATCTCAAGAAGTTCCGACAGTTGAGCAGAAACATCTGTATTTGTATCTTGCATTATTTCACGGGCTTCTTGAGCGAGTTGAATTGCATTTTCGAGACTGTCCATGGTTCCATTCCTGTAATGCAGCAACTTATACAAGATGCTTAGGTGTAAGAGCCATGTATGCCGCTCAGGCCAACCCCTTTCAACCATAGCGAGTGCGTCTTCCGATACCTTGATGGCTTCTTCGAGGTCCTTGGATGCGTCAGGTGAGCTCAGGTAAACGTCAGTAATCTTTTCGTCGGTGCTGATATACTGCTCAATCTCCCATCTAATCTGTTTTATCTTGTACCGAACGAAAAGCAGGTCTCCGAGGTCTTTGAGGCCAGAGGCTTGTTGCTGGTCGTCTGGCAGCAGTTTGAGGGCATTTCTCTGGGCCCGAATGGCATCATCCAGGTACGAAGCCCCGGAACCCTCACAGCCGGAACTGAGAAAAAATCGGCGGTAGTTGAGAGTCACCAGATCCATGAGGTCGGCAGCTTGAACTTGATTTTGAGGTATTAGCTGGATTGTTTCACGATGGCACTGTATAGCTTCATCCAAGTTATGATCCTCAACCAATAAGTCTGTCAGTTCTCGAAGTTGGCGAACCCGTTCCTCGCGGCAGTCAGAATTTGCCTCCAGTCTTTTTCGAGCCGCACGAATTTCTTCACTCTCCTCTCGGACAGAATCCTCATTGTCGGACATGTTGCAGGACGAGGTCTAAGTGCAAGGTTTGGTGTGAGCTCGATAAAAGGATCTTCTAGCTGATGAGTATTATAAGTGTTAAGGCTACCAGGTCGGTAAAGCTAGGAAGTATTTGTTTATCAGATTTGGTGACTTGTAAATTCGTGCTGACTGCGCTAGCAGGGATAATTAGTAGGCTGAGTCAATCGTGGACCATTCAGGTGCGTATTTTCAAGCCCCCAAATTTGTTACGGATACACACACGACACCTGAGGGCAGGGTCAGAATTGGTGATACTGAAAAGCTCCTATGAAGCCTAGTCTCGTTCCCTTTTATCTTGGGATGAGATATACCCGGCACTTAAGTGATATGTTAAGGACCCAATTTGCCGCAATGGATGCTATTCAATCTTATTTCCAACATTTACAATCTGCGACTGAGTAGCAGCGTCTCAGACGCAGGATACACCCTACACCCGATGGTCTACCTTGTAGATACCGTCTTTGAATCACCGATCATATCATGCTTTTGAGTGTTTCCTGCAAACTATTAAAGACCCCGAGGTTGGAGTCGTAACTTTGGTGAATTTTATAGGGTTTTGATCATTCATTCGCCAGTATTGACAGCTTAAAAGATTTTGACCCTGCCTCCACCTGTATATCAGGCGGTGAAGAATGTAGCTAATGATTGCGAAGTGCATTGAGTGACGTGTCGTGGCTGAATGGCCTGAGCCACTGCCATGCCTGTCTGACGTCAGCGCTCTGAATTCATTCACCAACTGGAAGTCCTCACAAATAGAGGCTGCTTTACAACCATCATGAGTTATATAAACAGCCCACAAGCCTGAGCACGGTCGACGTTCAGAATGAGTCTTATCTTGGCTTTCGCTACCCTATGATTAGCCAGACTATCCCCACGCGCCATGACTTCTGAAGAATGAGAGTATCCCTGCCTATATGTCGTGAAATACGTGGAGCCCTAGTCTAATACCGTCCAGAGATCAAGCCGTCGGCTACAGTACGTGGCATTTAACATTTCACTGCGCAATACTAACATTCAAATTCAGAACCCGGCGTTTCGTTTCGATGACAAGGTGAATTTGCTGCTCCTACATGGCACAGTTGGCCCCAGTGGTCCCTACCTTGTTGCCTCTGTGATTCTGCTAAACAATCTCTGTGAGGGGAACTTTTCATGGCGCTCTTCTTTGCTCTACCGATTTCGGCTCTTTCCTGATAAAAAAGCCTGAAGTGCCATCATCAAACTCTAAAAGATATCTTTGTGATTCGCTGAACATGGCTGCTGATGAGTCCTCCATTGATCACTATGCCATTTTGATCGGCATAATTTCATAAATGTATAGCCCGACCAATCTTTGACAAGCTCCGTCAGAGATGTTGAGAGGCTAAAGAACCTTCTTGACAGGCATTTGAAGGGCTCAGTTGATATTCAGACCCTTGCTATAAGCCAAAGCCTCTCTCAGAATGGTGAAGTAAAGGCTACTGCACAAGAGCTTCCGGTTGACTGGCCAACATGCCGTAACGTGATACTGGCATTCGAAAAGGTCACATCAAAGGTAATTCCTGGTGACTATGTCGATATACACTACTCGGGGCATGGTACCAGGAAAATTCCCTCTTTCGAGAACTTGAACCAATTAACCGGAGATCTGGCATTGGTGCTCTTGGAAGAGCACCAGAGCCCGGAGATATATCTTCACGGACCGCTGCTAGTTCGGCTACTCAAAGTAATGACCGATAAAGGACTTGGCGTCACTGTTGTCCTTGACTGTTGCTTCTCAGCAAGTGTGTATAGCGCCGCTGGTTATAACGTGCGCTTCCTCCCTGATTGTAAAGCAGATATATACACAGACGATTCCATGCGTTCAGTCCATCGTGATGGGTCCATGAGAAACAACTGGTTCTTAGATCCCGATAGGTATACCATTCTGACTGTTTGTGACCCACGAGAGATTACCAAGGGCGGACTTGAGACCAAGACGGAAAAGCGGTGCGGTTTTCAATCACATTTATTGTACCCGGCTCTCCTTAACCACGTTCTTAATAGGAGACATAAATATATCTATCACCATATATGCTCTGTATTCTTGATGTGTTGCGTACCTCAAAATACCATCTTGTGCGGAAATGGAGAGCAAGGATTCTTCGGACACGTACTTGACAAGGGCGCAGTGAGACAAATCCACATCTCAAAGATGGATGGAAAGATAAACCTCCCTGCAGGGAAAGCTCATTGGAAGTGTAACACGATAAACAGCTGCGGAGAGGACACTTGGGTAATTGGCGAAACTGATCTTCATTCTCTCCACACAATGCTTGGTCTGTACAGATCTTGGGCTGAGTTTTGGTCGCTTCTACCTACAATGTTATCACCTGGTCTAATAGTTCTCCGATAACGACAGTTTCCCGCCGACCTGGCTTATCAAGAAAGAGCAAGCAGTCCAAGCTTAAGTTAAAGACAAGAAGGATGAATGAACGTCTGTAAAACATGAATCCCACAATAAATATCCAGATGGCACAAAAGCCCAATCCTTCTGCCTGGGCTTTTACTGGACATATGATACATAATACCTGGGCCGTGGCTAAATAAAAAGGTTTAGGATTCAAACTGCCACGTGTCGAGTTGGCCGCTATACATTGTACGCTATTGAAATAGAACATACTAGGCCGCCCTTAGCTTCTATCTCCAGGCTACTCAATTGGGTGAATCAGATTGTGCATGGATAGCTGAAGGAGCGGCCAACCAGTAGAGGCTGAGACAGTTGTATCAATAGTCTGACTAAGAATCAATAGTCCAAGGGCTATCACAATTACCCCTCACATGTGGCGCGCTGATAACACGACAGGCACTTTGATAACTGCCTACTTCAACGATAAATATTATTGACTTCTGGTAGCTTGCTGATTATTGTGTTGGCTTGAATTACTTCTGAGATAAATAGAAAACGTAATTCTAGAAGAAAAAACACGTTTCAGAATTGCGTATTTATACGCTACATGAGGGGGCTTGTGGCGTAACGGTTAGACGTCACTGGCCTGACCAGAAAGCTGACTAGGCAGCTGAAGGTATTAGCAAACTATTGATCGATTCTGTGTCTAGACCTATCAATTTCCACTATGGCGTTCTACGGCAGGAAAAGACGCTTTGGGTCGGTCGAGGCTCTCTTCTGTATCAGCTCTTGTACGATCTCGGAAAGTGGCAAGGACGTGGCGAGCTGAGTGAAGAGAGAAAGTTTTACAGTCACAAGGATTCCGTAGCTTCGAGGTGGAAAATATGATAACAAACCAAGAGCCGCTGACTCTCATGTCAGGCAGAAATATATAAGAGAGACTGTACCTAGAGCTTCTAGAGACAATTTCAACTTTCAATATCTCGCTGAGTTCTTTTGATCATTTTCAATCTTTTCTGTGGATAATCTCTCTTAAACCACCTACTTAAGCAATTCCTTGTTTAAGTCTCTATCATGGCTACAGCAATGGGTACCCAGACTGACACCGGCTCTTGGGGACGCTCGTAACCAGTGCAATTCACCTTCTCAATTGGCGGGAAAGGTGTTCCTGTACGGCCAATGTCTATCTGATAAGTACTGGTTCATCCAGGCACTTCTCCCTCGTGGAAAATGGGTTCCGTGACCGATTCAGGTACCTGGGACTATGAATACGCCGTCCAATTTCTTTTCACGATCAATGGCCGGGTCTTTTTCTGTGGGCACAAGATAAGCACGGCCTACTGGTTCATTCAAGAGCTTCTCGCGGACGGGAAAATGGGGTCCCAGACCGATTCTGGACATTGGAACAACTCTTATCATGTGATGTACGCCTTCTCAGTTGGCAACAAGAGTTACCTTTTTGGCCACAATATCTTCACACTGTATTGGTTTAACCAGGAACTCCTTCCCAGTGGAAAGATGGGGAGCGAAACTGATAATGGCCATTGGGCAACTCGCTACGCGGCCCAGTTTCCATTTAACATTGGCGGTACTCAGTACATCTATGGCCATCTGTAATGGTATAGTGCAGTTTGCTATCCTCGGAGCTCATAATGACATGTAAGCATGTAGGCTACCAAATCACCCACCTCGCTGCTTAAAGCTGTGTATATAGCCAATGTGCAATTGTAATGCTGTATCCTAGGCGAAAGGGTCAATCTTTGCCGAGGGTAGCCGCTCTAGGCGTAAAGAATTGACTTAGATAGTCTTCCGTGTCTCAGAAATCACACTTCAGGGATAACTCAGAGGGCCGGGTCGCCTGAGCATGTTGTTTCTGTTCCATGGGGGTTGAAAATATGCAGCTAGGTCCCTTTTCATCCATACCCAATGCGGCCACGCAACCAATAGTCGTCCTTCGAGAACACCACCTCCTCTATCAACTAGGGCTTGCTTACACGATCAGTCGTGGAGATACTTCCGGGTGTACAAGTGGAGCGGTGCGATCGGCTTCTTGTCAAAGGAGTCTTGCATAGAAAAGTATCGCTCAGAACGCCCCCACGGAAATGAGTTCGATGGAATATCCAAGGAAAATAATTCACTCCCGGGCTATAGGCTGCAAAGCGGGGTAAGAGGATGATATATTGTGCGGCCTATCTGGCGAACCAGTTGCCTTGTTTTCAAGCCAGGTTGTTTGGGGTAGATAGTGGCTTGCGTACTACGCAGTTGCGCATAAATCTGTTTGTAATACGCGTGGCCGAATTAACTTACATTATCAGGCATAAAGCTGGAGGGAGAGCTGTCCAAGCGCCACTTTGTTCTTCTGCCTATCACTCCACGATTGAGTACAGAATGGAACCTCCAATAAGTCTCCTACCGTCTGGTCTTGAAGACGAAAGTATTGGTAGCAACTCTCTGGCAATCCCCTCTTTCAACTTCATCTTACCCAGCCGACCGAATACTCCGTTACCCCTTGGTGAGACCTCCTATTTGGGGTCCACAGGCCTACTGGATGAGTCCGTCAGTCATGAGCTGGATATCAATGACCCAATATGGTCTCTAGACTCAACCATAGATACCGCTGAACAGCTAGAAGCGGTCAACAGCTGTTACTTTCCTACAGAAGTATCGGGACCTTTGTTGATACTACCAGAAATCGAATCACTAGAACAACAGTTAAGAGGCTCCATATGCCAGCATGCCCACCAAGAGTCCAAAGGCTTTCTTCCTCTGGATAGATTGAATGATATAGTGATCGAAGAGTCTGTATCTGTTGCACTCAAACAATGCATGCCGCATTTATCGCATGATGATGCGCAATTTCATGCAAAGACGATCTGCCCACGATCTCAGCGAAATCACCGGGAACCATCATTTCGACGCATCTTCGGGATATTAACGATGATCCAGCAACCACAAGAGGTATTTGCTTTCATGGACAACAACATCACGGATCTTGACCTGCCTCTTGTGAAGGTTCATGGGGAACACAAGGGTCGATATGAACTAAGACGAAAGTTTCAGCCAAATAGACCTTTGGAGGGTCTCGACAGGTGGTCTCCCTTCTTGATAGACTCGTTTGAAGGGTGCCAGTGGATGATGATGTCGCCTTTCTTTTCGTGGGAAAACAAACGGGCTGTCCGCACCTATTTCCTCGCAGACCAAACCATTCTCCCTTTCGTTGAGGATTCTTCTCGTGACGTCGACATGGAGGATGATGAGGACTTTCAAGGGGGCCACGGATCCATCTTCAAGGTCAAGATCCACCCAGCCCACCACAACTTCCATCATATTGCCGTACGTATAAGACTTTGATGACATTGGCCCAGATTTGCTAACCAGTGTTCTGCAGGAAGCTCATGACTCCGACTCTGCCTTTGCGGTTAAGCGCCTCCACTCTCGCAGCCGTGAGATGTTCTCAAGAGAGGTCGATGCCCTCAAGCGATTAAGTGGCCAGAAGCATATTGTTCCGCTTCTTGCTACATTCGAATACAAGAACAGCTATCATCTTCTGTTTCCGTGGGCGAATGCAAACCTGCGACGATACTGGGCCATGTTCCCGAACCCATCTATAGATCGCCGTTACGGGCTCTGGGTAGCAAAACAGTGCAAAGGGATGGCCGAAGGGTTGAGCATCATCCATGAGCCTCCGCCTGACCAGAGCGACGACTATACCTACGAATCTGCCTTGCAGCCGAGCCACAGGCAAGCGCAATCGTCCCAGTCTTACGGCAGACATGGAGATATCAAGCCAGAGAACATCCTCTGGTTCCGGAACGGGCCTAATACTGATATCGGAGTCTTGGAGATTGCTGATTTTGGACTTACGCGCTTCCATAACAGAAGATCGCGGTCTAATATTTCACCTGTTGGCATGGGAAACTCTCCAACCTATCGCGCTCCAGAATTCGACATGCCTGATGGACTCTTGTCTCGGTCGTACGATGTGTGGGCGTTGGGCTGTGTTTATCTCGAGTTCCTCACATGGTATTTCATGGGTTGGGAGGGCGTCATGGAGTTTTCCGCTTTGAGAGAATACAAGCGAAACAATCTCGAGGCCGACGACGCTTACTTTGAGCTAACTGGGGCGCCAGAAACTGGCAACATATGTAGCAAGGTTAAGCCTGAGGTAGTCCAGGTGAGTATTGACCTGAAACTGTTGACGATTCCCCTTCCCTCCTGACATCTGGCAGTGGGTGGCATCACTTCATCAACACTGGGCTTGTTCGCCATTTTTCCACGATTTTCTCGACCTCATTGAAAACAGCATGCTGGTGGTTGAAACAGATGGTGAAGTTCCGGTCCGCAGAGCGACTGCAGCCGAGGTGAAGAAGAGTCTGGTACGGTTCTATAACCGCTCCGGGTCAGATGCAGCTTACCTATATGGGGAAAATCCTTTGAAACTCTCTACCGATATTAGATTTATCCATGGATCGGAGAATGGGAACCCAACAAGCCGTGAGAACAAGAGGCGATCAAGCACTGTCGCTGGCTCAGAAACCGGTATCAAGTTCAAGTCGCCTGTACGACCTACTCATGCGTTCCGGGATGAAACTTCCTTTCGTTCAAAGACAAAAGCCAAAACTCATCATGTAGGCCAGAGGGACACCACTGATGGAAGTCGTGATTCTTTATCACTATTTCGGTATGGATCTAGGCCGACGTCCTTGAGTGAAACTTCTCATGGCTTAGCATCAACTTCTTCCAGTGATCGAAGCCATCGACTCGTGACTGTAATACAGAAGACCCAGGACACGTCAAGTGGCGATACAAAAGATCATAACGCTCCTTTAGCTTGTCCCTTTTTTAAACGTGACCCGATTAAGTATGGGCAGACATGTTCCAGGGGCTGGGTCCAGTTTCACAGATTGAAGTTAGTATCCTTCTTTGCCAAACTTATGCTGGATACGATGCTAAGGATTATCCAAGGGAGCATATATTTCGGAAACACTGTACACCGCGATACAGATGCTCTCGCTGCCTATTAACCTTTGAACATAGTACTGGTCTGGAAGATCACTCGCGCGCTGTTGAGCCCTGCAGATTGCGCGAATACACAGAGGTTGAGGGTATAAACGCTGAACAGGAACGTCGCCTTCGCTCAAGGAAGCGAACCAGAACGGAGACTGACTCAAATGAGGGTGATCGCGATACCCAAAGATGGCATGAGATGTACAAGATCATCTTCCCAGACGCTGATGTGCAGACGATTTCACCGTGTGAGTAGCAACAAAACCACTTCTTATGCCGCTGGGCTCTAACAAGACCACATGAAGATAATGATTATAGCCATGGAGCTTACCCAGCCATCGGCTCCTCGGAAACCATTGCCGATTACAGCAAGTTCATAGACGGAGGTATCCCTTCGGAGGTTCAAAGCCAATTGCAGGCAACTATCAATCGGGAGCTTGGATTCAGTGAGCTGGAAGGCAGGCGAATCATTGACATACTCCCCATCCTGCAACAGACACTCTTGCAGTCCTTTCAAAACCACAGTGAGAGTTGATAGGTCGGAAGGGAAGGTCGAATGCTGAACCGGAGATGACTTGGCCAGCATATTGGGCCGTGGGCAAAGTGCTTGGAGATATATCTATTTTTTGGCAGATGCCTTTTATGTTCCTGAGAAAATTATTGCTATAATCATATTTGAGTCAAATGGGAAAGGGCTTTAGTAGCAGAAACCCAAAAATGGCTTTACTTCGTTGATTCTAAGGAAGATCGGTGGGTTCCTTGATTCCAAGTCCAAATTGGGGAAGTATAACGTAGGGTACTCCCAAGTCGAGTTGCCTGTCTCTCCAGTTGAGACCAACGATTTAGATCATGAAGAAACATCACAAGCCTTAGCTTATGGCGAGGAGTTGACAGCACAAGAACACCTTATGCCAGATCTAATCTATACCGAGCCGCCATCGCTCGACTAGGACGTCGATACAGGAGAGGCAGGGTTACTGTCCGGCCTTGATGAGACTCTCATGCCATCAGTTCTAAGGGACTTTGAGAAGGCCTGTGAGGCGGAAAGTGACCTTGGGGGGAGGTTGAGCGAGTATTTGGAGAACTGTGGAGAGCTCAACTTCAATGATTCAAGTCTATAATTAGTCTAAAGAAATCTGATTCCAAGCCCGTGACCTTCCGAGCCAATATTCTCTATCCATGTCCATGAACCGCTGTAGCCCTAAAGCCCTTATGTATTTTAAACACTTTGTGCTATACTAGACGACCTAAGTATAGGCTCCCGACAACGGGCTCAACTTCTTGATTCTCCTTCACGAAACTCTGTCTAAGCAGATTGAAGTATTTCCCGAGTGACGAATAGGACAGGGCCTAATCCTTCCGAGGAATGCCACTAAAGACCCCCAACATATATATCCCGATCAGTTAGAGCTTATAGGCGCGCCTTCGCTGGCCTGAATAAGTCGCTGGAGGAATACACTCTCCTCAGCTGCACCATTTAGGACATGGCGCCCATTGAACTCATACCACGGCACTCCCCTGACTCCCATTCTTTGTGCCTCTTCCACCTCGCGCCGAACTTCATCCGCACCTCCGCCATTTACAAGCCATGCAATTGCCTCGTCTCGATCAATGCCAGCCCGCTCTGCTGCGAGACCCAGATCCTTGCAACTGGTGATGTCTCCACCTTCTTCAAAATATAACTTCATAATCTCCATGACAAGTCTTGTTGACAGCTGCTCCGTCTCAGTGCCTTGTTTCGATTTGGCGAATTGAACGAGCCTATGAGCATCTCGCGTATTTCCAACTGTCGACTTGAAAGAGAATTTGATACTATCTCTTTTGCCCATCGCTACCAGTTGCTCTTGCATTCGCGGTAGCTGTTCTCGGCCAAATTTTGATGCCATTTTTTCCAAGAGAGGCTGAGTGACTGCTTCTGGTTCGATTTGATAAGAGTGCCATACTATATCAATCTTGTCGCTGGAGCTGATGGCCCTCCGATAGGCATCTATTGCGCGCATAAGGCGAACAGAGCCAACATAGCACCAAGGGCACGCAGGGTCGAAGACGGCTCGTATAGAAATTGTAGCCATTTTGGAGAATGACAAGCTGGTAAAGGTAGGAAGGGAATTGCTAAGATTTCGGAAGCTAGTATCGTCAACGTTTGTCGTAGGTGTATGAGAGTGAATTAATCGCTGGAGCTGTGAATTCCGTTCGCCAGAAGACCCAGGGACCAATGTATATCAGCACCGAATGTATGGTCAACGGAATTATATAGGGTCCGAGATTATACACAAAGTATCGAATGTCAGCCGCATAATTAGTCATTCAAAGGTTGTTTGTTAGCTGGCTTGCCCCCACCGTCCGTATCGCCTTGACGGTCTGAAGGGTACATCTGAATAATCATCCCTAGTTTTCCACGCTTTCTACCTCTCTTATTAGATAGAATAGGACCAGAACATTACCTGATGTTATCGACAATCTTAATTATTCAGATGTGCCCTTCGGACCGTCAAGGGGATGAGTGCTACTGAAGAAAACCACTCAGAATAGCCATTGCGGGCTGGAATACGCAGCGAATTAGTAAACTCGTCGTCCTCAACGACGAGTCGCTTGCCTCGATAGGACTAGCTTCACCGCTCCAAGCGGTATGGGTCAGTTGTCATCATGCTCGGAAGCATTTAAGATCCGATGGATTTTTAAATGCTTCCGCGATGATGAGTCGCTTGTCTTGATTAGGCTAGCGTCTGTGCTTTGGGCAGAACCCGAATATCCGGCATGTTTTGAGCCCCATGGAGTTTGGAATGACGGCAATGCATGAAACTGCTGATTACGAAGATGCTGACGTCTCCGTGAGGTTGCTGTAAGAGACTGTGAGCGAGCGGTGAAGGTGTAGTAATGTATCTCTTGTAGGTTGAGAAATGGCTATATATACTAATGAGAATAGCCCCTTACTTCCATCAATACAACAATTTCAATTTCACTTCACTCTGACCAAATCACACCGACTACATATACTTCAAGCAAAATGAGTTCCTACAAGAAAGTGGCTCTCCTTGGTGTAAGTCTCAATTATCCGCATTTTCTAAGCTAGTTGCTAAAACAGTTCTACAGAAAGGTCGCCTGGGAAGTGCGGTCCTTGAGGAGTTAGTTAACGCTGGGTTTTCTGTGACTGTTTTGAGCAGAGACCCTTCTGGTGTGAAGGATCTTCCGTCCGGGGTCAAGACTCATGAGGTCGATTATTCCTCTCAGGATAGCCTGGTCGAGGCGCTCCGAGGCAACGATGTCGCAATCGCTACCTTTGGAGCCAGTGCCATTATGGGTCAGGAGCCAATCATTGAGGCTTGTATAAAAGCTGGAGTAAAGCGATATATTCCAGCCGACTGGGGTTCCGTGACAACTGACCCCGAGGCGCGCTCTCTGCCCATCAACTACCCAACGGCCCAAGTCCAGGAGTCCCTTAAGAAGAAGGCCGAGGCGGGCTTACTTGAGTACACGATTTTCTCCGTGGGCGCTTTCTTGGATTTACTCCTCGATTTTCCCTTCGTTCTCGACTTGAAGACATCTTCGATCCAAATGTTTGACAACGGTGAGCACGGCTTCAGCGCTACCAGTCTTCATAACATTGGAAAGGCCGTTGCCGGCGCCCTCAAAGTCCCTGAGGATACCAAAAATCGAAATCTTTTCATTCACGACACCGTCTTGACCCAGGCCAAGATTCTGGCCATTGCAAAGAAGTACAGTCCCCCGACGGTTCAGTGGACGGAGACAAAGGTAGACGGACAGAAAGAGTTCGAGAAGTCTCTTGACAACTTCTCAAAGGATCCAACGAACTTCAATCTCATATTCCCTTTGCTCAAAGCTCAACTACTTTGTGGAAAGTATCGTGCTGCCTACACTAAGGTGGACAACGCGCTGGTTGGCCTCCCTCTTCTGACGGATGAAGAATTGGAGAAGAAATTGGCTCCCAAGTTTCAGAGTGCTTGAGTCCTCTAGTCAGGAATTACTTATGACAGTATAGGAATTTTCCGGAAAGCAGCACTCCCTACCTAGTTTGTAGACTGGGATAGAACTAGAGATAATATATCGGGTTACTACAAATGCTCCTCAATGCCAATTACATCTACAGTCAGTGTGTGATGCTGGTGGTCTTGATGTTTATCGATAAGCGGCATATCCTCGGGAATGATGGTTGTCTGGTGCGGGCACGCTAGACACGCCACAAGTGGCTCTGTACATACTCCGCACGTGCGCCTCGATCGTTTCAGGCATCGCAGCATAATACCTACAACGTCAACAGAATTTGTATGGACTCAAATCAGAAACACACAATGAGAGACTTGATTCATTGGTTAACCCAATCAAGAAGTACTTCAAAGAGTACCCCAAGACAATCCATAAGAGCAGGGCGTGGACCCGTCGATGTTTCAACGGCATTGTTAGTAGGCGACCCTCAACTACTGATCCCAGGAAATCCAGAGCAAGATATCGGGTTGGCTCGCAGACGATATCAATCAATAGCGCTGATCTGTCCGATCATGGTAAATGTATTATTTTCTCTTTGTAACCGCAGAACTCAATTCAAACCCCTCCGAACCTTTGGCTCACCATAGGCAACGCTTCCCAAGATGGTGGCGCCGTTGGCAGGGAAATCCGTCAAGCGTTGGTCGCATTGGCTCATAAATAGCATCACTTCAAAGCGCAGAAATTCGCGATTCCAGGGTAGGTCTTCAGCTTTTGATGCGACGGTGTAGTTCAATTGAACCGCCTTTTGACAGTCTAGACAGTATGCAACGCCACCAGGCACGCCACTGTTACCAGGAAGTCTGCGAACATCCAACTTATTAATTTATATGTAATGTCTCCAGAAAGCGCAAAGACTCGCGATCCATGAACATGTCTTCATTTTGCGCTGTGATGACGTGATTCAATTGGAGATGTATTCTCATCCTACGTGGTGGGGGCTCGCTATTCTTGCAATTGGGAGTAGCCTGCCCACCACTTTAATGTACATTACTGGGGGAAAAAAGTGAATTGTAAGTCTATGTCGCGTAGCAAATGTAAGCATTTGCGCATCGTTATTTTTCGAAAATTCATCCCGTCTTGGTGATTTCCTGCTGTCTTGCTTAGTGGTGCTCTGGTGAGTTCAGGCAACGTCTGCAAATTGGGAGCGGATACAATCAGATTCACAAGCCGCTTTATCGATTCCGGGTAACTACTGAATGTCGCATGGCAATGGAGATTGCTTGTATGTCGATCCCTTTATTATTCGACTTTGTTGTGGTCTCTATCCTGGGAATTGCACATCAGTCTGCTTCTCCGTCTGCTGGGTTGAGCGGTGATACAGTGAACATATGCTTGATGGAAACTGTCCGTCCAGCACTACCACTTCAACTTTGGGTTGAATCAATTAAACCTCTCAAATCTATGTCGCATAGCTACAGGGAGCATTTGCGCATCGAGCTTGCATTTATAAGCATCGTTTTCGTTCCGTTCCTGGTGATGGCGAAACACAACAGTGGACGAACTCATAGTTAACTTGAGCGCTAAAACTTGGTTGGCGCCGTCCAATTGATGAGAAACATCAATCACCACTCCAATTTTATACTGAATTAATTAAAACTCCGGAATCTGTGTCGCACCGCTATATCGAGAATTTGCGCATGCTATTTTCACTCACAAGTGTCGCTTTGGCTGCGTTCCTGGCGATACCGATATATCTCAAGTCAGTGGCCTGCTCGGCGACAGCGACCAAGCCCTTAAAGTTATAGGTAGGCGAAGTTGGCTGGACGGAGATAAAGCTGCGCACTCACCACAGCATTTGAGTAAAATACTCTTGCAATTGAATTCTGTGTCGCTTATGTATCATGATCATGTTATGGGACTTTTTATTGCCATTAACGGTCGAACTGTTGAGTTCCTGGTGACATAATGTTTTCTCCTGGTGGTAAACACGATCAACTTCGTGGGGAGAACTTCACCTTGATCGCTAAAGAGTCTGCGCCAATAATGCAATCATCGAGCGATATGGTTTTTCAATTGAATCCTGTGTCGCCTGAGTGCTCTGATCGTATTATAAAGCTTTGCATTGTCAATTTACCCTTAATGCTTGAGTTCCTGGTGATTGGGTGAGAGGTGTTCACTTGGTGGATGACGTGTTCGTTGATCTTGACAGTGGCAATGAAGAGTCCACGCCAACAACACAATCCTGAAGCAACATACTTGGACAATTGGATCCTATGTCGCTTGCCCATCCTGACTATAAAGCTGTTTTTTTAAATGGCTATTTATCCATCGTTAGGTGTAATCCCGGTGCACGCGCATCACCGTTCGTCAGCTTGCCCCAGCGCTTTGGTTAGTGGATACCCTCTAAATTCAAGCGCTGTAAGTCGAACGCATCAACCTCCCACATTGATGGGCGATGTTGCAGGCCACCTCTGTGTAATATCAATTGGTTCACATCTTCTTCGTTGTCGCTGAGGGTCAGATAACATATTGTATTAATTTCTTGAGTTCGGGCCCATTGTTCGTAGAGATCCTGGTAGTGAAACTCACTGCCGCTGTCTGAGGTCCCAAGTCTCATGCCACCACCAACATCACCGAGAGATTGGGACGCCAGGAACTCAACCACAATAGATCCAATAGCGATGAAAATGAGATTCCTCATTGAATAAGACATGGGCAACTGGTCAATAACTTCATCTTCTATTTTAGGAGTGTTTATTGAAGGTTTCCTGTCGGTTGAAAACTCTGCTTCTACCTCTTTCCCCCTTTAATCGGTACTGCCCTCGAGGTATACCTCAGTCGTCATGCAAGTCTTTGTAAGTTTTTCCTCTCTTCAACTCCATCATAAGCCTCTCGATTTCTGCGCGTCTCCCGCCGTTTTTGAGCCCTCGGTTCAATTTGTTGAATACCAACTCCCGCGCCGTTTTCATCCCGTCTTGCCCTTTCTTTCGTCCCGTCTCGTCAACACCAAATTTCCCTTCGCGATGTCTTCCCCGTCCCCTCAAGTCAAAATCCCCGATCTCTACCGCTCCTCGCCCGCCAGCGCAATGCAGATCCGTTCTGTTTCGGGCATGTGGCCCAGTCAACTCTTCGCCGATGCCGTCCCTCGGTCCTGGAGCAAGAACGTCTTGGTGTCCTTGGCCAAGATCATCTCCTCAGCCAGCACAAAGGCTGACACCACGGTTGACGACGTGGTGGCTTGGTTCAAGGACAATGCAGAGTCGTGTGGTGGCCTCAACCAGGAGGCGTGCACTCAAGCCGATCGGTGGCTGAGTGAGAAATCGGCTACTCGTGGTAGCAGGAGGCTGTCTTCTCGGGCAGAGGAGAGAGAGTCTTCCTAGCAAGAAGATCCTCCCCGACGTAAGTACTATCCCCTATCATTCCGTGCCGGTTCATATAGACAAGAACCATACATGATTGTTCATTCACATTCTGATCCTGTACTAGAAAATCCTCAGAAGCGGCCCGGTTATGCCAGCGATACAGAAGCGTCGCGCCGCAAACGGCGCTCATATGAGGACCCAGAACGAAGGGCCTCTCCCAGCCCAGACATCACCGCCGTATGTCATCACCCATTCGACTTAATAGTTCCTTTTAATTGCTGACATGACAATAGAACCGCGAAGAGCTCGTGCGCTCGGAGCACATCTCCATCCTCAGAGAGAAGTCGGCTGCTGCTGAGGATCGCCTCAATGAGGCAAAAACACTCCTGGACGAGACCGAGTCTCGCGTCGTTGCTCTGCAGCGACAAATCGCCGATGTCAATTCCGGCGCGCTCCAAGAGAGCATCAAGGAGGCCACAGCCCGCCTCGCAACCTCCTCGGCCCTGGTCACCAAGCACCAGCGATACGTGGACGGGTACCAGGAATTGGCGCTGCCCGATGCGCCAACCTACCATGTCCAAGCCCTGGAAAAGGCTCAAAGCGAGCTCGACAAAGAATCCCAGGATGCTCAAACTGCTGGGGAAGTGTTGGCGTCTGCTCAGGAGGAGCAGAGAGAGTTCAAGCGTGTTGAGGAGAAGTTGGTGATGTTGGGCGCTGAGAGAGCGACCCTGGAGCAGTCTGTCCGTGACCTGACATTGGACAAGGAGCGGTGCGAGGTGTATCTTGGGATGGTGGAGTATGGGCCTGATGGTTTGGCCACTCTGCGGGAGGAGGATGTTGGTGCTTGGAAGGGGATGTTGGACCTGGAGTAGTTGTGTGTCTGTGGGCGTGTTTGGCGTGATAGTCTGGCGTTTGGGTTGTTCTCCTGGGGGTTTACTGGGTGTCGATACTGGCGGTAATGAAATTGGGCGGTGTTTTTTGGTCTTTTGATCATGACCTTGCTTCTCTCCTCTCAAGTTCGCATAAGTGAAATGATCTGACGTTACAACCAAAACCTGCATTGTGTGTGGGTCAGGGATGTTCGCCTTATCATGGTTTTTACATCGGGGACGATTTGGGAGTCAATTGAGATCAACAAGAAATTATCAGGAAATGAGCTATTTCTATACAAACGACAAGCTTCAACTGACAAATTTGTTCCTGAAGCTTTCTTCGGTATATCCCAATTGTTTTCCAAGTGTTCCGATGCCATATGGCTGAGATCCTGGTGTCTGCGCGCCGCCATCATCAATGCCTATCAATCGATGCTTTTGACCCTACCCTATGAGAAATGATGAGCGGCGGGATGGCCACGAGCCACGTACAAATGGCAAAATCCGATAGATATTACGGTTCATAGATTAACTTGAATATCTATCGATTACTTTTACAGACATTTGAATTGTTAATTGCGCGACGTCAGCTTGACGTGGAAAATGGTCAAGGTGACTATGATGAGACGGGATGGGGTGACAATTGACAACTAAAGTACCACCACATATAAATTATCTGATAGTCTCGGATTACTGGCCTAGTCATTGCGACAGAAAGCTAGCTTTCTACAGACTTTTCTGACTTCAGATGGTCGAGTTCCTGGTATTTGAATCCCCCACCAAAGTTGATCTCGATGCCTCAACACGCGAAAGCTTGAAATTCACTGCGCACCGCCAGAAATTAGACTTGAATACCCTGGACCAATCGTATATCCAATTGCGATATAGCCATGGCTTTTTGCAGATTTTTCTGAGCTCAAATGATCGAGTTCCGTGAAGATAAATCTCCAACCAGAGTTGATCTCAATAGCTTACCACGCACCGAAGAGCTCAAACAAACGCGCATCTACAGAAATCACCATTTGATACCATGAGTCAATTACACATTTAACGGCGACACGAACAAAGCTCCCTGCAGATTTTTCTGACCTCAGATGGCGGAGTTCCTGGCGAAGCAAATCTCCCGCCAAATGCGCACGCCTTAATATGGCATGCCATTGCTGGGCGGGATTATCACAATACCCACCAAGAAACGTGCGTACCTATAAGCTCCTGTTTCGCTCTCGAAGCATAAAGTCATCGTAACTTTGTTTGATCTTTTCTAATGCCAATTGGCTGAGATCCCGGACAATAATTGTGTTGCAGTTCCCGAACAATGAGGCGGGACTAAAGCCAATGGGATGTATGTATGAACAGCCATTAAAACTAACAATTAGACCAAACATTTGTGACTTAACACGATTACTTGAGTTATCAATTGCTTATGTATAGTTTCTTTCCGCTTCTCCAAGTTGATGCCCTTTCCGCGGTCTGGACTCAACAGTGGAGGATACCGATGGAACTTGATGTGCAAGTCAAAATGGGGACCCGAGATTGAATATGACCACAAACTACGACAAACAATGATGAATTGATGAGTTCGTTCCTGGCTGTGATGTTGTATATCCAACCACAAGCGATGTGCATGAACACAGTAAGCAATTGGCGGAACCCTTGTGACCAGGTCCGGAGTTTGGGTAAGAATTCCTCCCAGATGTAATCTCCGAGACCGTGCTGGTCTCCGAGACGGGCTGATAGTGCGTCCGAACTTGAGGGAGCATGATCGTAGGTGACATCATTTGGACTAAGTCTTGTCTATGGATATCGGACAAAAATGCAGCCAGTTATATAGTTGATCGGCCTCAAAAGCTGTAAGTTACAGCCTCAATTACCGACTACCGGAACTCAGGGACATGGTGACGCTAGCCCTGATTTAAATTCTGCCGTTATGAACCGCTCTGTTGAGAGTGAGTGCTCAGCATCAAAGCTGACAGACCAAGGCTGGACAAGATTGCAAGCATTTAACCTAAAGAAATGATACAACATGAATAATCATTTGCAGAGCCTATACGCGAAAAACGTACTCGACAAGGATGATTCCTTTCGCCTGGTTTCTCTTCTACCAGGGCGTGATAATGCCCCGCTTACGCTCCGTCTTCTGAACACCAATCTTAATAAAGCTCAACCTTACGAGGCAGTCTCCTACGTTTGGGGAGATGTGAAAGATCTTGTAGCAATCAATGTTTATAGCAATGAAGATACGGAAACTGAGGCACTTGTATCGCAGAACTGCCACGCAGCCTTGAGTAGTTTCCGAGATTCTGAATCACCACGACTGCTCTGGATCGATTCAATTTGCATCGATCAAGAATCACCGATTGAAAAGAACCATCAGCTGGGCCTCATGGCCCGTATTTACAAGAATGCATCCCAAGTCTTGGTCTATCTCGGACAAGGAACGTCTGATAGTGATGCAGCCATGAGATGCATCCGCGAAATTGATGAACCATCCAACGACGATGGTTATGAGACTGTGGAAGCTTCTGCAATCATTCAAGAGAACCAAAGTGCTGTAAGCAATCTATTCAAGAGGCCCTGGTTCTTTCGTGTTTGGGTCCTTCAAGAGATCAGCTTCGCGCAAAAAGCTACTGTCATCTGCGGTAACTACCAACTCAGTTGGGAAAGCTTCAAGACATTTTTTCATTGGAATGTCAACGCGGGCTGGATCCAAAGACTACCGTTCTCAGTGACATACACTGTTTCACCCACTCCGTATGTATTGCACGTTACATACGGCGAAAGACTCTTGAAGATATTAGAAGACACGAGGACCTGCGGTGCTACTGATCCGAGAGACAAGCTATACGCTATTCTACCTCTATTAGATCGACATCATGAAGAAATGAAGGAGGAGCTTGAAGAGTACAAGGAACGCTGGGACTATAACGAGCAAGAGCTACAGGAACTGGCAATTCGACAACGCCGTTTGAGTGTTCCAGTCGATTATAGTCACTCTGTGTCCCGGGTGTATACTGAGCTTGCGATCCTGTTGATGGCTTCAGTCGGTCTCGACATTCTTTCACATGTAGTCAAGGAATCAACCATACCGGGGTTACCAACATGGGTCCCAGACTGGAGCGTCACATCGCCCTACTGGGCTGCGACTCAAAAGCCCGCTCCAGGAAGGTACAAACCGTTTGCAGGTTTTGCAAATGGGCCTACTCAGTATGTATGGGGCTGGAAGATGCTGCATCCTCATCTTATCGATACATGGACGACTTCCGGATATACTTCTGCCAACACCCAGCCGTCTAGACAGCTTCACGTCCAAGCTGTTAGCCTGGGTAAAATTGAGAAACTAGGCGATGTTTGTGACATTGGAAAGAATCGCTTCCCCGTGGTACAGTGGCAAAAGCTAGTACCAGACGAATCGTATCACAAACACAGCAAAATACCGGAAGATGTAACTGGAGAGAATATTCACCAGTGGCATAACGGCCCATTGTCTCTATCAAAATTTCTCAGAACTCTGACATTCGACGACGTTGTTTACCCCGAGGTCGCCAAAGCGGCTATCAGTCATATCAAACGGTATAATGGAGAGGTTCTTAAGGATGATGAAGGCGAATGGAAGTGTTTTGGGGAACTGAATGAGAATGACAGAGAAAGGATACCGCTTGTAGAAATATTTGAGGGATCAGGGAGCTTTGAGAAACAAGCTATGAGGATCTTGAAGCGTTGCGATGGGAAGAGACTGTGTATACTCAGTAACGGACGTATTGGCCTTGCACCGGACAGGGCTCAAGTAGGTGATGAGGCTTTTGTAGTTGAAGGTGCCAGCGTACCTTATATCTTGAGAAAGGTGTCAGCTGGTGGAACAGGAGATGGTGCTTCTAAGCAAATGTTTACCTTGGTGGGGAGCACCTTTGTACTCGGTGTTATGAACGGCGAGATTTGGGACCTGGTAGAGAAAGGCGAGACACAGAGAGAAAAGATTACCATCAGATGATCAAAAGGCATTGTTTCTGATGTCACGCTCAAGTACTTGACTCCAGCCTAGACGTGAAGACTCAAGGTTCAAATTTGGTAGTAACTGAGGGGGCTCGGTCCACCATGACCAGTCTGTTCTGATATGGCCAAACAGCGAGATCAACCTCTTGACCATTCGGATTGGTCCCTCCGCCGGGGTTGTACCCACAGCTATGTGAAGAAATTATCTCTGCGCCTTTATGCGCCTTGAATATAAACCCCAGCGCATTCTTTGGCATTTGTTATTATTTGATGTCTATCAATAGATACCGCGACATTGACTGGTTTGTTTTCTCTATGCTTAACGGTAAAATAGGTGAAAGATCCTGGTTGTGTAAAAACAAAGACGATGACTCTACAAATGTAGTTTGTCAAGATGCCAATTGGACAGTGGACTCATTGACCACCCCTTTCATCATTACATCAGATGCTATGTTTGCTGCTGGCTTTTCTTCGAGATCAGGCATTCACCAGAGAGTAGAAAGCTGCGTTGATAAAGGTTGAGTTAAATATAATGCAATACAGTTTGGTGGCCTTTTGTGCGCCCGCGCAATCGCCTGCCTGCGTAACAAACAGCACCCCATACAAAGCTTCTTGCATTGACAGAAATATCATTCAATGAAAAGTCATTCAGCGAACCCTACTGCATTCACTGTCACTCTGGTACAGAGCGACATCTAAATTGCTGTCCAGATTCCAGATCTCTCCTCAACTTCATCAGCAGCATCCCTCAACACTGCTGTTGGCATCTCTCAGCACATCGACACCTTGACTTATACGCATTAACCCTCAATTCAAGATGTGGCTTCCAACCACTGTCGATACAACAAAGCTCATAGACGCTCTCCGGCAACTCGGCATCGATGACTCTACCTCGGATAGCGCTTCTGCCTGTACGATACGCACTTTCGAAACGATACATTACTCCGCCAGAAGAGCCCGGAAAGTAACAGTCATTCAGATGCTATATCCATTACTACGACGTGTACCTCTGTGACCCTTGATTGTATTTATATCCTTGAAGGTTAGTATCATCTAAAAAATGGAAGCTTGTTCTGATATCAAGTTGTAGTAGAAGTTGATAAAGCCCTTGATCCTTCTGATGGCGTGGTCTCAGGAGCCCAGGCAATTACGGAAGACCCCGCCTTTGGAGGTAAATCTCATCTCAGGGATGGAAGGAAACCTATGTTAATAGCAGATTATAATAGAATTTAATGAAGCCCTCCTTCGAATGGTCAACGGACCAGATTTCTTGCTTCTCCGCTTCCTTCTCCATGCCACGCTTCTTTGGCGCGAGCTTCACACTAAGGGGCTCGTCGTCATCGCCCGATTAAGCGATTTATATCCTGGGGCCCTATGAAGATAAGGCTAACAGGGATTAAACAAGGTTCCTATCCCTTAGTTATCCAAGCTGCATAACCGCCTTGGCGTTGAGGTAATTTATTTAACCCTCCGAGGAGGATTTGCATTCTGATTCTGTGGGTCCTCTAGAGATTAGTTCGCTCCGTATAAGTATAAACCTCAATGAGCAGACTAGCAAGCATTACTTCGTATTTAGACTTTAGATGTTACTTCAGGATGCCTGTGACTTCCGTATTATGCATCTCCGGTGTTGCGGATGTAACCCGTTGATCTTTTTAAGCTTTCGGAACCTGGTAAGGGGAACAATCAGGGCGCGCAGAGAGAGAATTACTCAAGACGCAGATTTATATAAATAATCCATTTTCCATGTCACTGGTGGTTTAATATCGAAACCGCAAACCATTCTGTAGGATAAACACACTGAGTGTCACTGTTCTTTTCCCCCATTTCACCCAAGTCCAGACATAATGCTTGTTCCTCTTTTGCTGTTGAATCTTCTACTTCCGAGCACGCTTGCTGCTGCTCCCCACCTCAAAGCGAGAGACTGCCAAGTCAACGAAATTCCAGCCAGTCTAAGTGGCGCTTACATCGACCGGAACAATAAGAACAACGTATCCTTCCGGCTGTATTCTGGAGACCTTGAGACTCGATGTCCCCCACTCAATAAAGACCCTCAGAAGGGCACAGCCAAAGCTATGAATTCGAAAACCGTCTACGAGTGTGCAGACCCCAGTATCACATTCAGTTTCAATGGCGGCAACGGCCAGCTCAGAATCTGGATCAGCAACGACCAAGGCTCTTTCGGGGGTTCTGTCACTATTACGAATCCCTCCTCGGAAGTCATTTCAACTACTCTCCGATGCCAGGATAATTGAAAGATCGGGTAAATGGGAACCTGTCCTCGGCGGATTTATCACAATTCATCAGAAGGACAAAGAACGGGTGTTGAAGGAGCGGAAGACTTGGCGACAATTAGTAATAGATGCTATATAAGAATTGAGAAATGAGGTTTTATTTCTAAGTAACTATCTTTAACTCAGGGCAGAGAATAAGCATACAAATACCGCACAAACTCACGAAATTAAGTAGCGCCTGTAGGTATTCTAATCCCTGTCTTTAAAAGCCCTATTAGCTAGGTTAAAAACAAAGATCTGACATTTTACTATTGGTTAAATGATTATAATAGCTTGGATCCACAGGCGCTACTCAATTTCGTGAGTTTGTACGGTAGTAGATCTCGGTAGCTGTATAACAATAACATGTAAGAGAACATTACTTTAGCGGTTCTTGAATCACTGTGCCATAAAGCAGCCCCAGAGACAGAAGCACTATCTTTACTTAATAAAGCAAAGAACCTAATCGGTTGTAGGATCTATGAGTTTTCCTAAGACGCTACAGAGCATTATCCTGTGGGCATAACTTAGCCATATCCATGGGGTAGGACATACCGACTCTTTGCCATTCTAACCGAAGGATTTGGAAGCCAGGAGACAGCAAATTATTGGGATATCCAGTGTTCATGCCATCTCTAATGGCCTGAAGCCAATATTGGGAAGACAAAAGGCAGAAATTCCAAAAGCTAAAGTTAAATGGGATTTTTCAGTGTGTTGGCTTGATATGCTTCGTGGAGGCATTATAAGCTTTAGGCATCAATCAACAAAAGGCAGAAATAGAAGTCAATTTACCGCTAAGTACCTAGTAGCTTCTATAGCTTCTTTAACGGGATAACATGCGCGATACGAACAGATGACGGGACTGTTGCCTAGGGTTAGGGTATTCCCACAACTTGCAGGAATTGCTTCACTCAGACAACTCCATTGTGGCGGCGCAATCCTGAGGGTCAACCTCTTTGCAATGCCTGCGGCTTGTTCCTGAAGCTTCATGGGGTCGTCAGACCGCTCTCGTTAAAGATAGATGTCATCAAGAAGCGAAGACTTGGCTCTGGCGCCAGCATGCCAGTTGGGGGAACCCGCATCTTGTCTGCTGGGACCTCTGCCGACATACATGAGCCTTCGAATCCAGTAACAACGAATACCATGAGAGACTCGACTTGGTCATGGGGTGCATGGAGCGAACCTGCGGAAGAAAGCCCTGTTCCCAGCACACCGCCAACAAGTTACGAAGACAATGCCAGTTCTACCAACAGCCTCAAGGGCGTTGTACCCATCGCCGCAGCTCCTCCACATCCAGCGAGTAAGGCATTTCACAAGGGCGTTGCGCCCTTCCCCGCAAATCCTGCAGCGCCTGCTGCATTTCCTGAAGCCTCTCTTATTCCAGGGGTGGCCGGGAAACCACAAAGCCACCATGGAAAGAGCGATATGGACAATGAGATAGCTGAAACCATAAATGTTCACGAGCCACCGGGCTTGGTGACGATGCAAGGTGATGCCAGTACCGGCCCACAGGAATGGGAGTGGTTAACGATGTCACTATAACGACTCAGCCTTGACTTACCTCTAATATCCATTATTAAATTACATAGGGTTACGGTACTAAGTGAATTTAATAGGAAGTGTTTTCGCCAGGCCCTTGTCTAAGTTGGTTCCCTATACCACCCTGTCACGCGTATACTTATGCTCGGGTAGATGCGCCGAACCCAGCCCCAATGTGTTGAGGAACTTATACCACGCCGAGGAGAACTTGAACTGTTTCTTGCGTGTCTGTCGATCCATGCGTCTGCCATGTATGTGTGCGGGTGGATAACGTAATCGACGAGATAGTGTCGTCATCCACCCCGACTTGGTCATTGTGAGACAATTTAGACAGCAGCTTATCAACATCGGTCTCGGTACCGGATGTGTCCGCGACAAAATAAATGCTTGCCACCACTGAGGCGACGAGAGATGTGGTTTGAGAGCGTGTCGAAAACCTTACACTAAACACTCGACACCCTCGTCCCCCTCTTTAACTAGGGTGAGCACCTTGGGGAGAATCCTCTCAACGGCGATAGAAAAACATTACGGCTGATAATCTGCGAATAGCTATAGATTTACAGGTACCCGTGCTTGGGAGGGATTCTTCGTCAAAGTGTCTACATGGAACCTGATAAAGACTTCGGCCTGATCATCGATATTGACTTGTGCATTTCCATGCATTTCCATGCATTTCCATGCATATCATGGGAGGTGGGAACGTATGGCGAGATGTCAACGTGAGGCTCAACATTCTCTTCAAGGTTAGCAACTCGACCTTGGCAATAACCGAAGGCTCAGCGTCTGGCCTTCTCCTGCTTGATGAATGCGGCTTATGAACAGACAGCTTTCCCAAGGCGCGGTAAGGTAGCAAGTGCAATTGTCATTCCAATAGCCTTAGGCAACCGGGTCGAGAGCGTGATGGCCGCAATATAATCCAGGCCGTACTACACAGGCATGACGTTTTGGGCTACAGAGCCTTCCGAGTGAGTCATATAGTGTATTTAGGAAAAAGAGGACTCAGTTAAGAGTATAGGAACTGCCTTTAAAGAGAGTATAGTTTAAGATTCCTATAGTATTTACTAAGCCTATAGTACCTCTAGAAGTATTGAAAAGTATGCTTATAAAGAAGAAGGACTATTGTCTTTTCTATACATAGTACACGACTAGAGCCTAAAACAAATCAGTAATTGTCTTCCGGCATTATCGCTTAAGCTTTGCTGCTCACCTCAACATCAACATGCTGTATCAGAATTAGAAGTTGTTATAGGCTGCAATGACTAAGATTGCGGATGCACAGTAACGGTATAATTATAGCTAGACGCCCTCCTAGGTAGCTCATCGATAACCTTTGCCTGACCGGTAAGCTCGAATGAAGCCAAAGGCTGACCAAAAGTATCCAATGTCAAGTTATAATGGCCAGGGTAAAGAACGAGGTCTCCGTCACTATTAGCCCGAGCGATTGATCCAAGAGTCATGGCTAGATCGACGCTCTTCGTCTGACCTGCTCCGATACCCTTGGCACGAGCGTATGAAACGAGTGACTTGTTGGGGTACGGAGATGGGCCGCCGTTCTTTGTGGACACGAACATAAGGGTGACGTAATCAGAAGTGACTTTACCAATGTTCTTGACGGCAACTGTCAGAGTGTCGAAAGTACTGGCGTCATTCTTGGCTGCCGCGACCAAGCTAGCAATATCGTAAGTAGATTTTAGAGTAGAAGCGGTCGAGATGCTGAAGTTGGTGTAGTGAAGACCATAACCGAAGGGCAGCACAGGCTTCCCGGTGAACCACTTATATGTCCGTCCAGGACTCTTAGAGCTTGGCCGAACATTGGGGTCGAAGATGGACACCTGGGAAGTATACGTGGCCGGGTACTGAGTGACAGGAAGACGGCCAGCGGGAGAAAACTTGCCAACAAGCGTATCGACGACTGCATACCCACCGTTCTGACCAGGGTAGCCAGCCCAGACAAGACTGCTCACATTGGAATTCGAAAGCAGAGCAGAGTCATCGATTTGTCCACCACCAAATTGAACTACGATCAAAGGCTTACCGAGGTTTGACAGAGATGAAATGAGATCTAGCTGGTTGCCTGGCCAAGTGATGGAAGAGCGATCAAAGCCCTCAGCTTCGATAGAAGTGTCGATACCTCCGCAAAAGATGATGATGTCAGACTTGGATGCAGCAGTGGCCGCGTCAGAGAAACCACTAGTATCAGCTGTATTGATCTTGGTGCCCAAAGCATAGTTGACAGCGTTGAAGTTTGCCTGGGCTGCTTCCAGCGGGCTCTTTAGGTATGGCGCCCGACCCTGGTAGATGCCTTGCATTTGAGTGGTTGCGTTAGCCCAAGGACCGATAAGAGCGATCCTCTTCGATCCAGCGTCCTGAATGGGCAGAGCACCGTTGTTCTTGAGGAGAGAGATGCCAGCCGCAGCAGAAGTATAAGCCAACTGTTGGGCATCGCTGGTGCTGACATCCTGCCATCCGAGGCTGTCGTACTGGGATTGACCGTCGAAATACCCCACTGTGAATAGAGCCGTGTACAGCCGCGTGAGAGCCTGGTCCATTGTGGCCTCAGTGGTCCATTGTTTGTTAACAGCGGTCACGAGGTTGGGGTTGTAGGCGAAGCCATTGTAGCCACAGTCTGAATCCGTTCCTGCGTTGATGGCAACAGCTGCTGCTTCGGCTGCCGAGCCAACAAACTTGTGCGAGTCCCAGATGTTGTTCACTGCGTCACAGTCTCCAGTGACATACTGATACGGCTGGTTGCCAAAGCCCCAGTGCTCGCGAAGAACCGTCTTGAGGAGGTACTCATTGGCGCAAGAAGGAACACCGTCGACAGCATTATACGAGCACATAATACTGCCAACGCCTGCATCACGGACACATGTCTTGAAAGCAGGGAAGTAAAACTCGCCGAGGTCCTGCTGTGTAGGATTGTAGTTTTGGCCATTGCGGTTGGTCTCGACGTCGTAAACAGCGTAGTGCTTGCAAGTCGCAATGACCTGCTTCTGATCAGAGCCGGTGGCTCCCTGTAGACCCTTGACGAGCTGTAGGACATAGCGTTGGGCTTGAAGAACATCCTCTGTAGGAATCTCAAGACCTCGGCCCCATCGAGGGTCGTTAAAAGTGTTGATGTTGGGGGTCCAGAAGTCCAGACCGGCATGGTTGCCATTGCCGAAGGCTCGAGACTCCTTGCCGACTGTCTGAGCAATCTGGAGAACCAAAGAATCGTCAAATGCAGCGCCGATCAGTATGGGAGTAGCAAAGCTGGTGGCGTAGCTAAAATCGGAGCCATTGGGACTCGCAAAAGTAACACCAGGGCTATCTCCCGTACTATGAAGAGCCTCGTTCCACTACTCATAGGCAGGCAGGCCGATTCTGTCCACTCCAGCGGCAGTGTTTATCAGGTTGGCCGCCTTCTCTTGTATGGTCATATTACCAATAAGAGCACGGACACGATCACTAATGGATAAAGTTATATCGCAGGCTCGCTGTGTACAAAACGGGTTTGTCTTGCAAATGGGAGTACGTTTATTAGGATCTATGGGGTTCGAGCTCGGGTTAGAGATCTGGAGCAGCGACATGGCCCAGGTGCCACTGCAGATTTATAATAAATCACTGCTACATTTAGCATTGCAGTTAGAAGAGGGAGTAAAAGCCCCAGGAGACTAAATACTATTACTATAATAGTATTAAGTACTGTATTTAGTTATAAAGTATTTAAAGCTATAGCTCCTATATAGATTAGTATAACCCTGTTAAGTAGGATTTAATAAGGTCTTAGAAAAACTAGTAAAGGTCCTTAATATACTATTAGTATAATAGCTAAGGTTATTAGTAATAGTAAAATACTAGGTAATAAGGCTAGGATTATTAATCTTAAGTACTAATACTACTTAAATATTACTATAAGTCTATAATAAATTACTTAACTTTAAATTTTAAATTATATAAAGTATATATAAATTAAAATTTTATATAAATTAAAACTATACTATTAATAATAAGAAGTAAGTATAAATTAAAAATAAAAAGTTAATATAAATTAAAACTATAGTAAGTAATTTAATAAAATTAATATTATTAAAAAGTAAAAATTTAAATTACTTATTTATTTTATTTTTAAAGTATTACTAGTTTATTTATAGTTATAATATTAAGTTAAAGTTTAAAAGTTAATTAAAGGATATTATAAAAAGTAAATATAAGCAGTTTAATTTAGGTTAGGGTTAGGTTAAACTTATATAGGTTTATAGGTAGGGCTAGTTAGGGTAATAGATAGTAGTTAAAAGTATATAGTAAGGGTAAAAGATATTAAATCTAAATATACTTTTTTAAAATATAGTAAGTAAATAGTTAGGTAACTAATAGTAATATAAAGATAGATTTTAAAGGTAAAGGGGTATTTAAAAATTAATTAAAAAGAAAGAAAAAAAGTTAAAAAGAGTTAAAAAAAGTAAGGTAAGTATAAGAACTAAGATAGTATAGCTAATTAGAAAATTAAAAAGAATATAATATTTATAAAGTAAAAAGAGATAGTAAATAAAAAAATTAAAAAAAGTATAATATTTATAAAGTAGTAAAAATAGGGATAGTTAGTAGTAAATATAAAAGATATAGTTAAGGCTAATAAATAAAGTATAATAAGATAAGGTAAAATAAGATAAGATAGGATAAGATAAAGAAAAGAAATATAATATAATTAAGTAAAAAAGAAAAAGAAAAGGAAAAAGTAATAGGTATATAAAGTAGTAAGGAAGTAATAGCCCTAGCTAGTTAGTAAAAATAATAAAATAAGGCTAAGGCTAAAAAAAGTAAGGATAAAAGTAAAGCTAGCTTATAATAAGTATAAGCTAAGCTAATTAAAAATAATTAATTAAACCTAGGATTTTAGTAAAAACCTAAAAGTAAGTAACTAGCTATAGCTAAGGCTAAAATAAAATATTACTATTTATAAATAGATATATATATATAATATATATATAAGTATTATAAAAGAAGCTAGTAATATAGTAAATACCCTTACTAACTATAATTATATTACTAAGTAAAAAAAAAAGGGAATTATTATATAAGTAAGTATAGCTTTTAAAGAAAATACTAGCTAGGTTAAAGGGGTAAGGTTTATATTATATAATTTAATAAAAATAATATAAGCTAAGAAATAATATAAGTTATAATAAAGTAAAACTACTAAGTTTATTAACTTATTTACTATAAAGCCTACTTATAATATAGTATTAAAATATATATAATAGCTAGGTAGCTATTAAGCTAAAAAGAAGCTAGGATTTAAATATAAGCTAATAGTAACTATAAAAGTACTATAATAGCTAATATAAAATTAATAAAAAATTTAAAAAAAGTATAATAATACTTTATAGTAAGCCCTACTAGCTAACAGGCCTTTTTACTATTTAATTAAATAGTAATAGCTTAAGGATATAAGGGAAAAAGTACTATCTTACCTAAAATAGCTAGATCTATTTTATTTAAAAACTTACTTATAGCTTAAAGATTTAAAAAAAGGTAAAAAGCTATTATAAACTTAGTTATATAGTATTATAAGCTACTAATTAATTTAATTTTTTACTTTATTACCTAAATATAAAATACCTTAGCTAGTTAAAAAGCCTTTATTACTATACTTATAGCTATAAGTAGTTAAAAAAAAAAAAGTAAATAATAAAAATTACTAAAAGCTAAGCTAAACTAAATAAAAAAAAGTTATTATTACTACTAGTAAGTTAAGGCTAAGTATAAAGATATATAATTACCTAGTATTAAAGCCTAGAAATACTAATATAAAACCTTAAGTAACTTAAATACTACTTTAAAATAATAAAAAAAATATACTTAGTTACTAAATATTACTAAGAATTAAAGCTAGCTATACTAAGTATAGCTAAAGCTTAAGTTTTTATAAAAAAAAGCTAAATACCTTTATATTTCTTAAAAATCTATCTTTTTACTTTATATTTTTTTTCTTTTACCTTTTAAAATAGTAAGGCTAATAAAAGGAAAAAATAAAAAAACTAATAATAAATAAATAAGTAACTAAGATTATAAAATTATAAGTAAAGTACTAATAACTAATTATCTATTAACTAATTAATTAAGTAATTAGTTACTTAAAATAAACTATAGTATTTCTTAGTAGCTTAGTAAACTATTTCTTAAGTCTAGCTTAATAAAGGCTAGATAATTAAAAAATAAAGCTAATAAGAAAAGTAATAATAGCTAATTAAATAGTAATAGTAGCTTAGGAGTATAATACAGTCCTTAGTAGCTTTAAACTTATAGGCTTAGGTAAAATATATTAAAACCTTTTTTTATAAATAGTAGCTATAAATTAATTCTAGCCTCCTTACCTTTAGCTATAGCCCTAAAAAGCAATTAGTAATAATAGCTAGGCAGGCTATATAAATCCCTTATTACTAGTTTATATTAAGGGCCTAAAAGGCCTTATAAATTCCCTATTATTATAAGTACTAATTAGTAGTAAGGGCCTAAAAGGCTATATAAATCCCTAAGTACTAATTAGTAATAATAGTAGTAATAGTAGTAGTAATAGTAATAGTAATAAAAGCTAGTAAAGTAATATAAAAAGCTATATAAATTACTTATTACTAGTTTATACTAAGGGCTAAAAAGGCTATATAAATTACTTATTATTAGTTTATACTAAAGGCTAGGAAGGCTATATAAATTACCTATTACCTAAAGACTTAAAATATAATAGTAAGATAATAGTATTATTAATAAGCAGGCTACCCTTATACTAGTAGCTACCTAATTAAATAAAAGTAATATATTAGCTAATAGGAATAGTAATAAAGCAGTCCTTAAAGGTAATATTATTTATATTAATATATTTTTTAAGCTAGTATTTAAAAACTATAACTAGGCTTTATAACCTATACCTATTTATATAGGCCTAGGCCTTATATAGCTAATTAATTAAATAGCTACTTATAATACTTACTATAGTAAACTAACTAATTCTATAGCCTTAAAATTAACTTTACTAGCTATAAAAAAAAAATATAAATAAAAGCTAATTAACTATCTATTTTTATTACTAGCCCCTTAACTTTAAAAAAAGTAAGTAATAAAGAATAGAAGCCTTATAATTAATAGTAACTATAATAATATATATAATTTAGTACCCCTTAACTAAAAAAGCCTCCTAAATACTAATATTAATAGCCTAGCTTTATTACCTTTACTAAACCTATTACTTTTTACCTTAAAGTATAAACTATTAAGTACCTTTAGTAATACTAGTAACTTTAGTACTACTTTACTAAATAATTTCCTAAGCTTAAAAAAGCTAATTAAATACTTTTATATAGTATTTAGTACTAGTTAAAGTAACTAGTTAATTTCTAGGACTTAATAATAAAGCTTATATATATTTACCTTTTTTTATATATTAGTAATTTATAATAACTAAAACTATATACTTTTTACCTTTATAGCCTTATATAAGGCTAGTAACTAAACCTTAATAAGTAAGTAAGCTATATACTATAGTTAAGTTTTAAAAAGCTTTTTTATATTTAAAAGCTAAGGTAAAGAAGTTAAGGGAAATAAAGTAACTATTTCCTTTTAGTTTAGCTATTTATATACTTATTACTATATTACTTATTAAGGACTAATTAATTATATAAAGGCTAACTTACTTTATACTAAAACTTTAAATACTAATTTTTATACTTACTTTATTTAAAAGTAAGCCTACTACCTTATTAATATATTACTGCCTTTTTTATTAATATTAATACTAAGCCTAGCCCTTAAACCTAAAAGCTAAGTACTATTACTAAGTAAAAGGCCTTTAGCTAATCTTTTTTTTACTAAAACTAAAGCTAAGCTATTAGCTAATAAAACTATTACTATTTTATAATAATAAGATATTAATAGTATTTAGCTTAATATTAATAGCTTAAATATTATATAGCCTAGCTATAGGCTTTTTTTTTTATTTTTTTTACTATTACCTAAGCTTAATATATTAAATAAATAAATAGTTTAGCTATATAGTATTAACTTAGCTAAGATAAAATATATATACCTTAGGTTATTTTATACTACTTATATATACTTTACTATTTTTTTTTTTTTTTTTAATATAACTATTAATAATATAATAGCTAGCCTTAGTATTATTTTAATTACTTTTTTAAATAATTAATAGTAAAAACTATATAATTAAATTATTATTTTAATAGCTAGGTAAGCTAGCTAAGCCCTTGCTTTTTAAAAGCTATTAATATTATTTACTATAGCTAAGTATAAGGCCTATTACTACTAGAAAAAGCTAGTAATTAATTATTAATATATTAATAATAATAGCTATATTAGCTACTTATAGTATTTATTTTTAATAAAAAACTTTATAGCCTTTAGCTAACTATTAGTTAAAAAGGCTAATAATATTTTAATTTATTTTTAATATATTAACTTTAACTTCTTTTACTTTACTAACCTTAAGCTTATTTTATAGTTATATAATTTAAAAAATACTTTTTAAAGTATTACTTTTAAGAAAGTAATTAATTAACTAGGTTCCTAGGTACTTAGCTATTTTATACCTTATAAGCTTAACTTAAACTTATTTTAGCTTAATATTAATTACTAAGACTACTTAATATTTTCCTTATATTTTACCTAGTTACTTACCCTTATATAAAAAGTACTAAAGTATAAAAAGTATTATTAAAATTTAATTTATATTATATAAATAGCTAGTAATTAACCTTAGTCCCTTAACTTTACTTACTTTTAGTTCTTTTTACTTAATTAATTTAAAACTTATATATTAAAGGTATTACTATTACTAATAACTAATAACCCTATAAGCTATAATAAGTAATTTTATATTTTATAGGTAAAGGCTTATAATTATAATAAAGAACTTTTCTTTACTATATATAGTAACTATTAGCTTTTTAGTAATATAAGCCTTTCTTTATTAGTATTACCTTAAGACTTAATTAATTAGTTATATTAAGTAAGTTAAAAAGGAAATAAACTAATTAATAATTACTAAAAATATAGCTAAATCCTTAATATTTAAAATACCTATAAAAGTTATTTTAATATAGTTTAGTTAAGTATATAGGCCTTTTATTATAGTATATACTATAAGGTAATATTTTAACTTAATAATATTTTATTTTTATAAAAATACTAAGCCTTTAAGTTAAAAAACCTTTAAAAAATTAATTATAAACTTATTATAAAAATATTTTACCTTAATAGCCTAGTTAATAATTAACTACTATTTTAAGTTTTACTAATAAAGTATATAAACTAGCTAATTATAATAAATACTACCTATTTTATTTAACCCCTTAACTATATTTTTTATAAAGTAATAAGGAATTTAAAAGTAATATTTTTATTATAATCCTTAGTAAGTTAAAAGGTAATATAGCTAACTAAAGTATTTAATTAAATATAATTAAATAATAATAATATATTAATACTTTATTTTTTTATAGTACTTAAAAACCTTAGCTATAATACCTTTTTACTTATTATTTTTTATATAATAATACTTTTTATATACTTTTTTATTTTTAGCCTTATAAGTAAAGCTAAGTATTTATTTAATAGGTAAATTTAAAAAGCTTAGTAATATACTTAGGCTAGTACTTTAAAAGAAAATAGTAAAAGTAAACTTACTATATAAAGTATAGCTTATTAAATATAAAAGTATTTTTAAAGTAGCTATAACTAATAGCTATTTAATTAAATATAAAAAAGTTAATAATACTAAGTTATTTAAGCTTAAATTATTATTTACTATAAGCTAAAACTTTTTACTTAAATAAAAAAAAATAGTATAATATAGTTTATATTAAATTATATTAATTAAATTACTAACTAGCTTATTTTTAAAGTTATTTTATATATATATATTTAATAATACTTACTATAAGCTAAGTTAATATTACTTTTTATAATTACCTTACTAGCCTTAAGGTTTATTATTACTAAGTAATATATATATAGGCAGTCCAATCCGGGTTAGGGTCAGGTTGAACTTATGCAGTCTTACAGGCAGGGCAGGTTAGGGTAATAAAAGGCAGTTAAAAGCATACAGTAAGGGCAAAAGATATTAGATCTAGATATACTTTTCTAAAAGATAGTAAGCAAATAGTTAGGTAGTTACTAGCAATGTAAAGATAGATTTTAAAGGTAAAGGGGTATTTAAAAATTAATTAAAAGGAAGGAAAAAGAGTTAGAAAGGGTTAGAGAAGGTAAGGCAAGCGCAAGGACTAAGATAGCATAGCTAATAAAAAAATCAAAAAGGGTATAACATTTATAGGGCAGGGAGGGATAGTAAATAAAAAAATCAAAAAGAGTATAATATTTATAGGGCAGCGGGAATAGGGATAGTTTATAGCAGATATAAGAGATACTATTAAGGCCAATAAATAGGGCGTAATAAAAAGCAGACTATAATAAAATAAGGTAAGATAAGATAAGATAGAATAAGATAAGAAAGAGAAATATAATATAATTAGGTAAGAAAGAAAAGGGAAAAAAAGAAGTAGTAGGTATATAAAGCAGTAAGGAGGTAATAGCCCTAGCTAGCTAGTAAGAATAATAAGGTAAGGCTAAGGCTAAGGAAAGTAAGGATAGAAGTAAGGCTAGCTTATAATAAGCATAAGCTAAGCTAATTAGAAATAATTAATTAAACCTAGAATTCTAGTAAAAACCTAATAGTAAGTAGCTAGCTATAGCCAAGGCTAAAATAAAATATTACTATCTATAAATAGATATATATATATAATATATATATAAGCATTCTAAAAGAAGCTAGTAATATAGCAAATACCCTTACTAACTATAATTATATTATTAAGTAAAAAAAGAAAGGGAATTATTATATAGGTAGGTATAGCTTCTAAAGAAGATACTAGCTAGGTTAAAGAGGTAAGGTCTATACTATATAATCTAATAGAAATAATATAAGCTAAGGGATAATATAAGCTATAGTAAAGTAAAACTACTAAGTCTATTAACCTATTTACTATAAAGCCTACCTATAATATAGTATTAAAATATATATAATAGCTAGAGAGCTATTAAGCTAAAAAGAAGCTAGGATCTAGGTATAAGCTAATAGTAGCTACAGAAGTGCTATAATAGCTAGTATAAAACTAATAGAAAATTTAAAAAGAGTATAATAGCACTTTACAGTAGGCCCTACTAGCTAACAGGCCTTTTTACTATTTAATTAGATAGTAGCAGCCTGAGGACATAGGGGAAGAAGTGCTATTTTACTTAAAATAGCTAAATCTATTCTATCTAGAAACTTACTTATAGCTTAAAGATCTAGGAAAAGGTAAAAGGCTATTATAAACTTAGTTATATAGTATTATAGGCTGCTAATTAATTTAATTCTTTACTTTATTACCTAGATATAAGATACCCTAGCTAGTTAAAAAGCCTTTATTACTATGCTTATAGCTATAAGTAGCTAAGAAAAAGAAAGTAAATAATAAAAATTACTAAAGGCTAAGCTAAACTAAATAGAGAGAAGCTATTACTAGTACTAGTAAGTTAGGGCTAAGTATAGAGATATATAATTACCTAGTACTAAAGCCTAGAAATACTAATACAGAACCCTAAGTAACTTAAATATTACTTTAAGATAATAAAAAAAATATACCTAGTTACTAAATATTACTAAGAATTAGAGCTAGCTATACTAAGTATAGCTAAAGCTTAAGTTCTTATAAAAAAAAGCTAAATACCTCTATATTTCTTAAAAATCTATCTTTTTACTTTATATTTCCCTTCTCTTACCCCTTAAGACAGTAAGGCTAATAAAAGGAAAAAAATAAAGAAACTAATAATAGATAGATAAGCAGCTAAGATTACAGGATTATAAGTAAAGTACTAATAACTAATTACTTACTAACTAACTAATTAGATAGCTAGTTACTTAAAATAGACTATAGTATCTCTTAGCAGCTTAGTAAACTATTCCTTAGGTCTAGCTTAATAAAGGCTAGATAATTAAAAAATAGAGCTAATAGAAAAAGCAGTAGTAGCTATTTAGATAGTAGTAATAGCCTAGAAGTATAATGTAGTCCCTAGTAGCTCTAAACCTATAGGCCTAGGCAGAATATACTAAAACCTTTCCTTATAAATAGTAGCTATAGACTAATTCTAGCCTCCTTACCCCTAGCTATAGCCCTAGAAAGCAGTTAGTAGTAATAGCTAGGCAGGCTATGTAAATCCTTTATTACTAGTTTATATTAAAGGCCTAAAAGGCCTTATAAATCCCCTATTATTATAGATACTAGTTAGCAGTAAAGGCCTAAAAGGCTATATAAATCCCTAAGTACTAATTAGTAGTAATAGTAGTAGTAGCAGTAGCAGTACTAGTAGTAAGGGCTAGTAAAGTAATGTAAAAGGCTATGTAAATTGCCTATTACTAGTCTATACTAAGGGCTAGGAAGGCTATGTAAATTGCCTATTACCAGTCTGCGCTAAAGGCCAGGAAGGCTATATAAATTGCCCGTTACCAGTCCGTGCCAAGGGCTAGGAAAGCTATATAAATTGCCTATTACTAGTTTGCACTAAGGGCCAGGAAGGCTATGTAAATTGCCTGTTACCTAGGGACTTAAAATATAATAGTAAGATAATAGTATTATTAATAGGCAGGCTACCTTTATACTAGTAGCTACCTAATTAAATAGTAAAAGTAATATATTAGCTAATAGGGATAGTAATAAAGCAGTCCTTAAAGGTAATATTATCTATATTAGTACATTCCCTAAGCTAGCATTTAAAAACTATAACCAGGCTCTATAACCTATACCTATTTACACAGGCCCAGGCCCTACATAGCTAACTAATTAAATAGCTACTTATAATACCTACTATAGTAAACTAACTAATCCTATAGCCCTAAGGTTAACCCTACTAGCTATAAAAAAGAAGTATAAGCAGAAGCTAATTAACTATCTATCCCTACTACCTACCCCTTAACCCTAAGAAAAGCAGGCAGCAAAATATAAAAGCCCTATAGTTAATAGTAGCTATAATAAAGTATATAATCCAGTACCCCTTAACTAAAAAAGCCTCCTAAATACTAATATTAATAGCCTAGCCCTATTACCTTTACTAAACCTACTACCCTTTACCTTAAAGTATAGGCTATTAAGCGCTTCTAGCAATACTAATAACCCTAACACTGCCTTACTAAATAATCTCCTAAACTTAAAAGAGCTAGTTAAATACTCCTATATAGTATCTAGTACTAGCTAAAGCAGCTAGTTAACCTCTAGGACCTAGTAATAAAGCTTATATATATTATTTACCTTTCCTTATATACTAATAACCTATAATAACTAAAACTATATACTTTTTACCTTTATAGCCTTATATAAGGCTAATAACTAAACCTTAATAGGTAAGCAAGCTATATACTATAGCTAAGTCCTAAAAAGCTTCTTTATATTTAAGAGCTAAAGTAAGGAAATTAAGGGAAATAAAGTAGCTATTTCTTTCTAGCCTAGCTACCTATATACCTACTAATATATTACCTATTAAGGACTAACTAATTATATAAAGGCTAACTTACTTTATACTAAGACCCTAAATACTAATTTCCTTACCTACTCTATCCAGGAGCAAGCCTACTACTTTACTAATATACTACTACCCTTCTTATTAATATTAATACTAAGCCTAGCCCTTAGACCTAAAAGCTAGGCACTATTACTAAGTAAAAGGCCCCTAGCTAATCTTTCCTTTACTAAAACTAAAGCTAAGCTACTAGCTAATAAAGCTATTACTATCTTATAATAGTAAGATATTAATAGTATCTAGCTTAGTATTAATAGCTTAGATACTATATAGCCTGGCTATAAACTCTTTTCCCTATTTTTCCTGCTATTACCTAAGCTTAATATATTAAATAAATAAATAGTTAGGCTATATAATATTAACCTAGCTAAGATAAAATATATATACCTTAGGTTATTTTATACTGCCTATATATACTTTATTATCTTTCTTTTCTTTCCTAATATAACTATTAGTAATATAGTAACTAGCCCTAGCGCTATCTTAACCGCTTTCTTAAATAATTAATAGCAGAAACTATATAATTAGATTATTATCCTAGTAGCTAGGCAAGCTAGCTAAGCCCCTGCCTTTTAAGAGTTACTAATATTATTTACTATAGCTAAGTATAAGGCCTACTACTACTAGGAAAAGCCAGTAACTAATTACTAGTATACTAATAATAATAGCTATACTAGCTACTTATAGTATCTATTTTTAATAAAAAACCTTATAGCCTTTAGCTAACTATTAATTAAAAAGGCTAATAATATTTTAATTTATTCCTAATATACTAACTCTAACTTCTTTTACTTTACTAGCCCTAAGCTTATTTTATAGTTATATAATTTAAAAAACGCCTTTTAAGGCACTACCCTTAAGGGAGTAATTAATTAACTAAGTTCCTAGGTACTTAGCTACTTTATGCCTTATAAGCTTAACTTAAACTTATTCTAGCTTAATATTAGCTACTAAGACTACCTAGTATCCTCTTTATATCCTACCTAGCTACTTACCCTTATATAAAAAGCACTAAAGTATAAAAGGCACTACTAAGACCTAATTTACATTATACAGGCAGCTAGCAATTAACCCTAGTCCCTTAACCCTACCTACTTTCAGTCCTTTTTACTTAACTAATCTAGAACCTATATATTAAAGGCACTACTACTACTAGTAACTAGTAACCCTATAAACTATAATAAGCAGCTCTATATCCTATAGGTAAAGGCCTATAACTATAATAAGAAACTCTTCTTTACTATATATAGTAACTATTAGCTCTTTAGTAGTATAAGCCTTCCCTTACTAGCACTGCCCCAGGACTTAATTAATTAGTTACATTAAGCAAGCTAGAAAGAAAACAGGCTAGCTAATAACTACTAAAAATATAACTAAATCCTTAATACCTAAAATACCTATAAAAATTATCTTAATACAGTCTAGTTAAGTATATAGGCCTCTTATTATAGTATATACTATAAAGTAATATTTTAACTTAATAGTATCTTATTTCTATAAAAATACTAAGCCTTTAGGCTAAAAGACCCCTAAAAGATTAACTATAAACCTATTATAAAGACATTTTACCTTAATAGCCTAGCTAATAACTAACTACTATTTTAAGTTTTACTAATAAAGTATATAAACTAGCTAATTATAATAAACACTGCCTATTTTATTTAACCCCTTAACTATATCTTCTATAAGGCAATAAAAAACCTAAAAGTAATACTCCTGCCATAACCCCTAGCAGGTTAAAAGGCAGTATAGCTAACTAAAGTATCTAATTAAATATAACTAAATAATAATAGTATATTAGCACCCTATCCTCTTATAGTACCTAAGGACCCTAGCTATAATACCTTTTTACTTATTGCCTTTTATATAGTAATACTCCTTATATACCTCCTTATCCTTAGCCTTATAAGTAAAGCTAGATATCTATCTAATAGGTAGATTTAGGAAGCTTAGTAATATATCTAGGCTAGTACTCTAGAAAAAGACAGTAAAAGTAAACCTGCTATATAGGGTATAGCTTATTAAGGATAGGGGTATCCCCAGGGCAGCTATAATTAGTAGCTATTTAATTAGGTATAAGAAAGTTAATAATACTAAGCTACCTAGGCCTAAACTGTTATTTACTATAGGCTAGGACTTTTTACCTAAATAAGAGAAAATAATATAATATAGCTTATACTAAACTATATTAACTAAATTACTAACTAGCTTACCCTTAAGGTCCTCCTATATATATATATCTAATAATACCTACTATAAGCTAAGCTAGCATTACCCTTTACAGTTACCCTGCTAGCCTTAAGGGCTATTATTACTAAGTAATATATATATTAATAGCTTATATCTATACCGTAACTAGGCTTTTATACTAGTACCTAGGCTAGCAATACTACTATGCTAAAGTATACCCTTAACTTTAATATTAACTCTAAAAGAAGCCTGCCTAGTAATACTATCTAGGCTAGGATTATCTAATTACTTACCTTTGTATTTTAAGAGATTACCTGTACTTATAATCTCTATCTCCTTATTAAGCTTAAGTTATAATAAACCTTACTATAGAAAAGCACCTAGTTCCCTAGGGCTGCCTTATCCCTGCTACAGATTAAGAGTCTAAATAGGCTAATTAAATAGGTAAAAGTACCTAAAAGCTATATTCTAGTAGCTTATAATATTAAATAGGTCTTTACTAAAGTATATTAGCTTTATTACCTAGGATCTAAAGAAAAGGAAAAGTAAGGAAATAGCTAGGGCAATATAGCTAGAGGTACTAGGCAATACTTAACTATAGTTAGCCCTAGCAGTAACTCTTAATGCTATTTGCTATACCTGCTATAGCTACTACTCCCTTACTAAATAATATCTTATTAAGATAAGCCTTTAATAGATAATTCCTAGAGCCTTTTTATCTTTAACTAGCTTTTTAAGCTATCTTAAAATACTAGTAAAAATACCTTACCTTTATAAAATAACCTAAACTATCTTATACTATACTAATAGTATAAGATACTATTTTAAAGTACCTTAAATAGCTATAATATTAATTTTAACTAGGAGATAAGTTAGTATATTAGGTACTATATCTTTATCTTATTTAAGGCTAACCTAACTAAGCTAGTTATATATTTAAGGGCATCTGGCTATACTAACCTCCTTTAATTTTTTTAAATTAAGATATTTATACTATACTTCCTTAACCTAACTTAAAAAAGAGAGGTAAACCTCTTATAAGGGTATAAATTAAAGGTTATACCTTTCTCTATACTATAAAATAGTAAAATAAAAGAGCTAATAATACTAATGCCTAAGGTCCTTTATACTATTATTATTAGCCTCCTTTAGCCCTATTTATAGCAGCTTAAATCTAAATATAAGTAGCTTTAAAACTAGTAATTAGCCCTGTACTAGTAATACAAGCAGTTACTAGTAAGTAATTAAAGTAAAGCTATAGAAAAAGTATAGTAATAATATAAGTCTAACCTTATTACTTTTAAAAAGAGTATACAGGGCTTTATTAGTCTTATTTAAAGCTAGTAAGGGCAATAGGAAATGCCTTCTAGCTATAGAGCTAGCTTACTAATAGAGGCTAATTACCTTACTAATCTCCTACAGGTCCTTACTAAATAACTCTAAATATATAAACCTCCTTCTAAGAACTATAGGGATAAAAAATAAAAACCCTTACTTATTACTAAAGGCTCTATTTTAATCCTGTCTATATACTAATTCCTTTACCAAGTTAGTAAGACCCTAAGGTTAATTATATAGGTAGTATTAAAAAGGTCTAGATACTTTAAGTATTGTAAATTATAAGATAATCTTTTTTATAGCCTATAGCTTCTTAACTAAAGTAAGGATTAACAGTAAGTAATAAAAACTATACTATTTACTTTTATTCCTGCTAGTAAGTTAAATAATACTATAAAATAGAATAACCTATTATAGTAATTTCTTTTATAAGAATATCTACCTAAGAAATATATAGTTTAGTTAATTAAATATATTATTTATTATAATAGTAAGTTAGCTAGATTACCTTTTATTTTTAGTACTACTTAGTGTAGTACTAATATAATATAGGCCTATTTACCTTTTTTTAATCTTAGTAGTTTACTATTTTAAAAAGTAAAGGTATTTAGTAATTATATATAATTAAAAAGGGATTATCTATTTAAGAGCTACTTAATTATATAGCTAATTTATAGTACTATAGAATCTAGATATATACTATCTAGATATTAATATAATTATAACTTAATACTAAGATATTTAAAAAGCCCTTAACCCTTCTACGCTCTTCTATCTATTTACTATTTAGTATTATCTATTTTTATTTATAATTACCTAATACTATATAATTAGATTGCCTAGTAATTACAGCTATTACCTTAGCCTCTAGTAAAGCCACTACTCTAGCTACTGCTTTAGCTATTACTCTAGCTACTATGCCCTTACTGCCCTATTTAGTATACTTAATTAACTGCCTATATCTCTATATACAGGTTCTAGAAAGGCTTTATAGTAATAATATAAAATATAGCAGTATATATCTAGTTCTTTTACTTAGTATTATCTATTTTTATTTACAATTACCTAATACTATATAATTAAATATTACCTAGTAATAAGAATACTTACTATATAACCCTAACCCTAAGAACCAAAGCCTTATTAACTATTTCTACTAAATTTCTAGTAATATATTTTCTACTTATTCCTTATTATCTGCCCTTATCTATAACTATATAGTATTATATAATTAAATACTAAGGCACTATTATAGCCTATTAGGGCCAATATAGAAGCCCTCCTTACCCTTATTACCTAATTTAGTAAGCTTACTTAACTGCTTATATCTTAATATATAGATTATAGAAAGTATTTATAATAATTACATAAGATATAGTAGTTTATATATAGAAGCTAAGGCTTTACTAAAAAGCCCTAGACCTTTAGACCTCTATATACTTTATTATTTACCCTTACAGGGCTATTAAAATATTATTAAAGGTATTAGTCTTCTTAAAGCCTTCTAAAGAGGGTATATTAAACTATATAGTGTTATTTTACTTAAGGTTAAGCTTACGCTAAGAGATAAGCTATAACCTAAACTTAGTTATAATAAGTAAAGAGCTTATTAAAAGCTCTTTTAATAATAAAGTAAAGCTTATAGCCCTTTACCTTATAAGGGCTAGATCTTTAAGGCTATCTAGGCTTACCCCTTACCCTTAGTATAAGGAATACACTTATTTACCTTTTCTTAACCTTATAGTTAAATCTCCTTTATAGTTATAACCTGTCCAGTATTACCTATATATCTTTACTACTATTTAGCATTACCTAATTAGCTAAAAAAGGACTTATATATACCTAGTTCCTTTTATAGTAATAAGATAATAAGTATTATAAATAGAAAATCTAAATAACTTTCTATACTAGTACTTATAGAATTATAAATATATAGCTAGGATTTAATAGTACTATAAATTTAGTAAATAGAGTAAGGGGCTAGGGAGTATTTAGCTAATATTTAGTAAAAGTAATATACTTTATTATAAGTAATATCTAGTATCCCTTTTAATATAATATCTTCCTGTCCTACTAAAGGGAAATTTTTACTTTTTAGAATCTATATATATCTTTCCTATATAATTAAAAGATTTTACTATAGTAATCTTTCTAATCTTTCTTACCTATAGAATATCCATAACAGGAAGCCATAGCTCCCTAGTAATATAATATATACTAGAAAATCAGGGTTTAACCCTATATAGATATATAATAACTATAAAGAAAATTATACCTAAAGGGCAGGAAAAAGGGAGGCTATAGGCTTAATTAACTGCCTATATTTTAATAAATAAAATCTAGCAATAGCTTTTATATTACTAGTATTCTTTACTATTACTTAAAGCTTGCTAGTAATAATCTTATAGGCCTCCTTTACTAAGCTTAACTTCTTAAGGATTATTAAAAGGGTTTAGAGACAATCTGTAAAGGAAATTATACTTAAAAGGCAGGAAAAGGGAAATTAATAAGCTTAATCAACTGCCTGTATCCTAAGGAATAAATATAGTAAAGATCCTAAATAATTATATAAGATATAGTAGTTTAGGCAAAGGAGCTAGCTATTATACTTATTTAAAGTCTATATATATCCTTTTTATTTAATTAAAAGAAATTACTATAGTATTCTTTCGAATCTTTTTTATCTATAGAATATCTAAAATAAAAAGCTATAATTCCCTAAATCTAAATAAAAATGCTTAACTACTAAAGCTTTTAAATATCCTTCTATTTATAAAATATAATATTAAGATATTTAAAAACTTAAGAATAAAAAGAACAGTTTAAAGTAAAAAATTAAAAAGCTATACCTACCCTATATAAGTATATAATAACTATAAAGGAGATTATACCCAGAGGGCAGAATAAAAAGAATTAAAAGGCATAATAAACTTTTTATATCCTAAGGTAAGAAATCTAGAAAGTATATATAACTTATAATAAGATAGTTACTATACTGCTAGTATTCTTTACTATAACTTAAAGCCTATAGGTAATAATCTTATAGGCCTCCTTTATTAAGCTTAACTTCTTAAGGATTACTAAAAAAGCTTAGAGGTAATCTATAAAGGATATTATACCTAAAGGGCAGGAAGAAAGAAATCGCTAAGCTTAATTAACTGCTTATATCTTAATAAATAGAATTTAGCAAGGATCCTAAATAATTATATAAGATATAGTAATTTAAGCAAAGGAGCTAGTTATTATACTTATTTAAAGTCTATATATATCCTTCCTAAGTAATTAAAAGAATTTACTATAGCATTTTTACTAATCTTTCTTATCTATAAAATATCTAAAATAGAAAGCTATAATTCCTTATATCTAACTAAAAACGCTTAAGTATAAAAGCTTTTAAATATTTATTTATTAATAAGATATAATATTAGGCTAATCTAACTAAAAACGCTTAACTACTAAAGCTTTTAAATATCCTTTTATTAATAAAATATAATATTAAGCTATTTAAAAATATAAAAATAAAAAGAACAGTTTTAAGTAAAAAGATTAAAAAGCCATATTTACCCTATATAGGTATATAATAATACTAATAGAAATTATATATAAAGGGCAAAAAGAAGGGAATTTTTAAGCTTAATTAATAGCTTATATCTTAAGAAATAGAATCTAGTAATAGCTTTTATATTACTAGTATTTTTTACTATTACTTAAAGCTTATAGATAAATCCCTTATAGGCCTTTTTTATTAAGCTTAACTTCTTAAGAATTGCTAAAAAAGCTTAGAAGCAGTCTATAAAGGAGATTATACTTAAAAGGCAAAAAGAAGGTAATTACTAGGCTTAATTAACTACTTATATCTTAATAAATAAAATCTAGTAAAGATCCTAAATAATTATATAAGATATAGCAGTTTAGGTAAAGGAGCTAGCTATTATACTTATTTAAAGTCTATATATATCCTTTCTATTTAATTAAAAGAATTTACTATAGTATTCTTTTAAATCTTTCTTATCTATAGGATATCTAGAATAAGGAGCTATACTTACCTAGATCTAACTAAAAACACTTAACTACTAAAGCCTCTAAGTATCCTTTTATTAATAAGATATAATATTAAGTTTTCCAGGCTTACTACCCTTACCCTTAGTTTTAAAAGTACGCTTTATTGCCTTTCTTATTCCTTTTAATTTAACCTCCTTTATAGTTATTAACTATTTAGTATTATTTATATTTATTTACAGGTATTTAATACTATATAATTAGATAATAATAAGTAGTTATAGCTACTACTTTAATCTTTAAGCCCTTATTACCTAATTTAGCAGGGTTAATTAACTGCCTATATCTTAATATATAGGTCTATAAAAAAGAGGATTATAAATATATAGTTTATAGTAATAATTTTTAAAAATATAAAGACTATATTAAAAGCTATTTTAATAAGTATAAATAGTAGATAGATTATATAAACCTTACTAGGACTAAAGCTACTTATAGTTACTTACCTATAAGGTATACTTATATCCTGCCCTTTTAGATTCTTATTAAGTTATACTCTTTTTATATTACTTAGTAAAGGTAAAGGCTATAAATAGGATTTATAATAATAATATAAAATATAGTAATTTAGGCAAAGGAGCTAAATATTATACTTATTTAAAGTTTATATATATCCTTCCTAAGTAATTAAAAGGAATTACTATAGTATTTTTTTAAATCTTTCTTATCTATAGAATATTTAAAATAGGAAGCTATACTTCTTTAGATTTAATTAAAAATACTTAATTACTAAAGCTTTTAAATATCCTTTTATTAGTAAGATAGAATATTAAGCTTTCCAGGCTTACTACCCTTACCCTTAGTATTTTAAGTTTATTTTAAATATATCCTAAGCTAATTTTAAATATATTTTAAATCTATTTTAAATATATCCTAAGCTAATCTTAAATATATTTTAAGCTAATTCTTTAAATATATTTTAAGTTAATTTTAAATATTTAGATTTATAAGGCTATCTAGGCTTACTACCCTTACTCTTAGTTTTAAAAGTATATTTTATTACTTTTTATATCCTTTTAGTCTAACCTCCCTTATAGGCATTGCCTATTTAGTATTATCTATATTTATTTACAGGTATCCAAGACTACATAACCAGATAATAACAAGTAGTTATAGCCACTGCTTTAACTAGCACTCTTAGGGTTAGGGTTAGGGTTAGGGTTAGGGTTAGGGTTAGGGTTAGGGTTAGGGTTAGGGTTAGGGTTAGGGTTAGGGTTAGGGTTAGGGTTAGGGTTAGGGTTAGGGTTAGGGTT